>JAWWMO010000174.1:5887256-5906859 GCA_035047845.1 Dendrocincla fuliginosa
GCGGGAGGCAGCCTGCCTTTGCCTTGGCCGGGTGGGAAGGCAGAGGAAGCGCAGGGATTCCCCTTTCCCAGATGTTCGGGAATTCGGGGCCGTATCCCCGATCCCGGACCGATGGGGAGCGCTGGAAAGGAGCGGCGCCATCTGCTGGCCGAGACGCGTCATTGCAGGTCACTCAGAGCGGGACTGGCACCCTGGGAGTGTCATTGTCACACACCCCCCGGCTAATTACCAGCAATGACAGCTTTGCTCGAGGGTTATTATTATTATTGAATATTCCTTCCTTTTCGTTTTATCTTGATTTGATACTGATTTAAGAGCTGGTCTTGGTGGCGAGGAGTTAAAGGGCTGCTTGTTAATGTCGTGTGTGGCTTCTGGGTTAGTGATGGCTGGAGGGGCAGGAAACTGCTGTAGAATATTACATAAAGTAGTGTTAGGGTACCAGGCAAGAATCTGAAGTTGCAGATCCTCAAAGGTATTTATGCAGCTAGTTAATATGTTGGAAATAGATGGCTTTGGGGAATTGGCCTGGCACGGGGGAAGTTCTCCTTGACTTTAATGGAAAGAGTCAGCAATAAGAACAGATTTGGTTAAATGCGATCCATTCCAAGCCTCTTGGGATTAAGCCAATAAAGCTGAGATGTGAGAATAGGTTGTCTCCTGTGGAAGGATTTATTCTTTTGTATGTGGACAAACACAGGTGGAATCTTGTTGAAAAATATTTTAAGATTCTTTCCCTTTTAAGAGTTTTACAGTTGTAGTACTTTCTTCTATAGCCCATTTCTACAAAATGTTTACCAGAGGACAAAAGTAAAGGAAAGTTAGGAATTTTCCACCTGTGCCGGTAAAACTTTCCGGATCCAGGAGAGTAATAAGGATAAGGTTGATTTTCAGGGTAAGACTGATAAGCATTCCTTCTAGAATACAGGCATAATGTATTTTAATCTAAAATGTGACTGGGAAAAAATGTGTCAAAAATAGTTTTAGGTCCTTGTTACAAATCACATAGAACTTCTGTTGTCTATTAAAGCTCATTTGGCCTTGGTCTTGTATAAAAGACACAAAGCACTGTCCTCTGCTTGATGCTCAATTTATGTAACTTAGAAATGTAAAGAAACAAATAATTTCTGTTTGATGGACATAAGTCATAAATTGTTTTGTAGACATGGAAATTTTCAGTAAGTGCCCCAAATTAATTAGATTTAGCCATGAACTGTAATTCTGGGTCTATGATTTTTATCCAAATTTTTTTATCTACCCTCTTAGAAATGTGTAGCAACAATTGATATTTAAAAATATCCCCGGGTGTGGAGGCAAAGGATGAAAGTGGTATTCAAACTGTTTGAAAGCAAGTTGCTTTATAAGTGGGAATTTGAAATCATGAGCATTTTAATGTCTTGCAGTTTATTCTTGAATGTTAGCATGATAGCCTTATTAAAATATTCCATTTCTAAATACTGTACCTGAGTTGTAATTCAACTGTCACTGTTTCATGGGCAGATTTGTTGAAAAAGTTCCCCCTGAGTTGCTTATTTATCTGATTTCCTGGTATGATATGTTAAGATATCAAAGAGGGAAAAAATCCAAGTGCATGTAACTGATTCCTGCTTGTTGCATCACTAAAATATTTTGAAGTACAGCAGATTCCTTTCATTTTTGTGTAATAGATAACTGTTTATCACTATTAAATGGAAAGTTGGAGCCTCTGGAGACTGTCAGGTTCTGGCACATAATTCTGTAGCCTGAAATAAAGAGTGGCTTTGGAAATCCTGAGTCCCTCAAGCATTACTAGGCTTCATCTCTGTCAACAAATTTGAGGCTGGTTGATGTATTCCCCCTTTGCAATATAATGTAGCATCTTAAAAGTTGAGAATCCTTTGTGTTCTGTCAGGTCCTAAGTGATTAACCTGGGGGGTCTATAGAGAGGTAATATTTCATTTGGCCCATTCTGAATTTGAAAAAAGAAAAAATGTTAAACATGAAGTCTGAAATCAGATGGAGATCAACTTAAATGAAGTCAGGTTGAATAATGGTGGGCATGACTATGGGGCTGAGGAGAAAAGTTCTAGCAGGTTGTTATCTGTGATATGCCTAAATATCTTTGTGCCATGATTGAAATAGAAATATTCAAACATTCTGTCAGCAGTGTGTACGTGTATGACTTGCAGGTATGTGCCTAAGTGGTGTTGTTTCCATACTTCAATAATATTTTTCGATCCCAACTCCTCAATTTACAATGGCATTTTTTCTAAGTCATTCTTAAGGAAGTATGAAATTTACTCCTGTCCTAAATGCCTGGATCAGAATTCCTGGATTTTCAGTACTCCCTGGGAAGATTTAATTATTCCTGAAGAAGCCTTAATCTTCCTACCCTGGGGAAGGGTTGTAAAGAACTGTTTTGGTGTTTCATAAATCTCTTAAGAACTGCAGGCATTACCACTAACTGCTCTTAAAATGCATTCTCTGACATTCACCTAAAAATGCAGAAAAAGGCTTCCTGCTACATCCCACTGCACAAGTTATCAGCTAAGATAGCCTTGTCTTAGGCCTTCATATTTATTGAGGTCTAGTTGCTGAAACTTTCATTCAGTCTGAGTAATGTTATTTTAGGGAGTTTGGGTCTGTTTGGTTGGTTTATAAGTGCAATTAGAATTAGCGTGTATCCCCAGAGCTGTAATATTTCTTCAGGGAATTGAATTTTCAAGTAAACAGAAATTCTTTGATTGTATTCAATATTTGTATGTTTAAATTTGAGCTTGGCTTTTGATCTCAGGAATCTAAACAAAGCCCAGCAATTGAATGCTTTATGCATTTGTGATCTAGATTTGTGCTTGGTCTCTAGAATGTGTTATTTGCAAACTCAAATACTGGAAGTTGAAATCCAAACATTTTCCTTGGTTTCTCTGCTTCTTATGCTTTCCTCTTAAAGTGCTAAATAGATTCAGACGTTTCTCAGGCTGCAGCCTAGGCTTTGTTGAAAGCTTTGGGAGATTTAACACACTTTTCAACAGACCAGCCTCCAGCTTTTGGTATGGAAATAAGCTGCTGCTTAGTCCTTGTGTTTTACTGTTTTGATATAACAATTAAGGAAAAAAATACTTAATTGCCTCCCAAATAAATGTCCTTACTAGGAACTGGGAAAGTCAGAGAAGTTAACTTCTAAGCCAGCAGGCAATTTATGCTAAACACCGAATCCTGAAATCACTGTAGGAGTCTAGGGGCTTCCTTGTTCCCTGATCAAAAGAAGAATAATTAGGAGTTAAATGCAATTAAAGGAATACTTGTCCCTTGCTATTTCAGGTTTACTTGGACAATCAAATTCTAAATAATATGATTGATTACATTAAATATTGAATCACTTCATTAATAACTCTCCACAAATAATAACTCTAAGAAGTTTCTCAAGAACTGACATAACATTGACCTGGATTTATTAGAGTTTCTTTAAGCACCTAGTACTCATAGACTTCATAGAGATGTACATGAGAAATAATGCAGACAAGAAAGAGTTGACTACTTTTGTTTAGGTTGCAATGGACCACTTGATCTGCCATTTTTGTTTGATGGACTGGAGAACATAAATTCCCAATAGCTAGAAGTGATGATCAGGTAGAAGATTTGCTATCCATTAGAAATTACATTACTCGTATAACAACATTAATCATTACTAGATATGATGGCAATACAACAGTGAAGGTCATTTACTGTGAATATGCTATTAACAGTTCAGTGAATAAAAACTTGTAGAGGTGCATGAGTTCAATATATAATTTGACATAAAATTAATATATATATGTTTTTACCCTCATTCCTTTCCTGACAGTTGGTCAGATTCTATAGCTCAGTCTGGTAAGTGGTTTATCTGAAAAAACCCCAGAATTTAGTCTTTTCCCAATAACTGGATCTCATTTCTCCAGCTTAGGTTATGTGGTCTTTGGCTCTGTTAACTGAGCTCCACTTTTCTTAGGATCAACAAAAGAATCCTAATCCATTATGTTAAAAACTGTGGACAATGACAGCTCTTGAAATGGAGTCAGGTTGCATTTACATCTAAATATTTCAGGCCAAGGCATCACAGCAATAACAAAAAAATAAAGAAGATAAATGGTGTATGGAGAGACTGTAACTTAGTTGGACAAACTGATAAAATGTTGCTTTAGTGTATTTTATAGATAAAATGATTTGATCTTTATAGCATAGGTGAATATATATATATATCATTGTTTCAAATGTCCAAGATACTTTGATTAGTCTGTCCATGTTTTGCTTTTAAAGTGTCTGTTTTGTGGTACTTGATTGATATTTTGAGTCCTTGGGTCCACAATCTCAGTTTCCATTTTGATGTACAAAGCAGGGGCAGTATGTACCATGACCAGAACCTGGAAATCACTGCAGTCTAGCATTACTCAACACTACAACATGTGTAAAGATATTGGTCTGGGTTTTACTTGAACCCACATAGCCTCTTATATCATTATCCAGTCAGATTTTTGACGCTTATGCTTCTGATTTGCAAGAATAGCTTCTTTTAAACGTTAATCTAATTTCTAAAAATTGCTGTGAAATTCCAGATTTGAATAACTGACACAGAACAAACATTGCCATTTCTTTCCTTGTCAGAAAGCACATAAAAATTTGGGATGAACAGTGCAGAACTCTCTACAATTACGAGGGCCATGGAGTGTCTCTCGCATTAAGGCAGCTTTGGAGTGAAAACACCCAATAATGGTTTGAAAGAAAAGCTGATAAGCTGATCCCATTGCTGTCTCTAGTGTAACTTTCATCAGCTGCAGGAGGAGTAAGAGTGGCTTTTGAAGCTGGAATAAACTTGTCTAAAGATTCATCTGTATTCTGAAAATTGAATAACCATTGCCATTTCCTGATTATTTCTGCATTGCCTACCTCCGATTGAAATCACAAATGCTAAAACGTGTTGTGGAAGGAGTTATTCTTGCAGGTGTTGTTGTCCTGAAGAAAAAATAGGATTATTTAAAAGCATATTCACACAAGATGTGTGCTTCATTTTACAGACCACAGGGTCAGATGAGCTAGAGAATTGCTCTGTATTGCATCTCACTCTCTCTCTTGGCATCCTTCCATAATGTTTTCTGTCTGCTGTTTTTATCTGTTTTATGTTCAGAATCTGAACGAGCCAAGTAATGCTCTCTGTACCATCTCCCTCTGAGCACAGATACCTGAAACACCATGCTGTGAATGGCATTTCATTGAACAGGTTTCTGTGATGGATGAATTAATTAATGCAAAGGGAGTCCTAGTTTTCCTTTTCACGATAAACAGAATCAGACCAAAGTAAAAACACTATGGTGACAATCTGTCAGTTGGGTATTTTTGCCTTTAAGTGTTTGTGCATATTGTTAATACTCATTGTTGAAATGAGTTATGATTGTCAAATTCTGTTTGATGTTCAGGAAAACATAAATTATGTTGTCCTTATAACATCATAAAACTACAAATTCTGACATTGAGAATAAATACATTTAAAAGTGACAAGTACAAAGAAAAAATTACTGTTATAACACCTCATTTATTTTAAATTATGCCCCCAGTCTTTTGTGGAAATATTGTCTTCTTAGACAAATATGTAATAATATTGTCCTAAAGTATTCCTAAGCTATGTAAACTACCTTCTTAATATTATCTCATCCTACTGTTGAAGAACTGAAACACAAAAGTCTAAGTGACTTGTCCAAGCTTAAGGTGATATACTGGAAAAGACTAATATTGTGTTCTGGCTGGGGGCTTAAAGAGACTTTCTATAGCCTAAGTAATTATACAGCTAGTATGGGCTGTCACTTGGCAAAATTAATAATTTAGGTAATATTGAATACCTTCAACTGGAAAGATTGAAGATTAGATCGAAAGTTAATTCTGGTGCCTTGAAATTAAAGTACTGCCTCAAACAAGTCTTGTTTCTCACACTAAGCCCAAGCTCCAGCACAGGAAAATAAAATCCCACCAAGATAGCCCAGTTTACCCCAGTACTCCTTTGAGCTGTGGAACTACAATTTGGCTTTGTCCAAAAAGTGATAATGCACTTGACCTTGTTGTATCTAACTAGGAGGCTCTCTGACATGAGGTGAACTCTGGAACTGATACACACTTTCTAAATTACGTTTTGTGAAACCTCGTTTTTCTTGAAGGGTTGTGTGTGTGTGAAATGGTTACTTTTGCTAGAGTGACTATTTGACCTCAGTCACTGAGGGTCCAAAGCTCACTGAAGCCTGGGGAATGTTAGGACCAAGATGTCATCATTGCTCTGATCGTTTTTACTTCCAGGATCTCCCAGCTTTTCCTGGAAGCGCAGTCTTGGAGCATTTCTGAAAAAGTGAAAGGGACACGAAATAAAAACACCCAGATATTGTGTGTTGGTGTGGAGCATATCCTTATTCACAAATGTATTTTCTTCCATTTTAAAACCAAATTGTATTATAGGCAATACACAGACAAGTGGCAGCCTTTTTGATTAGGAGCTTTCCTGCATTAATTCCTTTAAGCCTCTAATGGGTGGGTGATATTGGTTGAAGAGTTTAAGATTCTGTGTAATTTTGGCACCAAAGTTACCTTGTGGATTTAGCATGTTTCTGTGTAGGAGCCTCAAGTGGCAGAGTCAATAAATAATGTACAAAGCTGTGCCTACAATTAGTTTGCACTGGTCTTCTATTGAGCAAATGAGACAGAGCCATCTAAAAAAGTGCAATCGTGAAATTAGATTGTCTCAGATTTGTGTGTATTTCTACTTAGATGTAATCTAATGACCTAATGTGCACCTCCCAAGGGATATAATTGGATATTTTTTAAGTCTGATGATAAGCATAGACTTTTTTAAAGAATAGGGCAGACCCCTTAATCTAATGACAATATTTTCCATTGGTTTAGAGATGTTTGGGTCTAGTTCAGCATTCTCTGGTTGATCAGACATTGCTGAAGAACTTTTCAGACCATTTAAAAAGGTCTGTCTTGATACCTTTCTCTTATGGTGCCATGGCCACCATAACTCTCTAAGCTTTGACTAATGCACTGTAATACTTTCCATACTCTGCAGCCACATCTTGTCAGAGAAACTATGCCTGAATGGGCCCTCTCAGTCTCTGTGCAGTGCTGGGCAATGGGACAGTTAACTTGCTGTTTTGTTTTTGGGTGTCTGTATGTTTAGCTGTGCTTCAGTCTGTCACAAAGACAAGCAGAGACTTATTTTTTCTAACCAGAAGGGACATGCCTTTGGCTGGAGCACTGGACAGCTCTGAGCCCAAGCATTCTCCAGTTACCTTTGCTTGCACAAAGGAGACTTAAAATGCTGAGAAAATCCTTTTCAACATCACTATGAACAATACTTCTATTCTGTATTTTAGCATAAATCATTTTATAAGTTTCTTGCACATGAATTTTGGAACAAAAATATGCAATCTTTTCCAGAACTCTGTTGACTTACTGTTTCTACAACATTCAATGTTGTTTTCCACATTCAGTATACATTAAACATTCAGTGTGCACTTCAAGTTCTCTTTGCAATAAGACTAATCATTTTAAGAACTAATTTATGTAATGTAGCATTTGCCCTCCATTACAATCCAAAATACACCTTCCACCACATTTGGCAGAACATATGTTTTGTGGGAGGGACAATGGCAAAGACTTAAAGAAATCTAAACATCTAAACAAGACGTAAAACAAAGAAACAAAATTCATTAGGAGGAGACCACTTGGGGCACCAGTTAGTCTAATTCTCTTCTGCTGCAGACAATTGTAATCCCAGAGGAAGGTTTCCCTGGCAGCATTTCAGGCAAAGGCTTATATTTTCATTATGAGGGAGTTCTCTTGAAAAATAGCCTTAATTAGGTCAGGACTGACTGAGGTTTCTTTAACACAGACTACAATTTTTTAAATTTTATTTCTTTTAAAGTTTTTACTATTGCTTATTGCAATCAGTTACATAAAAATTAGAAGAAAGCTGATAATAGAAAAGGAGCAATGATTTGGAGATATGTTTATTACTTCACCATCTCTACTGACTCATAGTCATTTTTTAGGCCCTTTAATTTTTGTCTTTCCTGAAAGAAATTACTTTACCTTAGCTTTGGGAACAGTTAGTAACATGAGATATCTTTTGTAGCTCAAAAATATGCAATTCTGCAAAAGCTGAAACATCAGAATCTTTTAAAAAGTGAGAATGGAATTTCTACTGGGCTTATTTTGATTCACAAGACTTACGTCTGCAGATTACTTACCTAAATTCAAATTTGCAAATTTAGATGCTTATCGTTTTGCAAGTTACCTTTTTCAGTCTTCTTCCAAAAAGTAAGCACTAACCAAAAGCCAGGAAGTGCTACCCAGAGGAACAGGGCACCTGCCTTTAAAGAGGGGTGGTGGTGGTGTATGTGTGGTGTGTAAATGCTTTCACAGATCATTCCTTAGCTTTCACTTCTCTACAACCCAGGCGCCTAAATATGATTCCTTAAAATGTTCCAAAGTATTATTTTGGGGTGGTTTACCTTGCTTCCACTGCCAGGTAAGCTTTCTGGTCAAGCAAAAGACTTATGAAAAAGCCTGAAAGTCAGGATTTAAGTGGCAAGAATGGAATGAGATGCCTCATATTCATATGAAGGTGATGTGGCCATAATCTTAGAATCACCTCTGGTTACTCCACATCCCAGAGAGAGACACATTCCAGCCAGAGATCTGGCACACCTGAAGGCACTGTTTCTCTGTACTTTTTACCTTATTGTATGTTTCTAATCTATTTATTCTCTGAGAGGTGGAACAGCTTTGAGACCACAGTGACCTAAAGATCATTGCACAGTAACTTTGGTGCAAATGCTCACTCTTTTCTGAGGGATTTTTATCTCCATATCTCTAATCCCTGCAACTAGATTTTGTATTCCTTTTGCATCTTTTTGGAGCAAGCTGGGTTTTTGTTGCAGCAGTACTTTCCTTTATTTTGTGTCTAACTGACCCAGAAGACTGTCAGAAACACACAGATAGTGCAAATGAGTCTTGGAACTAAATATTCAGGGCTGCTGTACTTACTGTTTGTTTTACTCACTCTGTCATTGGTTCCTCCTCTGTTCAGTCTCCATTTCATTTTATTTCGCTTTGGCAAACATTTTGTAGATCAGTTATAAACATGTTTCATCAAGTTCTTGACCTCTGTGTTTACCAGCTTCACATGAGCATTTGAGAATCACATAGTATGAAGCTGTTGCTTAGGGAACGTACTTACCCAGCTTGTAAGGATTTCTAGGTTGGGGGTTTTGGTTTTATTTTTTTTTTTCCTAGTGTGTTTTCTGTGGCTTTTGTATTTTTAAATGTTTAATGTGCATTTGCAGTTGTATTGCCCTTTCTAAATTAGTGTGTTATTTGTGGTAAAATCATAGTGTGACACTTATTTCTATCTTTAGGAAAAAAACTGAAATGACAAAACAAAAAAAAAATCAAGCTCTTTCTAAATGCTAAATTTACTTGTTTGTTGGTACTTAAATGAACACTTAGGCATTAATGACCAGCTACTGTGATGTCTTGTACTTGCCATAGTAAATGTTGATGTCTTCACAAAGGGAATGTAAAATACTGTGATATATTTTCAGAAAAGAGTTAAGACTTTGTGCGTGTACAAATATCTGTGTCAGATTGCACAAAGAAAACACTGGAAAATGAGGTTAGAAAAAAATTACGACACAGCTAAGTTCTTAATTCTTTCAGGAGGTCCTAATGATGTATTTGCAGCATTAGGTTCTTAAGTCTTATCTTGATACCTTCCATGATCATGTTACTGCGGACAGTCTGTCAAAGACTGTCCTCTTTAAGTATCATCTGTAATTGAGCTTCAAAAAACTGTAACTCTTTTAAAATGTAATTTTAAAGGTATTTTTGAACCTAACTTGCTTATGGCCTAAAACTCCAGGTGCACAGATGGGAGTTATTTGCTCTTAGTTTACAGTTAGTTATTTTTTATTGCCTACTCCTCTGTAAATCATAAAGTGCCACTTTTTCTCTGATTCTGGCAAAATCTACGTGTCTTTGTCTTGTCTTCAATGTTTCAATAGTTCTAATTCAACGACCTGTCTTCTAAGTGTTTCCTATGAGCCCTCACAAGTTGCATAAATTAACTAAATTGTAAGGACTTGTATGTGATCATAAATTCTTGCAATCAGTACAGTTAAGGAATATTGTAAGAAATTGCCACTCCAGGCTGTAATTTTAGGTCTCATTCTCTCACAGAAAAGCATTTATGACTGACCTATTTTGTCTCCAGCTGTTCCCCATGGTACAACATACCTAGTCATATGAACAAAGATTTTTCTACATCTTCCACAATAATTTTTCAAAAATGTTGTCTCTCATCAAATATCATTCAGATTTTTCCTGTGCAGGAGATATTTCTGCTTCAATAATGTGTCATCTTTTCAAAGACCACCTTCCCTGTCAGAGTGGAAGAATATGTAAGATGCAGGAATGTCGTTGTACTTTCAATTAGAGTAAACCAGCCCAATCAAAGAAATCACAGCATCCTTCTAGCAATCTTTTCACTTCCCACTATTTATCAAATGATGGTATTGAATTTGCACTGAGAATTTTTGAGGGAACTAGGATTGTCTAGAGAGCTAATTCAGAAAGCATTTTGACTCCCAAAAATCTCTCCCATGGGATAACATCTTGCAGGGTGTAGCTTAGTTTTTGCTTCAGAAGTATTGAGGATTTGTTATGGATAGACTCCCTATATGGTGATTTGTCCTTTGATGAAATGTCCAAGTAATAATAATAAAAATCAAAAACAAACAGAAAACCAAATCAACCAAACAAACAAACAAACAAAAAAACAGAAAAAACCTCAATAAATTAGCTTATTTCATTAGAGGATTATATTTCTCTCAATTTCAATGAGCTCAGGTTATGGCTTTTTTTTAAAAAGAAAAAACATGCTGTTCCCATAGCTGCAAGATTAAATCATCTTTGATGCCATTATCTTTGTGCACAACATTGGCAAAAATATCTTATTATGTTTCTAGACAGTTTCAATTTTCAAATAATTTCTGAGGACCAGCTAAAATATATTTTCTTTTCCAAATGGTTTATGGTTTTCAAAAGCTCTTGCGTTTCTGTCTGGAACTTTTATTCTTAAATAGGCTGTGTGTTTTTTCCTTATCAGGCAGGAAAAGGCAATAATGTAACACAAGCTAGTTGGGATTTAGTTAGTAAGAAACCAACAGAGGTGCTTCTGTTCATCTCATTATATACCTTAACACATTGAAATAATCTGTTGAAAGTTTTATGGCCTGTGCAGGGCATTCTTAGCTATAAAGTTTCATAGGATTGTTCCAGTGGTTAAATCAGGGTCATAAATAGCACATTTGTCAATAGGTGGATTATGACTAATTTTTCATAAATGGAGTCCACTGTGGAACTGAGTAAGCAGTAACATGCTGTATTTCACTAAGTGAAAGAACATAAAGACTTTCTTTTTTAAAAAGAATCAAACCTTCACTTTATAGGTTCTAGCTTGATTGTTTCCACTCACGGTATACATAAGAAGCAGAGGAAAATGATGAGTTCTTAACAGTGGATCTAATAAGTGAACACAAAAGTAGGAAGAGATGTGTTTATATCCCTCTATATACTGTTAAAATAAAACTAATTAAACTCTTCAGTATGAAGAAAAAACAAAATTTTTCACACATTTTACTAATAAAAATATATAACTGTAAATTTAATTATGCCCTAGAATAACATCATTGTGGAACCTTTAAGTTAAAGTCAACTCAGGATTTTCAAGGTCTTTGTTAAAATAATTTAGGCATGTGTTATTTTGTGACATTTATTTTAGTACACATTTACTTGACTGGTAGGTTTGGATCAGATTTCTAGCAATTATAAAGTCTTTGAGGAATGGTCTCTACAACAACAGCTTTAGGCCCATCTGCATTAAGTTTGTTCTGACTAAAATAATGAAATGAGTAAATTGAACCTTTTCAGTCTTACTGCAGTCCTGCTTAAAACATCCAAGTGAATCTGGTTTTGGTGGGGTGAGGTCTGGAAACCTGAACAATATTGCAATTCACTAATGCAAGACAAAAAATTAATTATTTCCAAAGTAACATCACTTTTCTGCATGTAAGAATATGAATTGATCAGGAATAGTTTTGAAAACTGTGATCCTGCTTTGCTATATTTAAAAGATCAATTCAGACCTGCTTTCTGTGCTTTACAATATTTTATTTTTAAATAGCCACTTTAATAAGTTACCAGTGGCCTGACTGCAGTAGATCAGTAAGCCAAACTGACTTCTGTTCCTTCTTACCCCATATGCCTCACTTATTTGTTCTACAATTATTTCAAGTTGTGTGTTTGTCTTAAACATTCTGGAGTTTATTGCACTTGTCTCTGTGTTACATATTACATTGATCAGGAAGATATATGCTTCTGTCAATTTGACTAGGAACTGCAGGGAAGTCTAGTCTTAAAGTTACTCTCAAAATATTGGAGAATGTTTTTTTGTCTAAGTGATGTAATGGAATTTTTGAGCTGTTTGGGACTGAAATCATATATTGCCTTTTCACTTGAAATTAGATGGGACTGAACTTAATGATCAAGCAATTCTCACTAGCTGTATGTCCTTCTCCCAGCACAGCTCATCAAGTTTATCTTTGCATTGTTCAGTCTGTGGCATTAATTACTTTTCGGCAAAGAAATGAAGACCGATTTCCTCAAGTACTTCCGAAGTTCTTGAGTGTGTAGCCAATTTAAAGGCTTAATCAGTCAGGTTTTGAGCTTTCTTGTGGGGATGTGAACTTTTCCTGGGGTGCACTTCCGTCTCCAGATACATCTGTCTTCCTGTGCTTTTTCCAGCTTGCACATTGCAGTCATCAAGACTTCACTTCGTGTGCTTTTTCTATTTTGGATTTATAAAAATCATCACAAAATTGCTTTTTATGCTATTGGTCTTTTACATCACTAGGCCTATGTAGCACATTCTGCCGTTCTCACTTGCAGCACACAGAACCATCCTCTGGAGTTCTTTCTCCAAGTCTCTCTCTCTTTAATCTCACACATGTTCTTTATCATGTGCATCTTCTTCATAGCCAATTTTTTTTATTATTTCTTATAATTTTTGGTTTTATTTATACAATTTTAACGTTCTCCGTTGCTCTAAAAATGTCTTGACGGGCAACAATGGTCCCAATTTGGGAATACTGAGAACCCAACATTTGTGAATGCCTGCTAGCTCAGATCCTAAAGGCAATGGGGGTGAACACCTCACTTCCAAACTTTAGCCATTCACAGGTCTGATTGCAGAGCCCATGATCCTTGAGAGGATCTGTTTAGCCTTGGCAAGACTGGTGCAATATCCGTGCCTCTTGTGGGATTCAGTGGAGTGCCTATACAGGAGGTTTTAAAAAGCCCAGCCAAGCAAGGTATCGAGGAAGGCAATTGCAACTGTGGAAATTTAGGCTTCTATCAGAAGTCCTGTTGTGGGCAAGTAAGATTTTCATTGAATCTAGACTGTTGTAAACATGTGCCTGTATTACTGATTCCATTATAATTGCAAGAAATCACTGGTCTATTAGAATCATGCTAAGGAATCAGAGGAAGAAAAAAATAAAGGTGTCATTTGGCTTAAATTTTATAGTACTGTTTTGTGGTGCCACAATAGTATTTCCGTAAAAGCTATTCCTAAGATTGTCTTCATGAAAGAAAAGAAATTAGTTTAACTTAAATAACTTTCACAGAAGCATAACAGGGTCACACAGCATAAAGTGTGTGTATACTTGTATAAGTATCATTTTCTTTAAGGAAAAGGGGAAACACTGACAAGTTAATATTTGCATTTCTATTATGTATTAGTGCCTCTAGTTGATAGTGATAGCCCCATTAAAAATACAAAAAATCTCTGTAAAATATTGTCCTGCTGTCACACTAAAATATTGGGGTGCATATCTTTCATGGATACTTACATGAAATTTTATATAGAGCTACTCTGACTGAAAGAAATATATTCACGTTAGGAGGGTGAAAGACAGTTGAGCTCCCTGTGCTATACCGTGCAAGCAGTATAATTTGAAAAATAGTGAGCTTCACAATGTTGGTCCCCAAAGAACCAAATCCAAATGCAAGAATGCTATCTGCAATGCCATCTTTTGGTATTATGATTGATATATATGTATATATTCATAAATCAATCACATCTCTTCTCTATGTTGTTGTGTTAGCACAAGAGTGACTAAAGTATTACTCCATCAGTTGACTAAGAATAATGGTTGCATATAGTTATAATAATTATCTAAATTCTGCAAACTTAATATATTTTTTTTTCTGTACCTTTATACAGTTTGGACTGTGATATATATTTCAGAAGAGATGATTTGATCAGCTAAAAATCACTAGTATTGCCTGCCTTTTCTGGTTGTCTTGAGAATTTTGGCTCTTTTGCCTGCGTGACTGCAGGAATGCTACACATAATCTAAGGCCTTTAACTTGCAGTCAATATGACAATAACTTTTAGTAATAATGAATTATGTAAGTTTAAAAAATGATATATTTTAGTGACAGCAGAAACTTGGTGTTGTGTACATAGAAAAGGTATTTGTATAAAATGTAATTTTGGATGCTTGTAATTTACACTTGATTTTCATATTTGGCAGTGCAAATAATAATTTAAGGGGATTAATCAAATATGGTATTATGGGGTAGGAGAAGGCAGGGCACTTGGTAGTTCAAGCAATCCATGCCCCTTCACTGCTCCTGTGATTTAATTTTAAAAGGAGAAAAAATAATTAAAAAAAGGCGGACATCTCTCATAAATGTGTGGGATTCCAGGGCTTTTTAGGGTGGGATTAGACTAGCATACATATTTCAGTGTCCAGAATTTATCTTCATCATTCTGATTCATCTAGAAACATTCCAAATGAGTTTCTGTCCATTTATAGAACTGAAGTTTGTAGCTGTCAGACTTCATTGTCCCCTCAGGCAAAAGGTGTGACCTGGGAAAGTGATACTAAAAAGAAAAAATAAAAATGCTGGTGATTTTCCAGTCATCACTGTGTTTGTGGTCACTAATGGGTTGTGTCTCAGAGAAAGTGATATCCTCTCCCCACTACACCAGGTGAACCCCTTTTGGGAGACCTATAAAGCACAAAACTCCCAGCTGCTGTTTCCAAACACTCCCGCAAAAAACAGTGTCTGTCTCTCTCTGTCCTGATCCTTAAGGTAAACTTGTGAAATACTTTCCAAAGTTGAGCCTGCAAATTAAACTGCAGCACAATCCCAGGAGCTTGGTGGAGACACTGGTTCATGGCACACTCTGGGATTCCTCTCCCCCACTAGCTTCCCCTTATTTCACAGGCTATAAAATGACTCCTCCACCTACTTATCCTCCTCCTCTCTCTCTCTGGCACCTCACTCCTTTCTCCCCTTTAACATTCCCTTTACTTCATAGGTACCAATTACCTTTCTCCTCAGAGATAGTCTAATGAATGAGTAGTTTAGCAAACTCTGAGATATTGTTGAGAAGGTTCATTGAGCTTTGTGAAATAGCTCTTTTTCAGACTTGTAGAAGGGCTGATGTGTTTGGAAGCTTGTAGATTTTTTGCAGCTATACCAGCTGGTCGGGGGAAAGAGATTTCCTCCTCCCACATTCCCTGTTTTGCATTAGCAGCTTGCAATGTTAACCTTGTATGCTGATAACAATTAAAATAAGATGACATGTCCACAGAACTCGCAATGTGGTACATTGTTAGCATAGTACCTTTGCCTGTTTGCTCTTCCATCTGTTTACCAAGCAAGAAATATTAACTTTTAATGTGTGGGAGTTTTTTTCCGTGTGTATGAATTTACATATTTCAAAGTTCTTCATATATGTGCTTTGTATCCGTTAGCTGTCAGATAGTTTAGATTCCTTTTTTAAATTACAGACACAAAAATTCCTTTGATATGAAAAAGATGTGGATTTGTAAATCTTTGGGAGAATTCCCCAAGCTCCTTTAATATTTGAACTGGAACTCAGAGATTTATTAAACTTTCTTCGACAACTATTGTTTTTTTTTCTCTGATAATCCCAACTGCAGAATATCTCTGCAGGGATTCAGTAGGTGGTGACTTCATCTGAGCTTCTAGTGAGCCACAAGAATATCCAGGATTATTTGATATAACTGTGGATTGCACAAATAATCTGAAGGAAAAACTTTCTAAAAACCTTTTGTTTCTCCAAAGCTGAATTGAAACCATGTTCTAATACTTGTAGAGCTTTAGCCACTGCATGCAGTAATAATACATAGATATTGACTGTTCTTAGGTTATGTTTTAACCTGTAGATCTCGGTGCTTTACAAAGAAGCTCTACTACCTTGTCTGATAGGGAACTGACCTACAAAGAGACATGGTGAGCTCAGTGGCAGAATGAATTCTGAAATCAAGTCTCTCAGTCCTGCCCTCTCAGCTTGGCCATGCTCTTTCATTGGTATTATGTTGTGTCAGATGAACACTTCCCCCTTAGAATTCATTGTACTTGCAAATATTTAATTTACGTTGGGCTCATTTAGATTCCCAGGGATGATGGGTCTTGTAAGGGAAGTGTCAACAGTCCATAAACCACAGCAGTGCTGCAGTTGGCAGTCAGAAGTTCAAACAAACCTGCCGTCTATGATGAAAGAAAATGCCATGGTCTAACATGTTACAGTAAATATTTTCTTTAAGAGGAATGGCTGTTGAATCCAGCAGGAGAACACAGGCAAAATAAATTCATAACATGTAGCAGGAGGTGGTTGTGAAGAGCTTGCTTTGGGTTGCAATTCTATTCTGCAAATATCAATGTGCTTGAAGAATAGTCCCAGTTTGCAAATGTGTCAGTGAGTTCACTGATGGCATCACCTTCTAGTTAGGATTTATTCTAGTTTTCTTCTGTCTTGATTTCATGGTCAGTGCCAGAAATCCCAAAGAATTTTTCATCCTTCTGTCAGGCTTTGAGGTTTTGTTGTTGTTTTTAGTTTCTGGGGTGTCTTTTATCTGGTTAGTTTGGGGGGTTTTTGTGTGTCTGAAGATGATGTGATTCTTTTTTTATGTGAGTGAGATGTGTTACTGCACGTTTTCTCTATTTGTAATCTAATTAAATCCTATTCTTATCAGAGTTGACTGAATCTTTAATTGCTTCCTATATCACTACAAAAACCAGTTTTTGAAAAAGAGGATGGATTGATTGAATAAATAATATGCATGTATAGAACTTGGTGAATTTTTTTGAGTTACTTGTCTAGATATAAACCATTCATTTTCTTAGTGTAAGTTGCTTTTTATGTTCTTCCTGAAAAAATGTGCAGCTTGAGAATCAGTAAATAGAGAGGTTCTTCTGTATGCATAATGAAATTTATATTAATATTTACCCTGAATGTGCATCCTGGCCTTTCTTGCAAAGCTCCTTACAACTTTGAGAGTTCAGCCACTAAAAAAAGCTCAGAAACTTTATCACATATTCCATAACTCAAAGAAATAAAAAATATAGGGTGAGCAACACAGGGTAAGCAGATGAAAACAATAGCCAGTCTACGGGTGTTGAGCAATTCAGGGACTCAAATATGATGATAAGAAAACACTTGATATCTGACCCAAAATAGCAAAGATGCAAAAAAGCTGAATTTAGTTTGGTTATTATTCATTAGTATTTTAGCCAGATATGGTCAAGGGTGATACAGGAGAACCAGCCAACATGTAAAATCAGTGAGAGATGATTCAATAAATTACCAAGATGTTGAATTTTGGTAATTAGATTTTAAGGTTTGAAAACCTAAAAAAATGGTTTAAAACCTTTAAAACTGGTTCTGTTTATTTTAGCCTTGGGAGTTTTCAGGGATTCCCAAGATATGTCTTGAGTAGTTGTGTGGGATAAAGGGAGAGATTTTTAAAGAACATATTTATTTTGCTATATTGGAAGGAATCCTGAGTTTAAATATTCCAAGGAGCCTGAGTCTTTCCTTAACAAACCTCCTCCTTAAAACAGACTGTGTGTGGAAGATGAGTTTCTGTCAACATTTGATCTTGAAAAATCCATTCAAGAGCAGCTTTAGTTTAAATCCCATTCTGCCTGCATTATCCAGGGTGCTGGCAAGACTTTTCTACATCTTTTGCAGCCTCTGTGCTGGTTTTCCAGTTTCATTCAGCTTTTACCCCAGCTAAGCCCAAGAGGAACCTTAACAGAGCTGGTCTCTTTCCCCGTTTCTCTCAGCATTGCAGTGTTTCTCTGGTAATATGTATGATGCCATTCTCATCATGTCAGGAACCAAATATTTCTATAAAATGTATTGGAAATGAAAACTCTCTTTATTGTCAGGGTAAAAATATGCTGAAGACATGCATGACTGAACAGGCAAATGTAACGAGCTACTGGGAAATTTCATATTGGAGATACACTGTATTGACTGACAATGGTATAAATGGCAAAGAGACATTTGCTGTCATTACTCGTCACTGTTTAGATTCTTAAGAGAAAAAAAAGCCAAGAACGATGCTACAGAGCAGTAAGAAATCATTTTGAGTGTCTCCTAAGCTCTTCCCTTTGTCTAATAGGACAGCAGATATCTCCAGATCCCTTTCTAAACACGCTTCAAAGACAGCATGAACCAATCTGTATTAGAAAAGCCTCATTCTTGCTACAGATAGAGGGGAATTTTAATAGCAACACGGTTATTATTCCACCTAAATCAATAGAGGGAGTTTCTATCTTGTTAAAGTGACTGGCTGCTGGGGCAGTGGGAAGGGAGAGAGATGCATATAAGAATAATAGCTAAATCTATAAAAAGACATAAAGATCTAAAAAGGAGATAGGCATATTTGAAAGTGCAATGCCCAGATTCTGCTTGGCCTCCCAGCCTCCAAGGGTTTTATTGCAGATTGTGTGGCAGAGTTGTCACCCAATGCACTCTTGCTTAGTCCGAACAGCAGTGGCCGCTATTTTGGCACTTGTGAACAACTGAATATTTAGCTCACGAGGAAAAGATCTTCTGGGGGCTTCCCTCAACACGTGTCTCTGATTTGGTAGAGGTATTCAGAATGCACTTACTACAAACCTTCAGTGTGAGGTAACCACCTGAACCCCTGAATAGCTTTTGATCTTGATACATTCAATGCCTGAGGAGAAGGCCCAGTAGATCTCAGTCTCCAGAAAATTAATTGATACAACACCCTCAATTTCCTTGCTCTCATTTGAGCTGCAGTTCAACTTTAGAAGTCTAAAATTTCCACGAGGGACTGAGGGTGCATCCAGAAGACTTTGATTTTCATGCTTAGCAGCTTCCTGAGAAGTGAGAGATGGAGATCTGAGCACTTGCAAACCAAGCAAGAAACTGAACCGCATGTCTCTGACATTCTACAGGAATATTTTAGTCCCTGGTTGACAAGCTGTGGAGCGATGACCTTCTGTACGTGGCACCGCACCACGCAGGTTGAGGGTGAAGGCACAAAAGGTGTTTATTCAACTGGGCCTTGGGTTTTTATGGAGTCCTAAGGGAAGATTCTGGAACTTGGATGGGATTAGATAGGAAACATGGTGGAGTGTGTAACCAGGCAACCGAACAACCAATCATGGGCAACTCGCCAAAGGCGGGGAA
>JAWWMO010000174.1:5906959-5958106 GCA_035047845.1 Dendrocincla fuliginosa
ATGAACCAATAGGGAAGCAGGGTTCAGAGCAAAGGTGGGGAAATGAACCAATAGGGAAGCAGGGTTCAGAGCAAAGGTGGGGAAATGAACCAATAGGGAAGCAGGGTTCAGAGCAAAGGCAGAAAAACTGTGAGGGGGAAGAAGACAACATGGAGGGGCACCGGGGATAAAACAAGGGATCTGCCAGGTTGGGGAACAACACGAGGGGTGTATGTGGGGTAGTAACCATTGAAAAACTGTAAAATGGGGGAGTTACCGCTTTTTACGAACAATCTTATACTCGTGAAATAGTCCTTCTACGAACAATCGTATACTGGATCAAGAAGTGTCCATGTGCAATGAGAGTCCAATACTTTCTTTAAACTTCTGCCATAAATGTTCAGAGCTCCACAGTCTCTGTTCTGTCTTCTGTGTCTCCATCTTCATAAGTCCACTTTTGAAAGTTCTTTTTCCATCTCTCATAGCTATCTTGTTCTCCCACACCTAGCTCTTGTGTAAGACAGCAGGTATCATTTTGCAAGTCATCTTGTGAAAGATATGTGTTCCCCTGTTATTATTGTTCTATTTATTAGTATAAGATATTAAAGCTGAGCTTAATTCCCAGCTCCTGGGTTTAGGGAGGTGAATTCTATAGACCAGATGTGTTATCAAGTACCTGATGTTGATGAGATTTAGGGCACCTGTTACCTTGATGTTTCATTTTTACTAATTTTATTGACCTCTGCTTTGTGAACCGACTCTTCTAAGGAGTGTATAATTCATGCAATCAGTTTAGATGTTTACCTGAGGCACTGGTATACTTTAAGCATTAAGGTCCCTAAAATCAGGTCTAGTCAAGCCAAGTGTTGTACTGCTCATTGTAGCTTCACAGATAATTCCCAAGACTTCAAATTACTATTTGAAATCAGAGAAGCAGAAGGAAAACAAAAATTTAAATGCCACCTATCAACTCTTCCAGTCCAGTACAGGGGTATATTCTGCAGTAGTTATTGCAGTCTTCTAAAGTACCACTTCAAATGGGCTCCTTGTTGGAGAAGCAAAAACTAAGGAAGACTGCTGGTCTAGAGAAATGATTTTGATTGTTAGGAAAGCCCACTTTGGGAGGGGGTCAGGGGGAGGGTAGAGAGTTTCCTCCAACCATTACAGCTCTGTCAAATGCAATATTGTCCCAGTAATGATTGTTATGTCTAATAGTCATGGACAGCGACTTCATTCATCCTAGAAAGTGCACAAAGGAAAGAAGCGCTGCAGTCTCCAAGATTCGATGCTTCCTCTGTTAAATTTGCCATGGATGGTTGGATTCATCAGTTTGCATGCATCTTTGACTGATACATCATGCTGGATGCTTTAGGCAAACACACACTAATTAGTAGAACAAATAGAAAACCCTGAGGATGTCCATGCTAAATGACATTGCCCACATTCTAAACTGTCTCTACGACAAATTACTCATTTCATGGCTGTAGGCAGTGCCAGTTAATTTATCTGTATCAGTTGCTAAGTTGAAGCATTCACTTTTAACAGGATACTGTATTACACCTTTCAAGGAAACTTTACTACACTTTAGCTTTTGAATGAAAAAGAAACTAGAAGTAACAGGGCAGGTCAATTCAGGAATTTAAAAGTAAGAGATATAGAATCTATTGCAAGTTTAGAGTCAATGGATGCTGATGAGTTATCACATTAAACCCCTCAAAATCTGAAATGGACTTCAAATTATATCCTTTGAGGAGCGTTGAGTTAGAACAAAAAACTCTGGCTCAAAACAAAGGTGGATTCTGGAAAAGCATGTGTGGTTCCTGTTATGAATGCTTTAGTCAGGTAATTGCTTTTCAGTAAATCTCAGCAAGAGAAATGAGAAGTCAGGTATGGAGAATGGATCAAATTCACAGGCACCTTGTACCAGGATGGCTACAGTTGTCTTGTCCATTTCAGTTGTGTATTGGTTTTCTTCTATTCACTGATAAATTTGACTGAAGAACCTAGATAAAGCAAAGCTTGTTTCCATAAAATGAATGGGATGAAGATCACAGTCAAAAGAGACCCAAGAGTCTATGACATTGCTGAACTGTAATCACTTAATTACCCAAATGAATATGGGTCTTTGATATCATACAACAAAATATTCTGCATAGCTATGTCAACTCAAAATCTCAGTAGCAAAACCAGATTGAACATTGTTGCCTTAGAGATGATGGGTCAATTTGCCCTCGTACTGGAAGGCAAAAGGTGAAGAGAGCAGACTGAGTGGAGGCAGATGACCAGGCATATTATATTGGAAAGTCAGGATTGTTCATTCTCCCTCATTCAGCAAGGATGAGAGGAACAGAAAAAGAACTTGTGCTGGGAAGACTGCTTATTCTCTCATAGTCAAACTCTTTTCTCAGCAGTGCAAGTCTCTGCAGTCAGCCTGGCTCTCCAAGGGCTCTCGCAGAAGCAACATAGTTGGTACCCCAGCCACTATTGCAGGTTCCTAAGGCGTGTGCTTAAGAATTGCATGTTACCAATCAGTGTGGTTACCATAGCTTAACTGCCACCTCTTCACAGGTACATGGAGAAACATTGTCAGTAGCTCCCTGTTTGCAGTAAAGGCTAAAATCTCATCCAACTGTTAACATTATCTTTACTGAATGTAACAGCCTCAAAATAAACAGTCCATGTTCTTTATAAACATATAAGCATAGAGACCAAAATATAAATAAGCTTACAGGAGCAAAGCTCTTGATAAGTAACTTTTCAATAAGTAAAAAGTTCAGCATTCTCACAGAGACCTTGAAGAAACACCTTTATTTGGCACATAAAACGAGGTTGTTGCTAATCAACTTCCAAAGGTAATTTTGGAACCCAAACATTTGCAAATCTGATGCTAGCAAATGCCTAAGTAGGTTCGAGGAGGATTTCAAACAGCAGTTGAAGACGCTTTTTCTCATGCGTCCTTGGAAGTTGTGCTTAAATGCTGTTGTATTCACGAATCTGCTACAGTCCTGGAGAAACTGGTTAGAAAGGGGGTTGTGCCCTCTTGTACATCTGGCATCCTGGAAGTATTCAGGTCCTTCTCGAAGACCTTTCTGACTTTTTCCTCCGCTTACAAAGCAGTGGAGGGAAGGAGAGAGAGAGAAGATCAGCATTTTGGGATTAGAACCCTGCAGTTAGGGACCGCAGGGGTCTAGGTTCACTTTTGGCATTTACCACTGCTGTAATCTTCTTTTGTGGATTTAGATAAGTCGTTCAGTGTTACTGCGTCTCAGTGTGCCTTGTGTAAAGGCAAAATAATGAGCCCTGCTCTCTCCCTGCTTTCTCCTGCTTGCATCTGCTGGGGTTTTTCCGAGTGTCGGAGCAGACCTCCCACGTTCACTTAGGTGAACTGTGTTCACAGCTGTTGTGAGTGCACTTACACAGCCTGCCTCTCGGATATGCACGGTTGTAGGCTGCTGTAGAAATCAATCTCATGTTTCTGCTACATCCACCTCCCCATCTCTTCTCCGTGGTACCCGAGAGGCTGCAGCCGATGCTCCTCGCTTGTCAGGCGAGCAGCGAGCAAGTGTCTCTCTTGGTCCATCTGCGCTGATTTAGTTAGTAATGTTTATCATGTCTGCTGGTTTGGAGAAAGATGGGGGTGCGGAGAGATGCCGGGAAATTCTTTGAGCCTTGTTATCCCTACAGTAACTATAGACTTTGTCAGGAATGCGGGTGATTAATTTCAGGTCTGTGGGCTCAACCCGAGAGGGAACAGCTCCGCGCTGGGTGTCTGGGAGACAGCAGCGTCCCTTGCTCCGCTCTTTCAGCAAACCCTGTGAATTCCCTGGGCTAAGTAAACACTACCGAGCTGCTAATCACACGCTCTGAAACAAAACAGCACTTCACTTCGGGATCTGGGCAAGATCAGACTTCCCTCCCCTCCTTTCCCCTCCCCTCCCTCTCTGCCCCCTCCCTGCTTTTCCCCTCCCTCTCCTCGGCAGCCGCCGAGCCGGTCCCTCCGATCCGACCTGGCAGGCTCACGCTGGGGGCCGCTGCCGGCTGGGGCTGCCCGAGACCGTGCTGTCCTGCCCTGCCCTGTCGCCCCCCGGCCCGGCTCCCCTCGCCGCTCCGCTCCCCGGCACCTCCACCCCGGCGATAAAAAGTTGCGCGGAGCGCCGAGGATGGGAGCGCATCTGCAGCCGCTGGCCCTGCGGCTCCTGGCGCTGACTTTCCCCTTGGTGGCGAAGGGTTTTTCTGACGAAACGTTGGAGAAAGCCGCGAAATCCGAGGGATATTGCAGTCGGATCCTGCGAGCCCAAGGCACCAGGAGGGAAGGGTACAATGAATTCAGCCTCAGGGTGGAGGGCGATCCAGAATTTTACAAGCCTGGAAACAGTTACCGGGGTAAGTTGGACATCCTCTGCATCCCATACTGACGATATTGGCCAGGATAAGTAGCTCTGAAACTATAACGTGTCTCTGCCTGTCATCTCTGTATCCCTCTCAGCGCGTGTGTGTGGCTGTGTAGGTTAAGACAGGGTAATATGCTCCCACGCATTACTTTATTGGAGATGCTTTCACGACAAGTGAGAGGGAGTTGGATTTCGGTGTATCACTTTACTCCCAAACATTCCTCATTACGAGGAATTTCCTTTCCTTTATGAATCCTCTCCGCCGGCTCGGCGCTAGCACAAGATCACAAGTTGCTGTGATACAAACGGCGCTCTTCCCCCGTTTACCTACTAATATGGGATGTCTTCCTATCCCTTCAAATATAACACAGTGCATAGGAGAAGCTTTAGCATTGGGAGGGAAGGAGGGGAAGCTCGGGGGTAATTGTTCTTGCCCTGAAATATGAATATAATATAATGAATTAGCATATGGGCAAACAGTGATGCAGCATGCTGCCAGCTTCCCACATTTTCCACTTACGTTTATCCCACCCCCTTTTTTTTTTCTGGTTAAATGAACAGATGGTTCAGACAGAAAAGAGGCAGAGACAGTGCTAATGACCACTGTAAATAAGAGATGGAGGCATTAATTCTTCCCTTAGCATGTCACATACAATTCTTGAAATGAACTCCAAAGCACATTTCAGTGTATTTATGTCATTAATACACAGAGGCAGGTTTTGGTCACTTTCCTTGCCTCACCGTACAATGCCTTTGGAAATAAAACTTCTTAACAGTAGATTTCAACCTTGTGTTTTAAAAGCACTTTGAAAAGAATTTGGACATTTTTACATTCCATAACTAATGTACTTTTTAGGCATCACTTTGGAAAAAAAATATGTGGAAGACTTTTCCAAGTGCTTCTTCTGACCTTTCTCAGATTCAGGATAAAGAGCAATGTTTTCTAATTGCATGAACGTGGGAATCTTAGTATAGATGTGGAGAAAGTGTGCACATAACATATTCCCTCTGTTTTTTCAAAGGTTGAAAAATACATCTGCAGCAGCAATTTACCTGTTTTGAACATCAATTTTTAACTGTGCATGATTTGTACTTGATTTTTTTCTCAAAAATTATTTTATTTTAATGTAGTGTAAGGAAATACACATTTCCAACAAATTGGTTAGCTGTTCCAGGCATTATGAATAGTACCCTGAGAGGGAAAGATTTCGTGCTGGATGCCAGTTTGATACATCTACTAAAGAAGGAGAAAGATGTGTCAAGTTCTTTGATAGTGACAAATGTGAATGTTCTTTAAAAGTTTTGGAATTCACTTCTGTAAAAGCATTACTGGGTATTTTCAGTCATCTACCAAAGAAATTTTTATTGCATGAAAATATAGAAAGAAAGATACTCCCAGATGAATTAGCAGAACTAATCTTTGGGAGATATTAGGTCTTGGCATTAGGAACTCTATTAATAAAATCACATTAGGATAGCATAGCTTCTTGGAAGTGAGAAAATTACAGCTAATGGAAAGAAGTTAAACTGTAGAACAAAATATGTGCCTACACTTTTGATACTCTAGACTGAAGTATTCAGGTGGCACATTAGCCTGTGGAGATAGTGCTTTAAGGACACTTCCTGAATGGTTGACAGAACATTAGTAAATGTACTGAAACATATACATTACCTATGGCAGTATTTAAAACTAACAGCATGCAGAAGGTTCAAAGGAATTTGTGCAGCACAACTGGAACTTTATTACTGTTTTATACAAAAGGTAGAAAATCCAACCAATGATTGAAAAAAACAGGATATGACAGGTCTGTGGGTTTTTCTTTTTCTTTTGTTCTTTTTTTAATTTAAATCTGTATATTACTATATATGCAACATGGCATAAGACTTGCACAAACTGCTTTGCATTGGAGCCAAGTGCGCCTGTTTCCATGGCCCCTGCTTGATTTAATGCAATCTGGATCCTTGGCACATTCCCTAGTGGGCTCTTGGAATAGACTAGTATTTTCAAGGTAGATAAACACAGGAATTAACTAGACATGCAGATGCTGTACTTCCCAAACTGACAGTATAGGGTCATCCATTTATCTTCATGATGGTCTAGTTCATTGGTTCATGTGACACTGACATAAGACCCTCAAACTGCAATGAGTGGAGGAAATATCTCAGCACTCTTGTAGTGTGGGTATCAGACCAGAGTTCACAGCTGCCATTTGTCTTTGGGGAAGTTTTTCTGGCTCTCCTGCAGTTATTGACTTTTAAATCAGTCAGAATCTATTTGCCCCTAGGGGAAATCCTAGGTGAATCTCTCTGTATAGATCTGTGAAGCTTTGGTTTTCCACCTCTGGAGCTGTGATAGAAAACAATGGCCCGGAGCACTGAATAACCCATCTGAGTGGGTATGCACATCCTCTGGGCTGCAGACACTGGCAGCAGCAAGTAAGGGCACATTCTCCTGTCTCAGACAATAAAAATGAAGTAGCAGCAGGGCTGAGGAGCCATCCTCCTTTCCTTCCTCGTGTCTGACAAAGCGACAATGGCCACAGTCTTTGTGGTGTCCCATAGGGAAAGTGGCATGACTGATTTCTGACACCCTCTTTGGGACTTTCAGTGCCGTAGTCTGTGAGTGGCCTTATCTGCCTGGTGGTTCAGACTGCCATGTTGTCTGTTCCTTTCTGAAGCAGGCAGCCAAATGCATTGTTGTAGGCAGGTCTTCCTGTAGTACCAGGTTTGTGTGCACACCATCCTGAGGTCAAGGTCCTCTCCTACCCGCTGGTTAACTTTGACCTTGATGTAGATGTTCTTGCTTCCACTGAAGGTCAAAGCTCCCACTACATTCAAAGGCATAAATGAGCCCTAAGTTTGGGCAGTGTTACAGAGTAATGATCCTTGAAAATGCTCACCCCTAGCTTTACTGATTGTAGAGTTCGACTAATGGTTGCATGAGATTTCGAAGAAAGAGTGAGATAAGTTTAATCCTATTAAAATATAAAGACAGTAGCATGTCCACTTCATGTGCTAACATGCAGTAAACATATTTTCCACCATAGTATCATGAAGTTGTCATTTTGAAGAAAAAAAGGAAAATCTGACTAGTTATAATCCTTAGATATACCTTTTATGTGGATGCTGTTACTGTTTTCAATGGAATTTCCCCTTGTAGGTCAGTTCACTTTCTCAGTTTTCGAGGAAAGGCTCATTTAATGTGACACACTTCACTGCGTTGGTTTGGGGACTTCTAAGGAATGTTGAGTCTTCTTTTCATTGATCTCGTCCACTTAACATGCAAACACTTTTCTATACTTTACAAACAAGCACTCATGCTGTAACTATTTTAGCCATTCTCATGTTTCTCAAAATACGGATAAAAGTAGATATTGAAAGTGTATTTGTTGGTACTTGTGCAATGTACAGCACAGGATGCTCAGTAGTGTAGGATGTGGAAAGTCAGATTTCCTGCCTGAAACCAAAGGAGCAACTGCTTTGATCACCCCCCTTTAGCTTGGGACACTGGGGAAAGAGAAGCATGTTGAAGGTGTGTGCCAAACTACAACTTGTAAGATAATTAGGTATTTGCTGGAGGGGATGGAAACAGACAAAAGTAACTGCTGATATGTAATCTTCCCTTTAAAGTAAAATCCTTAACTATGAGGCTGCACTGATCTTTGCAGGAAGTTCTTATTGTTCAGTGAACATTAATTAGTGTGAATGCAGTGTGAGCAATACTCAGCTGTTGTTTAAAATGGCAGAGTTTAGCCCAAGAAGGAGAATTCTCGGCTCTTATGCAACAAAGAGCCACTCTCTTGTGAAAACCAGATGTGGTCTGACAGCTTCCCACTGCTGCCCATGCAGTGAGAGCCTCTGCTGTGCTGGAACACTCAGGCTAGAGGCAGTGACTACAGAACCATCACCAGAACAAGGCTCTGTATTTAGGAGTGTTTGGAATAAACCCTCGTGTTGTGATGTTATCTCAGCACACTGATAGTTCAGACAACTGACACAAACCTTTCCAGCTCAGGTTTTAACCTGTGTTCTGGCCTGACTTGGGGGTGACCAAAGCACACGTCCCTCTTGGTATCCTTTTGCTGAGGTTGCGCAGACACTAAAATCCCAGGAGTCCACTCTGCTTCTGTGGGTCTTTACCCTCCTGACCCCTCACTTGTATCTGTTGTCCCCAGTGCTGGCAGAAGCGCTCCTGGGGCTGCACAGAGCGAGTGCTCAGGGACTGCACCCAGCTGAACTCTCCAGTTAGGGTTGGTTTGTCTCCCTTTCCAGCTGGATGTGTTCCCTAGTCCATCTGAGAGCACAGCTGCCTGGATGCGGCTGCTGTGTGAGCAGTGCAGGCTGGGGGAGGGAGGATGGGATCACCCCTGTTGGAGGAAGCATGGATTTATTCTAGGTTTAAATGACTGCAACCACAGCATGAGCATTGCTAACCCCAGGCATCCAAAAACTATGAGTCAAGCTTTGGAATTACCTTCTTTTTTTTATTATTATTTTTTTTTTCCCTTTCTCTGATGCTTCTGCAGCATTTCAGATCTCTATGTTAGAGATGGATGTTTGTTTAGGATATTAAGAGTTTTGAAAACTGTTTGGTTTGATCTGTTAATTTGTGAGGAAAGTGACAGAAACTGTTGAGTCAGTTCACAGCTGTATTCTCTCTTTGCTTGCCTATGTATTTAAGTATTTCTAGTGTAACTTTTTACTCATAGTGATTAAGAGTTTTGAATTGCAAATGATACGGAAAAATCTGTTGTGTACAAGACCTTTATGGCAGTTAATTTCTAAGAATTAGTGTTCAAGCAAGGGTTATATGTTTGTCCTTGTTGAGTTCAGCAGTGTGTTGTTCTCAGTTGCTGCAGCTGAGGGGCTGGCTGTGGGTTTTCTTCTAGGCAGAGCTGCAGAAATTTGCAAAATTGGACTAAACATACTAATTATTGGACAGATAATGAACTAATGAATTGGAGCAATACTTAGTAAAATAAGCAGAAATTGTAATGGTGGTATGCTACTACTAAATTTCTATATATAAAATGTGAAATTTTCTTTCTCTCTCAAAATTATGGCATTTAACCTCATAATAAGGTTCCATGGAACAAAAACCATGTTGACAACCTTGAAAGCTGGGGCCTTGCTATTATGCCAGTCACTACTCTAGATTTGTATAGGTGTTTGCAGGTGTGCAGGTCTAAGCATGGCACTCTTAAAAGGTTAAAAATTAAAATTAATCTCTCCTATCCTTTTTTTCACATATAGCCACTAAAGTTATGTGTTTGTACAGACACTGTGATTTTTAGACCCAAGTACAGCTGCATAATGCTAGAAATTTTTAAATAGCCTATTTTGTATTTTTCCAGCACTGAATTTCTAGATCAAAGAGCTCTCCACATGTTCCAAGTGAACTCTGGGCATATTTTGAAATCCTTACCTTTTGAGGGCCATCCGTAATTTTTAGCAATGTGACTCAACCCCATATGGCCTATTTGCGTGAGAGAGAGTTTCTTCTGGTTACTCTTCTATGGAGCAGCCCTGGTAGTTGCAGTTTGCTCATGAAAACTGTGTGTGGTCTCCAGTTTTTATTGTGCCAGTCAGGGTTGGAGAGTGGGACAATAATGTACCACAAGCACTGTTGTCTGCAAAACTCTTAAAGTAGAAGCTACTTTAAAGTATGCATAGTTCAATTTTCTGTCTCCTTTCCTTTAATTCAGAAAGAATTTTTCCCTAAAATTTACCCCTGCTTCAGAAAAGGATTCTCATAAGTTGTTGAAAAGGGTTTGGCAATTTCAAAAGTCCTGCCTCAAAACTCTGCCCTGTTACGGCTTTCTGAAAGTGTTCAAGTGTTGCTGGGTGGTGCTCAGGTGCTGATGATGGCAAACAGAAAAATTGTACAAAGGTATCCTGCACTAGCAGAAAATGAGGGATTTAATCCTGATGCTGAACGCGATAAAATCAGATTAGTCAGTTTGACCTTATCTGTTTTGTCCTGGTGGATCCAACTCTGCCTTCCTTGTCAGGACAGGTGTGTGAAGAGAGGGATGTTTGCTGATGTGTGGGATGGTTTGGCAGTGAGAGCTGGCAGCACAGAGGCCAGCTTTAGCCATGAGTTTCTCTGTGTTCTGTTTTACCCTTAGCAGAAAGTGGAGGAAAGATGGTTAAAGACCCACCATTTCCACCAGCTGGAGTACTGTATTGAATGCAGCTGAGCTGGAGCTGGCAATGTGATCATCTCCTATCCCACTGAGACTTTCTGTATACTCAAGTGCCTAGATCCTTGTCTGTGCTCAGGGTGGGGCAAAAGCTGAATTTAAATATTTAGGAAATGCTCCCTCACATTTAAAACCAAAGCACCAACCGACCAAAAACACTCACAAAAAATACAAAGAAGGAAAACCCCTGACATGTGTATCCCAACCCCCAAATCAACAACAAAATAACCGTCTGTAGATCCGAGCAGGTTATCAATTTGCTTTGAAAAGGAAGTGTGGGTAAAAGAAAAAAGCTGAGGTATTTCACTTCATGCCAGTGTTTTTCAGTTTATGTGGAAACTTGGACAGAACATTTTGTATTCTGCTTGGCTTGGCTCCATGTTGTTAGTGCTCTGGCTTTAGTTAATACCAACTTAAAACACGCACCTCTCAAGCTGTGATGTGATATGCAAGTGGCTGATTTCACAATTAATATTATGTTTTCATTATTTCTCCGTTCATTGTATCTTAGTGACGCTTTCTGCTGCCACTCCTGCTTACTTTCGAGGGTTCACATTGATCGCCCTCAAGGAAGGAAAAGAAGGTGACAAAGAGGAAGACCATGCAGGAACTTTCCAGGTGAGAGAACTTTCCCTGACCTACACCTCTGGCAATCTTCCCTACTGCATGCTTAGCTCAAAGGGAGATTCTATATGCAAGCAGAATGCATAATATAAAGTAAGCAGAAATATTTGTGGTTGGTGACATGAGAACAACGTAGCATGTTTTATATTCCATGTCACCTGTTTAAGGGATCAAGGCTCTGGTACCTTCCACATTCAGCCTTCCCACATTCTTACAGTTAAAAATGAGCATCAGATACTTGAACTGGAGCCTAGGGCACCTGAACTTGTTATGCAAAATGAATATGAAAATTGTTCTATTCACATTTTGCTTTTTGTGTTTCTTTGCCTCAATGTTTTTGTCCATTGAGATGTAGATTATGACTCTTGAGAAGTGTTTTCCACAGTTGTAATGACTGTTTTATCAGCCATATGTTAGATTCTGCTGTTTTATTTATGCTCAGTAGTTCTTAATGAACACATTCAGTGGGATGAAATGTTTACTGTTATTAAAAGGATTAGAATCCAGAGTGATGATTCACAAAATGGTATTTTCAGCTACTTCAAGGTCACAATTCATGAAGGGAATTCTGGAAATTGAGAATATATACATCATATTTATGAAAGGAGATAAAAATTATGTAGGTAGGTTTGATTCTCAGATGAGGTATTGTTTGCTATTTGACTTTCCAAGCTTATAAATATTGTTGAATGATATTGTTTATAATTTACAGGATATGTATTGATAGTAATTTTAATAATGATTTCTTGATAGAAGATTTCGCTTGCCTTAAAGAAGCATCTCTAGATTCTCAGGTGAAATACGCTGAAGTTCTAATGTAGGTCCCCTACAAGGAAGCAGAAATCAACATCTGTTCCTGAAGCTTTTTCTGTATTTTCGTATGTAGCAAATATGATGTGCCAATTCAATAACTAATTGCGCTGGTTTGCTATTGATTTTCCTTAGAGGCCTCTGTCCAGTTTTCATACATTGTGTAAGAAAATCTAGAATAAGTGAGAACTTATTTGATGTTGAAATAACTATCTTCCTTAAAATGAAATAATTTCCTAATATTATTTCAGAGAAATTTTTTAATATAGACTTTTTAATGAAGTTGGGTTTTTTTAAGAATAAGCGAGCATTGAAGGATCAGCTACTCTTAAGAAGTAGAAATGGTGGTGCTTCATCTATTTTAAAAGAAACTTGTCACCATTACTTTCTTCATTTCAGTTGTTAATGTCTATGGCTGTGGCTAATGTGAAAAAAATTGGCCTGAGTTTTGCCTTTATGTCTAATTCACAGTGAGAAACTCACTAAGCTTTGCTGAAGTACAGAGGAATTTTGAAGTTATCAGAGTGGGAAGCAAATGGAAATTCTACATAGATAAGAAAACAAAAAGCCCAATGGAACTCAGTCGAGGGAAGGTTGTTTAATTAGCTTTGTTGTATGGATTGCAATCTGAGCTCAGTGTTCTCATTTTGCAGGTGGGAGTTTCAAAGTTTATGCATAACTAAATTTGTATATCTGTGGAACAAATAGTACTTGCTGTGCTCATCCCACATTAGCACAATTAACTGAAGTTTATTCAGATGGTGTCTGCCCGTTCTGCCTCTCTGGATACAGATGTAAGATTCTTATTTAAGTATCTGAAGAACGCTTGCAGGGATAAATACTGATGTCCCTTGGATCGTGGCTAGGTGCTAGTAACCAGAGAAAAAGAGACGTTTAGTTCAAGGGTTTGCACTGTATTTCTGTTGTAAATTGAAGACCCTAAGGGTGGCTAAACAGCAGTACAAAGTAAGAAAAAATCATGTGTACAGTAAGTTGGATGCTACTTGCAGTTATGTTTTTCCTGTGCTCAGATGGAGCAAATGTTACTCAATGAGTTACCTAGTGGAACAGAATTCTGTCAAAAATAGAGACAAGATACTAAATGTTGCTTCTGGACTACAGGCAAAAGCCTCTGCCTTCGTGAGGAGAAATATATGCTGTTCAAGTAATAGTCAAAACAAAGCCCTGCATGAAGCAAGCGCTTCATTCATATTAGAAATTTTCACCACGATAAAATGAAATGAGAGTTGACCAAGTAAGATGTGCTTTCCCTCCATGACTTAGACACTGCAAAACACCTGATTTTCAGGCCTGTGAGTGCCACTTCCAAACTGTGAAGTGTGAGTGACAATGTCTGTCATGGAGAGAACCTGAATGCACACCGTCCTCAGGGCAAGCCCCATTGGAGCTGCGGCTTCTGTTTTGCACAGCTCTTGAGTGTTAAACTCATCAGCAGGTGCAGTGCCTCAGAGTACTGCACAGGAGCATGTACTGGAGCAGCAAGGTGTTAAATAAAGACTAACACCAGAGGTTTTGACAGGGACACGGTAGGCTTAGGCTGGGAAAACATTGTTTATTGGGGTCACATCCAGCTGCAGCAGGTTGAGCTGCAGCCCGTTGCAAGGCTGGACCTGCAGCAAGAGGCTGCCTAGCCGGCCCTGCGGGGGCTCTGCTCTGCCTTTTACAGCCTCCTCATGGCTCATTTGCTCTTGTATGACTCTGCAAGTCAGCAGGTATGGCCAGTCTTCATTAATCATCAAGCTGCAGGGTCCTGATCCTATAAATACCGCAGCTGTTAAAATTCTTGGTCGGACAGGTATTTGTTTTCTGCACCCTTTTTGGTTAACTCTATACTTGCCATCAAGGTGAGACATTTAGAGAAGTGCAGTTTGGACTCCACCATTCTAAATCTACTTTCCTTTGAGACAACTGAGACTTTAAAACCTGTTTTTAATGCTGTTTGTTTATTTAATGCAGCCAAACTTCTGTGTCCTTGTAGTACACACAGGGCGCAGTTCAGCTTTAAAATAAATCACATTGTCTCCCACAAACACTCAAACATATGTTAAATAGCCAAATTAAATATTGCTGGGGAATTGAAGATGCCAAATTCAGTCACAGAAGTTTGGGGGGGGGTGGTAATGATACGGCTCTTACTTATGCCAGTGGTAATTGTACAGCTCAGGGGTGCTCTTCAGCTTTGGGTACGGTGTCCCATTGGCCTCTTTACACAAGCCATTCCCAACTGTTGTCGTGCTGACTGCTGATCTTTCTGTTTTGTAATGTTTAGCAACAGTCTGCAAATTGTTTCGAAGGCAGATTATACTCAAGGGCAACAATCGGGCACTGATTGACTATAGAACACTACCTATACAGGCCATTTCAATCACCATATGTATGCCATGTAATAGATTTAGTCTGATAAATAATCTCGAATAATAGAAATGTAGCACTGAACCTCACCTCATCTATCTTCCTTATTCTCTGAGGAAGGATAAATATTCCAAGAAAATTCTTGATGGATGTTTTGTGAATCTGTTCTGAAGTGTTCAACGACAACAACAACAAATTCATCTCTCCAAGTGGCCCATTTAAACTCTTCAATATATCATATTCTATAGGGAATTTAAGGACAACTTTGTAGAGCCCTTGCATCTAAACTGAGTCTTCACTAACAGTGGATAAATTGGTCTCCTATGAGATTGTCTTCCGAAATCAAGAGTTTTCTTGATATCCTAAGGAGCAGGTATTCTGAAGTTTCCTTTATTCTCCCTCCAATTCCAAACTTTCTTTACTGGTTTCTTATTTTAGTTGTAGGACATCTTCTTTCAGTATTGCTATTTCTGCAGTCAAACTGAGATTTCAACCTTATGTTCCTCAGAATTGTACACAATAGACAGTCTGGACCCACAGCATGAAATCATATGGAATTTTGATACAGTAATCCTTTGGAGTGCCCTTGTCTTCATGCAGAATCCTCTAAGTGTATGCAACTTGCCTTTATTGCAGGAGCATCTGAGTTTTGTACAGGAGGTGCCTGATAAATCCTTTCCTGCAGGTGTTGCTGCCTTTGTTGAGATTCCCTATATTCTGTCTTTATGTATTTTTTTTCCTTTTAAGGGTAGAGATTTGTTCAATTTATGGGGGAAGTTTTGAATTACAATCCTGTCCTTCAAAATGCTCTTAATTCGTCCAAAAATTCATGGTATTTGTGAACGTGCTTGATAATTAAATGCTCAAAATAAAACAATTTGTGCAAACGACCTGCTTGTCTCATGTACAGTGGTAAACTGAGTCACAAAGACTTAAAATTAGACATTTCTTTATATTGCCTTGGCATGGTCAGATGTTAGATTCTTATGTTTTTGTGATAGTTTACTGTTAAATGCCTTCACCATAGTAGTGTTCCTGGAGGTGTCCTTTTTTTAGCTCTAGAATGAATCAAGAAATTCTTAGTTTAGGTCACTGAATTTAATGGCCCACTGGTGTGAAACCAATGTAAGAAAGTAAGCAGGTGCAGCAGTAGAAAGAGTGAAGGTTACATTAAAACTGTGGCTTTTATAAAAGTTAGAGACGTGAAGGAGAAAACATTTAAGAAAAACTTGAGTAGTTGTGAGGTAATTAGGATAAATGGTCCTTTATCCTTCTCAAGGTTTATCCTGAAACAATAGCCTTTGTTTAGCCAGACACTGCCTTTGTTTTTGAATACACACTCACTGTGACCCGTTCTTTTGATGCTGTTTAGTTGACTGATGTGCTTATCAAGGCATTTAGATTAAAAGGTATTTTTACAACCTCTTCGAAAAGCAGTTCCTTAAATGCTGTGTTCCAGCGTTTTATAGGAATCTTACATCTCCTTAAGCAGTTGATACAGTGCATTTTGAAAGAAGCAGTCACAAAAGGCTTTTAGCCACGTCAAATGATTTATTCCTTGTATCTATAAGCAAAGTTTGTTTATAGTTTTAGAAAGAATTAGTGACTGCAATTATTTATTCAGCTTCTTATATTAAAAATTGAGCTGTACCTATGTAATATTGATGCTGCATTTGGCCTGTATGCTTTTTTTAACCTTATAGACCAATATAAACTCATCAGGCTACTTAAGTATCTTATTCTGGGGCAATTTTGTTTAATTAGTGTTCAGAACTTTCAAGTATTTTGTTCATGTTTGCATGCTCTACATTCCCTTTCTCGGTATCTCATCACTGAAACAGGCTTTGTCATCTTACTGCATAAAAGCATATGGAAGTAATGATCCAAAGGTATAATTCCAGGAATATGTTAAATATGACAGAATCAGAATATGCCAGGTATATAATTTGGAGACTGAGCAGGTGCACATGAATTCTGCGTCTGTAAAATTCAAGTCTCCTGGTTTTTTGCATTTGCAAGAGTAATCCTGATTTTTCTTTCTGTAAGAATCATTGCAAATATTATTCTAGGCATAAAGGAAATGTGTTTTATAATGGTAAACCAAGCTCTAGTTCATCTTTCCTGTAGGGTGGAACTGATTGATCTTGATGAAAAAATTCACACATTTTTCTACAATTCTGAGTTCTGTCTAATGATATTCAGAGATTAAACATGAGAGTAAAAAAAAAAAAACCTTCAAGAAAAGCCCCAACCTGAAAAGTATCTGTCATTGCCAGTTCTAGCATTGACTGGAACATGTGAACACTTTGAATGAGATTAAATAGAAATGTCTCTGATATACCAGAGAAACCTCAACCTGAACCTGTTATTGGCAAAAAAATGGCCTCAGGAGATAGTTATGCTTTGCTTCAGACAGTAAAAGATAATATAAAAGAGTGATGAGCACCAGAAACTTGTAGAACAGAAAGAGCTGTGCTAGTCATTATTTGCCACTGATGAAGCTGTAGAAAAAGCAAACTAGATTCCAGACATGTAGAATTTTTTGCATCCTTCCTCTATATTTATTTGTTTTGATTTCAGCTTTTTCTATGAATGAGGCAAACATTTTTACATACTGACATTTTCCAGTTTTTCATGTACCAAATTTTGGGTTGTTACACTTTGGGAACTTCCCCAACTCATTGTGCCAGCCAGAGCTGCAGTGCCTTTTAGAATTAATGATTCAAACCACAAAATTTCACTGCCAATATCATACAACAGAAGAAATTTCTGAACACTGTTTTGTTATTTTATTACAGTGGAACATTACTAGATAACACATGTACAAAGAGGAAACAAATATGAAATTGTACTTGCTTGCAATGAAACGTAGTTCACTACTGAACAAAAAAGGGTTGTGGTTTCTTAGGCTGGGCTCACTCTTCTGTTGGTAACTTGTTCATCATGTAGCTCCCTGGTTTATCACAGGAGAGGGAAGGAGCCAAGAGGCTTTCTGTGAAAACCCCGAGAAATACATGGCTCAGACTCTTCCACCATGGATACTGGGCAGATCAGGGTCAGCAGGTACGAGACAGGGGAAGGCCAGACTTAAGGAATGTTTAGTTGATTTGGCTTTAGCTTTTCTTCTACCATTTCTTTTTCTTTGCCCTTTCCCTGCCTCTCTGCTTGGCTATGGAAAAGATCATCTAGCTTCTGGCGATGTAATAATCAGTCCTCTTTGTTCATTTTAATCTTATTTATTCTCTTTTTTTTTAATGTTTGCTGGGGAAATGCTTTTCTGTGAAAATTACTTCAAACTATGATTGTGTCATTGTAAGAGCTTGTGTTTCTGGAAAGGGTTATGCCTAAACAAATATTTAATTTGTTGATGATTCAAGTTCTGTTTTCAAAAAAACACAGCCAAAGAAACCCTCTAAAAACTCTAAAACCGAAAACAGGAAGTAAGTCTTGAGATAGGTTAGCTGAAACTCCAGACTCCTTTTCAGATCCAAGGCTTATCAGAGCCAGGTTATCTCTAGTGTGACTTCTGCCCTGCTTTGCAAACTGCCAATGGATGCAGAGCCAAACTGCGTCATGGTAAAATATCAGAATTGCCTGATTAAATCTCCTGTTAAAGAAGAAATCTATCAGTTTATCCTGTTCCTTGGATTAGCATTAAACTGCAGGACTTCCTGGTTCTAAGAAGCTTCCAAAGAGACTCATTAGAGATTTTTTTTTTCCTAGAATTTGGCACTGACACTTAACAAATCAATTCTCAAGAGAAGAAATTACAGTGGAAGCACTGTCCCTTTCTGCCTTGGAGACTCCAGTCTGCTCTTCTGACACATCAGTGTTCAGAGTCCCATTCTGGGCCTTTGGGGGCTTAGGATTACTTGATGCTTTTTGAGGGTTCTCTTTTTATGTCTTGCTTCCAGTCCTGTGACCAATTTTGCATTTGCAATTGTTTCATTCAGAGCCAAAGTCTGGATCCTGGAAGTGCAGATCCTGTTAACTCTGTTTTGTCAATTGGTAAAAGCTGCATGTTCTTCCCCAGGCAATGTTTAAGAGGACATATCTATCTCAGTGACTCTAAAGGGATTTATTTCAAATATCCCTTTTCTCCAGCCCAGGTAATCTGCCAAAGTCATTGTTATTCCACTCTCAGTCTTTCTTTAGATGGTAACACCTGGACCATGTGAAATTTTAGGAAAGACATTTAACCCCTCTGGCAACAGTCAGATGCTTTACAGTCACCATAAGGCAGCTGTCATGGGTTATAACTCTAGCAGTATACAGGCTCCAGGTTCATTGAAACATCTATTCAGCATCTCTTTCTTCATTCATAATGTTGTCATCAGGCTTTCTTTCCTAGTTTCCCTTTTGGCAGCCTGTTACTTACCAGATTCATCTAAGGCACCAATTATTCTGGTTTCTTTGTGTCTCTGCTGAAAAAGATCAGCACTCTTATCTCCTTAGCTCCTATCACTGTTCTTTAATGCTCTGAGAATTACCTCTATGTAGTTATTTGCCATTCTGCAGCATCAGGAGACCTTCAGAGCATGTCAGTTCCAATCAATGGGACCTTAGAGCAAGTGTATGTTCTTTGCACTTCCACTTTCCATCAGGTTAGAAGGTGTTTATCAGGCATTCCCTACTGATCTGGACTTTAGCTGTCACTGCCTGCAATCTTTGCTGTGGTAGCTATGGATCTGGACATCCATGCTACCCCCATAATGACACAGGGCTTTAAAAGGAAGGGTGATTCTGGGGAAATGTGTGTATTCCTACACTTTTCTCTCCAAATGAGAACTGTCAGCTACCAGCCTACAATGGTTAGGCTATAGACATATGGAATTATGTCTGCACTTGAGAGTCTTTTCTCATAATGTGTTTTCTCATGAAGTGATTTGGGGTGGTGAGGGGAGAAGGGTGAGGGAAGGTGATGACTAAGGATGAGGCTCGCCAATTTCTCCAGGTTATATGGACATTTGTACTATAAGAAAATCTTGTTGTTCCTCTGGACTTTTGAATGGACACAGATGCCAGTAGAAAGTCTCTCAATTAAATTTAAATGTCAGTCTTTCTGTTCTTTTTCCCCTTTCCCCCTCCACTGTGTTAAGAGAGATTCTGGTGATTTAGAAACAGAACAGCTCTTTTAAATTCAGCAGTTTGCCTACCTGACTCGTTTAGCAATCGCTTCTGTAGAAAAAATCCTTCCTCCAGACTTCATAGTCAGGTAAGGCAAGTCACGTTCACTGCAACTCGTTGCTGAATCAGTTGCTGCTAGACTAATTGTACTGCTTGCTATGCCTTTGTTTTGAGAACTACCTTCTGATTCCAGAAGGCAATTTTGCATTATCAAAGTGACAATGTTCTGTTATTCTAGACTGCATGTGTACCATTGTCAGACCTAGCTGTGAACTACCTTGCCAGTCCTCCTTTACAACTGTTGCCTTTCTAATGATGGTAGGGACCTCCCAGTGTTTGCCAAGGGATACTGTTTCAACTTCCACTGTTGTCCTGAAAAGTACTAATTGATTCTTCTCTTTGCTGTGATGGCTCCTTCTCATGACCTAACAACCCAGGGCCATTAGTCATCTGACCACAGTGTATTTATTCTGACTCTGAATGATACAAGACCTGTTCAGGAAATGACCATATCTTTTGATTCTGTTGCAGTCAACCTGTTTGCCTTTCCGTGCTTTATTCTAACATACCTTCACAGTCATTTCCCTTCATGCAGTGATGAATGAAATCCATAATGATGTCCTTAGAAAGATGAGCAGGGCTAAGAGTTGGACTTTATGCTTGTGGATTCCTTCCAACTGGGCATATTCTGTGTTTCTGTGACCTTTCTGTTAACCCCTTGCACTCATCCTGGTTGCTCCCCTACATCTTAATCTGCATGGGCTTCCTGACTAGGGCCATTACTATGATAAGAGTAATGTTTTTATGGATGGTTTCTCATCTGCTATTTTTTTCTCTGACAGAACTGCCCTGCTACCAGTGCAGGACTGTCACCTTAATCAGCAGACAAAGCCAGAAGGTCTGGCTTTCACTTCAAACAGGAGATCAGGTTGTCTCTGCCTCTCACTCTTGTCTGACTTGCTCCCCTTGTTCTGTGACCTTTCTCAATATAAGCAGTGCTCTTGTCTTCCACATTGTCTGAGCCACGTCCCTTTTCCAACTTCTCATTTTTGTGTGTCTCTAGCAGGGTGACACCAGAGAACAGCTGGAAGTAGATATGGTCACCACAGACCATTTCTGAATCAGGTTGTTTCTCAAGCCGTGGTATGGATGTTCCCATTCAGGATAGCATCAGGACAGCTATTTATAGAACTGGGTTACAGGAGCTTCTCCTGCTAATCAAGCACTGCAAATTCAAGGATATATCTAGAAACATATAGTGCCACTTGCCACTATAGTTATGTAGTTTTGTTTTGTGAAGTGATTCTTGACTCCAAGTATAGTTGCACTTCTGGAAGGACCTGTTACTGCAAATCACCCATGGTAAAAATCAACAAGTTACTTGTAATTGTGTTCCTCAGACGTAGATCGCATTTTCATTTTAACTTTTTACCTTAAACTATCCCCCTTCTGCTCTCTTGTCTCACTTTTGAGTTGTTGTGAGAAAAACTGAAAATCACGTCTCAAGAGGTGAATGTACCCTACATGTATTGCAAATGTAGAATTTTCTGGCTTAGGTGCTTTTGCTTTCCATTGATATAGACAAGTGAATATCTATGAATAAGAACATAGGCAAGGCATTTCAACAAGCCGTTATTACTGATAATCTGTTTCACTTTTGATGCAAAAAAAATTCCCAAGCAATGTTTGCTGGACAATACTTTGTATTTTTTTATGTGTAGTTACCTTTGTTTACTAAAACAACCTTGAAATTAATTTTCACATAAAAATAAATCAGGAAAAATGAAGAAATTCCTGATCCAGTTGCACAAAAGCTAAGGTTTGGCTCTTGAGAATGCTTTTCATAGTACTCAGTAATTAGAAAGGGAAATTCCCTGCTGGTATAGAGCTACCATTTTGTTCCCTTTTCCCTGCATTGTTGCTGGGGGTAGGGTTATTATGCAATCTCTGGCAAGCTCATCCTACCAGACTACTGACTAATTTGTAGGCTGTAGGTGTAAATTGAAAAGCCTTCATCCTGCTTCTGTTTACTTCACAGATTGAACCAGGCTCCAATTATTCTCTTCTGTGTGAACTGAGGCACTGTTGTTGCTCTTGCCTCTTTTACTCCTTGTGGGTGGGCACAGTTCATTTGAACCTGCATTTGTTTTCAAAAGAAACATTTAAAAGAATAAGTATGTAAGAAGTAGCTTTGGTACTTGCTATTCTATAACTTTAATGATTATACATCTCAATACAGTCAGCGTAGTCGAGGTTCCTTAGGGCATTGCCAGTGTTGATTCATTATTTGTCAGGCACACATTAGGGTTTTGTTCTTTTGGAGCTCATTTGATCGTTTTTCTTTTTTCTTCCTAATTTCAAATATATGAGTAAAACTGACTCTGCCTGTATGAGAAGCTTAATTATACCTGATGTTGCTTGGTTTAGCCTGTTTATCACAAACTTATTTTATCTAACCTACTGCTTTTTAAACATGAGGAAAAGAGAGAAGGGGGGAGAGAGAGGACGTAAAGTGGCAAACAAATAATGATAGTGGAGAAATACTTTACACTGCAGCCATTCTTGAGTAATAAGTCACTTTCACTGGAAAATTAATTACGTATTTTATACCATTAAGTGAAGAACACTTTCTGGAAGCTTCAGAGAAGTATTTTGAATGGTTGCTAAGGCAGCAGTTTGCCTCTTATTGCTGTCCTTTCACTCTGGCCCCTCTTTATATGATAGTGGGGATCCCAGATGTAGGACTACAGTCTAGTAAATCACCCCCCCACCACTAATACTTCCTGTTAAGAAAATCTGCCACACATAGTGATAAATCCCAGATTAAGATAATAATAAATGTTTTCTGCATTAGCTGCATGCATAGGACCAGTGGGTTTTTTTGACTGTGAAAAGTTTCTTTGCTTCTTTCAGATTCTTTCAGTAACCTAGTTTTATTGTCCGTAAGGGTTACACAAAGTGCTTATATGAATTAGAATTGGGTTATGTTATATTTAGACACTGGGATTATATAAAAGCCTTAGCTTCAAACACCGTATGTTCCAAACAATAATTTGGAACTTTTTCTTAGACATTGTGTAAGATTTCCCTAAGAGATTTAAAGAACCCTGTATGCTACCACCTCAAAACTGTCTGTATATTCTTGTATTTTTTCTTTCAGTTAATCAGGTTCTCCTTTGATTACAATATTTGCAACAGTATTAAACCCACATTATAAACAACCAGCTTTGCATGTGGTGCAGATGTTATGCAACTGCCAGCTTTCACAGGAAGAACATTGTGTATATCCCTATGTGTCCATAGGTTTCTAAACCCATTTGCCTTTTTAACTGCTGACTGTGAGAGAGACTTGGCACTTCTTCTTGAGAAGAACAAACCTGATACAACCTATATGTGAGTGTTGGTCCTGGAGCTTGATCATTTCTGTTCATTTTTGACATATAAATACATGATGTACACTCAAAACTTAGCTTATGCCAGAGCCAAATAAGGAAAACTTACATAAATGTGGAAAGGAATATTGCAAGATTAAAAATATGATAAACATTTAAAGGCAGGATCAAATGCTGAACTCTTTCCTATTAAGATATCCTCTTGATATGTGCCTCTTGAATTCTGAGAAGTCATGACTACTTTTTTTTTCCAATTAAATTTACTGAATCTTGTCCTAATGATTTTCTGTTGTGTCCCACATTTGCATGTACATTTATGGATATGATACAGCTTTCAAATGTGCTTCACTTTTTCTTTCTGTTGAAGACTGCAAAGTTTTTACAGAAGTTAAATTCATAAAGATTTTTTCTAGAATGTGAATTTATCATATCCACTTTACAGAGGAGTAAATGTGGAAGCAACTTGTTTGAGATCACATATCACACTTGAGCCACTACTAAACTTCAGGAGTTCTGCTCTTCACATCCAGTGTTTGCCTCCCAAGTCAGGAATGTTTAAATAGTCATTTGTCTTCTTGCATGTAAATACTGCCCATGTATAAAATAACAAATGTTTGTAAAATGTATAACATTCCAGCCATGACTGTAAAATGTAACACAGAGATTTTAAAATATGGGAACACAGTCTAATTCTATCTATATGGTGGGAACCCTAAAAAAAATTCAGTAATAATAGCTGTTGGGATGGTGTCTATCAAAGAGATAAGGAAATCTTTCCTACTACAGGACTGAAGTGATAAACCCCCTCCAAATATTCTCCTAGCACTCTAGACTTAGTCACTTACGCAAATAAATGTGTTTGGAGTCATACTATGGTTTAGTTCTTCCTCTTGCTGGCACAGAATCAGACACAGCAACATTTACATGTATTTTGGATTACTAGACTGGATGGTGTAATTCTGACTGTGCTCTGTATAATATGGAAGTGTTGTGCATTTGAAAAAAAAAGAGAAAAAGTGAAAATAAGAAGTAATAAGCATCTCATCTATTAAATATGATTTCTGGTCTTTATTTTTGATACTTCTCTAATTACCTAGTTCTCCTATTGTGGAGATTAGCTGTTATTTAACAAGTGTTGGTATCGCCTGCAAATTAGATTTTCCTTTACATGTAGTTGAATTTCTGACAATCAGAAGTCGTTTTTCCCTTTTTTGAGCCAGGTTTTTTTTTTATCTTTCTTTATTAAAGTTGTTTTGCAGTTGCATACTTACAGAATTGTTTTCTCAAGTACCTGTGCAAAATTTGTATAATTAGTCTGCAAAAGATAAAAAAAAAAGCACAGAAAAACAACAAATCCAAAATGCTGACTTTGAATTTTGTGTCTTTTCATTGAAGTTTCTTGGGAATAATTCAGAATAAGAGTGACGCTATCAAATGTCGCTGAACAAACACTGGTGTGATTGATTGTCCATAACTGCTGAGGTAGATTTTCTAAATCTCCAACATTCAGCTTTAGGAGTGAAAGATGGCATGAGACTCCTCACGAGTAAGAGCTGACCTGCAGGGCAATATCTAGTTTCTGCAATGAGAACATGACTTGTTTCTAGTGCTTCCATGCTCATATTCTGCAAATGCTTAGATAGACAGGTTTGACTGTTTATGTCACTTATTCTGAATTTCACAGATGAAAACTTTCACGGTTATACACTTTAGATTCTCACATGGGAATGAAGAAGAAAGGGACAGCTGTTTATATTCCTGTATGTCAACACTTAATCAGTTTGAGAAGGCGGTATTGTCTGGACTCATATTTGGTGCTGTTCTTTGTAAGTGTTTCAGAGAGAATAGTGGAAAAATTAAGTCATGTGACTGAAAGAAGCTTTGTTCAAGGTTAGAAAAACTGCCTCTAGCAGATTAAGTGTAGTAAAAAACCACAAGGGAGTGCAATGACACACTTTGTAATACATATAAAAAGTAGGAAACAGAAATTCATTGACTGCGTAGTTCATAAAATCACAGAACTGTGTAGGTTTTAAGGGACCTTGACAGATCAGCTGGTCCAGCTGTTCATGGGAAAGGGAGCCTGAATTAGATTATCTAGACCTTGTCCAGGCACTTCTTGAAAACCATCAGTGATGAGTTTTGCCACATTCCTGTGGAGGTTGCTCAGCTGATTTATTGTTCTCATTGTAAAGAATTTTTTTCCCAAAGAATTACAGAAAATACTGAGGTGGAAGGGGCCCCAGAAAGACAATGTCCCCTATATTGAATTTCTACTCACCCTAATAAAATTTCAAGTAAAACAACTTTATAGTCTTGAAAAACATATTCATCAGAGTTAAATCCCTTTGACATTGAGATAAAGTCGTGGTTTTTTTCTAAAGGTTTTTGTGTTGTCATTTGCATATATGGTAAGATGGGAGTACAATTTTTGAATTGGAAAGTCTGTTCACAGTCACAAAATTGACACACATAAAGAAAACTTATATTTCAAACCAAAATATGGCAGAGCATCAGGAGAGGAAAACTTAGACTAATGATTAATATGTACGGTTGTTCTGAAAACTGTTTGCAGCTTTATCTCTTCTGTGAGAGTGCAGTAGACTTTAGATTTATATTTGGCATGCAGCTTGGCATGCTGATGGAGGCAGGGCCTGTTCCACTTCCTTCCTCAGACTCCTAATTCCTCCTCCTGCATTGGGCAGAGCTTTCGAAGAGAGCCCACCAAGCTCTTGAAAAGAAATCTGCCCACAGGACTCTTCTTTTCCCCCAAACTATGGCTTTCCTATTGCCTGAGTGCAGTGTTTCTTTCTGAAGCAGAATCCTCTCGTACTGAAAGGAAAAAAGCATAACTTTTTGATTTCTTGGAAACTCCGCAAGCACGTTTAATTTGCTGAAAGGGTGCTCAAAGTGATGTGAAATTAGACTTTATAGAAAACCTTGGGCATAGTGGCAGGAAGGGGAGTTGTTCATGAATAGACTGTGTATCTGTGCTGCCCTCTAAGTAAGGAAAGAATCAGAGAATCTGTGCATTAGTAGTTCATCAACGTATCAAAAGTAAGAGGAGCCATAGCCTGGATTATTATCTCTTGACTCTGCATTCAGACACACACTCACATGCACACAAATTATGGGGTGGCTTTATAATTGCCCACAACTACTGCCAGTGCTGCCAGAAACTCTTCCTAACTTCCTGCAGCTCTTCTGTACAGGCAGTATTCCTGATCCGACAGTTGATGCAAATTGTTAAGCAAAAGATTTGAGAGCTTTTTTAAGGAGGTAAATGCCTTCTTAAGTTTATCTGCATAAAGCCTGGAGCTCCAGATCACCAGTATTTTTGCTGTAAGTGTGGTTTTAGCAGTGGATTAAGTCTCTCAGAAATAGATTATGTTCTGTACACAGTCATCTGAAGATGAAGAGAATTTGTGTGGAATCCGCTTGCGTTAGGTTGGGATGTATATTTTGGCACTGAGACACTCAGGAGGAACATGAATAGCACGTGTGCCAGAGCTGCTGATTCTTCAAAGCTCCAACAACAAGCAGGACAATAATGCTATTAAAAATATGTATTTTCTGTAATCCCTAAATCCCTTCTTAAGTGAGGGGCTCCAAGTGAGGTAGCTATTCTTGGCACTGTAGTCATAATGCTGAGTAGTGTAATATTTTCCGAAATGAAGGTTAAATGAAAAGCCTGAACAAACTAAGCAACTGAGAAGTGCTGATCCGGTAAAATGTGCAGACTCACATTTTACTTTGTATTTCAAATGACCTTCATCAGTTCTGGTGTAGCTAAGAGCAGAAGAGGCATTTCCTTTGTACTTTACTACCAAGTGTTATATTGTATTGCCGAAAAATGTCACCTCTCTAATAATATTATTGATTACATTAGGAAAGAAGCCCCATTTAGGCTTAAGCCTGTGTTGCACTCTGTACTTACAAAGTCTTAATTAGAAAAGGTTCCTTTTGGCTGGCAATTAACACCCTGACAAATGGAAAAGAGAGAACAGTTGAGGAGGAGGGCAGGCTGTTATCATCGCTCTGCAGGGAGCACCTGACACAGAAAGGTGCCTTCAGTGGAAGAGCTACGTGTGTTGTTTGACCAGCCACTATAAAATTCCTTCCTTATCAGATGTTTTATGGGTCTCCTCAAATATAACATTCCTTTCTCTTCGATCGACTGGTCTTGCAACTGTGTTCTTATCTGGGATTTTGTTCCTGAAATAAAAATGGCAGTTCCTGAGTTTAAAATGAATTGACAAAGAACCTGGGGTTCCTTGACACAAAAATGTAAATGAGAAGTGCCCATGTGAGCAGAAGATAAGGTCCATGTCTTCTGGGTGAGTCTACAGCAGATATTTCTCTGGCTCTCACATTACTTATGCATTGCTCATTATGGTGCTCAAGATATTGGTAATATACAATTGTGGCAACATGAAGAATGATAATCTTATCAAAAGATAATACTGTAGTTAACTTCAAATGGAAGATGCACCTCAGTGGTATCAATTAGCACAGACTTCACAAAACGCGTGAAATGCAATAATTAGTGAGTAACAACTCTCACCTTGTCCACCTGGTTTGTTCTGGTATCACGGTCAGATTTTCTAGACTGTTCTTAGCTAAGCTTTCTGGAACTGATGATAAAAATAGTGGATTTAGGATTAGATTATGGTTTCTCTCAAGTATTGTTTCATCACAATGTGAGTGTCAGGTTTTGTTTATTTAAAATTCTTAACTGTGTGAGTGCTTAAAGCTGATTTTCAGGGTGAACAGAAATTCTGGACCACTGAATTTGAAACAAGGCATTGACTGTGCTTGAACAGTGATTCTGGATTCAGTCCTAGCAGGTACTGAGCACTCTGCATCTGACTTTTTGATGGCCTTAAATTGTATTCTTAGCATCAGACTGGAAGTTGGTTTAGGTGCATGTTTATAAATCTTTGGTTTGTGCTAAGACAGAAAGAATCTGAATGAATTCTTTACTATATGGATTTGGAAACTCTGTGTCTGTGTGAAATATGTTTTATGTGTTATTAGAGTTTAGTTTATGTGCATCTGTTTCTGTGGGTATGAGTGACCCACAGTGTCAAGCAGGGATTGTGTCTCTATCTATCGATCTATCTATCTATCTATCTGTCTATCTATGTCTATCTATCTGTCTATCTATCTAATCATCTACCCACCTACCTATAAAAATGTATGTGTATGTATACATGCTGCAGTAATACAGCCAAAGTGCTTATAGTGACTTAAACATAAATTCCTGGCAGACACCTGCTGTATTATACTATTGCTGAGCCCTAGTTCAACACACAAGACAAAACACGAGGCCAGATCTGAGGAGGAAGCTCAGAGTTCTGTTTTGTCCCTTTTGAAACAAGGACATTTGTTTGTAAGGGTCAGAAATAAATGCAGAAAGAGTTTTATTGTTTTTAATTGAACACTTTAGAAAGTTCTAGGTTAGCACTCTTAGAACTGATGCCAATCTCAGTCTTGCACTAGCAAACCGGTGCTAGAAGGAATTCTTCATTTTCTGGGGAAAAGTTTTGGTCTTCTGTCTTTATGAGAAACACCAGTATATTGACCCATTTAATGGAATATATCAATTTTCACAATTTTTTAGGGGGAAGAAAGCTTTTCATCCAGATATAATTTCCAGTCAGAAGTAGAGATCCATCATGAGAGGCAAAAGGATTTCAGCATGGGTGGGGAAAGAGGATATCAGGAGTCTGAGTCATTAGAACAAAGATTACAGGACTGAGTTTTGTAGCCTGAAAATGTGCTTCTCCATGCAACAGTCTGTTTCAGGGTAGATTTCACTTAGTCTCTTTCTCTTGAGTCCCTCTGCTTTGTAAAACTATTTAAACATTTCACTAGACCAGCAGGGAAGAGGCTAGCTTTGTAACTTGAGGGGAAAGTCATCAAGATAAACAGAGCAGAGGCTTGAAGACACATCAGTGCTTTCATTACCTGACTGTCAAGACAGTTTTCCCCCTTGGTTCAGTATCTACGTGAGGTGGAACAGTTCAGAAAGGAGACTGGCTGAAGGCTGCTCATTTTGTGAAATCTCACACTGATGGTGAACTGCGTGACTCAGAATGGATTTATGAACCTACATCTTCAGTGTCAGATGCAGAGTCTTCAATGCTGGTCCCAGGGCATGCTCTAAATACAATGCCTCTCAGCTTTTGTGAGATAAGTGAGTAAATAAGGTTTGTCTTCTGATTCCAGTGGGCAGCCAAGTGAAAATATAAACTTTTTCTTTTTATTGCAAAGTAACATTATTTTTTTTTTATCACTATTTATATTTCCCTTTAAATTAATTGTCCCACAATACCTGGAAATGCTGAAAAAGTACTCTTGTGTAAAAGATGCAATTGTCTAACTGCAGCTCCACCAGGTTTGTTTTTGTTCTGCTTCCTGGGTTCTGCGGGCATCAATGCACCAAGCTGGGAGATCTTTGGCTGTTCTTTCTACAAAAATGAGACAAAGGGTTGGTATGCAGGGGGCCACCACAACTTCATGACTTCCATGAATTTTTCTGGCTTGAATTCTAGTTGATTCTTTGAGCTACTTTTCCATTTAATTTGAGCTATTGGCACACCACAGAGCAGGCTGAAGATCTGGAATCTTATGTCTAATCTCTTCCCAAAGAACTTCTGTTTATGAGGTCTGAGGCCAATCTGAGGTGTGAGAAGCTGTTAAGGATAATAAGGATGGTTTCATAGAGCATTTAATATATTGTTTTCAAAAAAAGGAGCTCAATGTCTATATCTGTACTTCACAACTGAGAAGCAGACTACACTAAAGTGATTTGAGAAAGGTTTCTCACCAATACAAGTCACATCTCACTTCTAGTCAACTGCTGTACCCACATTGCCTTGCTTTACATCACTTTTTTAACGAGGCTGCAAAAGCATTTATTTCTTTACACAGCATTCCAATGTCTTTTATCTCTCCAAAAAGTCAGATTAAAATGTACTCTTTAATATGAGGTAGCTAATTGCATTATATATAAGTAAATAAGATGGAGGGAAATACTTAGCAGTTCACAGCAGTTTTCTCTCCTTCCAAAGAAATGAGTATATTACAGATTTGAATGAAAGGTCCTAACTGTACAGACTGCACAGAAAAAAACCCCAAAAACTCCTTAAACTTTTACTGCTTTCAAGTGATTGTTACCTAAAAGTTATTGATTGAGAGATTGATATCTAGACAACAGCCCATTCAGTAAGTAATGTTTCTCCCCTGCTGAAGCACTTGAAAAACCATCTCTCAAAAGTTATTTTCTTTCCCTGTAATTCTTTACTAGATTGGAATAGTGGCTATTTTTGCCAAATAAATAATGTTCAGCATACCACTGGGTATAAATAATCTCTCTGTAGAGGTATTCCCCAGTGAACCCTGCGTGTATCTCTGTTAAGGTTATTGTGGTTATACTCTTGTCTGCTATGAGTGGGTTAGTTTTGTGATCTTGGAAGAACTGTTTGCACTCTGATCTCTCCATTACGAGGAAGTCAGAAATGAGAAATCTATGAGAGCTAGTGAGAACCCTAGGTGGCTGTGCCCCATTTTTTTCAGTTTTTGTTATTGGATTTTCTTCTCTATAGTTGCTATTTTGGGCTGGCTTGGCTCACATGTAAGAAACTGGCTAGAGGAATGCTCTGATTAATGCTGACTCTGTTCCCAGGGGACCAGCTAAGGATCATCACAGCACAGCCTTGATCCATGCCCCCATCTTCCCAGGTCTTAATTTTAGGGCTGCAATGGGACACTTTTGCTTCCTAATCCTTGGAACAGAGTTTTGGAAATAAAATTTATTTGCTTTCATTTCATGCTCATAAAATTTGCCCTTTTTATCATCTGTTGTTTCATGCTTCTTAATTTAAATTATATGTAGACCATAAAACCCCCCCTCTCATTTCACAGAAAAGCAAATTCATTTCTTTAGCTGCTGCCTGAATATAATGAAAAAAACCTGTAACCCACAAGTAATGTGTTTGAGTTGGTCAGCATAGTGACCTCAGTGAATTTACTCTAGATTTAGGTCTAACTTGATTAAATTATACATCAAAGTGAGCCAAAAGTCCTGTTTCTTTGAAACTAAAATTTTCAGTCTTTCCTGGAATCCTTACACACCATTTCAAATGTTGTAAAAGGAGCTGTGTAGGCTGGACACAAAGCAGTGAGAATAAAGTTAAGCCATTTGTCATGCAAAGCACAGACTAACTCGTTGCTTTTGTACAAAACATCACACGAAGTTCCTTTACCCAATTTACTTGTGCTGGTGTCCCTGATGCTGTGACTGATTTGTTGGCTCTGATGCTTCTGCCAGGGCACTCTCTTTGGCAAGAGCCAAGTGGTGCACTTTGAATCTTCATGTGCCAAGGTGTGAAAAGCAAGTTCAGTCTTCAAAATAATTCCTGGTTTCTGATGAGTCGATAGTATTGAATGTGTTAAGAAAGCAGAATATTTGAAGGGATTTCAAAAGACGTTACAATTTAAAAGAGGTTTTGTCCTTTCCCTGATGGAACTTAGTGTTTACAAACTACTTTTTACACTTGAAATGAGAGAATTTTCTGTCTTCAAAGTAGCTGCTTCTTAAAGTTATCAATGGAACCTAATTAAATTTATAGCTATGAGAATAATGACAGCTTTCTGTGCCTAATATAGTTTCTCTGTTAGAGATTATATAAGCAATGTTATCTGGGAAAAGCTGGATTATCTGTCAAAACCCCCTAGTAATATATTCTGATAAAGTAGCTTGAATCAGTTTGCCAAACTGTTTTCATGGAGATGTTGATGTTGAAGTCAGGGAGAAAACTTCATAGGAAACAAAGAGGAAACTCTGGACCTTCAGCCAATTCTTAGTGACTACATAGATGAAAATTTTCTCAATTCACAACAATCCATGTTCATTCATCTCTTGAGTTTCATGGAAAGCTTTTACTTAAATGGCCATTTTCAATTTACAAGCATAAGCCTTCAGCATAAGCCTTATAATTCAGCATATTATAACATTAAGTTAATTAAGAATGGTTCAAAAGCGAGAAAAACATGAACTATAACATTTCATATTTACTAAATACTGTCAAATTACTATTACCTGTTTCTGCCAATCTACATCATCCCATTACTCTTTTTGGACATATTAAATGAAGAAGAGAAGAAATAGCTGTTTTTGTTGAGTTTCCATAGGCAGGACATGCTGTTTAGTGTAAATGCTGACAGTGCTGTATCTTCAGTGCACTTCAGGTTCTTGTCACCCTGAACTGCTTTATTCCTCCTTTTGTTGGAATTGTATCCTGGAATAGACCCTGCTGCAGGCCCTACAGCAGGTACATTATAGCTCCTAGATTTGTTTAGCCTGAAGAGCAACATGCAGCAGATTCTTGATAGCACAAAGTTTTGGGACACTTTAATGCATAAGATTGCCATACAGATTAGTTCAGTAGCTTTTGTCCTTTTGATCAGCAAATACAGCCTTCCATTTTTTGCAATGAAAGCATTATTCCAATTGTTTATTTTAAAGAAGAGAAGGACAGCTGGGCAGAATTCAAATACTTTGCTTTAGAACATCTTGCATACAAACATTTGGTTTGGTGTTTATGTTTTGTTGTGGGTTTCGGGTTTTGGTTTGTTTTGATTTTTTTTTTTTTGTTATTTCTTGGAAGGTGATTTTTAAATCCTTGGTTTTTTCCTCTTCTTTCCCTAATGTACTTCCAACACTTATGACTGCCTAGCATCGTACTTCTTTGTGGAACTGGAAGGGGCATTTCCTCTCTCCCCTCCTTCCCCCATGGTTCCTACTACCTTGTGACTGGGATGAAGAACAAACACGTAGATGGACAGGTAGATGGACAAGCTTAGAACTAATCTAGTGCATTTCATCTTTAGTTGATAAAGTCCGTTCTCAGGTAATGATTGCAGAAATAAATATGATTTCTAATTGCAACACTGGGCGATATGTACCTAAAGTCTGTGCTAGAAGTTACCAGAACGTAGTGGTAATCTATAAGTGTGTGTTAGCAATGCTTTTCTTCCATGAGATCTGCATGTTCTCAGTATTCCAAGGACTGGCTGTTATCAGACAACTCCAGCCTTCTGGTGCATTGCTAAGGATGGCAAATCTTACTGAGAGCCCAGCAGTGCTCAGAGGTTCTTATACATCTTTGAATCATAGTCTGCACCAAGATTGATTACCGAAACTGCATTAAAAGTCCCAGTTCTGATTCTTAGGATTCTTCTGATTCTGAGCACAGACTGTGAAGGAAATAATGTGTCCTTTAGTCAAAGAATATGGTTATGTGAAGCATATCTTTGAGGTAGGTTTTTTTAAACTGACTTTGTACATCATTAGTTTTACGTTCCATGTAATAAGCTCTCTTCTAGATTAGTCTCTAAAGGCCAAATATTATTACTGTTATGTAGACCCAATGTTCTTTTTATAATTGGAAAGTTTCCTCAAGGAGAAGAGAGTTTTGCAACACTCTGGAAGTCATACTTTATATTAGCTCTTCCAAAGAAGAAAACTGACAGAGGCTTATCTTGTGAACTTTGAGTTGTGTTCTTTTTTTTTAAATTCAGTTGTTCGAGTAGAATGCAGCTGTTTCAGTGGGTGGAAAGTGATGATGTGTCCACAGAACATGAAATGGTGCTGCAGATCCTAGCCAGGGGTTTTAACTAAGGAAGTGGACACAAGCCAGTAGAGGATTTATGTAACTTCATCTCCTTTTGTACTCGGTACTAATCCCTTTCTTTATGATGTATAGCACTTTGAATTTAAAAAAAAAATAAATACTGATATAAATTTAATGTTAGAGAGGATAACTGCCCTGTAGACTTACCTAACAGTTTAGAGAAATCAGAAACAGATAGCAAGCTCTGTCACTCAGCATGAAATGTTCCAATTCTGAGAAAACCACTTGCTCCTCTGTTTAACAACTGAGCAGTTGTCCAGTCCTGCTTTTCAGGAACACCCAGCACTTGTCCTCAACCTCATCAATGTTTAGAATATGCAAAGAATGCAAGGCTGAGCCTCGAGCTGGTAAGTTTTCCTGTGTAATATCCTTACTTTCATGCTTCTAGATTTACCTAAGTTCACCCAAATTTGACTTGATGTGACACTCATTCAGATCCCAGATAATTCCAAGAATCTTATTAAACCACGAATTACGCTGGTTTCCCTGAAGGAATAAATTGGCCCAGTAATATTACAATCATAATGAGCAACCACCCCTCCCACCCCAGAAAAACTAAATAGAATATTAAAACTTAATGTCATCACATTTGTAGATTTGAAAGAATTAATCACATAGAGATCCCTCCCTCTGAGGCCTCCGATTCTTTGGCCGAGTGTTTAGTTTTTTGTTTTTAGGATTTGTGTCCAACATGGTTAATTTGCTGGCCCAATGCTGAAAGTGTAAGGCGTCCCATTACAGATAACCTGGGGTTTAGAAGTTATAATTTTGCAAATGCTACATTTTAATCTGCGTGCCTTTCCCCTGCCAATTCTTTCCTTCACGCCTGTGGTCTGACTTGATTCCAGAAGAAAAATCGGGATTGCATTATGTATCTCTTTTTTTCCCTCACAGTTGGCCACGATACTATTGCTTTTCTCCTGTGTTACATGTGAGTGAAATAATAGCATCCACCACCCTAAAATATTATGTCCTTTGTTAATCCTACTTATCAATCAGGAACCTTTTCTTATTACTTCTAAGAACTCTCTATATAAAGAATTGAACCTCCATGGTTATGGGGGAAAAAAGAAAAAGCCAAACATCTTTTTAACAAATGTATTTGAGCTGGCTTTATATTTATCTGAAATCCTAGAATCTGGACAATTCTCAGCTTTATAATGTATCATAAAATAGCTCTAATCATCTCAAATCAACTGGCATTTGAGCCTTTCCAACTAATTTAGGGGAGTTGTACTGTATTCTGTCAACACTAGGAGTCTATTAAGAAAGCTTCAGTCTAATTTTTCTTCAAAGGAATACTTTTTGGAAGACATTATTCTATGGTCAGGTTTTTCCAGTAGACACTTATTGCATAAGTCTTCTGCTTTGATGGTTAGTGATGCAGGAAATCGTGATGTAGCCTTGAGGCCCAGCCATTTCCTGTTCTCCCAGGATTATGTTCTAAAATGCAACCAGAACTTTTGTATTGCTTCATTATAAGCATCTGTATTCCCAGAGAAAATTCTTTACTTGCTAAGTGGCAGGAATTAGGTAGGCAAAAGAAGTACAAAATATTCTGCATATCCATTTGTTGTGACTGGAAAAGGGCAGGGATGTGCTCTAATATATCTAGAATATAAACAAGTAGTTCAGGTTCTGCTTTTGTAGTAGTCATAAATTTGACTTGTAATAATATTCACAGTTGCTCACAACTCCTTCTGTAAGTGTTACTTGTCAGATTTTGTTTCGGTGTTCCTTGTGATTTCATTTATTGTTGGGGGAAAAGCAGGATTGGTTCACTTGGAGATAAGAATTTACTTAACAAGCAAATGCATCATGGATGGGTCTGCAGTGATGGTTGCTGGGGGAATGATCTTTAGGGATATAAAAGTAGCTAAATCATTGTTGACTGAAAATAACAAGTCTATACTCAGGGGGCATGGGTTTGTCTCAGTTGGCCTCCTCAAGAAGCATTCATTGATGGAGTGTGTGTCAGACAAGAGCTGAACTAGATTTGGAAATTTTTCATTGGTCATTGCTGAAGAGCTTTTATCTGATAGTCATATTTATAGTCACCTGTAATTATATAATCTTGACCTGAACAGAACATATTTTTAAAGCTTTTATCTGAGCAAGTGAGTTGTACTAGAGCAGTTTTTTGCATCTGACAAGAGAAAATGAAGCTCGTGTAATTTGGACAGTAATTTGCAATATTTCTGTTTTTCTAGAAAAGCTGTCCTTTTTAACAACTTTCTGAGGACCTTCTAAGGGCCTTTTCAGTGGGAATTATCATGCTTTTGTACAATGTGCAGTAGTATTTTATTGTGTATGAGATGGTATAAAATCACCCATTCTTCACTAAGATCTTCCACCAAAACTGGGTTTTGACTGAGAATGAGTTACTGAGATATGGATAAAAGGTCAATTGATATAGTCCTGAAATAGGACAACCTTTCTGAGAGATAAGTAGACAGTTTTATTTCTTTATTTTACTGTTGCAGGAGTAAGGCAAACAGAATAAACACAGTTGATGGCCGAGACAGAATTGTAGATTAGGGATTTCTTGATGCTCAAGTGAAATGCCTTAAATTGTATCCAGTGGAAGTAGAAGCTGTGCAGTCAGTCTAAGCCTACACTAGATCCCATGCTGCCCACTGTTTCCTGTTAATTAAGCTCCAGCAAATGTCTGCATTGTGTTTGGTTACACAGATTCTACGGAGCGTTAAAAACCTTGAAGAATATTAATGGCTTTAAATTTAAAACTCACTAACCATTGCCCTATTGACCAGCTAAATAGAGTTTCTCAGCACTCCTCTGGGCCTGTGCCGCTTCAGTCTGCCATGGAAATACAGAAATGTTTGTTGGATTAGCTAAAAATATTTGGGAATGCTGGCAGTGTCACTGGGTAAAACAGAGAGTGTGCCTGCTCACCAAAGATCTGGTGCAACTATAGATATTACCACTCTTTTAGAATGCAAAGTAGTATTTTTTTTGTCAAAATACTCCTTTAAACTTCTGTTTGCTGACAGAAGATTTTAGTTTTTAAATTGTTACTCAGTAGAAGGACATGTGTGTTTTATTAGAACCAGAATTCTGAAAAAACACCTTCAGAGTTGAATACTCTTATAAATTCATAGATATACTTCTTTCTCCAAATGGTGAGGTTTGGAAATCATTGCCTGAATCTTGACCCAATGTAGTGTGAATTGAAGCTTCATCGAAGGAAAGGGGACCACTGAGCAATTTTGAAGAGAAATTCTGCAATATCATAGCATTGCCTGTTTTCAAATAAAACTTAACAGTTTCTGATGAAACTTTAATATTCTGATGAACAGAAGGCTGAAAGTACAATCCATAAAGCACATCTGTTGCGAGAAAGCTATTTTGTCATGACACCTTTGAGTCAAATACTTAGAACACCAGTTCCAGATCAGCCTCTGTGGTTTCTGACTTATACCACTCAAACTTTTCTGTTGAACAGCAATCAACCAAAAAACCAAAAATGTTTGCAGTTTGGGCTAAATTCTGATAAAACTCTGATATTACCTCTATTGATACCTTAAGAATAATATAATTTAAACAAATGTTAGTTTAAAAAAAAAAAACAAAAAACAAAGAATGAATTGATACCCCTTCTTCTTTAGCACATTCAGTCTGTCTTAATCAATTGATTGCCATAGTATTAAAAAAAAAAAATCTTGAAATTACAAATATTTTATTCTTTTCAATTCATTAATATTTACAGGAAGCTCCAGTAATCAGGATCTACAAAAAAGGTTATTTGCAACTGTGCTTGGAAAGGTCTGGATTCTCTATACCTAGAACAGAATTATTTGTCTGCCTCTATCTTGTGAGCTTTTTGTTTTCAATTCAGTGAACAATCTGCATGTTATAAATAAATTTACTGAAGGAGTGCTGACCTAAGCAGAGAGTACTGTAAATATTCCACTTGAAGAAAACATGAACTGACAAAACATACTCAAGAGACGTTGGCCATGTATGTCCTTATCTTTTCACATTCTTCTCTTGAAATTTCCCTAGATCATAGATGAAGAAGAAACCCAATTCATGAGCAATTGTCCTGTTGCTGTGACTGAGAGCACACCTCGAAGGAGGACACGCATTCAAGTGTTTTGGACGGCTCCTCCAGCTGGGACAGGCTGTGTGATTCTGAAGTAAGTAATTTAAGGCATCTTAAACTGATCAGTAAAGTAAAATGTAGTTAATAAGTCTGGTATTTACGGGATTGAGAACTAATGGAGTTCTTAGGTTCTTTTTTCTCCTTGACATACTTGATCAATTTTAGTTGTACTTGCACAGTGAAATGTTAGCAATTTAAAGCCTAAATATTCAAATTACTCCAAGCCTTCAGTAAGCATTGAATTGGTAATCGTAATTGAACTTGCTAGGCTGTCAGCCATTGGTTTCGCATAAAAATAAAATGAAAAAAAATCTTAATTTTTAAGGTCAAAATTACATCCATCTGGCTGAGATTTGGATTAAAATCTTGATCTCAGTTGAGTTGAAAAATAGGAATGTTCTGTAGAGTCAGGATTTTCTAAATAGACCTTTATCAGTAAAAGCAGATTTGTTTGTTTAGAGGTGAATGCTTTAATTTTAGAGCTAGTGATCATTTGCTGATGTTTTATGAACACACCAGCACATGTATTCATGCTTTTAAAGCATGTAATACCATGTGGGTGCACTCATTGGTCTGTAGAACTATGATGAGTGTCAGAGAAACGTTGTCCTGTCTCTTAAGGCTTTGCTTGCTGTATTTAATAGGACAGATTGGTCAAATATGCATGGACAATTGGGTTTTCTTTACTTCTTTGAATCCGTGTCTGAGAGGAGCCTTTGAAATTGCTAAGATTTGCCCTGCAGCAGACCGGTGAATTTCAAAGAGACTTATCAGTGCTGGGGATGCCTTTAGTGACACAAAACACATTTAGGCTTTTAAGGAAATCCTGTCACAAAGGTTGTGCTGAAGGTAGTCCAGACCAATTCAGGAAAACGTGTTATTAAACTTGCAATTGATTTCTGACCAGGCTGTGTAATTGCCACCAGCAGAAATGGTCCATGGCTTCTCTCCTCTCACTCTGGGCTTCACCCCCTTTTGCTGAGGGGCACAAGATAGACAACCTCCTTTTCCACAACTGCTTGGGTGATCTAGTCCCACCTCTGACACCGGCTGTGGAACAGTCTCAGATCTTTGATAGTACACTTGTACTCGCTGCCTCTCAGTTTCAGTGCAATAATTTTGTTTAAAAATCACCTGGTTTAATGTGTACTAAAGCTGTTCAAGAATACACTTAAAGCCTTTTCTTAAGCTCAGCAAGATGAGCGTACATCAGTGTAAATCTGTGAAACCTGCTGCTTGCTGTACGGCAGGACGAGTTGTGTTGTAAGTTTATAGAAAGAATTTTTCGAGGGTTCCTTTGGCAATCAAGAAGGCTCCTTGGGTGTTGCTACGCTGTTTATCAGTAAAGCTCCTTGGTCTTCCCCTCAGGACTGCCCCCTCTTAGCTGCATAACAAATATTGCTTGAGGCGCTTACTACTTAAGTAAAGTAATAATAAGGTGATGATGTTTCATAAAGCCTTTTAAAGAGGCAAGATTTAAACTTTAATCCAGTAACAATATGCAACAACACAAGAATTGCCATTAGCAAAATAAATTAACCCAGGCCTATACTTTTGTCACTGCAACTTAAATATCTGTGGCTGAAGTCGGTTCAGGGACCTGCCTGGGTCTTGACAGTGAAGGAATGCAGTAAAATACCACCTACTGAAGCATCTTGATAAGTGTTTCTTCTCTCTCCTCTCTGCTAGTCCAGCCATTCTGGGTGTTTGACACTGATCTTTTTCTGTGCAATATTTGCATTCTTGCAGAAAAGTCAAGAGAGGCTCCAGAATGCAGTTCTGATGTTCTGCACATGAAAGTATGAATTGTCACTGCCTCAACAAATGTACAGAGTGGCTCAGTGGTTTACAGCCTTATCACACTGCTGGATATCTGTCAGTAGTGTCAATGAAACACTGATGTACCAATACAGAGTTAGATTAGCTGACTGGCACCAGTTCCCATAATCTATTTGGGAAGCTAAAAGAACATCTTGAAAATTTAGCTTCATGGAGAAAGGACGATTTTGGTGTTATGACCTCCTGTTTACAGTTGTGGGCACCTTTGGTGTGTATGTGCTGCTGAAAAGTGAAAGGAAATTGTTAAATACTTTCCAGTAAAGATTAGGTGAAAAATGCAATCTTCCTCCCGAAGATTGCTTTACTGACCTCAGAGGGCAAATAACCATTTCATTCCCGAGGACAGTTCAAGAAAGGAATGGAATAGTGACCATTACTACGAGTTGCTGACGCGAGGAATTAACATCATAATGTGGCATGTGTTTGTGCTGCAGTGCATTCCTTACAGCACCTACACAGCAATCACTGATGACCTTTTGGCATTTTCTCTTTTGTATGTAAAGCTCTGATGGCATCTGAATAAGTTTGCCGTCAGCATTCTTTGTAAACCTTCTTTATTCTCAGCTCTGGTAGAATAGCACAGAAATGTTGGATGCAATTGTCATAATTATTCTGTATGGTAAAACCAAAAGTCTAAAAGCAGTTAATTTTTTGAATAGTTAAGTCCATGGAAAAATTCTGAAACCTTGAACTTTAGAGGAAACAAACCCTCTGTATTTTTCTTTCTTCTATATATGATGGGTATGCAAGTATTTTCTTTTATTATTATCAACACATATCTGTTTCAATCCATGGATAGTATAATACTTTTGTTTTAGAATTTCCAACAGAATGGCAGCATTTTGGAGCCTGTTCTGAATGATAACAATATACCCTTTCACTATGTCCTTGTCTACTGACTTCAATATGTAGAAAAGTTAAATGTATATACAAGTTAAACATAGATGATCCATAAACACATATTACAGTTTTAGTGCCAAATAATGGGATTTTTCTAGATGTATAGTAGTATAATTAAGTATAGAATCTTTCAGGAAGCTTTCCCTGGACTAGTACTGAGGTTTGGGAACAGCTATTTTTCTGCAATTTGTGAAGTCTGATACCTTTAGTAGAAATACTTGATTGCTCAGATTTGGCTAGTAGTCTTCCCAGTGCTTTCTGGGCATGTAGTTTGGTTGTGACAAGCATAAAATGGCACAGACAAATGGTATTCTATAATTCTAGGGTCCAGTAAGGGATGCTAAATCATTTGGCATGAGCACATGTGCAATGCTGGCTTTCTGGGGGACTGCAAGGTACAAAGTTTAGGAGAATAAGCATATTTGAATTTGACTTATTATCACTACCTTGCTTTCTGAAACATCTCTTTCTGTGTGACAATTTAGAATTGGGAGGGGGAAAAAAAAAGGAAATGGATTAACATATGATGTTGGAGGGTAATTGCTTAGTTGAGAATAATTCATCCATTCTCTTCATTCCCGCTAAGTGATGACAGTGAAATACCCTAAAGGTTCAAATCCTTCCAGCCTTTGCTGAAACTGCCAGGACTGAATGTGCTCCCAGGATGCAAACAATATCTGAGGCTCCTTTTATCCACACACTTAAGCCTGTGCTTGAGTTGCACTGAAGACACAAGATAAAAGACTTTGTTTACATTTTGCACGCTGCTTGGGAGACCCTCAAGCTTTAAGTCCTTTTCCACTCACCTGATGAATGCTCAGAACACTGTGCAGCTCAATCCAGTTACAGGAAGGTACGCAGACTCTGCAGCACAGCAGTTCTTAAAAGGATTTCTGCAGATGGATGGACTGGAGAAACATCCTATCGCTTTGGGGAGGGCCCCAGACTCTGCAAGGCAATTTTAAGCAGCTTGATTTTTAGAATGGCCTAATGGGAATGGAATTCATTGTCATCTGTCAGGCAGCATAGTCAGCCCCATCACAGCACTGGGTACTTGACCAGAAAGTTTTGCTGTGTGGGTTGAAGTTCTTGAAGATAAATCAACAGAATGCACTTGGATCATACTTGGCAATAAGGATGCACTTGGTTGCCTCAGCATCTGTGCTAGCTGCAGAAGCTACCCAAGTATCAGCATGAGCAATTTATATAAAAAATAATTACATAGACAATAGAGCAGTTTGGCAGAGCCTGGTACTATTTGTATCATCACATGGAAGTAAAGAAATTTTCAGGGCTTTGAACTCTGTCTTGGTCAATCTATTTTAATATTTTGTTCATGTGAGTGAAATATGTTTTAACTTTAACTTTCTGCATATCAACTGTCATGTTTGGTTTAGCATTTTCTACTTTTAATAAACAGTGGAACAGTACACAGGCATTTTTTTTTTACCTGACAGCTAATATTCACAGACTGCTTAATTTTGTAAAAAGAAAAACAACTAATGGAGATTTATCTTGTTTAACAAGGAAAGTCTTAAATATGGGGTTCAAATACCGATTTACACCATTGACAGAAAAAGAAATGGACAAATGTTTATTAGAAGTTTCTTAGCAGTGATGGAGAATCACCTTTTAGATCACTTTGAGCCCCAGGTTTCTAGATTTGACTGGATGGTTGTATTCCTCAAGACAGTGTCTCAGTGGAGTGTGGTACTGAACAGGTGGGTAAAAAGCTGTCACTGTAATGAGAAATACACAACAAACAGTTTTCTGCAAGTCCTTTAGAATTCTGCAATAGAATACAAGAGTGAAGAAAATTTTGTAAATTGTCTTGGCTTGTTTTATATTAAAATTTCATGGTAGGGAGAACCTTGTTAATATCCAAAGTGAGTAAATGGGTCAGCTAGTGTAGATCTCATGAATAGTCAAGTGCTGAGGGATGGTAAATATCTTTTCCTCCTTTAGCATTTGGTGATTTTCACTGAGTCTGAGATTAATTGTTAAATGTAGTAAAGGATGGCCACATGCAGATAAGTTACATTCAGTTTAGCATTTAGAAAAGGAAGCACGGTTCTCTAATTGGCTCATGAAATAATTGAGTTCTCAGGCAACTCATGTTTTGTATGGTAAATGTAGCAAAAGTTCTTACTGACAAGTTATTTATTTTTGTTATGCATATCATTCTTAAACAAAGAAATTAAAATCTGGTCTCTGTAAATAGTGCATTGCCATTACTACTTGCAGAAATCCACTGTATTCATCATAATGTTTCTGCTGTTTGTTTCTGGAAATGTGTTCCAAGCTGTCTCTAGGGAAATGTTTTATAATTCTTTAGGGAAAGTGTGGAGCTTATTGTTTTTCTGAATATGTAATTGACTTCATGATTTTAATTACATTTGGCCTTGTTTGTATTTAATCAGAAAGAGGAATTTTAAAGAATTACTGTCTTCTAAAGAAAAACGATTATATAGTGTGTAGACAGTATGTATTTGCAGAATCTTTTAGATAGCTGTGCTGCTGTAGTGAAGGTGTCATCCCTACAAGGACAACTTCAGTTCTAGTCCACAGGTCTAGGCCTTGGATACAACACTCAGTTTTCAACCTCCATGTGGATTTTGACAGTCCTTGCTCTCAAGCTTCAAAGCTCTGAGGGCAAATGAATTCCAGCAAGAGCTTTTTGAATATTTCTGTTTTGATTTCCTGTAACTTCAAGCACTGTGTTCATTCAGGTCACTTGGTATGTCACTCTGAGTGAACACTATGCTAAAATGTGATGTGGGAGAGACTAAAAGAACTAAATGTCATAAAAGGCCACGAGTTCATAACTACATGTACATCCTGAAAGTGTCTTGTTATGCAGCCAACACTCAAAACTCATGATCAAGTCTTTGGTCCAGAAACATAGCACAGGGCATCTGGGCAAAACCCAAAACCCACAAGAGCAGCTCTGTGGTGTGTAAATTAACATATGACCAACTCCTTAACACTGCATTAAGAGGAATGTTTGTCTTAAATGCCAAATTGAGATGGTCAGAAAAAAAAATGAATTTCAGAATGAATCTCTCTTGCTAAAAGTGTTGATATTATGACTCTCACAAAACCAATGTTGCATGAATTTGTTCCTAGTAAGAAGTTGCAGTAGCCAATAAGCTTCAGTGTGGGTCTGCATCACTCAGACTCCTTTCTGTGGCTGGAAATGGCAATATTTGGTAGATGATGACAGAGTTGAACTTAAAAAAAATTTCTTGTTTTTTTTGGGATACTTACCTGATTAAAACAGATCTCAAGTCTTTTTCCATATGCTTATTGGGAGCTAAATGTTTATATGGAATGCATTCATCAAATGCATCCTATTCATTAAAAATCATGTGAAATATGATGGTCTTATATACTCTTTTAGGATTCCTAAATACTTATAAGTTGTACTTCTTGAAGGAGATTCACAGATTTATATTTACTGAAAAACCACAGTATTTTGAAGCAGATGAGCAGTAGCTCATAGGACATAGCTGAAAAGCTATGAGCAGTTCACTACAAAACTATACCTCTAAATATTCAAAGTATAAAAACTAACAACAACGACAACAAAACCCAAAACAAAACCCTACACTTTTGAACTGGACATTAAATTTGTTATTCAGTCTTCTCCATTTTGTCCTTTCAGTCTTCCTGTGTGATTATCCAAATAATTCATGTCAACAATTTTACCTGGGTGTTTATTAGAATACTAACAGTGGAGCAATTGAGCACAGTTGTAAAGCATTTACCAACAGCTTTCCATTATGACTAAACACAGTGGCCAAGGAAAAATAGAGAACAATCTGCCTTCCTTGCCTAGCAAGAGCTCTTGATAACAATCTGTTTATGGAACAGTAGAAGGTAACGTTTTTCATATTATAAATAGCTGTATTGATTTGTCCCAGTAGAATTAATGAGTCTTCTGCATGCAGAGAAATTATCACAGTTTCTGTACTGATAGTTTAAAAAAAATATTTTCCAGTTAACTATCAGAGAACAGCAGCAGTAGTTGCTGAACTTCATTTTTTGACAGAGGGAAGAGCAGTATAGCTTAATATTTCATGGTGCATAGATTAAACAAAATATTTTATATAGGCACTTGGTGTATTTCTACACAATTAAGAGAGTAGACTAAGATATCTCTATACACCCTAACAGTCCATAGAACAAATAAACCCTTTGATACATATAAAATGTACAATTTTCCATATGCAATTCTTTGGAGGTGCTTTCATTTTTCCCCATGCTTCCCTTTTAGGAGTTGTAACAGAAATATGCCCAACTTTCAATGGCTGGGGACATAGGTTAGAAGCAAGGAGATTTGAGTCTGTTCCTGTCCTTCACACTGGGTTATTATATAGAGCTCAACTCATTTCTCAATGTCTCTGTTTTCTCAAGAGCAACTAGAGGCCAGTGACTCTTTATAACCCACTGCAAGATTGAAAAGCTTCTATGCTAGGATTGCACTATTGTGGTTCCTTAAAAGCAATCTAAATGTTTTCTTCATTTCTATTTAAAAAAAACCCTGCAAGAATCTATAGGACAAAAGTTTATGAAACTAACTTACAGTCATATATTTCATTTTATAGGTTAAACACCCCCCAAAAGTTTTCGTGTATTAGGAAGAATTACTTTCTTCATTCCTATACAGCTCCTATATCTATAGAAGCTCTAATATTATATGTAAAAATGCTATTTGCATTTCAATATATACAGTAGCAGCCCCCTGGATCTACAGACATATCTACATTTAAAACAAAAATCTGTTTCACTTTCATTTTTTTGCAGATTTATTTTTGTTTCTTTAACTTCACAATGGGAGCACAGGAATTTGGAAAGTCTTGTAAATGGATTTTCTTGTAATGTTGTGTTCTTCTAAATAATCATTTTTATGGCATAATTAATACAACAATCCAATAAAATCTGGTTAGATTCATTCATATGCTGTTTTGTTTGCAAAGGCGCAGTGTTGCAAAGCAGCTTAATGGTTTTCCTACTCAAAGATGGGTTTATTCCTTGAGGAGAGCAAAGCAATAGAAAGACAATGAGAATCAAGAGTAAGAATGGTGGTGCTCTTTCCTCTAGTGACAGAGGGAATGAAGTTATGGCCTTATTATGAAAAATATTTTTAACTGTTTCAAGCTGTATCTTGGAAATGCCTATGAGAATTTCATATTAAAAAAAAATAAAAATCAGTTTTATTGCATATTTTGTGGTAAATGGAAGTGACATGCAGTTACTTTCATTGGCCCATACGGTTAATATTTTCCACAAATATGTTTTTGTAAAACAAGATGCTTTGAAAAAAATAAAATGTTTTGCACTGATGTGCAGTGGGGTAGGAATTCAAGCATTAGAAAAGTCCAGCATACTTTATGACAACACACTGGTATCAGTTCTCTTTTTGATAATCATTGTGTTTTCTCCAGACTTTATGGGGAAATACTTCAAGAAAAAATAATTATTAAGGTTAACAGTGGACACAAGCATAGAACTGATCAGAAGTCACCTGTATTCTCATTTGTTGCTTTACAAACATACATGGGATATTTGAAACTTTAATTTTTATTTCTTACCAATTATACATGCTGACTTTCTTGGTCCTTCTAGATTCTCAACACTGTTCTAAGGATATTTATGTGTTTAACTTGTGCACTTGAAAAAGTCATATGAAGTAGGAAGAGGTAGCAAGTGCTTTCTAGTTTTTCTGCTTTCTGATCCAAAGCTTGTAGACAGACAAGGAAGGTGTAACAAGTGATGTCAGAAGGGACTTCAGGGAACTACCCAATTCTTTCCTGTCTGACAACAGTATGAGAAGAGGATGTGCTATGCCTGAGCTTCCCTGCCCACCTATTCTGCTGAAAGGTGGAACCATGAGGAATTGGTGCTAATATTTACCTGTCATTGCTAAAATGATTCCTCTAAAGACTCTTTTTATATAGAGGTGCTGTAACACTCTTTTCAAGCCATGCCTTCTCTTCTGGGGGCTATTGAACTGAACCCCAGCTCCTTAAGTCTAGATATCTGTTCTCAAAGCCTTGTCTGAACTTTGTCCAAATGATCCATCCCTTGAAAAGTGGTTCTTAAAGCTGGGCATTGTTATCCTACAGATGCTTCACGTGACTTCCACTGTAATGTTTGCAAGTTTTCCTATGAGAGAAACATTTGCTTGCGTTCAACACTTGATGCACTAGATTTTCTTTATCCTTCCTTTATCAAATGCTTCAATACGAAGGCTTTTTCCTTTCTTTGTGCATGTAATTACTCTTATATAAAACTAAAACTTTGTGCCTAAGATTATTTAATTACAGCTTGATACTGTCTGCAGTCAGTAACTTGTTCTCTTTTGTCATTCAAGCTATTAATAAAAATATTGATGTATGAATAATCATACTGAACTTGAAACTCTTCAGTGAGTTCCAGATGAGTTCTAAACATACAAAAAAGCAAATTAATTTGTTTTAAAAAGATGAACATTGCTGTCTGAAAAACATCTGTCATCTATTCCTCATATAATAAATATGTAATCATTTTAAGTAACATTTTGAAAAAGTCTGCTAGTTTGATGTATCTGTGTATTTACTAATCTAAATAGATCAAAAAATATTCTTCAATAGTTTTCTTTATTGCCAAAATTTACACTGGAGAAGGGTAAATCCTCAATGTATTATTAAATCTATTTACATATCCTAGAGGAAACTGCAAAAAAGGATTTAAGACATGTAAGGAGGTAAATTCTCTGAGGTATCTTACACTGAAATCTGATTTTGTCTGATTCTTTTTGCTCCCAGTAAGCAGGGAAATAGAACAGTAAACACTGATTTCTTTCTGGGTAAGTCTCTACTAGGAGTCTGTATTTTCATAAATTTCAAAGAGTGGGATGGAAAAAGAAAACACAACTCCACAATTTTCTTGTTGTTTGCTGTTTGTAAATGAAAATCATTGTTAATTTAGGAGCCTGACAGCTGTAAAACATGTGCTGTTCGGCACCAGCTGTCAGTAGCACTCCAGTTTATTTTGCAAACAGATGTTTAATTTGACTTCAAGACCATTGAGGGGAAACAGAGAGAGAAAAGGAAGGTAAATAATAATATAGCCATAATTTGATTTTCTTTGAGAACATACCATGGAGTCACTATTGATGACATCAGAAGCATTGTCATTTTTTATTACTGAATGTTTTAAATCACTGTTTTGATAACTGCATGAACTGAAATTATGCACAGTAACTCATGTTAAGGAACTGATTTGTCTTATGTCAGAAGCTGAAGGTGTTATTTTAATATAATATGATGCATTTTTAAAGTACTTATTTTATCCATGAATCAAAATGTCATACTATTTGTGCAGTTTACAGATAAAGATGTTTTTGTCTCTATATTAAACCCAGGACACCAGTGGGTCCACTGTCATACAAACATCATGTTGTTGCTGTGGTGTGGTAGTAGTCTCGTTTCAGATCAATGAATGTAAAGGGCAAGTTGAGTACAGCAATGATGATTTTTTTTTTTTTTAATGTAGTAATTTAGTGATTTTATCCAGGATGTGGCCAGTGAGTAGGAGGCTTTAATAAGCAGTGCTGTTAGAATATCTTGGCAAGATCCTCCATCATTCAAAATCTCTATTGATCCAGACAAGAAGTGGGCAATAGCAGTGAATGGTCTCGATTCCACAATGCTTTGGCAATTCTTAGATGTTACAAAGTCTAATATAAATTAGTCATAAATGTGGCACAACTTGCTGGTCATTTGCTCCTTCATAATACAATCTGCTGTACTTCAAGTTTGTATTCTGTGAAGGTATGTAAGTAAACCTGCAGTCAGATTGAAGAAACTACATTGAATGGACCATTTTGTACAAACTTTTCAATATTAGCAAACTTTTTCTTGAATGCTGATGCAAATATTTGCTGAAGTGTCTTCATGACCACAGAAATCTAGAGCAGCTCTGCAGAGCACATTTAACAGTCAAAGTGTCAAGCACAGCTGTATTTTATTATGAAAGGCCAATGGTTGAATTAACTGTGTTGGATTCTGACCATCCTTACTTATATTGAATAGTATTTCAATTCTCATGCAAATTTACATTTATTAACTAGAGATTCTCTGAGAGTGACACATGATATCAGTAAGGGTCTTAGAACCTGAACACTGTATTTTTCTTCGTTCTTTCCTTCATATGAAGCACAACAAAATCTATTATGATTTGTTTCCTTAAAGAATCATGTATCTCTGTTTTTGCAGTTCTTTAGAAATATGAAAGCAAAAAAACAACTAGAAAAGGAACTGTTCTTTGTATAAACTGACTGCGGAGCTGATGTTGTCTTTCTAGTTTCCTGGTTTGACAGTCTTTCTTGCCTACCTGGATTGACAATTTTCTTAATGCAATTGTGAAAGGATTGAAATACTAAATTCAACCAATTATTGGGTGGGCCACTCATTTCTTTTCCTTGCACTAATAAGGTACCCACTTCTTCTGTCCTTTCTTCTTCTTCCTTCATTAGACATGCATTAAGTATCTTTGCTACCTGAACAGCAGCAGTCTGAGTGCTATTTGTGCTGCTTTCCAGAAGAAATGGATTTGTTGCTCCATCAGTTCACTGCACTGGCACAATGTAGTTTAAAGTCTTGCAACACAGCAAAAAGCACCCTTGATTTCTGGGTTTTCATTTGCTGCAAAAAGGACAGCCTTACAGATTACCTATGGTTTCTTCCCATAGATTTCTCTGAAAAGGGAATATTCACTTGGTTTATGCATAGAAAAAATGGTGTGTTCTCTTGTGGTGCAATTGGCTTGCAGTTGTTCACTGAAGTACATCTAAGACAAGGAACTCATAAGAAACAAAAAATGTTCCACATTGCAGAGTTGACATCATGTATTGAGGTACCACCACTTCATGACTGTTCATAAAGAAATTGTCTTATTCATCAGATTTAATTTAGATAACAAAATACTCATGAACAGGCATTTATCTAATTTCCCTGAACTTATCATGGCCAAAACATTGTCTTCAATATAGCGAAGAAACACAAATAGCTCATCATTCTTTCTATTTTTATAATAGTGATCTACATTCCTGCCACATGCGGTTCTACTCACAAAGTAGAAACTTTGTTCAAGCAAGTAAGTAAAATAAAACTAAACTCTTGAAGAGGAGGCAAATTTGGCAGGTACTTGGATAGGTGTTGTCTGCACTGTCTTTTTCAATAAGCCACTTGGCTCAGTAAGAATAAAGTTTTGAGTGCTGTCCTTATAGTTTTCTAGTTGTCCAGCGGCTACTCATGCATCACCAGAAATTCAGGCTGTGATTCTCTCTTGATAAAGTGAAACAGAACTGGATAATGGATTTCAGTAGAAGGTCAGTCAGGTCTCACTAGAGTGTCTTCTCACAATCAACAGCAGCATAAGGTCTCAGGACACATCTAAGTTTTCAGAACACTCTCAACATCAGCGCGTCTGATAATTGTATGGTTTAATTGTCAGAGCATGTGATTTTTTTCTGTCTCTTTTTCTGTGTGAATGTTTGGTGGGAACAAATGACTACAACAAAGAAGTCACACAGATATATCTTATGTTTTTGTCTTGAAGATCAGGGGATTTGTTTTCCTTGTTCCTTCAGTTTTGAAATCTAAACCAACTTACTGGAAAAGTTTAAATTGCACTACTTGGATGTCAATCTCAAAACCATAGTGGATTCACCTATTTCCCATACAGATATCTGAAGGAGCACCTCCACTTGTCTCCACACTGTCTGAACCCTTGCTCTATTTTCTCTAATCACACTTGGTGTATCTCAACTATCCACATTAAACATCTCCATATTGAAGTTTCTAATGAAGGTAATCTAATGAACTGCACTTTTGTTCATATAAAACTTGATAGGGCTGAATTCCAGTTCCTAGTCTATGCCTGCTTCTCAAAGCTGTTAATATGAAGGGTACTTTATCATCCTAATCCCTTTCATTACTACTTACTAGTGTTCACAATGCTCCTTTAATAGTCTTATTCATGTGCACTCCTTGTCCTGATGATTGAGGGAGATCCAGACTGTGTAGCTTTTGCTTTCTATCTGGTCCTTTAACCATAGCTCTAATCACTTCCTCTATGAAATACTGACCTTTGTCTGGATCAACAAGACTTCAGGAACTCCACTGAGGCAAAAGGCTTCTTGATACTGTTGGGTCTGTTTCCTCTGCCTGCTGCTCTATTTTGTGTAGAAAATGCTTAAAACCACCCTGGAAAGGAATCATACATTTTTCCAGGAGTTCCATTACGCCAGATTGATTTTGGAGGCTAATGTATACATTCTATACGTAATCATTCCACAGTCTGACAATCCACTGCTGCAGCAAAGACATCAACTAGACTTTGTTCTTCACCTTCCTATGCATGTCTTGGACAATTTTTGATCCATTTCAGAATTGTTTCTGTATTCTTCAACACTGCTATTTCCTTGTCTCTGGGAATATTTTTCTGATATTCATGTAGTGTGTTTTCTCCATTCTTTCTGCATTGTGTGTTTGCTCTGTTGTAGCAAAACTGCTATCAGTGCCACTGGTATTGGCAGCTAATATGCAAAAAAAGGTTGTATGAATTTTGACATTTTTAGGGCTGAATCCAGAAGACAAAGTCCCAGATGTACAGGCTCCCTGCCTTTGCATTCTCCAA
>JAWWMO010000174.1:5967587-6037400 GCA_035047845.1 Dendrocincla fuliginosa
TCCTTTTTTTCTTACTGAAAGTTTAGATTGGCTTACAATGTACAGCTAGGAAATAAGATTTTAAGGGAAAGGCCACATAGGATGGGCAACACTAACATTTTGATTTTTTTCAGCTGTGCCAATCTAGTCAGTTTGTTTTACTTAAAAGCCTTTTGAGTGATTCCAGTTAGTTTTTGTGAGTTTTGAGTCTTGCTGCCCAAGGACATTAGTTGTATAACTTAGAATAGTCTGTCGTCTTTGTCTCTGTAGGTTGAATACACAGATAAAAAACCACCTTCTGAACTTTTCCTGTCTGGGTTTTTAAGTTTCTGAACTATAGAATCAGTATTTTTGTTGCAAGTTACTCAAGTAACTGTAAAAAGCTGAAGTTACAAGAACGTGTATTATGCATTTGGTTTTTCATGACTGACTCCACAGTCTGTGGCAAGAAAGACTACGAAACTATTTGAGAACATGAGTCACATTTATGGGTCTTTAAACTTTGTTATGTTGCCTGTGGCTGATGTTTATTATATAGACTTTTTATGTTGATTTCTTAAAAAATTATTATTACTGTCACAGTGTCAGAATGTCCTCGTGTAACTCAAATGTGGTTTGGATCAGCTCCCAGTTTTAACAGCCTAAGCAATATTGCCTGTACTGAGTCTCTCACACATTTGAAGTTGTACATAGCATTGTTCAAATACCGTCGGTCAGCATAATATGTGGGAGATAAAATAAGCAAACCCCGTAATGGCAGGAATGCTCTTTCAGGCTACTGGATGATTTATGTATCTGCTGAGCATGACACTTTATGTGCACTGTTTGCACAGATTCAGCTGGTGGTTAGAAACGGGGCATGAGAAAATGACTGAAAACTGTGAAATTACTGTGACTTAGTGATGTCATACGGGGGATGAATGGCCTTTTCTTTTACATCCGAGTCAGGGAACTCATGAAGAGTATGGGTGCATGATGGAAAATAAGTAAGTTGCAGTGCTTTGCTACAACAGCAGTCTCTGTAGCCTGCCATCTTTCCCCAGCTACAAAGTTCTGAATTAAATTAATACTTTACTTAAACTGGAAAAGTGAAAAAATACCCATTTGGAATTTACACGATTAACCCCAGTAATAACAGCTAATAAGATTTTACAGTGAAATTTCAGAAAGTTGAGGAAAAGCTCTCATCCAGATATAGCAATGCTAAAAATGAAAACTAGTCAATGACATTATTCTTTAAAATGTTGAACTTGTGCAGCAATTACATTAAAATTAATTATTATTCATTATAGGCTGTGGTAAATCACTAAATATTTGCCAAGCCATCTGATAAAAAATTCTGCTCTACTCTCATACTACCAGTATGGCTGAAATAGAAAGCAGATCATGAAACTTATATTTTGCATTTTTTCTTTAACTTATCTTCTGACCTGCTTCAAAAAATCTCTAAAGAATATGTATCTCTTCCGTATCTTTTCTCCAAAAAACTGGTTTTTTCCAAATGCTATTGCAAAGAAATGTTTCTGGAAGGTACAGTGCAAAACTTTGAATTTTGGGAAATTGTTTTGAGGCTTTTGCAGGTTGCATGGATTAGGGATAATTTAACATTTATTGTACCAGTGCAATTAAAATACTTCTGTTCCATTAAATTGAAAAGCATGTTGTCTGTTCAGGAGTTACTCAGATGTGTCTGCCCTGTAAAGCGTTGCTCAAAATAAAACCACTGCTACACAATCTTGTTCTGGGTGTGCCAGCTACAGAGCGACTTGAGAGAGGTGTGCCACAGCTGTAGGCAAAAGGCAAAAACTAATTCTTTAAGCAATTTTGCTTTTGTGGGTTTCAAACTTAAAAAAAAATAAAATTAAACTGATTTCCAAACTAAATCTTAAATAAAATCGAGCATGCTTTTCAGGTAACTTTTGCAAGTTGCCACAACTCCTGATAATAGACTAATGGAAACTGAGTATTTAATTTGTTATTAAACCTGGCTGAAGGGGAACTATGAAAGTCAGAAAGATGTGTATTTACATATGCCTTGGGGCTTAAAAGCATTTATTCTCTCTGGGTATCATCCCTGTGTGATAACAGACACACTTATGCTCTTCATCATGATTTGATATGGCACATCCATGAAATGTGTCAGAGGATATATTCTCATGCTGTGATGACTCCTTGATCTTCATGCAATAATACACATGAAAGTGTATAAATTGAGAAACTACTCAAAACTACAAAAATGTAGTGAAGTAACAGCATTGGAAAGCTATCAGTGTTCTGTTTGCTGCCTTAAGGACTGGGTAATGATGTTGGATGCAAAATAGCTCTGGCCTTGTACTGCTTGGATTCCCTCCGTAGAGAAGTTTCTCTGATGCTTAGAGGAAAAGCTTAAGAAATATGAAGTTGTCTCTTTGTTCTCATAAGAAATAGAAGGGACAAGGTAAGGAGCAGAATCTTTGCAAACGTAGCACAATTTTTGAGAAAAGTTTAGGGTAAATGTGGTCTGTTTCAAACAGCCCCTGTGGGTAAGGAGGCGAGCTAGGTACTTTGTCTGCAGAGCCAGGATCTTTAGGGACTGTTGCTGTGCTCTGATTGCAAAGGCAGCAGATGTTCTTGTCCTGCTCAGGATAGAGACTGAGAGAAGCTTTGGAGCACATGAAGCAATTCATTATCTATTTGACTAGAGGCTTAAGGTGCTCTGGTTCCTCTCTGTAGCGATATGTTTTTGTTTTGTAGGGACTATGTGAAACCTCCTTTCTGAATAAGTTCCAGTGTCTCTGTGTTTTCAGTGTCACTGCTGTCTGTGGCTTGTGAGACAGTCAGACCTGTGTGCTAGGAAAAAAGAGTGGGCAAAACTGGTGGTTCCATCACTGGAGCTGAGTGACAGCACCTCTCTGTGGTTTGACAAGGTGCCACTGTAGATTTAAGGAACAGCTGCTAGATCTTAGATTGAGAAATCATCTTCTGCTCTTGTAGTCTCTTCAGCTATTACCTGTGGAGAAGGCAAGGTTTAGTTTTGTTTTTCTCCTTTTGGGGCTCAATTAATATGAGTTTTAACTGATTCAGAAAACATCAGGTCTGCTACAATTCAGAACTCAGTAAGTGTGTTTTGATCCAAGTTTAGGGCTAAGGAACCTATGGAGGGTCTTTTTGCTCTGTTGCTAGACCATCTCCATCATCTCTCTCTTCTGCTTGCTATACCTTTTCAGCTTTTTTTCCCTTACCATTGGTGTTCATTTTATATTTCTAATCTATTTTCTCCTCTCCCATGATTAGGTTCCCACATCTGACTTTATACAATTCTCTACACTGTCTTTTTCAATTTCATTGTCCCACCTTTCACACCTTAAATTTGCATTCCTTTTATTTCCTTCATTATTCATTTTTCTTTCATTTATTCAGTTTTCAGCTGTTTTTACTGCTACTCTCTACCTTTTGCATTGCAAAAAACAGTTAAATATTGTCTCACTCCGTCATTCTGTCTCCCTCATCTCCTACAGCCTTTGCATTGTTACCAGGCTGTTGATGCGAGCAGTTCATTTTCTCATCCTTTACTTCTATTTTTGCAGAATGTTATTTGACACTTAAGTGAATTCACTTTATTTCCAGGACTGTGGAACTTCCGTGACTCCTTATTTCTTTTCAGTTGTCTTTCCAATTCCATCATGCTTCTCTAGCATTTTTATTTTAAACTTTTACTCTTTATTTCCCCCTTCCTGACAACTGAAGAAGCAAGAACAGGAATCCTTTTGCCTAGCTCTACATCTCTTACACTATGAGAAATCTGAGCAAGCTAACTCAGTGAATGCAGAAGCAACAAAATTCACTTCTTTGCTCCTTTCCTAAATTAAAGAGAATCCCTCCTAATGGTTGGGGGTGAAGGTGAGGGAAGAAGACATGGCACATGTATAATTTAAATATGCAGAAGTAGAAAAAACAGTTATGTTAGTGCAAAGAAGAGCAGTTCTTTACGAGTATTTCAGAAGTTTCTTGGGAGAAATAGTGGACACCATTTGCCCATTGAAAGCAAATGTTTCTGCCCTCTTTCAGCAGAAAAGTTTCTGGCTGTATAGCCCTGTACCTGATAATGTTTGGTCACCAAGCTATAAACCAAAAATTTAATGACAGTGCAGTCATGCTTAAATCCACCTTTTGCTGGTAATCTGCTGTCACCACTCAAACACAGATCTAGTGGGCTGTTCGAAACCATTGTTTGTCAGTAAAGAAACAACTTGCTGTTGATCTGAGAGTGATCTCTGAAGTCCTCCCTTGCCGGTTCCCTTCGCAAAAATATTTGACATAGAAATCTAAAATTAAATGTTCCTTCATCTTCCTAAAGAAGCGTGAGATCTTTATATAAGCCTACCTGTTCTGAGGGGCTGCTTGATTAGATGGAATAGAATATTTCCTACCATTTCTGCCTGTGTTGTCTTATCCAATAATTACTGACCCTTTATCCTCAATTTCTGTAGGTCATTGGCTTGTTCTAATGGTGTGGTGTATTGATGTAGTGAGAACTGACAGCATGCAAAATCTTGGTGCTGGTGAAGATTGGTGACTTCAAATCTTTAATAAAGCTTAGGAATTATACTTTGAAGTTGTCTTGATGGTTGTTTTTGTTTTGTTTTTTTTTTTTTCCCTGAAAGGACGCACCAACCACTGGTCTGCCATCATTGGTAGTTCTCACTCCAAGAACTACATCCTTTGGGAGTATGGAGGGTATGCTAGTGAAGGTGTCAAACAAGTCGCAGAGTTGGGGTCCCCAGTAAAGATGGAAGAAGAAATTCGACAGCAAGTAGGTGTATTTTAGTTCATACTTTAAAAGAAAACATCTTTCCTTGGCCTGTGAATGATTTGTTGCTGAGAGTGTCTGAATGCAATTTTGCTGACTAACCCTCAGCTAAGCAGAGAGGGAGATCTGCCTGCCTTTCTAGACTCATTCTTACTCTGGCAAGAGTTTTTTGTCTGTGAAAGGTCAAGTAAGTTGCAGCATTCTGAACTCAGAAAATCTATGTGCTCTAAATATCTATGTGCTTAAGTCAGAGGTAGAAAAGTAAAACTCATGTTTCCTGGTTTGATTGTGAAGACACAGATTTTGCTATAGGAAAACCTTGAAGACATAAGCAATATCCCTTATTCCTTTTTGAAGTGGTGGTTTTCAGTTTATAGTGTATTGTGGTATTTTTGTTTTCTGGTAAGCACATTATTTGTGGGTTTCTGTAGATTCATTCAAGTTAGAAATGTTCTTACAAGAGGGTGAGGTGATTTTGTTGATGAGCAGGAAAGCTTCACACAATGCATTACTGATACTTGATGAATTGGGATTATGGTTTAAGGGCAAAAGAGCCTTTACAGTGTATCATCTTATAGGTGGTTCATTTAGTATAACAGTAGTCAATAGTTCAATAGTTTGTAGATGGTTTTCATTTTTTTAACATCAAATAACAATCAACCAAATAAAACACAGCAGGAGACAACCATGGCTAATACTAGGATGTCTTTCTTCCTCGCTAGAAACTGAGCTTAGTTATGACATAAAGAATATAAACATTATTACAGATGACACACAATTATACTCACAGTGTCACGTAGATGTATGTCTGTGGGTAAGTACATATATGCCCACATATATATAGATAGACAGTTAGGATTGTTCCACATGTGAGAGAAGACAGAAATTGCCCCGAACACTTTATCAACATTTACAGCAAAACAGCATTCAGTAAGGAAACTTAAAGGCAGAACAATTAAGGACAGATGTGATTTATTGGAGTGTCTGATTCCATTTCCCTGACTCTCCCTCCCAGGCTGATACAAAGGAGCTGTAGTCTGAGGCAAAGTACTCAGCTGGGGTAGAGGGACACAGTGCCAGGGAGAGCAGACTGGTAGCAAAAGGGCTTGTTTGGGCATTTCATGGGCCTGCTTTGCTCTGCCAGCCTTTAGCATGCCCTGAGAGGTGTGACTTAACATTTAATTGATATGCAGCATTTTAATGTATTCCTGGGACACTTTCTGCTCCTGTCAAATGTATTGAGAATTAAAGATTTCAGAACAGTTGGAATTTTATAGAAGTAGTAGTGTTTCAATTATTCAGTGCCCATTCTTTTGGTGAGGTACAAATTTTTAATTAAAAAAAAGCAAAATAAATATGATGAGAATGGAAAATAATACTGTGCACTTCAGTGATGAATAAAAATATGTCTTAAAATAATGAATTACTATTTACTGTTTAGATGCAATTTGTAGAATCTGTTTTATGTTTTGCTTCCTGATGAATCACCTTGTTTTGTGTGTTATACAAATATATTAAACGCTGTTTCCCTGTTTATCGTTACTTATATATCCAAAGCATGTTCTCCTTAATAATCTATTTTGCAAAGAATCTATTCCTTAATTCTGAATACATGTAAAAACCTTCTGTACCTACAGTCATTTCTGCTACATTTGTTTGGATCTTTCCCATATTTGATACTTCTGAAGAAGAAATTACCAGTGTTTAAAATCATATTGTTGATTAATCATTCTCTCTTTTGCTAACTGCTGCATGTTAAAGACACAGAATCTTGAACCTCCAAGGTAACAGTTAGATTGTATACAGAGTTATATAGAGGGATACAAAAATAAAGATTTAATTATATTTATATGAACAGCGTAAAACAACCTCTGACTGTTTTGCCCATGAGAAAACTTGTATAGCAAAAGGCTTTATGTACTGAATTTCATTCCTACTTTTGTGATGCTTAAGTGTATATAACCATGGTACAAGAACAGCTGGTGTTTCGGACAAGAAACTCCCAAAGCCAAGAAAAATAAAATGAAAAAAGCTTATAACTTAATGTATAAAAAGGATATGAAAGCAATATGAACAGGAAAACACAATTTCAATGTGAGGAGAAATGTGATGATTGATTCTCTCTTTAACTTATAATAAACCTCAGTGTAGCTGGAAGTAGAAAGTAGACCTTGATCCTTCGCACTTTTACAGAGAAGGAGCTGCATTTTATCCCAGCAATATGATATAAACCCAGATGGAGGAAAATTACCGCAGAGTATTCCATATATTCCATATGTAACTTATCATTTTTGCTGCTTACTTGGGAAATCCTGATTTTCTCATAGTAGGCCCATATGAAATAAAGAAAATCAGATAGTGTCTTTGTACTTTGTAGAAGTTAATTTCTTTACACAGTCTTTGTGAATAGTTTATAAAAAGGAGTTTGGCACATCTGAATTGTGATTACTCAAAATTAGATCTGCTCCTACAGCAGCAGGAACATGGGGAGAGTATGGGATGAAGAGCAAGTAGAGGTGCAGTCGTGAAAGATCATATGGGGTACTGGGAGAAGAGGCAGTGAATTTAGAAAAGAATGACAATTGTGACTCTCTCTGCTTTCCCAATCTGGGTTCCTTGCCACTATGTGCCATGTATTTGCCATGTATTTGCAAAGAGGGGATGTATTTGTACATTGGCTTCGAATCAGAGGTGATTGTGACTTTTAAAGTACAGACAATATGTAACTGGCTACAATTTCAGGGGCTGCTGAAATCAGACATGAAATTAATGAATGCCGCAGTTAATTTCAGTGTCGGGATGTCTGATTGCATCAAAGCTGCAATAATTCCCCCTGTTCTCCTCCTGCAGACTATCCAAGCAACGAACCAGTGTTATAACTGGATATTACCTAGAACACTGCAGCGCATCATCAGGTGCCATAACTGATTTCTTGTTGCTTTTTAACATGTTCTGAAGCTGCACTAATGTTTTTGTGAGATTTTGAGGTAAAATTCTGCAACCAAGACAGCAGATCTAGTAATGCCAGGAGCTAATTTGCTGATATTTAAGTCAGGCTGCTTTTATGTATTTATTTATTTGTTTAAATTACACTTTATCCCTTGCAATATCCTTACCTGCCTTGAAATTTGACAGCATTTCCTTCCCCACATGTCCCAGTCTACCTCAGGATCTGTTTTCTTCTTTCCCATTTCTTATTCTACCTTTCTTTTCCCTATCTCCTATCCTCCCAGCTTTCTGTTGTGGGTTGGTGGAAGGATGCTATTCATTAAAATCACACTCCAGGTAACTATGAGGTTTCTGAAAACACAGGAAAAGCAATGTCTGTGCTTCATTGTGGTGCCTGGACCCAGAGCTCTGTGCAGCAGCACAGGTCTTTCCTTAAAGGAGCTTTTTAAAGAAGTGTCCTGACAATTATGTCATTAACTAAGGATTCTCAAGCGTGAACATTTCTGCTCCCCATATGACAAACTGCTGCATCATCATCAGCTTTTCTTCTTGACTAGGCACCTTTGACTGTTCTGATTTGTGTTGTTACTGTAAAGAGCCTGTGTGGTATTTTTGCATGGATGATCCTGGGTACTGTAAACTTGCTTTGTAGTTTGTTTATCTGGGAGAACTTAAAGGAACTAATCAGCCTTTTTGTTAAACTATTCCTGGCAGCCTGAAAGGAAAGCCACAGCACATAGGAGTTTTACTCAAACAATCTGTCAAGTGGTTGATGTGTACAATAGGATAATTCATGCGTTATACTTCAGGGGTTATAAACGAACAAAGGATGGAAAAGGAATTATGTGAGGAAAAGAATGTGCACTGACTTCACATATCTCTGAAATATATTCCCACTTTCGCTTGGTTTTTTAGAAAGTCTGACATCTCCAGAACCTGTTATTTGATAAACTGCCTTGTCAGAAACAAATAGAGAATTTGAAAGGGAAATTCTGCAGCCCAATTGTGATTGCTGTGTTTAAACAAATGAACAAACAAACAAGACGGTTGCAACATGAATCAGAAGGAATAAAGTGTAATGCTGAATGTCATATCCTAGGCAGATGAAACAAGATTAAAACAGAGACATTGATTTAAATATCTCACACCAATTATTTAGATATCTCAACAATACTTTGGTTTTTCCTAATTATTTTAGAATCTATATTAAGTCATTTTGTCACAATTTTTTTTTAAAAAAACTCTGGTAGGTAATATTCACCTTGTCACCTTTTCCATGAAGTGCAGTTTGTACTCTCTGCTTGTTCCCTATGGACACAAAGGTGACATTCTTTCAGGTTTGGTTTAATGCTCTCTGAAATGTCAGTAAGTGAGATGACTTTTTAGATTGTCTTCAGTGGCCTCAGATGAAAGCTGACTGTGCCTCCAGACCTTTCAGAAGAGCAAGTTCTGTTTTCCAGGAAGGTGCTTGTGAAGTTTTTGATGCATGGTAATTTAAGTTATGCGTATGAATTGAAGATGAAATGTAAAATAACAAAGGATTCTATAGAATAAAGTATACAATTTTTATGACTCCCTCCAAACATTTATGTGTTCTGGTACAGATTATATTTTAATATATCCACAAAATAAAAAGAAAAAAAAAAAGGGAAAAGTTAAAGTAAGTTCATTGTTGGTTTGATCCGGATTGATTTTTTTTTTTTAGTGGAGAAATGTAATTTCAATATTTCAGTGGAGTAGTTACCATTCTATTACCTATTTTGTAACAGTACTTTGTTCTTCTGCAGAAGAACGGGGTCATTAGGTTTTTCTGACTGACACTGCTAAATCACCTGAATTATAAAGAGGAATCTGCAGTGTATTGATCACTTTTTGTTACAATGCTGGGCCAATTATCGTGTTTACTGAAAGAAGCTCAAAATTTTGCTTTTTGAATCACCTGTTATTGTGTGCTGAGGGAAATTAAAATCAGTCAACCAGCCAAGGAGATTCAACCTGGTTACACTTGTGCTTGACAGGACAGCTGAAAATTCTCCCTGAACTCTCAAGCCTCAGAGACCCTGACGTGAAAGCTGCAATTGCTGTCGAAGTAGTTTAGTCTGTGTTTGTTTAAAGTAGCTAAAAAATTAGTGACAACATGATGGCTTGGCCTTCATTGCAGGAGATTGAAACATATAGAGTATCTTAGATTATTTTGCCACATATTACTATTATTTTGCCATGTGTTACTATTGATAATTTCTTCTGCTATTGTTACTCATGTCCAGCTGGGTTGTTTGCTTAAGCAAACCTTCAGCGAGTGGCATCACCATGCCCACAGAGCCCCTTTCTCCTCAGTTCCCAGGAAGGGCATTTTTTTCCCCATCCAGATTTCAGAGGCACCTGTTAAAAAGACAGGAAATATTATTGTGGCCATAGAGTTTAGGATGGAAAGCTTGGCTGCTGTTCATCCAAAGAGTCCAAAAGCCCTTTGGGTTTCTGTGCAAAGCCCATGTACATTTTCAGTAATTTTGGACTTGGTCTAACAGTGAAATAGCAGAATGCTGTCCCAGCATGCCTTCCACTTTAGTTACAGCCTGACAGCATGGTTTTAATGTGGTATTTATTCTAATTTTGGACAGATCAAGCTGCTTGATCATAAATTGGTATCTAGACCTCCGTTTGCTCAGTTAGATTCGGCACTCTATGCACACACCTCTGCTGTGAATTATGGTACTTTTAATGCCTTTTGAAAATGCTAAGTGATAGATTTTTCATCCTTTCCTTTAGGAAGGTATAGCTTATATAATAATTTAAAATCCCTGGCATTTTGGTAATTAGAAGTTTTGAAATCCCTGTTTACTGCACTAAATTTCATAAAGTGTTTCTGCCAAAGAGAAATTGCTGTCTATTTATGTCATAAAGAGAAGCTTTATGTGCCAGTAAATAACTCATACAACAGTGCTCAGAACATCTCTTCTAGGGGGACTTCCATCTTTTAATAAACTTCTGTTGGAAATTGTAATTAAGATGATTCAGTTTTTGTTGCTTCCTTTAAAAAACAAACAAAAATTGCTCATCCCAATTCCATTCTCTTTTAGCACTTGACAATAAATATATGCTTCTCCAATAAGAAATAAACTGACTTTGCATCCTGTGCCACTTTGTTCTTCGTGGCCATCTGATTTATTGCTATGACCACAATACCATTGTAGACCAAAATACAGCATTCATTTTGAAAAGGCACATATTTAAAAAACCACTTTTCTCCCCCTAACAATTGTTGAAATGCAATTAACCATTTAAAATAATAATATTTAATTTTCTTTTATATCTTGATTTCACTAGTTACTCTAGTCTCTAATTGGAACTGTATTGCAAAGGTTTTTATGGCTTGTGCAACTGCTAAGCAATTGTGTTTTAGCTTTGAAAATAAACACATTGGAAGTTCCCTATGAGATACCAAAAGGCACGAAACATTCAGCTATGACTGTAAAGCAAGGGCATGTCTTTTTTTAATAAAAATTTCACTTCCATTTCAGTCAGAGAAGCTATTTTATTGATGAAAATAGCCCTGCAAATACTGGAAAATATGTGTTATTTGTACTAACCCTGAATGCTGTAGAACACCTTTGGTTAGTCTAAAAGCCATTGAAGTTAATGACTCTTTCATAAAGTTAACCTCTGATGAATTATTACTTGGTGTATTGTTTTCTGGGCCAAAACATGAAAGATTCAAGACACTCCTAGCAGTCCATGCAGTCAGCCAATAAAAATGAATAGACAAATTTGGGCTTATTTGACTGCTCTGAAAATATCATTTTGCTATGGATAAACTCTTAGTCATTAGAGCACAATTACTCCATGTGTGGTTCTGCTTGGAGGACTGTGAGAGCTGGCAGATGCTGAACACATTTTGTGCAAAAATGTCTTCTCTATTATTATGGTAATCTCCCTGCTTTAGAACATCAGGCAAAATATAATTTTGAAATTTTACTTAGCCTTTGTTCAAAACTTTAGTGAAGTAGTGGCTCAGTTAACAGTGCTTTTTGTCAAGTTGCTCTTTGCCAGATTTAGTAACAAGATCAGGAAGACGCTGTAAATCTACTGGACACCTGAGCAGAGCTGTAAATCTGGTTACCCTTGCTCATTTGGGTTAGTGGGACATCATAAATCCCCTGGTATCACTTCGGTGCAGAGCTAGGCCAGGTGCCTTATTGTCACAGAGGAGTGATGGTCCTTTCTGCTGCTAAAGCTCTGTGGAAATCAGACACAACTTTTGCCCTTGTGATGTTAAACCACCGTAGTTTTGTCCCATGGTAGATGGGCATTTCCCTTGCAAGAAGCAGCCTTTGCAATTTAATGTGTCTGGTGTTGTCGTGCCATTAAGAGGACAGGTCTGTGCTATTGGTGGGTCAAAAATTCTGTCTCAATATATTGTTCCATTGCAGGATATTTCTTCATCTACTTAAAATGAGAAAATGCTTTTGGAAGTTGTCAGCACTGAGCAGACTCCTGCTAGGACATTCTTTTCTTACTAAATGACTTCACTTGGACTCCTGCACACTTTGGGTAGGTGGTCTGTGCAAATGGAGCATCGAAAGCATCTCTCCTTCCTATGCTGAGCACCTTGTTGGCCAAGTCCTTCTTAACATGTTTTCTCAGAAATTACTGATGATCTGTCTTCCCTCATTCCTTGTTGGTTGAGGACTGCTGATTGTTGTGGTAATAGACAAGTAGAGATGATATTTGAAAAGGTGAAACTTTCCCCCCCCCTTCATTTTCTGTGCTGTTACTACTTGATAATCAAGAAGGCACCTTGATTTTTAAAACTCTTAATGAATTCCAGAGGTTTCACACCTCTAAATTTTATGGGATTCTTTGGGATTTTCTCTGCCTCTTTGGTAGCTGCCTGGATTGCAGTAAAGAAGTGCTAGAGGAGAGAAACAGTTGCCTCTGATAGATCCATTAATTTGGAGGATATGCAATAATTTTAGCTCTCCAGTACACAGACATAGAAGTAAAAAGAAATGTCATCTGTTTGAGACAATATGATTGGATTGCTAGACATTATTTGCTAATTTTGGTATCTTAAAATATCTTGCCTCTTCATTTCCTGCAGTTAGATTTTATCATACTGTTCTGCTGTCACAAAATTATTACCATCCTGTAGCAGATTCATCCAGTGGAAAGATGTGATGAAATGACTTTCAAATTATTTTCTTTGAGTCTATCACTGCGGTATCTTTAAAACATGAGCATTTCAGGAGCACTGATTCTTTGTGTGCTGCTAATAATGAAGGACAAACTCCATCTGATAGCAGAAGTTGAGCACTCCTAATGCCAGACTTTGGCCAGAGAAATCTGTCTTATTGCTTGCTGTTATTCTGGTTCAGAATGGCAGCTCTAAATCCTTACAAGGCACGGCAGATGCATTTGAGGAGTGACTCTGGGGCTCTCGGGAACTGTCTTGCAGCAACATGAGCAGAATGTTAAGTAACAGAAACTGTGGAAGAGGTAACTCCAATAATGTATTGGTTGACAGGCAGGTAGAGCAGGTGGGAGACACTGCCTAAACTCGCGTTGACTTTAGCAAAGTCCGCTTTTTAAGGGTCAGACTACACTAAAAATTAAATTAGAGAAGACTCGACTTCTCTCTGAATGCTTTCCCCTGCAGTGGCTTAACCTGGGATTAAAATGCAGTGGCTGAATAGGCAGTGGCCGAATAGGCAGTGGCATCCAGCTGCCTATTAAGGAGGTGCTGCAAAGGCTAAACAAGGGCCTGAACTCTCATTAGCACCATTTGTCAGGAGCCACAGCATCTTCCCTTGTTTTCTCTCTTGTTGCATTGTAAATATTGTTCAAAGGGAACAGCATGAAATAACAGCTGAAGCTGGAGTCCTACTAGCTCATTTGACTTGCAAATGCTTAATTATTCAGACAAATTTTCAACATAAACAAAAACTAAGGGGAAAAAACACAATACAGAGTTCATCATTCTGGCATTAACGTTTTGGGGTTTTGTTTAGGAACCTCCGTTCAGAACTCTGTTTGTATCAAATGCTTATTTCCATGTAAACTTCAGCAAAACACTTTAAAGAATACCTGGTACAAATATTGTATGTAGATCCAAAACCAAATATGGATGCAAATATATAAGCATTACTCTGCTTCTATGCTTTTCTAAGATAGCTCCTCTCAGTTAAATACCTAAATCACAGATATTGATTTCAAAATGTAGTTATTGCATTTAATGTACAATAAATAGGCATGTTCAGGTTTTATGTTACATGTGTATTAATATGTAATGTATCAAATGGTCCAAGACACTGAAAAGGGAAGATATCCATAAATCTTTAAATAAAGTTTTGTTTTCTTAGGTTGCTTTTCTAGTCTGAATCCAAAAGGACTCTAATGTGTTGTAGTTTCTGTCAGTCAAAAACAGAAGTAGGAATACTTATTTTTAGCAATATTTTAGATTAATGTTGTTGGCTGGTCTTTAGCTCAGGAAAGAACGACATGCTTGCAGATTGTAGTTCACTTTGAAGTTCACAAGTCAAACACTGATGTAAAATAACATGTGCATGAACTTAGGAGCTGTAATATATGCCTGAAACAGATCCAAGAGTTAACACAGGGCTGGGATGAAAATGTCTCTTCTTGCAATTAGTTGCTGGTTACAAACTCTCTAGAATCCTTTGAAGATGATGTTTCTGGATTCTTCACCAGTCAGCTCTCCCCTTTAAACACGGCTCAACTCATTTCATTATAACCTTGCTTCAGTCAGTGATATCTTCAAATAAATACCTTTACTCATAACATGGGGTATGTTCTGCTGTTCCAGGAACATTCTGTGGAAAACAGAAGTTACTGGAAAGGAGACAATCAAGAGTAGAGTGGAATATTTGTCACTTGCATTGACACTCACCAGTATTTGATGGCAATATTTTAGCAAATGATATAAAATATTTGGCTCAAAAATCAACATGTTGATAACTAAAATATTCTATAGAAAATTTGTTTTCAAATGATAATTTGGAAATTTATGTAAGATATTAGTCTGTACTGCAACAAGTAAGTTGATGCTTTGCCAGGATAAACACTGAATACCTCAAATGCTCATTTTTTCTCAGTGAGAAGAAGCCAGCACCAAATCAGGAATGGTCTCAGAGGTGCTTAAATACTTTATGCCTTACTGGTAGAGTAAGTCATCTAGTTTGGACAAGTCAGTTTATTCCTCTTATCATGTTTTCTTCTACACAATACTACTCAGTCTTAGGAAAAGACAAAAAAATTAGTTAAGAGATCAGATAAATTATTTTATTTACAAAAATCGAATGCATCTTAAAATTATTATCTTTGCCATGTTCCTTGTAAGTTGGTAATGCCAATTTAGATGTTGAAGATGCAATGATTTTTGCCCTTTTGTCCTTTTGCAACTGAATTTTTAAATATTTTCAACACTTTTAATGCATTGAATGCTTTAAAGGCATCTGATTTAAGTATCAACACAGAAAACAGAACTCTTTAAAATCGTATTTTTGAATTACATTGATATATGGAAAGGAGAAAGAGTTTATTAAGCATTTTTTAATTATAGACTGAAAGCTCACTTGGGCTACATAGTTAATGAAGTTATTTTGATACAAAACCAGGTCAATTATTGATATTATTTGCAGATTTGGGGGTTGCTTATTGAGTGTCTGACAGATAAATGCACCTCTAAACTAAACAAGAATTGAGAAAGTGTGAGTGCATTTCTGCCTTATGACATTTGAAATTGAATAAGATGGGGCACATTTATCAGAGCTGCAAATTTTCAAGTATGTTTATTAATCTATTAACCATATCTACCTTTTTTTATGCATTTGAGAAAGGATTCTTAAAATGAGGGCAAGGGGAACAAAAACAGGTGAAATGACCAGTCATAGGTTTGCCCACAAACAAAGAAATTATAATTTTTGGGATTTTTTATTTTTATTTTTTAATCTATAATGAACGTAATCTTTATTTGGCTTTGTAGTCATCAAGGTTGGGGTCTACCAAATGATGGTTTATTATTTATGTTCAACTTACGTAGAGGAAAAAGCTGTGCCTTGGGCAGGAAGTTGAAGGCAAACCCTTGTACCTCTAAAAAGAGCAATGTGTATTCCAGCTAAAATTTTATAAATCTATCTAGTCTTGCATGAATCTACTACAATACCGACTCACATCTACACACCCTTTGCTTTTTAATGTGTCAAAACATCAAAAATGCACGTTTTCTTTTCATGTTCTTCCATAACAGGTCAGCTCAAATACTCAGCTGCAGCATCTCTGTTGCTCCATCCTCACAGCTTTGGTTTCTCACAGCAATTTTCAGAACTCGTGTGATTTTTGGCTTTCATTCCTTCAGCAGCTGAGAATGGGCCTCTATAAGCAGTTTTTCTATAGCTGTGCAGTGCCTCCTCATGAAAGCTTCACTATGGGACTCAGCTTTTTAAAAGAAAAACCAAAAGAACAAATAGATCTTTGTCATCCTTAGCTTTAAAGTAATATATACAAAGGGGAGCTTGTGTGTGTATACAAGTGTGTATAATATACAAAGACATATATGGCCATATAATATATATACTTTAATGCTTAGCTATGAGAAAACTGTTGATAATAATTTTCTTCTCCATGTAAACTACATCAAAAGTCTGTAGCTAGCCATACATATGTAACAAGAGATGCCCACTATCTAAAATCTGCTTGAGCATCACTAGCTTTTACTCTTTCCCATTTTGTCAGGGGGCTAAGGTGTCATTGATTAATATACAACCATGAATAGGAGCAATCTGCTCTCTTAAATACAAGGTGCATACATCTCCCCAGTCTTAAGGTTAAGAAAGGCATCCAGAAATTTTTAAAAATAATTTGCAACCAAGGTCTGCTGCTGTATCTTCATTACTCCTTGGCTTAAAAAAGCCATTTTTGGTTATCTAAACTATATAACAATGCTCGTGAAACAGCTTGTGTTGATGGAAAAATGAAAATTGAAATTTCTTTTTACATATGGGAGTTTGGATCCCACACACAGACCTTCTTAGAATTGTAGTACAGGGACCTTTTCATTTTGCAAATGAAAATGCAATTTTTTTACATCCCATATAAATTCACTTTAATAATCACTCCCTAAAATTAAGGTTTAAATATTTGCTATATTATGAATCAAATAAAAATGTTTCCTTTGAGTTATATAGGCAACGAAATGCCCACAATAGACACCCATTCATAATATAAAAAAGCTGTCAGTAAATTCTCTGCCAACTGCCACTTTGGATATTTCTCATTTTTCTTTTCATAAAAGCTTGGGCGGAATTAGTGCACATGTGCAATAATGCTGAGCTTTTTCTCCCCCTCTCTCTTTTGCCCTGTCCTCTCCATATGAGTTCACAGACAAGGGAGTCAGGAAATAACAGTTAACCACCTTCCTCACTTTTACTGCAGAAATGTTAAGTTCTAGAATATTATCTAATGGTATTAATTGCAGAATTTTTAAGTGATTTAAGTTACATAACTTGCAATGTAGAAGACTCTGTGTTTTGCTGCATTGGTATCTAATGTGCATTTTCCAGTCTTGTGTTGCCAGCCCTGTGTTCCCACCTGGCTTTCAGATGGAACTTTTGCTGCTGGTAGTGATGGTGTTGCCTCAAAGAGTTGTATGATGTTCAAGATGGTTTGAACAGACACAAGCAACTCAGAGAGTTCAGAAAGCCCAAGACCTGAGTTTTTATAGGCATACTTTTGAAGTGAGCATTTTTAAAAAATACTACTTACATTTTGTGTATGTGCACATGATTGTCTGTAGGCAAATAATAGACTTGGTTCATTCTGAATTTTACATCAGTTCAGCAGTGTTAAAGGCAGATTACTCCTTCATTATTCGTGTCATATCAATGATATTCATGTTTTTAAATTCATTCAGAAGCCTGCCTATGTGAGCCAGTGCATCTTGGCACACTTGAGACTCATCTGCCTGGGACAACCTTTGGATCTTAAAGCAACACCTGGAGAGGTGGCTTCCCTGCATTTTAGCTTAATAGTGTTCCAACACGCTGCAAGACAGCAGACGAAGGAAGAAAACTGCATAAAAGAATACCAGTGCAGAGTAACATTTCTCACAGGTGATTTGTTCTGCAAAGCTCCTTGGGGCTTTTGTAGTCAAATTTCAAGTACAAGAAAGATGGAAAGAGAGACTGCAAGAGCACGTAGTGATGGGACAAGGGAGAATGGCTGCTAACTGAGAGCAGGTTTGGATTAGATATTAGGAAGGAATTCTTTATTGTCAGGGTGGTGAGGCACGGGAACAGGTTGCCCAGAGAGGCTGTGGCTGCCCCATCCCTGGAAGTGTTCAAGGTCAGGTTGGATAGGGCTTGCAGCAGCCTGATTTAGTGGAAAGTGTCCCTGCCCATGGCAGGGGAGTTAGAACTGGATGGTCTTTAATGTCCCTTCCAACCCAAACCATTCCATGAAGATAAACATTCGGAGTTCCCAGTCCTGAGAGTTACTGAGTAAAGGCATCTTACCCTGAATTACTGTATGTAATATCAATGCTCATTAGAGTCAGTTGAAAGGCTTCTCATCACTTTAAGGGGGCTTGAAATCAGTCCTTCATGTCTTCACAGCTGGGGTCCTCAGCTGGCTGCAGGCTCAAAGATTCCACTTGGAAAGTTCTGAAAACTTTCTTCTTGGAGCTCATGTGTGGGCTTGGGGCATGCAGATCTTTTGGGCTGTGTCATTTCATGTTACTTGACAGGACAGAGGTCTAATTCAAAATTATTTAAGAAGCAAAAATCTTCTTATGCAAAATTCAGATCTTCATTTCAGGGTGAACTTCCAGGGCAAACAAGTGTCCACTTCTATATGGGATAGTGTGTTTGTAGTTAAGCAGGAGGAGAACCTTGGTTCTTCTTTACTTATCTTGTTTCTTTGACAAGAAAAAAATAGTGGCTATTTGGTTTGTGGAATCACATCTGTATTTTTGCAATACCTTAAGGAGAAATGCTGCACTTTTGCAACAATGTTAAGGAAAGTAGATGGAAAAAAATCCCTTCCACTGAAAAACATCAGGAGAAAGCCTACTGTGTTCCATAGATCCACAGTTGTTCTAAATGCTTCCCTTCTCCAATGTTAATTATGTGATTGCTGCATTACTTAAGAGCTGAGAAGAACATATCTATAATGAGCAGAATCTGAATAGATTTTAATGCATCTTCTTTAGCTCTCCCTGTGGCTAGGAGTGCTTATTGAGATGTTCATTTACAATAGATTACTGTTACTTTTTTAAAGTACTTTCCCACTCTCCATAATTGATGTATTAGTATATCCCCTAAGCATATTTTCTTGCTCATCTTTACTCCATTAAGATTAAGCAGAATGGTCATTAGATCATAAAGAAATAAAATATTCACTTTGCTACCTACTGCAAAAAAGCTTCTATTATCTGTCAAATATAAAGATTAACTTTGCCTTCAGGTACATTTTTAATGCTCTTTTAAATATAGTCCTGAACCTCTGTAACACATAGTAATAGATGAAGAACTTTCTTCGTCGGGGGGAAGTATATCTTAATTAGGTGTCAGGCCCAGATTTTTTTGCTCAGCCCATGTTCTTAGCTGTGAAAGATTTTTATCCATGGTTATCTGAATTCGTGACACAGTTGCAGTGCAGGTTGAAATTAGGGAGACAATTTGTACTTTATTACTCCCTATAAACTTTTTAATAGGTTTTAATTAAAATGTCAAAGATCATATTCTATATCTACTTTTTGTTCACGTAACTGTGGAGAATAGGAGTTTGTAAAGATATGAAATACCCCAATTTTCAGTGTGCAAGCATTTAATAAAGCATTTGCAAAGAGGTATTCAATCATGAAGCAAACCCAATATTTTATGCTTAGAAATTCAGGCTTGCAGAACAGTGTGTTTCCCTCATTCACTACAGACCCTCATTACTTTTCTCCACTGCTCTTTTCTTCTAAGGGAGAAAAAGAGAAGGTTTCAAATTGTGAAAGCAATTTTCAAAGGAAATAGGGAAGACAGAAGACACCTCTATTTTATGATTGGATACTAACAGACATAAAATACATGAAATATATGCAGCAGCATAACTGCAGAGCTGTTCTTGAAAGTAAGAGCCATGTTCACTACCCACCAAGCTAAATGAACTTTGCAAAGTAGTACAATATTAATGATTGAGTGATTATTATAAGGAGAAACTAGAGTCAGATTTATTTTATTGATTAGCTCCCTATTAATGCTGTCATGGCTCCAAAGTTACAGTGTTTGCAGACATTCAGAGAAGTATCAATATTTGCTCTCTCCATCAGTATTTGGTTCTGGACTGTTTTTCTGTCTGCTCTGACATTACAGAAATAATTTGCAATTTGACGTCATTCAGAATTATAATGACAAACTTCATGATATGTTAGTTTTTGTTTATTGTATTAACTTTTATGATGATGGTGTTAATTAATGTCTGTAACATTTAAGGTCTTCCAAAGGAAAAGCCCCTTTCCCAAGAAGTCTGGTCTGCTGTAATGGCATTCGATAATTCCATTTTCTTGGATCCTCTCTTGGGCACAGTGATCATGAAATGTTTTTGCATTCTCAGAGAATTAAGAAGTGTCAGCAGAACTGCTACCTTGGACTTGTGAAGGACAGACCTTGGCATATTTAGGTAACTGATTGAGAGAGTCCCTTGGGAGGAATGCCTAAAGGGCAAAGGTTCCAGGGAGACTGGACATTCCTTAAGAAGGAAATCTTAAAAGACACAGGAACAGGCTGTCCCCTGTGCTGAAAGACAAGCCAGAGGGGAATACCAGTGTGGCTGAACAGAGAGCTTTGGCTGGAACTCAGGAAAAAGACGAGAGTTTATGACCTTTGGAAGAAGGGACAGGCAACTTGGGAGGGCTACAAGGATGTTGTGAGGTTGTGCAGAGCGAACTTAGCCTTTAAGATAACAATTCTTTGCCATCAAAGCAACCGCTTCTTTCATCATGCTTTAGTTTTGTCAGCTGTAGAAACCTTCCTGAGTGCTCTCAGATCTGCAGGACCAGCTCAGCTACCCACAGCAGGGTTCAGTTCAGGTGCTGATGTGATCTGCTGCCTTCTCCCAGGCTGGGGAGGAGGGTGTTCTTTTCTACCTGACTCAGTGTTTTGACACCTCTCTCTGAAGTTTGGTCTGCCTTGTCATCTGATTGAAAACACAGCCCCTGTCACGGTTATGGCAAGTGTTATTTCTCCTTTTTATCAGTTTTCCTTAGGTGAAAACACATCCCTAACTCATTATGTAAAAGAGATTACTCGTGCTCCACTTTGCAGTGTGATTGGATATGTGTCACTGCTGTTAATATTATAGAATAATCTTCAGAAGAGGGCAGTTTGCTCAGAAGATGCTCCTCCAGTGTCACCATCAGTACCCTGGAGGCCCTTCTCCCTCTCTGCTGGTCTCCTTGAGTGGATCCCACTGTCAGCTCTTCTTTTTATGGCAGAGGACAATTGCATCTTCCTGACCTAATCCTACTTCCCCTTCTAACCAAAGGCTGTGACAGAGCTGCAGGAAGGGCCCCTGATCTCCACTGGGGACAAGGGCTGGAATTAAATTCACAATAAATAATCAAGATGATTTGATCCTTTGACACTCACCTGTAAATGTTTTCTGCCAGCCTGTGTGCAGCACAATACCAATGCCATTTCTTATGTGTTTGTTCCTTGCATTTTCAGTCTCACCTCAGTTTTCATATAATCTTCCCATAATTGCACTGAGAAGCACTTTAGTAAACATGTATCAACTTTTTCTGACAGTGTTTTCCAGGCTTCTCTCAAAGAGCACCTGTATTTCAACCTCTCCCAGATTGTATGCTGTCATTTGGTCAATTCTTTTTTACTTAATTGTAGAACTTCCCAGAGTTTATAGGGTATATATTCTTTGCTTTAAATAGCTGTTCAAATGACGTGAATGAATTCAGTTGCAGGTCATTCATTCATCCATAATGTTACAGGAGAAAATTTTTCACACTCTTCCCCCGTCCCCCTCCCTGTACAATAAACTAGCTTGTAAGCCCTTTGTTTTTGCCTTTATGTGTTTAGAACATCTGTTTCAGGGAAACCAGGCTTTGTTTCAATTCCAGTTTGTTTTGGCCAGTGTATGCTGAAAAAACGATGCTGCGAAGAATTGTTAAATTTACAAGTAAATTTTATAAATTCCTGTATGCTGGCAATATGTTTTGACTTTCCAAATGGTAACTAAACACTCTAACTTTTCCCATGTGCAGGTGACTTTAGAAAGAAACAAAAATAGCTACACAAAGCCCCCAGCTACTAACAGTTAAATGAATGGCTTTTCATAACTATGCCATAGGTCTGTTGTCTGTTTGATAGAGCAGCAAAATATCTTGCTCTTTACAGAAAACATTAGACCTTTGTGATGCTGTAAAATGTAACCTTTTAGTAGCAGAGGGCATTGGTCTTGTCCACCAAATACAGCACTGCTTTGTGCCTGAAGCACCTGGGGTCAGACTTCAACCTAAGACAAAAATCTTGGGAACAAGGGGGATTGAGGGGAGCAATAGCTCGTGCATCTGAATGTTTATCGCTGAAGGTCGTTTTGTTTTCTAACCTTCTGCTGCTGGCATGGAATAACCGAAATTCTTGTGGTTATTATGAGCTAGACAGCAAACCTGCTTGCTACCTGTTATTTTCCTCTTAGATCTCAGTGCTTTTCCATTTGACCTCGTGTAGACCCAAGTTGTTTTAAAGGATTAAGAAAAAAGAACTTAAAATATAGAAAAAGAAGGGGATATCCAGTTTGGGATAAAGCAGTAGCCTTGCACCTGACTGAGTCAGCACTATGCTTGACATTGCTTTTTCCTTGGGATAGTCCCTCTTGTCCCCTGAATCTTACATCCCTTTTTTTTTTAAAAAATAGGTTATTTGTGCTGTCTTTCTCCTTATGGTGTTAGGAGAAAAAATTAAAATATATTCATTCAAGATGTGTTGGTGCAGCATATCAAAACGCAGAGGGAAGGACTGGATTATGGTTCTTTTATGCCTTGTGCTTAACTGGTGACATAATTCCCCAATGTCATCATTAAGACAAGAATTCTTTTCCCACATTGATGTCCTGTATTATTTTCTATTTACACAAAGTTCATCTAGTCGTTGCAGAGCATGTTAAAAATATCTAAGAAAGGAAATAACTTATTACTCAGACCAGCTGGCTCAAGAGTTTTTATCAGTGTGGAGTGGTTAAGTGCCTTGCATAAGTCATAAATCAGTGACTAAACTGGGAATTAACTTTTGGACCAATTTAAGGGCAAATATATTTCTAAGGCTTTTGTGGTTGCTATGCAGAAATGCTTCTTTATGTCCAGCCATAAGTATTTTTATGTTGATGTCTCTCCATTGTGTGTTATCTCTAAGGCTGAATTGTGAAAGGGGAACATTGTGTTGCAGTTGAAAGCAATAGCTAAGTCAAAGGGTCTTTTCTTTGGCCACTGCTTTTGAATAGTGTTTTTGACTGTACACGATTTGCAGGGTTGCTTGAAACTAAACTGTAATTATGAGGTGATGTGATGCTGAAAGAGCTATATTCAAAGTTTAGTTTGCACAAGAACTTGATGTTTAAGAGTTACATGCTTAAGAGAGAATATTAAGTAAAATAGAATGAGTAATGTAGAATCTATTTTCTTACCTATTTATTTGTATTAGGACACAGAAAAGTGTCTTGGTGACTGTCTGAGGCAGAGAACTAACATTTGGGATTCCTTGGCTCTGGTCATGTTATCACGTCCCACAACACTGGGCACTGCAGTCTGTGCTCTGATACCAGTGACAGACAGTCAGGCAGGACAGGTATGTGTGGTGACAGCTAATATTGTATGTGCTTTTGTAAAGCACGTGTAAAACATCATAAAGTGCTTTTGATTTTTCAAGAAAGGCAACATTTGTGCTGATACTCTTAATAGCAGCTTGCAGGAGTCTGACAGTGAGGGAGAGATGGATCATTTGAATGTTCCTAGGGTGAAAGGCAAACCATTTGATCATCATTTGAGAAGAAATATGAGATTCTGTAGGAATGAATTAAAATCCTATTAACAATTTTGCTCATCTGCAAGTGTGAATGAAAAGAGTTTGACCTGTTCTTTATAGGATAGCTAAGGCTTGGTGATGCTGCCTTCATTTCTCTCAGTTTGTGAGGCATGAGAAAATAAGATGGATTTCAAGCAGTGGGATAATTCTATTTTCTTCACAGTGTATGAGAAGAAAAAAGGCTGTCATGTGTTGATGAGATCATCACTTTAATAGCAGCTATTTATCTCTGAGTGCTCTCTGGAGGTAAACACAACAATCACCTTTAAAGTTAAAAGCATAATTCAGCCTGGTTGTTCTCTTAATCCTGTCCTCACTGAGGGGCATTGGTTCAACTGATCTATTTAAATGGTGATGGCAGAAGACTGGTTTTTTATCAGGAATGCCTTTTATGTAGTTGTTTTACCTTGATTTGGGATTCAATAGCAAGTGAAAAAAAAAACCAACAAAACAAATGAAAAAAAAAAAAAACACAAAAACCCACAACCACACAAACCCCTCTCTTTTTAAGCAAAAAGGCTGATTGGGCCAAGTGGAAATATACAGGGTGGAAAGAAAAATCACCCTTCTTTATGCTACACTTGGGAAATGCAAAGTTGGCAAAAAGTTATTTTGCAAATGACAAAAAATGATAAGTTCTCTCCTGGAATGGCACAGATCACTGCAATCAGTTTTGATTCTGGAAATAGGGCTGCTTTATACATGGAGTAAACTGGTTGCTAAGGAATAGGTAGGTTGAGCCTTTTCACATTACAGCACAGGTTAATACCTGTGGAGATTCTTATTAGAAGCTGGTTATAGATGAATTAAAATGAGGTTAGAGATAAAATTAATAGCAAAGGGCAATAACCTCACACTCAAGAGTATAGCGGTCTTGTGAAAACTTAATTCAGCAGTTTGTCTGATACACGCACCGATCATAAACTTTCCTACAGCTATTTTGGTTGCTGGTAGAAAGGAACCTCCTGCTTTTGCCCCCATACATTCCCTTTTGTACTCGTGAGGGTGTGCATTTAAGCTGTTTACTGCAGCTTTTCTTTCCCATTCCAGTGAGATTTTTGTACTCTCCTACAGGGTAGCAGCAAGGAGCCCATCTTGTTTCTCTCTCTTTTCTGGGTACAGAACAGAGCTGCTGTTCCCTTTCTTTTCCCTTTTCTGGGGACTCACACCGAGCAGGATCTTCAAATGAGAACCATGGTGTGTTGCTCTGAGTTGTGTGGTTGTGGGTGTTTGGGTGTTGATTCATTCATACAATTTCATTGAGCCCACAGAACCAGACAAGGGTCCTCTCAGTATTAAATGAAAGAGTTTTACACTCCAAATGTGTTTATTAAAAAAACCAAGCTGTTTTAAGGGACATTTTCCCCATAAAGAAGACATTTTCACAGTCATGTAGGATAATAATTGCTTGTCCAAAATTGAGATGAGGTTTCCAAGATGTTTATCAAAACACTCGCCTGGTCGCAGTTTGGGGTTTTTGTACATATTTTCACAACTTTCACCTGTAAATTTTGCAAATAAGGCAAAATATTTCTCAGAAAACTTTCAGTGTCATCCATTTGTATATTATTTCTGCAGTTATTAATTCCCTCATGTCCTTCTGCTTAATAAATAGCTCTCAAAGTTGGAGCTGTTAAAGTTTTTTCCTCTGATATAAAAATAGTATTTAAAAATAGTAAATACATAATTGTCTACTTATCATAGACTTTTCGTTTAGGTTTTCACATTTGCTTGACTTGAGTTACTGTGTTTAATAATGGTCAAGAAGCAAGTAGAGACATGAAAAAAGGGATAGTTAGCATTGAGGAGAAATGTATTGATTTAATTAAATTTCTGTCATATGCCCTAGAAAGAAACGTCAAATTAAAGCCAGTTATATTGGTTAGATATTTCAGATCTGACACAAATGAAGTCTTTATTAATTCCTTGATTCCAAATTGTTTTATTTGCATCATAGCACACCATAGCTCTTTGATATGGTTCTACTCTTGCTCCCACTGTAATTCCTTAGGACTTGGCCACAGGAGAGAGAAATTCAAGCCTGTCTCATTAATTGCTTACTTTCTTCTAATAGCCATATATTACCTGCAGGATTTATTTGATGACCACTGCTACTGCTGTTATCTGAAGACTCAGTTCAAAATGTCATTTATCTTATGGCACATCTTGAAGGCTGGGACATGATCTTATCCCCAGTGTATATATGAAGAATTGGGCACAGATAAAATGGTTTGTTGAAAGTGCTTTTGGGAAATCCCTGATGGAACAGAAACTTACTCCATTGCTTGATGGATAAGGCTACCTCTGGGAATTTGAATGTGCAGAGTAAAAGGGAGTAGAAGCCCAGACTCTGGCTGAAGGTCTTAGTTCTTGCCCTGTGCAGTCTTGTCTTTTCTCTTTCTCCTTCTTGATTCCCTTTGAAATACTCCATCTTCCTTTGTTTGATTATATTTTGTTGTTTTGGGGGTTATTTTTGAATGGGGTTTTTTGTGCTTTCATTTTCCCATCTTCCTTGTATGCTCATGTCAATCTTTTCTCTCCTTCCTTGCTTTAGAATGTCATTGTTTTCTGGAAAGAAAAAATTTAGAGTAGAGTTGAATTGAGCTATCCCTGCCCTGTTGGAGTTACGCAAATAAGGGTCTGTTTAGTTAAAAGTTAGTAGTGTATGCATTCTGCAGGATTGTTTTTTCATCTCTTGACTTCAGATCTATAAAATCAATATTGTTTCATAACTTCAGTATTTTCTGTGAAGATTTGCAATGCAAAGTGAACAAATATTAAAAGAAAAATAAGGTGAATTTTAATGAATTTGAGCAAAATCTTATCTTCTGCGGTTTTATATGCAGGAAAATTCTTATAGTATCTCATCCTAAGTATCTCATCTTATTTTTATTGGTAAAATAGGTTGCTTTTTTGTGGTTCCCCCCCCCCCATAGTTTTGCTGTTACGTTATACTTCATAGGGTTCTCAAAGGAGTATCTGAACAGGTAGCATCATTAATGTGTGATGAAGTAATATATAGAATTGGTGATTTCAAACAAAACCACCCACTTCAAACTAAGAACATAACTATTTTATTTTATTTTAAAACTTTGAAATACGATGATTGCAACAGGTTTTTATTTTCTTCCTAAATCAATTCTTAGCTAAACTGACATTTTTATTATGATGGGACTAGGAAATCTATTTTGTGCATTGAAATGACTAACAGAAATATTATGAATGAAAAATGTCCTGTCTGCCCTATATGACCAACATTGGGAATCCAAAGAGTTAATATGGGATAGAAGAGGAGCCAAAACAATTTAGCTTCTAGAACAAAATTTATGTTGAGCAAGATGAGGTCCCTGTGACAGATGATGGAAGACAGTTCAGGACAAGTGTGGTTCCGCTGAAGCAGCACACTGCTACAATCATGTCACATTAATGAAAAAGAAAATTATACTGGCAAACAGCATATCTCCCAACTTTGCAGAGGAAACTCATTTCGAGCCTTGATAGGCAGGATTCCCCCAAGCAAACATCCTGAATCACAGATCAGCCTCTGCCTACAATGTTGATGCTCCCAAATCAAAGCTAATAGAAGATCATTTCTCTCCTACCTTGGAAGCTGTGCTTCCCTTCTTTTTCCAATACACACATTCTCTCCAAATCACAGTTTGAAACCCAGGAGAAAACAGAATGAAAAGAGTCTCATAAACTCAGTTAGTCAAATGTTTTTCTTTTGTTTCAGGAAAGAAACAACTTTTAGAGTGGCAGACACAATTTTAGATTAATATCTCTGAAAATGTCAATATATTTTTGTTTGCATCTCCTGTGAGAGCATTTCAAACCTGATATCCCTGCCAATTTTGAGACAATAAAATTTGAAAACAACTACACCAATAGAAGATATTTATTTTTTTTTTAAATTTCTTTGGCTATAAGAATGTTGCTGTGCTTAGCTGCAGATGTTGCACCGTGAAATATTCTGTACACATTTTCTCCTCCATCATCAGCTTTTTTTTAGCTTCTGTGTTGACCTTGTGGTTATGCCTCTCTTGCTGCCCATTACCAACCAAACAGGTGAGGCCAGTGCTGAGCCCTGCCTTCTCTTGGCATGCAAGGAAAAGGTGGGCAGCAGTTCTGCCAATGCCTCTTGGCTGCCTCTGCCTCCCTGTGTGTACAGCTCACATCCCTACGGGGGTCCAGGCGTGTGCAGCTGTAAGCCTGTTTTTAGACCTGTATCATCTCACATTACAGGCAGAAAAGCTTCTTGTTTTCCCATGGAAATGTTATTAGGGCATATACACCTCCCTGCTAGCACTGATTTTGACCCTCAGAACCTTTGGCTTCCTGTGAAATTAGACTTTTGTTTAAATGTTAATAACATTTGAGTGGTTTAATGCCATTGGTACTGGCTTTCAAATGCAAAATTATGTCAATAAGGTGGAAATAAATTTAATAGGCTTAATGGCGCCTGTAGAATAAAGCAGCTTGTCTGTGACCTTCTCATTAAGGTGTTTGCTGACAATGCAGACTAACAGCGGTAGGACTTTAATACTACTGTGTGAGGAATTACTTTATTTTAAAAGACTTCAGCAGATTTTCATGCCTTTATCCGTCCCCATTCTGTCTGGCTGCCAGAACCTGTCTGTACTTCAAATACCTTATCTTCCTCCTTGACAGGGAATTTCTAAACATCCATAAATCTGTGGACCTAATTGCTGTTGAATATTTTTTTCAAACATGTTTCCCAGGAAACAGTCTGAACCATAAAAATCCTGTGAAGTTAAGGTATTTATGCTGTCTATACCTTCAGTCTTTACTTCAGATTTTGCTTTAGCAATCTTCTTTTTGAAAGAATTAGTATTTTGAATGTAAAAAATAGTGATCAGTTAGACTGATGTTTAATCCCTGGGCTCTTCTGAGTCAGCTCCTGCATTATTTTTAAATGGAGCATGCCTTGATGCAACACTGGAATCACATTGTGCTGAAATGCTGCGTTTTGCATTATTAATATTCAGCATAGTATAAAATAGTTAAATAAGATGGCGTAGTTGGTAGGTCTTACAACTTTGGGTGTGTCAGGACCATATGTGGATGAATTTGAAAGGTGGGAGCCTGGCTTAAGGCATTTGCACACATAGTGGCCACGGGGATTTCCCAGATGGGACCTACTGGTGCGTATCAGCTTTTGTACTGATTTCATGTCTGAATGGTGGCAAATGCAGTTAATGCAATAATTTGCCAGAGGCAGTTGTAAAATTGGCTGAGAGGGAATAAATTTCAGGGAATGATACTCCTGTCATGTCACACACCTTGCTGTATTAACAAATGATGGAAATTGAAGCAAGATTGAAACGTCTTAGGTAAACCTTAATATTTGTTAATTGTGTCAGAAAGTGAAAAAGTGTCAATCACAAGAGGAAACTATCACAGTATCATGAACTTCTCAGTTACACATAGTGCTTCCTGATTTATCCAAATCAGTTTAAATCCGCAATAAGACAGTTTTTTAAAAAAAGTGTAGCTATAGGAACTTGTTACTTGATGGTATATGAAATTCACATATTGTAACTTGAGCAGGAGTATGATCAGCATTATTCAGGGAAATGTCTGCTGCCTTTTATTTTTTCCTCAAGAACTGCATCTTATATTTCAAAAAGACTTCTCTGGTTCTTTACAGAATCAGATTTTTTTTTTACTACAGCTAGAATTAGTGTTATTATCTGTTTTTCTGTCACTGACCCTACATTTCAGAAAATCACAACACAGCCATTAAGGCTGACTATAAGGTGAAAAGTGAGTACTCATCATTGGGGTGTGTCTCATTTTAAAATATTGCTTTTATTTTACAAGTGTGTTTTTACATGCAAGTGTGAAATAATGCTTCTTGTGAAAAGTGAATGTACAAAAAGTCTATTTCAGTTAAAGAATTTATAATCAGTTATTTCTTACATCTAACTTGATTGTCTAATGGGAGTATGAAGTTCATCCCATCCCCAGAGAGTTAGTAGGCGAGGTGAGATAGCTTGTTACATCTGGAAATTGCTGGCCACCAAATGTGTACGTATGAATAGTGTGCAGTTCCCACACAATTTGAAAAATACATTTGCATGTATAATGAAGCTGGTTTTTCTTCAGAAATAAGACTTTTTAAATTCTAACCTCAAAATATTTCTTCAGATTAATTCATGGAGAAACAACAAAAAGTCACCAGTCATGTCATATCAGTGTGTTATGCAAATTAGGGATATGACACTTGTATTGTAATTGCTTTATTATCTTCAGTCATTGTAGGTTTTTCTATCTGTTTTTATCTGACCATATATAATAGGGAAAAATGCTAATGGTTTGGAATAGAACTGCTTGGAATAAATAGAATTTTCACTTTGGTTATCGAACGCCTTAACTCTGTTTTCATCATTTAGCTGTCTGCAAACCTACTTATTGTTTTCAATATTCCAAAATAAGTTAGAGTACTCCCTTATTCATATGGTTTTAAAAGGGTAATATATTTATGGCTAGAAGAAAAAAGGAAAAGAAAAAGCCAAGCCCAGTGAGATTCTCGACTTAAAAAGTTTGAAGAGTCCCTTTTCTTTGATGATTCGTAAATATGTTTGCCTGGCCAGGTGTTCCATTGTGAAAAGTGCTGAGCATGAGCGTGTTTCTGTGAGAAAAATGCTATTTATTGTTGCTGCCACTTCGTATTTCCTGAGCTTTGCTGTGCTTTGAACACAGTGAAATGCTTCAGTCACTGCCAGTGTTTGCTTCTGCAAAATCCTGTCTCTTGGCACCGAATTAGCACCTGACACTGAAGCTTCCAGCAGCTCACTGGTGCTGTTAAACTCTTCTTGATGTGGGATCAGATATGGTGCTAGGTAGGTCACCTTTCCCACCTGTGCAGTTCAGACAAGCAACTCCCCAGTGGAGATTGCCTGGGTAGTAAAGCAGATTTCTGCTGAGCCTGGCCTCTGGAGAGCTGGAAGAGTGATCATGGAGTTGCTCCTTCCCTTTTGATGGCTTTCCCTGTAAGAGAGTCCATGAGTATCATCATGAAGCAGAAGGGAAAGGCAAATGATGTGCAGTGCCAGGCACTGTGAACCCAGCTCCTGTCCCACGGGAATGCTGCATTTCCATGAGGTTTTCTTCTGGAGTGGTCCTTGCCTGGGTAATAATAGTCCCTCCAATTTTAAGCATGTAGCAATTAATCTTGTAAGCAATTACAAGATCATCTGGAATACCACTTTACACGATTAAAACACTCAGAGTCATGAAAGTAATTTTAAAATCAATATAAAAGAATAGGGAAAAAATGAGGTTTAGAAGAAATGAAATCTTGCTCTTTCTGTAAGTGCTCATGTTTTGGTTATATGTTTATATTTCCAATTTTTAGGCTACAACTAAAAGAAGTGTATTTAAAAAAAAAAATCATTAGGTTTTTTTACAACCTTGAATGTTGTAACAGTTTTGATAAAACTGCAAGATTTTCAACTGCACGTAACCTTCCATCTGTCCATACTTTCCACCCTTCGTTACTCTCTAAACTAGTCTCTAAATCCAAGATTAATCCCCATGTTCATCACAAAGTATTTTAGGATAAAATATGACTAGGAAGCAGCTTGCCTCCTTCTGGCTCCAGTATTGCACATATCTTCAGTGTGCTGTGGCCCCTTCCTTACGCAGTGGAATTTTATATTCCCTGCAGCGTGTGTACTACTGTGTTCTGCATCCATCAATTACAGAAGCCAGAGCATATGAACCTAAACGAGATCTCAGCTCCTCAAAGGACTTAAATGCTTGCTTTTCTTTGTCACATGTATTCATTCTTCTTTAGCATGGAATATGAACTGTGACATTGTAGTTAAAATATCTGAAAAGCATAGATATTCATTTTTAGATTGGTTTCCTAAGAAACTGCAGTTTACGTGACTGTGCTGTTCATCTGTCAGCTGTAGATCTGAAAACTACTGAGCAAACCCGAACAAAGGGTAGAAACTGAAAATGAATTTGTGTTAGAAGAAGACAATTAGGGAAAATTGTCAGGAGGTTAGAGGGGAAAGATGCAGATGAAATATCTTCCTCTGAGAAGGGCAGACAGGCATGACACAAAGAAATGCTCCCTTTCAGGCTCTCTGCTTCATGCAGAGCAACTAAGCAAACTTCAAGCTTACCTTCTTGCTGTAGTCACGTTCGGGCACTTACTGTGTTAGTATCAGAACAATGTAAAACTTCCCTAAAGAGCCAATGAAAGATTCCTGCTTTCCCCCCCTCACATTTCCAAGTGGAGTTTGAGAACAGGAACACCTTCTACTGGTCTCACTTTTCTGTACAAATGAAGGTAGACTCTCACTTTGAAGTTTGCTAAAATACAGATATGGCATTACCCCTGTCCTTGCTGCTCAGCATCCCTTGCCCTGGGCTGTGAAACTTGTGAGAATAGTTCAGTTTAGGAGAACCTTATGGTGAGGCTGTCTCTGGCTGTGGCTTTCACCAAGGCAGTGGGTGCAACGCTGCCCTTGCAGTCAGAGATGTCAGCTTGGAATGAATCCCCATCACGGGTTTGGTAAGTGGGGCTGAGCTAAAACAAACTCATTTCCCAGCTAAACCAAAGGCTTCTCAGACTTTTATTCAGGTAATAAAGCTTGAATCTTTTTAAAGAAAATACTTAAAGTGTTGAAAGACAGAGCTGCTTTAGATTATGACTATCTCATTAAATGGGTATTGTCAGGTTTATGTCAGAGAGCCTGTTAGGTTGACATATAGATTCCTCAGCCGTCTCAAAGCCAATAAAGCAGATTAGTGAGAATCTGATTTCATTACTTCTCCATCCATCAGTTTGGACTTCAACAAAAGTTTTCCCATTTTCCTTGTATATTCTGAAGAATTATGGAATATTGTTATCTTCAACAATGCAAGAATGGCAAAATTATGGACCTGAACATTAACGCCATAGCTCAGCCTTTTATTATTCTTCTTGTGCTTTAGGTAACGGCTTTCAATTTCTTTAGTCAGCATGTTCAGGTCATCTTATAATTCTCAGATATATCAGTATCATTTCTCAAGATTTACATCCCTTCAGTGCCTGGATTGTGGCTGTCCTCTAGATGGCTGAGTTTAAGGATCAAATTATCAGTGAATGCAAAAATATAATTATAGTGAGTTACTGAAGTAATGCTGATTTAAACCAGTTCACAATTTGCTTTGGTGGTTAAAATTGAAAAGTTAATGGTCATTAAAATAGGCCTGTTAATTTCTGTATGTATTACAGTCCCATTTTCCTAGCTATTTTTAATTTTCCTTTCTTGGTCATTAAAGTTAATGTAGAACCTCAGGTTCACTTCTGCTTTCAATTCTGTATGCTGAGTTTGCCTAAAGTTATGTTGCTCTTGGTACTGGGTCTTTCCTCCTCATTTATGATCAAATAAACAAATAAACATCTTGTCCTGCTATCCTTATTGCCATCGTTCAAATCAGGCCTTCTTTGAGAATTTATATGAAATATTTTATGTTCCTAACATCATCACCTTGTACAAGCTTTAAAATTTTATTTTTAAATAGTAATTTCACAGCCTAGTCATGCCCTAGGGAGTCCATGAGACATTCAAACACCAGGTTTCCCAATATAGAATCTAATATTTATAAGGTCTCTATCAATCCTATTTATTTTCAAATACTGTCCTTTAAAAAATATTATTTTCTTCTTCATTCTTTTACCTACTCCAATATTGATAGGAATACTATCTTTTTGCTGGCTTTATCTATTGTAGTTTATATTAATTGCTCCATTTTGTTCTTTAGCAGACTGAAACTTTAATTCTTTATGAAATAATTGACAAAAGCTCTGTTACTCTCTTCATAATTCTTCTTTCAGAGTACATCCCATGATACATATATATATCCATATGACAATAATATGGTGCCTAATTTTGTCTAAGACTATAAATACAGGCTGTCTTATGTACCAGAATAAAGGTGTTTTTTCTGAGTACTTTACTGAAAGTGGGAGTCATCATTTTCTCTAGAAGAAAGAGAAGAGTCTTCATCTAACAAGATTATTGACTACCTGTAAATGCTGCTTTGCAGCTTATATGTACATTTATGTCTTTCCAACACACTTATTTAGTGTTGATACTTTTTGTATTATAGTATTTTCTTTTCAGTGACTCCAATAGGATTAACCCAAAAATTGTCTTTCTGTTGAGTTCTGTGGACTGCAAGACTGATTTTCAGGGCATTGAGCATTCCACACAGTTTTATACAGGGTTCCTGCAAATCCACTTAATGAAATGAATATTTCTGCCTTTCTGGTCTGCCAGAAAGAAAAGGTCTGCCTTTTCTTTCTCCGTTCCTTTCAAACCAGTCTGAGCAGGAGATCAAAAAGACCAGTAGAATCTGACCAAATGGAGGTGTGAAAGAGTACACGGGGGAGCAGTGCTAAGCTAGAAACCCAAGTTTACTTTCTCTACCTTATATTGTGGCCAAATAATTTAGTTCCCTGATTTGGTTTTCTTTCTGTGAGGTGGTGACTGTAGAGGTCATGCAGATTAACTAATTGAAGATCTTAATGCAGTCATATATGGTATCAAGTACAGCCATGTGAGTTTTTACTTTCATGGCAAGAAATAGTCAGACCAGCATAGAAATCACAATGTTATAAATTAGGCATAGTAGGAATATGCTGACTATAGAATCCTAGACTCATTCAGGTTGGAAAAGACCCGTAAGGTTGAGTCCAACTGTGTAGTCTCATGCTTCTTCATTTGTCATTAATCAATCTGGTAAAGTAAATAATTGTGAAAAAATAATCAAAACTCTCATAAGGCTAAACCAAATTATATTTCTAAAATATCAGTCTGTAGAACTCACCAGCTAAATAAAATGTAAATATTTAACTGCAATAAGCTGGGAGAGAAAAGCTGTTAATAATTCTGGGTTTGGGGTACTTGTTACAATCCATTGATCAGAAAAAAACAGTGTAAAAGATCCTTAATCAAATATTAGGAAAACAGTATAGCTGGATGCCACAGATAGATCAGGCTTTCTGATTAATGAATTAATATATTTAGGTATATATTTAGGAAAAACTTGAAGATATCAAATATTTGGTGTGGTAATTCATAAGAATTTAAAACCATTGTATTAACTAGTATTAACTACATTTTTTACAATGCAGTGACTTAACTGTGCTTTTATTACCAAATGAAGGAATCAATGAGATTTTATGACATTTCTCAGGGAGTATTCTAAGAAACCATGAAATTGCTTTCTTTCCGAATTAAAAAGAAGGAAATTCTGATCAAATTTTACAAGCATAAGACAAACCCTGTTCCTAATACAATGAACAACTGAATTTTTAACAGTAAAGCTGCTTAGTTCTGTATGCTAAATATGTTGTAAACCCAGAGTTTTATAATGTTAGTACTAGTGAAAATTTACTTTAGGGCCAAAGCAAAAGTAACTGAGGAGCACATTTTTATTATTATTCAAATTGAATGTAATATTTTTGACTGTCATGAAGATTTTAATGAAAATCTGCTGAATATAAGAGAGAGGAGAATCTTGCAGTAGTAGATCTGATAATTTAGAACATTTGGTCTTGCTGTGCAATTACAATTTTTAAATAATTAAAAACATATCAAAGCAAATTTACACTCAGCGTAATGTATCTGAGACATGCTCAGAAGAAGGACAAAACCTTCTTATTTTATGGATTTTCTTTGTCAAAGAGTTACTAGTCATTGAATTTTAATAAAGGTAGAGTTTCCTGGTTTTAAAAACCAGACCAATAGGTCTGTTCGTAACGAAGTGAAAAGTACATTTCCTAACAAGGAGAGTGTTATGGATTGTCAGCAGCTTCCTTTCAGTGAGTGATAGCTTTAATCCTTGGGGTAAAGAAGATTTTCCTTTAGCCTGAGTGGAGGAAGCTTAGTTGAAGAGCTTTATCCCAACAGAGGTATCTTAACTGAACAGTTATTTTTCTGGTGTATCATATTGTGTATTAGCACCAAGGAAGCTTCTCTGCATTTTCAGGAAGAGAAATGGCAGCGACATAAATCAGCTCAAATGTGCCTAATGCATTCAGCAGAACAAAGAGATATTAAACCCCGTGTAATAATGAATATATGCTATCCCTATATGATATTTTGGAGGGCTCTGCACTACCTACAGTCTGATAGCACATTCTGTGAGATTCCCATACCTCTTCCCTGGCTGTTCCCACCTCAGTCAGTTCTGCATGCCAAAATCTTAGTAATTAATTTTCATTCTTATCCATTTAATCCTCCTATCTACTCCCAAGCACACCACCTCTTTTCCTACAGCAGCTAGCACTTACTCAGGGTTAGGAGGGAGGCAGATCCAGCATGACCAGTCTAGTGACGAATACTTTGGAGGCAGCATAAGGAAAGAGGACAAATGGGACCAGAATGGTATGAAATAGAAATTGCTTGGATAGATGCAACCCCCTGGCCCCCACAGTGCACCTCCCAGGAGTGGGGGAAAATCAGTAGAGTTGAATAGAAAAGCTAATTCATTATTTTCAAATGGAAAAGGTTGATTCACAAGGACTCTGAACAGGGGTATGAGTGCTGGGTCATCCTGCCCATGTGTGCCTAGAGCTGCCCTGCAGCATCCTGCAGTCTGCAGCTGCAGTCCTCTCTTTTCCTCAACAAGTCCTTTTTCCTGGTGGTTGGTCTCTAAAAGGACCTAAGGACCTACTCTGTAAGGAGTATCCAAATTTACCTCTTCCTGCGTGACATAAAAAAATCACTTGTGATCTTTATTTTATTATTTTTTGTTAGGATGTTTCAGGAGAGGTCTGCACATGGCATGCAGCAGCTCTGACCAGGGATGGAGGGCCACGTGGGTGATTGAAGGGTGAGGTTTCATCTGTACATAGAGGAGTTCAAAACCATGGAGAAGAATGGGTGGATGTAGAGTAAAATGTGCCACCTTGAGATCCTGTGGAGAGTGACTGTAGGGAACACTGCCTTTTGCTGCCTCTGTTCCTCTGCTCCTCTTGCATCAAAAAAGTGGGTTTTTTAACCTTGTGGGTGAAAAAAATCTTGTTTTATTGTGTCACATTTAATTTCCACTGAAACCCAAATTCACAGCAAACACAACAAAGTATGAAAATCTGATGTTTCTGTGGGAGAGGTTCTTTGCTCATTTCAGGACATTCAGGACATTGCTCATTTCAGGAGACAGGCCTACTTTGAGGTACCCTATGCCAGGTTGCAGGTGGTACTGAAGAGACTTCAGTGCCAGGGATAACCAACTGATGCTTCCATCTTCCAGTGAGCTTTTAAAGTCCCTGTTTGCTCATTCGTTTTAAACAAGGCAAGCTACATGGCGTCTTGTACAGTCTTGTACAAGTCTTGTACAGCTTTATACAAGTAAACTGGGAGAAACATAAAAATAAAACAGTGCAGCATCATAAGAAAACAAAGTTTCCTGATGACATCTAGTCCATTGGATGTAATTAGTGAGCACAAATACCCAGATCTGAAACTCCTCAGAAGTGCTGCATACAGTGTTCAAATTTGGACATGTTCTGTCCAAATCCATTTGTTTGCACTGCTTTGTGGGTTTTACCTTGAGCTGCAGAAGCGCAGTGTTTCACAGTCACAGAGGTTAATGCAGATTTTCTTGATGACTCAATGTTTTGTCACATTTTCTCATGCCATTCCCAAGAAGGCATCTTCATTCCTATGACAGGACAAATGCCAGCTGAGCGGGAACAGAGCTTGTGCTTATTTGGTGATACCTCTGGGGGAATAGAGCATTTGTGAAATTCTTCATGGCTGTCAGAGGAGTTGAGGCATTTTCCTCCTCTCTTCTCAATTCACTTTTCAATCTCAATAGTTTATTGGAATGACAGGGTATCAAAACGTCTGGAAAGTTAATACCATACATCAAGCACCTGTGTATTGCAGAGGTCTGACAGTGCTAACAGAACAGATGGATTTTATGTAATCTCTGTCTCCTGAAAAGAATAAAAGAAAAATTTTATTGACTTGGCCTGTGATCTCAGAGAAATAGTCTGAGTTTTGTCTGGGTGGCTTGGCAGAATTGGATGCACTGAATACTGTTCTACTTGGCATTTAATAAGTAGAAATGCCCTGTGTAGAAGAGTAGTTGTGAACATTCTGTTAAACATGAAGGAAATCCTCAGAGCAATGGTCTCATTTCTTAGCGCTGGAGATCATTTCATTACCACGCTACCTCTGTCATGTTGATAAGCTGGGCATCTGAAAGAATCAAGATAATTTCCCTCACCTCCCAGTTTTCACTCAGACTCAGGAGAGTTTGCCTTGTTTCCTATTTTCTCTTTTCTACTGAAGCAAATTATTTACTGTTTTTTACCTCCATCCACCAGCTCAAAATCTCCAGCCAACAGGACAAGGTGTAATGCAGGTGGCACTCATCAAATCCTTAAGTGCTGCCCAGAAGTCTCCTCAGAGAAGGCAGGAAGCTCTCAGAGAGGGCAAGAAAGCACCCTTCCAGTGTGTCCCATGGACAGGGGCCTCTGGATAGCCAGGGATTGCAACAGGGGGAGAGACACACCAGGATGCTGAGTCGGGACACAACTTGGGATAAGTCCAGGCATGTAGAAACTGGAAGCAGAGATTGTATGGAGAGCTGGAATTGCCACCAGTGCCTTTCAGAGGGAATCACAGGATATTTTCCTTTCTTGTTTCCCCATTGCATTCATTATTTTGAGGGGAACACAGTGGGAAAATGGGTCCAGCAACCATCAAATTTGCTTAATGTCTCTGCTGCCTTCCTCTTCTCTTCCTTTTTTCTTCCAGGAGCATTATCAATAATAGCAGTAGGAATTCTGAGCTTTCCCTCCAGGGATAGAGATGAGGGTGCATTTTTAGGGAGGCCAAGTTGTTTAAGCAGATCTTTATTTCACATAACACAGCTTCTAGTACCAGGGGGAAGACCAAGTTTGTGTGAAAATTGTTTCAATATTGATTCAGCGTAAGAGTAGCTGGGAATTCAGAACTGCAAGTGGTAAGAACAGATCACCCAAATAAAAACATCCTAAGAAAAGTGAGTGCTGAAAATGTGTAAAATGTATGTAATGTGTAAATTTGCAAGAGTAACACACTTGTCTATCAAAGATCTTCATGGTGTTGAATCAAAGCAGAAACATATGTAATGTGGCTGTGAACAAGGAAGTTTGGGGAGCTGTTGAATTATGCATTTTCTGGTTAAATTGCTACTTAGTGCTAGAGCTTGGCTTGTGAAAGATGCAAACGTAGCATCTATGCAAACTCTATGGAAGAAGCATGATGTAAAGTGCAGGACGTGTTGGAAATCAGTATTTGCACATGCAGTGTAAAAATTAACCTGATGCACATCACTCAGCTTATCAAAATAGATTTCCTACTCACTGCTGAGATAGCTTGTTGCTAACTTTGTTGCAAAGCCATATTTAGGAAATATGACCATGAGTGATTTGAGGGAAATTATGTTGTAAAGCGTTTACTATGCAGAGTACCAGTCTCGAAGAGATGGAAAAAGCTATTAGTAAAAAATGTTTCTTAATCCCCTCAGTGCAGAGAATAAAGTATTATTTTTGAAAAAAGAAGCCTGGGAGAATTCTTCGTCTGATCTTTTGCCCTCAGGATGTTTTGTGCAGCTTGGCTCTGTTTCTGATCTGACTGCTGTTCTTCACCTCCTCTGGTGGTACAGCACCGAGTTCTGGTAAGCTGGCCTTAGTAGTTATGTTTTTCTCAAGGCTGGACCACTGCCAGCGTTGCTGTTGGAATATTTGGAAAGGCATGAACAAATTAAGGGTGTGTAGTAAAATCAAAAGTAGCAATTTCTCCTCACAGACAATTAAAGCATTGAAAATAATCATATGAGGATTTACTTAGGCTGAAAATCATTGGCATCTCATATTACTCTGTTCCTTTGTTTTGGTTACCACAAGCATTCAAGGACTGACATTAATTTAAGTACTTCTAAATGGGATATCACTACTGAATTTGATAGTAATAGGTTTATTTTTCTGTATTGCTGTTCAATTCATCCTATATGTGCTTTGCCTTTTACAGACTAATGTGATATATAATACTCCTTTGCTATATATAACTCCTTAAATGATTTGCAGAGCAGTATAAACAATTTATGCATATTGTGTTGCCTAAAGTATCATACATAAACCTATTGGGAAGATGAAAATACAGGATTTTTTATAGGAATATATCAAGTCATAATGGGATTCCTTGAGATCTCAGAATTCACTTTGCAAGGTCTTTTACATTTATTGGTTTCTTAAAAAGGGACATTTTCCCTGAAAGGTACCGTACCAATAAATGTAGTTTTTTCTTTTGTCCCACCACATTCATGAGTGATCTTTCCTGAGCCTGAGACTTCCCCAAGCTCCCAGTTAAACTAAGGCCTTTCCTAATCCAAAACAAATGCTGTTCTTGACTGTTTCAATCCTCTGACAGAACCATAAGAAATGAGGAAGAGAATGGGAGAGAATTTAAGTGTCTTCTTTTGCAGAGCCACATGCTGATTTGCTAATATTTTAAATAGTTGCTCGCCTAACTAGCTATTGTTTTCAAGCACTTCTCATTCTTGTTGTGCACTCGTAGTTATTTAGTTTTTGTTTTCATCCTGCAGAGGGGAGGTCCGAGGGAGGTTCTGCTTGTAGAGCCTGGAGCTATTTCAATAAATGCATTTAACAATGCCAATATAAAAGGAGCTTCTTGTAAGCAGACATTGCTCTCAGAGCCAGAGATGAATTTCTGTGGTTTCTGAATAAGCAAGTCTGTTCCAACAAATAGACCATCACAGCTCCCCCATGGAGGCAGATTTTGGTGGGCTGCAGGATTTTGTACAGCACACTAGAAACATATCTGTCTGGATGAACACACACTTACATATAGGAGCAAATAACCTCTCATTTGTTTGGAATTTATGGCTTCCCAATTACAAATGAGGAGACTGGCTACTTTCTTGCTTCATAGCACACTGAATTGTATTTATGTAATGTTTGGATGGAGAACTCCTAGCTCTTAGCAACAGTTTTGGTGGAACAGCAGAACTAGTGTATACTGTGAAGAATTAAAAACATAGTGCTTTACTGATCAGTTTTTCCAGTATTGGAAAGATACAAACAAGCAGGAGAAAAATCTGTAATAATATTTTATATATTTTTAATTCAGAAGTATCCTCCTTTATATTAGGCATTTCCTACATCTGCATGTTTTGGGTTAGAGAAAGTAGGTTGTGATGTTATAAAACTTTTTTAAACTCAATGTTATTTAGGTGAAAAGTTTCTGTGCCTACAATCTTTAAGGGGTAAAAGGAAATAATACAGGATTTACTAAGAAGTAAATCCACAACTACTTCTGGATCAGTTTTAATGCTTTAAGGAACAGTATCTGGTATCTAGCAGTATCTCAGATATGTGTATCTGTCAGACTTTCTGATTCACATCTTCAGTGCAACGTGTTGCAGTTCAAGGAGGAAACACTCATCTCTAAGGAGCAAACTAATTGTGATTTAGTAAGGTTTTGAAAGTATTTTGGAATTGGAGAACCTGTGACAGACAAGAGGATAAGTTAATGGAGTACTGGATCTCTAAGTCATTTACAACAAGATTTAGAGGAAAAAACTGTGTAGTGGGGGGTTCTTTCCCCAGTGGTTTATGATTATGACTGTCATTTTGGATGCAAAGTTATTTTTCAGAGGTTTATGAAATATAAGATATACACTTTGGAAAAATATTATCAAAATAGAATTCTGAAATTTTGTCTTTACCTTTGAAAAATTAAATACTTTTTAATGAAACTGGATGAAAAACTGAGAAGGTTGCATAGCAGGCACACTTCTTTTGTCAGCAAAATAATAAAATACCTATAGATCTATCCAGAAATACATGCTCACACAGTTTTCTAAACTTCTAACTTTGAAAACTAATATCAAGCTCAAAAAATCAATTGAGGCTTGTCCAGACTGTTGGTATCCTCACTTTGTGTCATCATGTGCAAAATGGCAGCAACAGCAGACTTTCCTAATTGTACTGATATGTGAGATAAAGTAAAATATTTCTCATTGTCTAAAGTAGCATTGGAGTTTTAACAGCAAGGAGAAACAATAAAAATCATTTTGCTGCACAAATGTCACTCTGAATACACCCAGCAGAACTTCGGATGAAAAATGGAGCTTGTTTTTATACATATATATATAAAATACTCATCAAAACTGCCCATAAAAAGTTATATTGGCTCATACGGCCCTTACTGTTCCCTAGTAAAACCTTAACTACTTGGTCATTCTAGATTCAATAAATGCTCTCTCAAACTGCTCCTTTGTTTCTTGGCATGAAGGCTTCAAAAGAGGAAAATCAATTGCAGCAATCTTCTTTTCTTTGCCCTGCTTGTTTAATTTTTTCCAGATTTCTTTGAGCCCTACCTTATTGATGCCCTGTTAGTGACCAAGATTCAAATTAAGGAATAAAATAAAATAAAAAACTATTGGAATAGCCAATGTCTTCACAAAATTAGGGATGACTACTTTAATGTTCATTCAGATTTGCATAATCTTGCATTATTTTGAGTCCGTGTTACACATCATTTTCTTAAAATAAGCAGTGAGATGATTGCTCCGTATAGAGATAAACCTGAACTAAATACCTGCATTTATTTTGATTCCCAAATCTGAGGATACGCTCCTGTTGTTTAGTTTAAAATGCTGGGTTTAGCTTTCAATTTGCATAGAAATGTTTTCGGAGTTGGCATAGTTTGCTTCTGCTATATATCTTTCTTGTACTCTCTGTTTTATACGCCTACTGAGATCCTGTACTGCAATTACTGCCATATGGGAAAGAAAGTTTAATTTTACAGTGGGAATCCAACGTTGGGTAATCACATTGCCTGTCTAGAGCAGATATGCATTAAGAGTAAAATCATCCTATTAGATCTATCAAGAAAATCTCAGATAAGTAGCAGAGACTATGATTTATCTGAGATTATCTACAGAAATACTAATGTTAGTCCCTGGATTCTCTCGTGCTGGATATGTCTTTTTGAATTTGCCATCCTTTTGGGCTCGGGACCAAGGAACTAATAGGACAATAGGAAGGGGATTAGAGTGGGAGTTTTAGATCTTCTTGCATCTACCCAGTTTCAGCTTTTCCATTCTTAAACTGGGTGAAACTAGGGTCAGGTCTGATGCAAATGGGAGGTGGCCAGTTTGGGGCTTGGCTCTCGGTTTAGATAAGGAATAACATCTGTGCTGCCTGCTCTGGGGGGGCCAGCAGCCAGGGCCTGGGAGAGCACAGACTGCTGTATTTCCAAGGACTGCAGCGAGCAGAGGCTGGCCCTCAGCAGACGGAGAGAGGTGTGAGTCTGCTGGGAGGTGGCTGGACAGCAGCCCCTTAATGTGATCTGACATGCAGCGCACATGTCCCCGGTGCTGTGGCAACCCCTCAATCAGCTGGAGCGCTGCGGGAGATCCAGCGAGCGCTCCCTGCAGAATTCAGCTGATATCTTTTCAAACTCAACATGGCAACTTGTGACAGGTACAGTCTAACAGCCATATGTTTCTTGCCTAATTACAGCAGAAGTTGCCTGCATGCCTAAAATTAGTCAGAGGAACAAACTCTTAGCATGGGGATGCTCAGCAGCGCAGAAGTGGAACGCTGGTGAACCAGGGAAAGCAGCAGCGTAATTAGTGCTGCATGAAACGTGTGAGCACCCGCAGTACCTGTAGGGGAGGGAAGACTACAAACCTCCTCTTTGTGGACTAAAGGAACTTGTCCAACAGCTCTGCTTGGGTGGAAGTTTCCTCTCTGAGGTGCATTCATGTGTCTACTCTTCCCATGCAGCTGAGTTGGTTCACACAGCTGAAAGCAGAGTGAGCATCTCTGACAATGCACCAGCCCCTGATTCTCACAAAAACATGTGCCATTGTTCTAAGGAGGTTAGCTCCTGAATAGATACTAATAGCTTAAAGTGGAGGCTCAGGAGGCAATCATTCACAGAGTCTTTAAAATAGTATTTTTTCTTATATAATTTTATAACAACTATAAATTTATATTCTATATAGTCATATATAGAATATTGAACTTCTTTATATAATTGCAAATAGCATTGTATATCATTCCTGTTGCTGAAATTGCATACATGCAGGCAAGCAGCAGGTCTTACTTATGAAATATATATATAATGTGGGAATAATTAAAATAATTTTTTTATAGGGTTTTAATGATTTTACTTATGTTATGACTTGCTATGGCAACTTACGTATGCCAGCATACAGGATTTCAAAATGGGCCTAAGGTCCTCTGCAGACATATGCTTTGCTTCACTGGAGAACCAAGGATCTTGAGAAGAGCTCCAAGTGGTAACTGTTTGTGCAGTGAAGTATTTCGTTGAACTTTTCACTCCAAAGCCACAAGCCCCAAATTTCAGTCAAACCAGGGGTGATCTTATCCTTGGGTTTTCAAAACAGCTGCCTTTTGACCAAATTGGCAGCCTCTATTCAGGGGTGATACTGCAGACAGCTACGAGCAGTGGTGTGGAAATGTCTTGCATAGCAACAGCCTGTAATGTGCAAGCTTAGCATTAACCTTTGGGTTTAAGAACTTCCGTGGTGGTTTGAAAAAACAAAATACATTGTGGACTGCAAAAAGGAATACATTTCATGGAACTTGAGAAATAAGCTCTAAATGCTCTTAGGGCAGCTCAGGAAAGTAGCTTTGTGTCTGTTTAATGTGTTTATTCAGACTTGTAGAGGGAAAATGTTGAGGGTGAGAAAGGTTATTTTAAGGCTGTCAGACTTCTGAAGGACATAATCAAAGCTAGATAATGTTTTCTGCATTACTGAGGAAGAGAGAGAGTTTTTTCCTAGCTGAATCGATATTCTTCCTACCTAATTTTAAGCCAAGGGCTCAGACACCAAAGTTTGGAGAGATGAGTCTGATGCCTGTATGATACCATTACATAACAAGCATCTTCACAGGATTAATACATATTTTAAAGGGGAATGGGCAGATTGAGGAAATGCACAGCTAGAATATTTTTCTTTCTTTATAAGAAAGTATAAGTCAAGTAATGAAAAATGGAGGGCTCTGGCTTTTCTGTGAGAAAAGCTCTTAAGGTATTAAATTATCTTGTGTCATCCGAGAAGAAAAATATTGTAACTTCCTTCTTAGAGCTTTCAATGTTTCCTTTTTTCTTTTCCTCATTTTCTGCATTGTGTAAGTGTACAGCCACCCAACACACACGGAAACACCTATATAAACATTAAATACTGCAGTTTGAATGAATTTTATTACTTAGCAGCACAGAGGCCAAAAAAGCTTGGCAAGTACCTTTTGCTTAGTTACAATTCTGCAATTTCCAATAGACAAAGATGGCACAGAAAAGGTTTTTGTTGCCTGAAAATAATGGAACAGTCTAGAATCTGTTATTATTGTGCAAACATTTTGTTTTAAATGATTTATCTTACTAGCCAGCTCCGAGTTACCTGCCAGCAATTAATTTCCCCACAAAAGAAAATCAATTGTCTTCATTCCTTTCTTCAGTTTATGTTTAACCTGTTTATGATTTAAACTTCTAGATTAATAGCACTCCAGTTCCTTTGGAAATCATTAAAAACTGTTAAAACCTGTAAACATATTGTATTGCAGACACAGCAAGTTGAGTAGGGGAGCTGCAAAATACTTTAGTATTATACTCATATTTAGTATGAGTAAAGAAAATCTTTCAGTAACATTTTCACTGAAAATCAGATGGTTTTCTGCCATTTCTGATTATGATCCCTCTTACTTCTAATATTTTCAAGGGTAGAGTCTCTTCCAATTTAAATTTGACTTCTTTTTCATTTGTTTTGGGATTTTTGTTGTAATTTTGCATACAATGATGAATTGAGATTACAAGTTTTATTTTCCATTTAATGGAACACCCATCCTTTTGCCAGCTTGGAGCCCATGAGAGTTTCTGAGCAGGAGCATATCCTCAAAGTGTTCTTCAGCCCTTCAGAGGGCCTTTCCTGACCTGTTGTGGAGGAGGATTCTGTGATCCACTGCAGAGCTGCCCAGGTGAAGTCAGTTTGATGCATGGGCTGGACTGGGATCACTGCAGTCGAAACTGAGTGTGAGAGTTGAGCTCAGTGACACCTGCTGTGCTAAAGGGCCATTCTTATATGAACGTGAATAGATTCGATTCTCTTACGTTTAGAATTGTAACATACAGGAAATTAAAAACTTTGGTGCCAAAGTTATAATATTGCCAGGGACCATACATTTTAAAAATATGTGTATGCGTGCAGCACTCAAGTTTTCCCTGTTACTTGTTTTGAAATTAGCTGGGTTCTGTTCATACTGAAGGCAGCAAATTAGGTACTGCTCTGTATGAACAACAAGGGTAAAATGTGGTCTTTAAAGTTTTAGGACTCATTTTCCTACACTATTTTCCCTCTTTATTACATTCTAGCTGTAGAGATTTATGCCATAGAATAAAAAGCCCTACAGGAGATTGAATCATGCATGAACTTTTAAACAACTTTCTGTTTGAACCTGATGCTTTTTCCACCTTTCTCAGAATGATCAGTGTTTTGCTGAAATGCTGGCAGATGGGGAACAGAGAGTGTGCCAACTGATGCTAACATTTCAACAACAACAACGGGAGGGGAAAAAAAAAAAAGAAAAGAAAGAATAGCTGAAGAGTATACTGTTTTTCTGGAATAACATCCTTTCTCAGAGCTCTCAATTCTCCTTGAGCTGTGTCTGCTTCCAGTCATTTCTTAATGCATAAGCACAGCAAGGCTTGAAACTTTTAGTTTTCAGCTTTCAACTGTTCCATTCATGTCCAGCTTGACAAGATAGCAAGGTAACCTTTGTATTAAGACACAAATGGAAAAGTCATGAGGTAAATCATGGCTTTTCCCTCTGTTCTTTATTCTTTTTGTTGTTGTTGTTTTTTCCTGTAACCATGTAGAGCAGACATTGTATGAAGTTTGAAGGAGTTAGTAATTGTCAGTATAGGAGGATGATGAAGTGATATCAGTTACAGTTTGTTGCGACAAATGTTTATATTAATGCAGTTTTATCATTTGTCCCTGCAACTCGTAAAAAGCAATAGCACAAATATTAAGATAATGTCCGTGACTTGCAATAAATAGCCCAATGGTTCAGCCTATGGAGGGTTATGTAGACTCTAAGAATTTTACTAGTGATGCTCTTTCCCTTACCAAACCTAATTTAAGATTATACTCCCTGTATGCTTTCCCCCTTAATAAAACTCCACTACATTTATTTCCTTTATTTGTCACAAAGTCTGTTACTTCTTGAGCATGTTCAGAGCTACGTATTTTGAATTAAAATCTCTTCAAACAAGCCCAGCCTGCTTAAAACTAGTATAAGCTGGTGCTGTGTGACAAAGATAATTCCTGCCATGTCTATTACAACAATATATCTTTATAAATGGTCTTGAGACATACCACAGCATTTCTCAGTCATTGAATTTCTGGTCTCCAGATAGATGAAGCTATAATTTTTGTTCTGGGCTTTCCCTGATGTGCAATTCTCAGCTATTCCAAGTAAATCTGACCCATTCATATTTAACTGTTGCAGACTAAATCCTGAATTTGTTATGGATATTGGATGGAATTTTATAGTGAACTTTTTTTTTATACATTGAGTGATGTGTAATAATATGTGAATATGTGCATAAACTTTATATTTAGGAAATCAGGATATAAACAATGCCTGCTTATCTGCCTGATCCCAAAAAGAGGTTAAACAAAGTTTGCTTCCTGCTATGTCTTGCTCCCTGTTATTCCAGCATTTGTTCTTGGCTTTAGTTGCTCCTTTCAAAATTTAAAATGTTAAAATCCATCAGTTAAAATTTTGCAATCTAAATCTAGGAGAATTCCACCCACATTGTGATTAGAAACACACCAAATACTTACATGGCAGGCAAATAAGTTCTGTTAAATAAGTATGTACTTAAAAAAATACAATAGAAAGAGTTAGTGTGTGCTTTAATTCTCATTGGATTACTCCAAGGGAGGTATCCTTAAAGATTTGATTTATAGGAAGATCCAGGAAACTTATGTCTTCTATAATAGCTGCTTGATAATAAGGACAATTTTAGGCAAATTTTGCACCAGTGAAGTTCTAGCTACAAGGCAGTTTTGAGTGATGAACAAAGAATGAGAATGGGTCCACCTATAAAGAGCTTAACCAATGAAAAGGGGAAATGTCTGTCCATATTCTGTAGCAGATTCATGGCAGAGTTGAGTTTTGTGGGATCAGTGAATTCCTCCACTTTTACACTGAGATCAGTAACTTCTGTGTGACTAAAACATAGTCTCTCTTTGACAATCTTCTGGAAAGAAATCCAGGCTGAACTTGGGGAGAAGGCAGTGGGTTTCTTGATAGGTTACTTTAGTAATTAATCACTGAGAGACCTCTAGAGATGCAGCAGGTTTCTCCAAGCCTCCTGAAAGAGTTGGACCCAGAAAGACTGCAATGCTTGACAGCACCAGTAAATCAGACCTGATAGGTCAGGAACATGCTCAGTTATTGGTTCAAGATCAGGCACAAATGAAACTTCAACTTCCAGTGCCAGATTCTATTTAAAGCTATTTAGAATTCTCCACTAAGCTTCTGCTAATGTTTCAAGATATTTAGTTTGGAAAAAAAATGGGTTGTAACATTGATTTTTTTCACACTGTCTAAAAGGTTTTCTTCCAAAGTCATTTTGAAAACAGATGTTTGAACTCCAATGTTTTCTTTCAAGAACTAAGTTTACCACTAGAAGAAAGGAAGGGAAAGGCTAGGGAGACAAGTTTGATTAAATAATGAAATGCAGTTCTCAGACAGTTTAAGTGCACCATAATGAAATCTGAATGAAAGACAAAAGTATGGCTGTCCATGGAAACATTAACTGAGGTAAATGAAATGTACAACAAATTAGGGGGACTAGTCGGGAATTTTACAAACAACTAAAACACGGGGGAGGGGAAAAAAAGGGAAATATATCTTTCTGTAACAGAAACCTCTAAATATTACTAGACAGCTAAACCATAAGGGATCCAAATTCCTTCACTGGTTTTCACTGTGGTGAAAGATGAAGACAGCTATCCATCATGTATTCCTGACAAGTATTTTAAGTGAAACATTATTAAATTAAGTGTTATGTCCTGGAGGTTGGACTGATTGATATGTCTAAATTACAGTGAGTCATCGTGGCTCAATACAGTAATTTATAACTGGGAAGGGCTATGAATGGAGTCAGAAGGATGCTAACAAAATGGGTATGAGGTGTCCTCATCAGTTCTCTTCCTGGGATATAAGCACCGAAATGGCCACATTTATACAAAATGTAAAGCTTCTTGTGAATTGGAGAAGTTAACCTGTTAATGTGTAATATCTAAGAAAGGCCACAAGTAATGTTAAAAATAAGTCCTGGTTCTTGCGCAGCCATTGTACTCTTGTGGTGAAAACCTGGCTCGGGGGATTGCAACACGGAAGCATCAGCACTAGGAGAGACACAGGCTCTCAGAGGTGTTTCCCAATTGTTTCACCATGCACAGTGGAGAGAAAGCTGAGAGGTAACAGTAAAAGAAGATATTTCAACTCCTGACAGACTTTACATGGGTTCAAACTCATAGGGAACGCATAAGAAAACTTTTGACTTGTATACTGCTCCATGAAATTACAGGAAATCTTAACTTTTTTTTTTAATAATATATTTTGGCAGCAATTAGTTTCTTATGGTTCTTCTTTATCTTTCAGCTGTTGTTAGTGTTTCTTGGCCTTAACTGCCTCTTTAATGTTTTTTGGGTTTTTTTCTGTGGGAAGTACAAATTAAAGAATAGTATATAAAAGTTATTCAGGAGTTTCTATTTGCTTCATTTTTCAGAATGGGAGAATAACAGATTAAATGAAAAGTCTTAAAATAGAAAGTGGATAAGAAGTAGTATTTATTCAATGTAGTTTTGGCTGTGGAATTCATTTCTAAGTCCTGTTCTAAACAGTTATTTCAAAAGCTATGGTTAATATTTATTTTTATATACACATTTGGCTCAAATAAACTGTATGAAATAAAATAAGCTTACTGGGATTTGAACCCTAATTGCCTGGGCTTATGAAGAAAAATTGTCTCATAGGGACTGCACCATTATCCTACCTGGGTTTGTTATGTGTTTTTGTGACAGATCAGGGTCTCATCACACAGGTCTGGATATTTTGGAACCTCTTTTTCAGTGATCTTGGCAGTAATTACTTAGAAACACTAAAAGACTTCGTAGTTTCATAAAATAAGGGACTTTCTTGGCATTAGCACTGGTGGCAATTGGTGACAAGTCAAATAACTGAAATTTGCATACTTTTTTGTGATCAGCAGGAAGCTTCTGAAATATAGGCACGTTTCCCTTTTTCTGTTGCCATATCCAACACACAAGAGCTGCTTATCTGTGCACACTCACTGTCTTTTTCCTATTGCTACATTTCAGTTTTGTGGCTTATGTCCATCTTTTCCGTAAGACTCTTGACAGTTTTCAACTTCATTTTGAACATCTGTATTCAAATGCAGATTTTGCCTTTGTAGCTGGGACCAAGTAGAAGGCATCTTTGAAGAAATGCTAATAAGAGTGCTGTGCTTCTCAGACATACCTTCCTTCATAAGAACATTTCTTTGAAATCCAGACTAAAAAAACAAACCGTTTTGCTCTCATCAACATTGCTTTAATGTGCTCAGGATAGCATACCTGTATGAAACAGAAAAATTGATAGGTGAAAGTGAGCTACTTACTGTGCAGAATGAGGGAGGGTCTGCTTTATTGCAATCCATAAGGGAATTTTGAAAGAAACTGCTGTTATGTTCCTTTTCTTCTTTATAATTTATCTGATGAACATCCTGCATTTACTGAAATGACACACAAGCTCTGAGCACATGAGAAGCAATGCTGAAACCTGGTTTATCATCTGCAAGGTAGAGATGCAGAATACTGCATCAAAGAAATGACTTGGATGGGGAATGCTGTCAGGGTGACTGGAATCTGATATACAGAAATTTCTTTTTTTTTTTCAAAAAAAAAGGATAAAAAAAAGAAAGAAAAACCTGTAAATGGCATTCTTGGGTGAAATATGAGAGAACCTGAAAAACTGCAGATTCTGAAAGATTCTGTCTCTGTAAGACAGAGAGAAAACTTTCTTCATTGAGAAAAGATCACTGAAGAGAAAAATGTCACACACAACTCTGCTCAGAAGACACTCTGTCATTTACTGCATTTATCAAGTTACATGATCATGCTCAACAATTGCAAGACAGCTTTAAGGCTCAAGAAAATCCCTAATAACTTTATTATTCTCTCTTAAAAGCAGGTAGAGTCCTTTTAACTGCATTTGGTATCATCTTTCATAAGGGCCCATTAGAGTTGGATTAATGTATTTGCAGAGATAGCTCAGTCATCCCAAATCATTTTCTGTCTGATGTTTAAGCCTTTGATAGCATACTTTGAGTTTGAATTGAATTTTGGAGAGACACTAAGCATGTTAATTAGATTCTCTTTGTGTTCTAGGAGAGAGGAAAAGAAGAAGGGATAATTTTTAACATTTCAGTTGAGCGCTATTTGCAGTGCACGTGTCTCTTTCCTACAATATTACATGCAATTAGAAGCAGAAATTTCTAGCACTGACACGTTCACTATATAATCTGAAATTGCTAAAGGTATATGTGGCCTTTGGATAATATGCATTGAGTACAAAGTAATATTTTTTAAATTAAATTCTTAAAAATATTAGCCTAAGTGTCTTTTTTAAATGTTAATGTATTCAGTTACTACACCACTGTTTTATAACACTGAAACTGTATGGATACTTGACTGGAACAAAAGTAGAGCACACATCAGCTAAACAGGGGAAATATTTATGTTAGCTGATCCTTGTTTGCACAACCATCACACTCTTTTTTCAAACCCATTTTTTACAGTCGGGACAACAGCATTAGTGTTCTCAGTGATGACAAGAGGGGCAGGCAAAGGGCTTTGACCGCTTTGCTCACAGTCACTGGAGCGTGTGGGCAGGAGCAGGTGCCAGGAGGCTTCACTGCTCTCAGCATCCACCAGTGTGCACGATGGCACTCCTGTGATTTAAGGCAGCACTAGGTGCATTAGTAGATGCACCTGAGGAGATGAGGACAAACACTTTCTTCTACAAACATGTTTCTGTGGCCAGGAGTAAAGCCATAAAGACCTTCTTTCATCTCCTTGTTCCTGCTCTTAATTCTTCTGCCAAGAGAAGAAATGTGGTAGAACAAAACAACTTTCCTCATTACTGATCTAAAGAAAAATGAAATACAGCCTGTGAAAGGAAGAGAAGTGGAATTTATTGGCATGCTGGTAAAGCACGCCGAGTTCACTTCACAGTTCTTGGTAACATTTTAAGGTATTAGAAAAGCATAAAAGAAGTGCAGGGAGAAAACAGAGAGCAAGTTGTAACTCGCCCACACTGGCAGTGCTTAAGAGTAAGGAGCTGAGTAAAGGAGGTGGGACAGCTGAGCAGGGGCTTCCCTGGGTCCTGCCTTCTCCTGCCACATCCAGAGGAGGAGTCCAGGCACTCACCACCAACAGAAAGACTATGAATCTGCTTGAGAGAAGAGATGTGACAGCTGTGAGGAGATCTGGCAGTAGCAAGACACAGAAAAATTAAGCCCCAGATGAGGAAGAATTGAGGTCAAAACAGGAACAGATGTGCACTAAAAATAGAAGGGTAAGAAAAAGATAGATGCAAAGGTCCTTGCAAGTAGACAGGTACCAGGGAGCGGGGAGAGACATCTTATTAAAGGAGAGATGGAAAAGCAATGGTAATATAAAAGGAGGAAGAAATTACAGAACTAATTAAGAAGCCGCTGCTTTTAATTCAAGTCATTTTTATTTAGCTCTAACTAAATCACCTCTTGAATCCTCAGCCTGTGTTATTACTTGGAAAAGCAATGAACCTTATGTAAAGGGCACCAGTGTAGACATTACTGAGCACCTCTGCAAACTTGAGATAATGCCATTAAGGGAACTAATAGAGTTAAAGTACAGTCTGCATTTAGTTCTAATTAGACAAAAGATAGCAGCCAAATTGCCACATAAAGTTTAGATAGGGAATTCAAACAAGTCACAAAAACTGTGGAAATATATAACTTCTGAGTTTAGTATGATGCCCTGAAAGCTCCCTAATGTATCTGCTCCATTCTGCTGTTTGTTCCCAACAATTTCAGATGGGCTGGGGAGCCAGACCCACCCCTGGTGGTCGGCCAAGCCTCACCTCAGTCATACCTGCATCTGAGCCCCCAGCAAGTACCTGGCTCACAGATTTCATGGAGGCTGGCAGTTCTGGGAGTAGGAAGTTGTTTCTGGAAAAGGGACAGGCAAGGAGAGTGAAGTCTCCTTCCAACAGCAGCAGAAAGAGAGGACTGTAACCAGCCCTGTCAAACTTCTTTAGCCTTTCTCTCCCCAAACCACAAAAGTGTGTAGGAAGAAAAGTATCAATTCTGGACATTTCCTTTTTGTGTTACTAAGTGGAGTAACTGCATTCAATTAAGCCTGGTTGCTTAATTTCCAAATATTGGTATGCAGTAACCAGTAACTATCACAAAATATTTATCTTGGCTTTTCCACTGAATTCCTCAAAAATAGTCCTGTGGTCCCCAAATACCTAATTTTCTTGTTTCACTCAGGTTGGTTTTTAAAACAGACCAACTCCTCTGTGAGTTACAGCCCCAAGAACATACCAACAGTGCTGGGATGTAATGGCAACAAACTGACCCTGGGAATTGATTGTCATTGCTTGCTGAAGAATAGCAATTTGAAATTATATTTTTGCATATATATATATGCATAGATAAACCATCTGTAATAGCAGGAAGGACAAATCTTTTTTCCTATGTCTTAATGAACAATCACAAAGGATTTTTTTGTTCCTGTTGCTACCATTACTATTTTCATGCATTGCTTGATTTTCTAAGAGCCAGGTGACAGTAATCTTACATGATTTTTTTATATTCTCTTTCCATTTTATTTTCATGTTTACAGCAGACTTTCTCCTGCTCTTCCCTCTAGCAGTTTTGTTATTATTCTGCTTTTAAATTCCTTCAAGTGGTTTTCAGTAAGCTGTTTGCATGGTCTTTCATCAGGTACAAAGAGAACAGTTGACAGAATCTCTACATGTAAAAATAGCATTTTGTTTTCATGGCAGTGCTATATAAAAAAAACCAAACAAAAGAACAAAAGTACATTGGTACGAATTAACAAAATTACCTTGGTAATTATCTCACCCAAATGGTTGGTCTACATATATGTTCTTCATTTCACATGGGAAAGTTTTCCTTATTAATATCTTTAGATTTGTAGCAACCCATTAGCAGCTAATCCATAAGTCTTACCCATTTCATGGATCTCATCTAAAGGGGAGGAGTGGACCACAGAAAAGACTGTTTTATGACTTATCTCTGTCCTTCTGCCTGAATTTATAACTCCCTTTTTACTTTTCCCTGAGCCTATACGTCATTCCCCCTGTATTTATGATTGCATGGCTTCTTTTAGCTGCTACAGTGTTGTTTATATGGAAAGGTGTGTGTGGGTGTAATTATAGGCAGCCCTCAAAACTGGCTAATGCAAAAATTCGAGTTATTATTTCTTTTCAGCCTTTTTACTTCCTATAAGAGTCTGCACCTGTCCATGAACAATGCACTGATTATAGAGAGGGAAGGCAAGGCAAGAGGTAACATGATAGAGGGAGGGTAAAGACCATTAGCTTCCAGAAAAATGCATGATGTGTGAAGTACAGCCTTGGTGCTTCTCACTTCTGCTTTGTAAGGCAGTGGAACAGATGACAAACAAATGTAAGGTGCCTGTTTTGGCAGAGGAGGATGTAATGAAGATAGGAAGGAGAGTCAGAGGGAAGAGCCCAGCCTCTCTCCAGCAGGTCACACATAGAGGAAAGGTAAATATAGTACCAACGAGGAGGGAAAATGAAACTTTGACAGTTCTCCTCTCCAAGTTTTCAGTAGCAACAGCACAGATGCCTTTGGTAAGGAGTCATCCAAAAAGAAGTAAAACAGGAGTGAGAAAAACTCAAAAACAAGTAACACTGGCAGAGCACTTACATGTAGGGGAGGGAAGGGACCAAGAAATGACTCCTAGGAGTAAAAAGGATGCTGTTGTGCTTAGGGCCATTACAGAGCATGGCAATATGTATGTGTGGAGACTAAAATACCTGTATTTGCACCTGGATCAGAGATGCATGGGTAGCAAGATAAAGCATATGGCAATATAATATCCCTGAGTTGAAGGCTGCATTATGGTCCCATTGCTAATTCACAGAATTAACTGTTTGCAAATATACCATTAGGGCCTCCTGAAAAAACTTTCCCTAACTATATTTCTGGCTTATTGATTGGACCTTTTTATTTCTTGACAAACATTTGTGAGAACTGCCAGAGCCAAGTGTGTTGTTCCCTGTCACAGTCTCAGCACAGTGGCTCTGTAAACAAGCTTTCCTTTGGACAGGATATATCATCACAGCTCCCATGTGACATCATCAGATCCACATAAGCACGTGGTCTATACTGGTGTTTGCGGGCATTTCTACATATATTTTTGCATGTATATATCTATATATCTTTGCATGTATGGTACTTGAGGGGGCCAACAGAAAAGGCACTTTCTCTTTGCTTTTTGTGTCATCTATTACATGTAAGAATGAGGTAGAGCCATGTAGTCTAAAAGCAGCTTTTTCTCCAGTTATTTCATTAGCTGTCCTCCCGTGCAGTGCTACCAAATTTTCACAGTCAATATAGATAAGAAAGTTATATTTCCAATAAAGATAGTGAGAAAAATAGTTAGGAGGAAGGTCACTGACTTAGGACTCTTTCTGCCTTTGTTCCCTCACCCATTCTACCCTAATTAAACAAACTTCTGAAGATCTGATGGATGAAAGAGTAATTTTAAAACTGAATATGTCAAAAGTTGCTCTTTTAAGCTTGTAACTTCACAATTAGGTGTATTTAAATGATGCATAAAGCCTAAGATGTGGTCTAGCTTTGAGCTTTAATTTGCTTTCAGTTCAGGTGGTTCAAATACTGAGGTCTCCAGGCACTCAGGGACCTCCTAACCTATAGAAACTGATTCTTCCCCTAACTGCAGTTAACTCACCCCGCAGAGAAGCTGAGAGGAGGCAGAGGAGAGCTGAGAGCCATTTACAGGAGCTTTTGACTTTGCCACCCATCCTCTGTGCAGGGTCTTATAAAAGAAATTTCCTTTAAAATGCAATTGTGTTCTGAAATATGGGTTGTGGAGTTTTGGACTGATTCTAGTTTAGTGATTTCTATATTAACATGTGTCATCTGTAAAGAAAATGCCTCTTTTCCTATTTGCTCTCCTGGCCATTTGCATGCAGTCCATGTCTTTAACACCTCTGTTCCCCTGTTCTAAATAAGGCTATCCCTGACACTGAGCAATCTGATTCTTTCCTCGATTGAGGCCCTGATTCCACTGATCTGTGCTCCTTGTTGGTTTAACTGCTTTCAGTATCTAACAAGAAATTTGTGAATGTTTCAGTTAATAAGAAGCAGATACACACAAGTTTCCTCAGATCACTTTAACTGAGACAACAGAAATGATGAGCAAAATGCATTCTTAATTCTTCAATCAGAAGATTGGACTATAAGCACCCCAGGGAGCCAGACTCACTGAGCAAAGCTGTCAGATGTTTACAGTGTAGCTTTGGAGAGCAGAGGCATATATAATTGAAATGATGTTTCCAGGGGACCTGTCAAAGTATTTTTGGCATATAGAATAACATTCACTTAGTGAACAATTTGAAACCACTGTCTCTTTCATCCCATTACACATCCAGATGTTCTACATGTTTGTGTTCCTAATTTGCAAAGCAGAGAAGCACTGTTGCCATTGCAGAATAAGGTATGGCCATGAAAATGAGGTAGATGTTTGCTGCCTTTATGCTGCTTGTTTGCTGCCTTTATGCTGCTTATTTGCTGCCTGTTTGTGGTGAGATGGCAGTGCAAATATCTGCAATGAGATATACTTGTATAAAATTTTAAAATTTGTCTATATTAAATTCTCATAATGGTCTGGTTTACCATAACAATTTATTTCCATATCAAATGTATAAATAACGTGTGTAGAGAATACAGAAATTACACAAAATACTACAACATGTGGCCTGTAATTAAATGACAACTCTGTTATTAGTGTGATGGATATCTCAGGAGACTGGAATAAAACAAAAATGCCTCTGATAGGCATAGATCCATCTGGAATTCAGCCAAGGCAGCAGTGCTGGGAAATAATACATCATTGAATGGGAGATGATGGCTATCTGAGAAACAAATTTTGCATCCTCAGATTCCTAACTCATCTCCCCAGCCTTACAACTAATATCTGCTGCAGCTTTTCAGACAAGCTGCCAATGTTTAAAAGTTCTGGTGATACACTATTCTCTGCCCTTTAAAAGTGATTCTGCTACTTAAAAGTTAAGATGGAAAAGCTAGATTTCATAAGGGAAAAATAAAATCCCCAGTTCAGTAGACCATCCTTTGAGAATGAAGGCAGAGGAACAGTGAGAATCAAATTTTAGGACCTCAAAGTCCTCATCTTTTATATAATTAATATAATATAAATAATAATATAGTATTATTTATTGAATGTATTTTGTGTTTAGGTCTAGAAATGTCAGTAACTTGGATCTGTATAATGAAAAGTTTCTGGATCAGAATTCAGACTCTGTTTTTTGCAAAACTGTAGAGGAACAGGCTTAGTTTTCTGGCACATGGGTGGCAACAGAAGGCTTGATGCAAAGGAATCCTAAATACATGGAATAAATACAGCTGAAGTAATCTAACAGTGGAATGGCAGGCTCCAGTTCCATATCTGTTGTTCTTATCTCACCAGAAGAAGCACTTCATGGCACAGTTTCAAATAACTTGAGGTTTGGTTTTCATCCCGAGACTGTGATCTGAAAGGAGCAAAGCTATGTTGGGGTTGGATATTTGTTTGGACAGCCAATAGAATTTCCCAACCCCTGAATTTTAAGTATACATTTTGAACTATAATATAATCATACCCTAAATACTTCAAGTCCCAATAAAACTGACCCATCAGAGATATTCTCATGTTTAATAGCCTTCAGGGTAGAAATTTGTGCCTTAATTCAGAGCTGGATTTCCCTCACAACGGCTTTTTAGACACTGGACGTTCTTAGAGCTTTCTTTGCCACATTAGATAAGCAACATTTTGGGACTCTCTTGCTTGTCCAAACCCCCCACTACATGCACAATTCAGAAACATTAAACCAATTGTTTCCACTTCCGAGGAAACTGTTCCGTTTGTCAGGATGTATAAAGTGTTGGAGGAGATTTTCATCAGTCTCCTGCTGCAATGCTGCTGCTTTCACTGCATCCAGAAAGAGCCTGAGAGAGCCTCCAGGGGCTTTGCCCTTGGGCATCTGCTGGCAACGGGCACCCCAATGTTTTCATGAAGGCGGCAATCAGCTCTGCCAGGAAGGTGGGGTGTGTTTCTTGGCACAGATTCAAGGTGCCCAAAACACACTTCTTGCATGAAGGGCTGCTGCCAGTCCTGTCTCTGTTGGTGCTGAGGGCTCAGAGTTTCCAGTTTCTCATCGAAATCATTTTTCAAATGTCTCGCTTGTCACAAAGGGTGACGTGTCTCGGTGGGACCAGGGGCATCAAGGCTGACATCATGCAGGTGGATGAGTGTGTTTTGGGAGGGTAGTGACCTGTTCAGGGCTTGGCAGAAAACCCTGCCCGAAGAGAGGAAAGCTGCTGCTGGATCTCAGCCATTCCTGAGATGCTCCAGGAAGGTCAAGGAAGGAGCCAGGATGTTGCTGGAACTGCAGCTGGCCATGGTAATTTTGGACACAAGAGTGGGTCCTTCTGCTCCGGCTTTAATTTTCTGCTCCAAACTATTAAGCATGTTTGTATTTAATCTGATTTTCTTAAAGGATTAGGAAAATCAAACTATTCTCTGCAGTGTTATCAATTTCCAAAGATGATTTTTAGCTCAAAAAATAAATGAGTTTTCTGTGGAAAGTTTTCTTTCTCAAAGAAAATGTCGATTTCAATCCCTGTGGACCTCAAGCATTTAAAAAGAGCAATGCTAATGAGAAAATAATCCTTTCTACTTGGTACTACTGAACAGATGTAGTATAGAAATCTGACTAATATTTTAGTTTGTATTAGTTGTATAAAACCAAGCATTAAGGCAAATAGTCCTAAATAATTAAATTTCTTCAGTTTGAAGTGCCCAATGCATTTTTGCTGCCTGATATATAGAGTAATATATACTATGGGAATGGAGTTCTAAAGTGACCTCAGCTTACAACAATCAAGAGGAAAGTTATTTTAGGTGCTGCTTTTCTTTCTTGCTTTCTTTAGTAGGGCAGCAGTCCTGATTTAAACTTTGAGTAACTTAAATGAAAGTGTGGGATATATATATATATATACAGGACTTATGTGTACCTAGAAAACAGAAAATAATAATTTAGAGAAAAAGTTATTAAATTTCTCATATATACTTCTGGGAACATTTCAGATACATTAGAAGTAGCACAAAATGAAAGCTACTCCTTTAGCTCCATGCTAGCATAATCTTTACCAAGTTCCTGCAGAAGGGTTTTACTGTGGCATCACTTATGCCAGAAATTCAGAAAATCTACCTTATTGGAACTCAGCTATTTCATGCTCAAGCGATTCCTGCAACAGCAGGGAGATTTTTATAACTACATGGTGGGGCAGATGTTGTAGTGATATGTGCTCAGTGAAAATGGGTTCCCAGTTTGGCTCCCCATCTCTGCCTGTTTGAGATAATCGTGCTGAAAGTGAGTGGCAGTGACATGCCATTAAGTCTGGTGCTGCCACACACTGGGGGATCTTTATCTCCTGCTGCATTTTTTTAACGCTGTAGACTCAGAATAAAATCAGGGGTGCACCATCTAGAACAGTTTGAAAACAGTCTGTATTTCTCAGTTACTGTCATGTTTGATAAAGAAATATGGCAGCGGTCCATGGCAGATCCTACAATCAGAATAATGATGTGATACACTCTGTTTGGCTGTGCTTAAGTACTGATAAATAAACATATCCTTTTTTTCCCCCCTCTACTTTCTCACCCCTGGCTTGAGGTTCTGTATTCAGGGCACTCACACGTCCAGGTTTATATATTAAGTGTCTAAACAGGTTTACAAAAAGTTAAACAGAAGTGAATACAGAAAACCAGCAAAAAATAACTTTCTAAGGGGAGAAAAAGGCTGAAAATAAGAAATCTGTTACATAAAAAAAAGTACTCCTGTGAAAAACATAACAAGACTCATAACCATCTTAACTTTTTAGAACAAGTTTATCCATGCAACTTAGAGGAAGGTCATGCCTGACTTTGTGCACGGTAGTTTGTGATTTTTGTTCTTGCTTTGCCTCTGCTAGAAAAGGAAAAACAATCCTTACCCAAGTCATGTTCATCTGCCTCTTCATGTTATTTTCTCCCCCTCCTATTTGGACACCTAGAAATGAAGAATGCCTCTCACTTTGAGACACTGTTTCTGCAAATCAGCTTTTCTTTCCTCTTCCATTCCTTCCATTTAACTTTTTGGTTTCCTCTCTCTTTCGAAGAGATGGGAAAAGTAAAAGCCCCTTTGGAGAGGTAAAAATATTTGGGGTGATAAATTATTTGTTTAGAAGTTATCTTCAAGCAAATTAATGAAAGTAGGAAAAAAACTATACTTCTAGAGATTTATTATTTGCCCACCTTTCAAATAAATTGGAAACAAATGTCAGTTTCATGGATAGTTCTTTAAAATATATAAACAAAATTTGGGGCATTTTTGGCTTAAGAGATGACATGGAACATGCAGTGAGTGCGTCATCTCCTTAATTCTTCAGGATAATAAATAAGTATGATTCAAACCTGAGTACTGAGGCAGGTAATTTCCTTTGCTTGTTGTTTTTGGTGTACCAATGGGAGCAGAATGTTTTATAATCAAATCTTTCAGTCTTGCTATTGCCACCATCAGTATTCTGCCTCACCCCCTGATCCTGAGATTCTTAATGTGCAAATAATATATCTGCTTAAATAATATACTTAAAATGCACATGAAGATGGGCTGGTGAAGAGCTTCAAAGAACTGGGGCTCTGGGAAGAAGGGATGTATTGCAATCTGCTCACAGGGCCACGCTGTAAAAACTAAATAAAACTTTCAGGACTAGGCCACAAGTTGAAAAGTTCAGTGATGGTGGCACAAAATTAAATCCTCTTTTTGTTTATGTCAGTGAGAACGAGAGAATATGTCTGGTCTTTTAAACAGCCTTAAGCATTTTGAATCAGAGAAGTAGCATTGGATGAGACAAGGGCAGAAATAAGGAAGATAAGGTCATGAAGGTTTATATCTTATTTTTTCAAAAGATTAAAATGGGGTAATTTATTTCTTTATTTTTAATTTACAATAAATGCAAACGGTAGGGTTTTTTTTTTTTTCATTTAGACAGTGAAATTAAAACTCCTAGTGAAAATCTTGAAACCATATTTGCTGACCATGATTATTTTCCTGGTGCTAGCAGAAATGATGTGTTTTTTGATAGGTCTGTTTTCCCCAGTTCATGCAGAATTTATTGTTAACTCTTCCTTTATTTTTTTGTTTCTTGTATGTAATTCTTTAAGTGGTTATAGGCTGAAAAAATTAGTATACTGCTCCATATGGGACCTTATTAAAGAAAAATAATTTTCTTCTCTTTCTAAACTTTCGAAATATTTTCCTAAAAGAAAGAAAGAAGACTTTTTAGGCCTTTGGCTATGAACTTACAACTGTCAGAAAATCTCTCTTTTTCTCTTCAAATGCACTGGAAAATCCAAGCATAAAATCATAACCCCCCCCCACACACACACACACACACTTTATGAGCTTTTATCAAGCTTTTCTTATCAACTTTTATCTATTTTATTAGCTTTTAGCTGGTGTATTTAGTCCTGAATACTGACTAGTGTTGGCCTGAACCCTTGATATTCCTCTTATAAATCACACTGTTATTAAATAACAAAACTTAATGCTAGTAAAACTGAGTTTTCACTAATAAAACATTTTAAAAACCCACTAGACAGTATTGAGGAGCCCAGAAAGTTGACAGCACTCAAGATTTGTCTCCATTAATATCATTTATCTTCACTAATAACTAATGCTATAAATTGGTTCCTTGGAAAACAGCAGAGAAGTAGCCAAAATGAGCAATTATGAGGCCAATAAAAAAACATGTTTTCTTCATATCTTTATGGGTTCATTTTCAGGCAATTAGACTGCAGGTACATTTATTTGGTCTGTGAACATTTTATGTTAAAACTCTGAAATTGATGAGGTATTTATTAAACTCATTCTTTCTAACTGGAAGTATAATTATGCAAGGGATTATTGTCTCCATTTATTTTTCTGGAGTGATTAGCTTGTGATGCTATAAAACTCATTTATGAGAATGACTGATATTTATAATGTTTTAATTAAAATTGGATTGGAAAGCAAATGGGAAAATTTACATTCAACATATACGGTTGTGTCAAATGTCTCTGACGGCAGTTGTCTTTTTATTAGCTTAGAATAATTAGTTGGGGTATTTATGTACTAATATTACCTAATTAACTCCGCAGCAAGGTAATTAATTTAGTTAATGGCTGTCCAAGAGAAAGAAAATAGTGCTGTAGTAGAGAGAGATGCTTTCATTTCACCGGATTCTTCCTGGTTAAATGATTTTTCAAAGAGGTATTTTCTCTTAAAAGGATTCAGAGAATATATTTTATTGGAGAGGGGAATTTTTGCATTTTATCCTTGGAAAAACAAGGTACATGCAGAGCAATTAGATGGTCTTTCCTTTCAAAGAAACTCTTACACAAGGGATGCTCCATCCATCAACAGCAACTGCAGCAATTCCTTTGCATTTAAATTCAAATGCATATTTGTTTTAAAGCATGTCTTATTGCAACATTGTAACACCACTGGATATCTGATGTGTGGGACAATGAAGTGAAAATGTTGGGCACGGAGCAGATACACAACCAAAACAAACAAACAAATTAGCAGTTCTTCTCACTGTCACATCTATGCAAACCCTTGGGGAAAAGAAAAGTTTAGCTCAGCCTTTTCAAGAGGAAGTTTTAGGATGAAGCATGGAAAATTAGGTTCAAGATTCCTAATTAAAAGAACATTCTGCCTTGCTTCCTAGCTTGTCTTTCCTGAACAGCTAGACACCATGAGCTTTGTTTTATGTCCTTTCTTTCTTAGAGAATTTGACTGAAGTCGAAGGGCTTGATATATGACTGTTGCACTAATCTGCTCCTGCAAAATTATTTGTCTACAATTGTTTCCTACAAGCCTTGCAGGATGGTGGTTTGTAGTGGGGTCCTCCCAGTTCCTTTGTTTCTGTTCAAAGAGTATTAATTTATTTCCCTCTGCCAACAAATATGTCTAAATTAATGTCAGATCAGTTCTTCAGAATTCTGTGCTGTAAGATTTGCTCACATTAGTCAAGTAAGTGAACACAATGGGATGCAAAAACGGAGCTACTCGGAAAAGCAGCACACTCAAATGCCTAAAGTACTTAAACTAAAAAATGTCTCTGAACTCTGAAAAGTGGTTTTGGGAAAAGGATGGTGGCATCTCTGACTCACAAAAACATCTGATCAGGTTGGGGGAGGGAAGAAATATCCAGTCAAATGACTTATTAGCTTTACAACTCAAAAAGTTGGATCAGAAACCTGCCAGTTAGACCCATGTATCTCCCTACAGACCCCTACAGAAGCTTTAAAAAACAATTTTTCTATGTCTTTTTTCCTTTCTGACATCCAGTTCCTCTCCATGTGTACTCTGCTTCTGGTCCTGAAAATTTTTGCTTTACCTATGCATGTATTGTAAACGCTGTTGAGTGAATGAGCCCACTTTTTTGGCCAAAAGGCAGCAGCTCGAGCTGAACGAGTGTCAGCTTTGGTAGCCATTTCACTGGAAAAGATACTGTCTTAAAGGACCTCTCAACTCCATAGCTTTAAATACTGACATCACCTTTCTCATACCTTTCCTCACAGAAGTTTTATTTGTGTTTACTCTGCAGAGACCATGTCATTCTTTAAATATCATCCTGTGGGCAAATTGTGTGCTAATGTTTTTCTTTCATAGTTTATTGTTATCAAAAAACATTGTCATGCTTTCTTATTTGCAGCTTGCTAGTTCCAAATGAGATATACATCATAATAATTCATGCACCATCATGTCTCGGTGCCTAAATAAAAAACTGATGACTTAAATTCATCAATGTTTCTGGCATTCCCTGAAATATCCTCTTACTTTTTGCCATTACTTAACCAAGAAGATCCTCGGTTGATTGATAAGCCTACTGCTAATCTAAAGATGTAAGTGGGAAAGTTAGGTTTCTAATTTATTTACTAAGGGTGGAGGTAGAGAGGTTGTTTCAGAATGGCAAGGTTAATACTTGGCTTTTCTAACTTGAGCCATTCGGGTTTGGGGGGGTTTGATTTTTGCATATCAGATTTGAGAAACTAGCTACTGTCTGAAGTATTTTCACAGTTAAGGTGTAAAAGACAGGAATCAATTCCTTAACATTTCTGCAAAGAAGCTTGATAAATCAAATGTCCCAAGTCTTTCATTTAGAGGGATTTTTTTTTCAATATCTGGATATTTTTGAATTTTTAAAAAGCCTTTTCTTCCTCTCCCTCCTGCTTTTTTCACTTGGGTGGGTTTTTTTGTTGTTTGTTTGGTTTTTATGTTTTTTTTTCCCTGCATATGAAAGCCAGTACTAGTATTTGTCCACATAATGTGATGAGAAATGCTGTAATTTCCTTTCTTCTACATGTTATTTACCAAATTAGACACAAAAGTCTGAAATAGTGGTCTTCCCAGTTCATCTTGCTTAATTAGCTGCAGTTTCCTAAGCCATTTCCAGCATTTCCTAAAATTCAGGTACGGTATTTAAATGTATTTATAAAACTCTGGAGTGAATGAATCGAACTTAATGGGTAATCCTTGCATTACATTTGATCTGTTATTGACCTTCTGCAACACATTGCCAAATTTTGCCTCATATGAACATTTTTTAGCAAGGTTTCCATGTATTTTTTTTTCCAAAATTACTGCTAGGGTTATACATAGCTCTGTGCTGAGGCTTTATTCTTAGGGAACTGGGAAAGCAGGAAATCTGCAGATCAGAGCATTCCATCTGAGCTGGCAAATTACAATCTTCCCTCGTGTTGCAGTTGAGAATACATTATTTTTATATATTAATTTTAATAATAGTGTGATCAAAGGAACTATGTATTATTTATCATCTTCTAAAGTGCAAGTGTCTCTTGTACCAATTTTTTATGAACTGCCATATTCTCTTGTTGTTAGGGAAATACCATTATCCTTATCCCCACTTTATTAACTACATAAATATTTTAATAATATAGTGCAATTTTGTACTGCCAGTAAAGTAGAGGTTGCAGGATCCTCAATAAGTGGCAGCTCCAGGCATGGGTGGCATCTCAAAACATTTTTATTTTTCTATACATTCTTCAGAAGCCTTCATCAGAGAGGTTGTTTAGGAAGACTAATATACCTTGGAAATATATTATCCACTATTAGAAAGGCTAGAAGAACTAAAAATATTTTAGATACCCCCTTACAAAATAGTGGCTTTATTCCTGTGTAGCCTTTAAAACATCCTTTTCTTCAGCATCCCCTTCCCCAGTCATGCCAGAGGAGCATCACTCCGCATCTCTTTCACAACCACGAGCCTGAGCAGTCCCCTCTCTAACCCTGCCTGAGACCCACAGGGCAAAAGTGCACATCGAGCAGCACGGTTTGTTTCTTCCTTCTCAGCCGTGTTGTGGTTGGAGTGGGCTGTGGGCGGGTACAGCAGGGGGTGTATTTTTAAATAGCAGTGGTTGACACCTCTTTTAAATGCTTCCAGTAGCACTAGCATATGAACACAGTGACTAACAGTGCCTGACAATTTCAGTTTTACTGCAGTTATTGCTCTGACAGGCCTTGACTTTCTGCCAATTCAGTTGGAAACAGGCTTTATATCTCTTTGCCCCTCTGGCTTTCCAGATTCTCTTTCTCTCTCTTTTTTTTTTTTTTTTTGTTGTTTTCCTAACCACACATTTCTTCCTCTCACAACTCTTGATTTCTCTGGAATAATGGCCACAGCCTCCCTTCCCTTCAACTTGTGGCCACCTGTGCTGTCTCTGCTGCTAAATCATTAAGACACATACAAACATTCTGGAAAAAACCCCCATTAACCGTTCTTTTCTCTCATTATTTTTTTAATAATGTCTGACTTGAGTGTGATCTGCAATTGTTTGGCATTTCTACATTAAACATAGAGCCAACCTGTCCATTTCCAGCTCCACTGTGACCGTGACTGGCTCACCTGTCCCAGGAATGTAGTATTTCCGTGGTATGTCAGCCAGAGAACATATGAGCTCCCAGAGAACAGTGGGAGATGCTGGGTGATGAACAGCAGAGATTTATCTTTTTACCAAAGCCTGGCATGCTGTCAGTATAAATCAGGCAAAGCTGTGTGAAAGAAAACACGTTTTATCAAGAAAATAAAGGGAAAGATGAGGGCCAAGGCTGAGGTTCTCACTAGTTCATCATATGTTCTTTTCAAGTGTAAGCCCAGGACTGTCCATAAATATTTATAATTGTTAGTTACTGAGAGGAAATAAGGCTACTCACATTAGTCACATGCTCAGAGCATTTAAGGTCATGGGTCCCAACTCAAATGGGAATTGTAACTATTCACAAGATGGACTAAAATGAGTGGTTGATGTCAACTTATTTTTAAATATTCAAGTATGTGAGTCTCATTCTGTTCTGCTTTCTGGAGCTGCAAAGACTACCTTGGCACTGGGGAGTGAATTATTTCTTCACTCTGAATGCTGCTGCCAGGTCCAGGCTGATGAGGTACTGGGAGTTAGAAAAATGATGCCACCTTTTCGTGTTCCCCAGCTTGTTGATGGCTTTTTTATGTCCTTATTGTTGCCTCGTAGCCACCTACTGGCAGAACATTTGGGAGAAATATAATTGTGTTTTTTCTGCAGATAAATTGAGAGCAGATTTTTTTTTTCTCCACAGCCATCAGTACTTAATTGTTAAGGAGTAGTTAAAGATTTGAGGCAGAATTGTTGGAAAAATACCAACGGAACCAACACAACCCCTGCCCCACCAGATTACAGTAATTTCTGAGCTTTCATAGTTTCTTTTAAGCCAACAGAACAGTTTTTACTTATGTCAGAGATATAGTTCTCAATCTAAATATTTTCTAGAGGAAGTTTTTAAGGTGTGGGCAGGATCCACTACAGCTAATCATAGCATAGCTGGTCAGCTGTAAAAGCTTGTCATTTTCTTTTGACAACCAAATATATTCTGGAGAGTTCTCAGGTTTTATGCAATAAAAGAATGGAGAATACCTTACCTAAGGAAACATTGTGAAGCCTGGAGAGAAAACAGCTCTGTATTGGGGAAAAAAAAGATTTTAGGGTAAAAATATATATTAATTATTAGTACTCTATAATCATTATGTTGTGCAATAGCCTAAAACCTACAATCTGGCACAAAGAATAATGAATTCAAATTATATGTTCATACTGAGAAAGTTTATTAGCATGACACTGGTGAAATGGCTGGATGGGGCTTCCAATTTTTTCTCTTTTTTTAAAAATTAACGACTTTCAAGTAGCAGTGATAAAAGTACATGAGAGCAAACTACGAGAAAGTAGTTTCTTTTTTTCCTCCAAAGAAATCTGATGGTTGTGCCAAGATGTTTTGGGCAGCACACCCAAAAGAACTGCCTGGATTCTCTTTTAGGTTTTCCCATCACTGAGCAACACCTACACCATGTGTGTGCTCAGTCCCTCACCACTGGTAGGAGATTCCCATCCACACAGGACGTTCCCTGAAGGATGGATGCACTATGAGAATTTCTTTAGATGGGCCCAAGTGAGATTCAAATAATCCATTGCCATTCAAATTGATAATCTGAACTAGTCTTTAAGCACATATTGCCCTCATCATCTCCATCTATTAATAGACATTTAAGTGTGCAGGGCAGGCTGGCAGTGGCCTTTAAACACATCTGGCTACATGAAAACTGAATATGAATTTCAAATGTGCATACATTTTTTTTCTGGGGTGTTGCAGTTTCCAAGTACATTTTCATGTTCCTCTCTATCTATACAAAATTGTACTTTATAGCTCTTTGATTTTGAAATCTAAGATAAGGCTTTTCTGAGTATTGGATATTCATTCCATTAAAGTTCAAGCAACAGTTTTTGTGGAGTAATAACAGAAATTATATTGAATAAAATGAAATAAAATATTTTATTGACCTCTGGTATTTTTATTGGGCTCTGGTAAATTCAATTCTAGTTTCATTTCAATGAGTTTTCTGGCCCATTAGAGATGTAATTTATTAGGCATAATTAATACTGTTCTACTTATAATTTTTATACAAGGTGCAATGTGTATTAAATTGAAAAAAAAAATTCATAAGTAACTGCACTGTCAGCTCAAAAACACTGATTATCTTTTATTATTAAGTATCTTTTATTATTAAGTGTATATGAATTGAAACAGCTGTCCTGGGGTACCTACAACTCATGTCTCATTCAGAGAGCCACAAAACTAGAAATTTCTATTTATTTTACTTTAGTTTGTTGGAAATATTTGATTCTTTAGTTTTCTCAATGTAAATAAAATCAGATAAAAGCCAGCTGACAGTAGTCATTCTTGGATCTTCTGGAATTTATTCCAGTAAGAACCATTGCAGGTTTGAAATTGGTAGAAAGGCTTACATTTTTCTGTGCAAACCTCTGCCTGTAGTTAGAGCAAGAATTAATTCTTGTTAATTAAGGAAAGAGTTACATTTGATTGATTCTTTTTCCAGCTGGTTTTTATATTTGGGTAGTCTAAGGACCAGAGGAACAAAGCTCATTCACAGGTCTTCAATATATTGAAAATGTGCTCAAATAGCACACCAAATTAAAACAAATTGTATGTGAATAGTCCTAAATACATTGTTACTGAGATGAAACAAAGATCTCTTGGTACTGTCAGGGAAGTATATTGTAACCAGACTGTAAATAATAAAAATAATCAGCCTGCTTGTGCTTGCTGTTCATCCTGCTTACCCGTGTGATATGAGAATAAGATATTCAGAAATACTAGAGTTAAAAAATACCAAGAGAATTCTTTTCAGTCACATATGAAGCAAAATATTATCTTCAATACAACGGCAGTAGATTTTTTGACAGAAATGTTTTGCCTACTAGAGAAGGCTGACAGAAACATATTCTAATTAACATTTGATAATAACTGTAAATGAAATATTTAATTATGAGCATAAGACAACTGCTCTGTGTCCAACCTTTTTGCAGCTGGGTTGATATCACTTTTTCTGTCTTTGACAAGAAAATTAATTGTGTTGCTGAAGTGTGAATTGAAAGCCTTTGAGTGTCCTTTGTTTTTCACCAGTACTAGTTTATATTAAACTTTTGAATACAACTGGAAGAAATTTGCTACACTTCCCAGAATGCTTTCCATTATGTCTTCCTGTGCCAGTATACAGAAACAGGCCACCTGGAAGGATGTGAAGTGCTAGCACAGGGAGGACTCTTCAGGGGAAACCATGGAGCCCCAACCCCCTGCTCAGTCAAAGCATGTTGCTTGGGGATGTGTCTTTTGAGAGTCTCCAACCAGAGAGACTCCAAAACATTTCTGGGTAGTGGGACCAGTGTTTGACCCCACTCCCAGGGAACCAAAACTAACAAACAATCCCCTCCAAAATATTTTCAAATTTTTAATGGAGTTCCCTGTATGTGCCCATTACCTCTTCCTTCTCCTGTCACCGGGCATCACTGAGAAGAACTTGGCTTTTCCTTTCATACCCTTGAGCCTTCTCTTCTCCAGCCTAAGCAGTCCCA
>JAWWMO010000174.1:6037500-6078134 GCA_035047845.1 Dendrocincla fuliginosa
ACCGGGCATCACTGAGAAGAACTTGGCTTTTCCTTTCATACCCTTGAGCCTTCTCTTCTCCAGCCTAAGCAGTCCCAACTCTCTCAGCCTCTCCTTGCATGGCAGATACTCCATAATTCTATAGCTCAGCTTCAGAATTAACTCTCAACTACATCTTTCTTTGCTAAAATGTTATTGTTTTGCTCTTGACTGCCCTATTTGCCATCATGTCTTGGGCTGCTAATACCTCAGAACTGAAAAAGCTGTTGAAAATGTGAGTATTTACTCACAAAATCAGTTATGAGACTGAAAGCATTATCAAGTGGGAGACTTTGATTTTCTTGTAGAAGACCTTGGCTTCAGTTTATAAATGAAAATCCTCCCTAGTTTCCAGAAAGAGAGAGGCTGGTCACACATGAGCACAGTTTATTAAGAGAGCTATTTCAAACAGACATGAGTGGAACCAGGGAGGGCACTTTCAAAAACAACTCTGTGGAGAAGAGAGATCTTTTGGTTAATTTTTGTTTGTTTGTTTTTCCTTGGTTTGTTTTGGATTTTTTTGTTTGTATTTTTGGTTGTTTGGGGTTTTTTTGAATGTGCATTATAGAAATATTCATTAGCTGATTAGAGAACATGTCTATTAAAAAGTTCTTTCACCTACAAATACCTGTGTTGCATGGAAAAGCACACAGGAGCTTTGTGCTCCCCTGGTATGTCATCATACGAGGCAAAAATGAGCCTCTACTCATCTGTTCCTTGTAGCTGCAATATACTTTAATGGTCAGGACAACTGAAAAAAAGAAAGCAAAAGGGCCATCAAGATCTCTAAAGCCCGTCTGTTCAGTGTCTTACAGGTGAATTAATGGGAGTTGTTATTGACAAAGACCTGAGGAATAAGCAATAACTCCAGGCAGAAACTGTCAAACCTGTTCATTTCTTGAAGTTACTTGAGGAGCTCTGACATCCTTAGAATGGAAAGAGCCATGTGGGGGCTTAAGAGACTATGGCAATTCCTAAAGTTTAGCAAAGAACATGGTGCCACCTGCAGAACAGAATAAAGGGAAAACCTCTCACATCAGTCAGCTTTTCTGCAAAAGGCTTGAAAATTTTTGTTGTCACATCAATTTATACATTTTTTGCAAAGTGTTGTCTGTGAGGGCAATCTCAGCCCATTATAGCTGCATATTGACACACAGCATCTTCCTCCAGTTCTTTCATTGTTGAAAAGGAGCCTTGCTTAGTTGTGGTCTTCTTTGAATGCTGTAACATAACAATATAATATAGCATAATGTAACAAAATGATAAACACCGAAACAATCAGCATTCTGTATAAGTGACTAATGCACTTAAAGCTAGCAATAATTGAAATACTGGAAATTCTGAAAAGAAATGCCCATAAATGAAGAAATTAGCAAAATTAATTAAAAAAACCCGTAAAACCTAATTTGGGTTGAATAAACTTCAAATCAGCCTCAAAGCCTTACTACTCTTTTAGCGTTTTCTGATAGTTCTGAACATGCTGGCAAAGAGTATTCCACAGAAAAATGAGAATAAATGTGATAAAAGGGATTTTGGGGGATGTTTGCACTCTTTTAGTCTCAGATCTACCAGGGCTCAGGCTGGAGGCCTCAATGTCCCTCCACTGCATTATGGTCACATGAACTGTGCTAAGTCACAGAAAAGCTGCCAATAAGGCTGATATATTCTAAGTCAGCATATGGCTCATGGTTTATTTTTTTCCACTCCGTTGGTTTTTTATTATGTTTGTTTTTCTATTTTTTTAATTGGGAGTTTTATTTTGTTTATACATATTGCTCATCACTAATGTATTTTAATGTTTACTGCCTCATCTGGGAAAAATAGAATTTTATAGGCTGTGTAAACCTGTTTATAAACATGTTACTGAGTACAGCTCTTTGCCAAGGGAAAAGCATGCAAAATGTTTTAATTGACAGTTCAGTTCAAGCACTCACGTCTCATTTGTGGGTATCTCCCCCAATGAGCAGCACTGACGTTTATCATCACATCTTCACTAATTCCTTTTGCAACCTTATAAATTGGGATACACACAGATGATAGATACAGTGAGCTTAGTAGTGAGAGCGTGTTCATAAGCAAAGTGCACAGCAATAATCAATGTTCATTTTCATAAGTGGTGTAAAACCTAATAAATCACAGTGCAGAACAAGGAGGAGGCTGTGTTGTGCTACTCAGTGAATGACCAGCTGTGATAAAGGAGTTTTCAGTGGATTTAGAAAAGGTCAGTTCAGTTATTTTTTTCCTCAGACTAGAAGAGTTGCAAGCTACAATTTTTATCTTTGTCAGAGAGAGGAGTGATTCCGAGTCAAATGAGAGAATTTAAAGGCTGTCAACAAAACACATCTTTAAGCATGTACACATTTGTTAGGCTCTATGAATGTAACTCATTTTCTATTCAACTTGATTTTTTTCTCTTGAGATAATTTTGCATCTAAATGTGATAAACCATGGTCTGGGCCGACAGGGTAAAACATTTTGATTTGTTCATAGCAGGAGGGTGCAGTACAAACCTTTCCAATGTGAAAATTGTGAAATACTGTTTTCAGTAAGATTTTCCCTCATAGGAAATCTGTGTTCCCAGCTGCAGAGCACACACATCTTTTTTACTTAACTAGTTCATACTCTAAGGGCCAGATTTTCAGATAGACTTCCATATGCATACAAATAAGCTGACCAGAGAAATAATTTTATTTAGATGTGCATAAACTCCCCAATACTGCAAACTTATACTAAGGAAATTGAATATGTGGGGTTAAATTCTGAAAGTATTATGTTTTCATCAGCAGAAGACAAGAACAATTCTTTTGACAGGTAGAGGATATGCAAAAACCTTAGTCAGAAATGTGGTTGGCATCATGTAGATACAGACATTTTGCTGAGGAGTTTGTTGGCAGGATGCGCTCTTCATGTAGGATAGAGCCATGTGCTTCTCAAAAACCCCACAGAGACCACTCTCACATGTTCCTGTGCATTATTCTGATAATGTCTCCCCACAGAGACAGAATTGGAGCGAGCTTTTCAGTGATGCATAATGTAGATAATAATCCTGCTTCCCACATCTCTTTTGCATGCTGTTTAAACGAGACTATTGCCTACTTTCTAGTCCATTTTAAGCCAAAAATATCTAGTGGGTTAATAACATCTGTTTCTCTTTAAAATATACTTAGAAAACCAGTTTAGGATGCTAATTTGCTTTAGGATGGAACCAAACTACTTTTTTCTGTTTAATAAGAGCTCTTCTTGCATTTTAATCTCCTAATCAAGAGTAATAGGCTATGGAAATATAGAGACATAGTAGTGTTTTTTAAGAGGGGCATTCCTAAGTACTCACACATGGTATTGTAAAATGTGTGAAGTGTTTTAAGATGCTCTTCCAGCATCTCAAGTATTTTAGTTCATCCAGTCAAGAAGTCTGACTCACTCTGACATCCGTGGGCAATTGTAATAGTGTCTGAACTCAGAGTGGCCGAAAATAAACACGCAGCCTACGACAGCCACATCAGCTGTTCAGAGATGTTCAGTAGCACAATATTTGCTTTTCCTGTGAACTGGAATATTTTTTCCAGTTCTATGGGGCTGTTTTATGTTGGGGGTTTTTGTTTGCATGTTTGTTTTCCAAAAGCGAGACAGTAATGGCTGTCTTCAACTCTCGGAAAATTGGCCAGGGTAATGGAAGAGCCTTAAATTCAGGCAGGGCTCCCAGTGTTGCAAGAAGCCCACGATTCTCCAGCTCACTCGTCTGGGCAGCTGCCACAGCCAACAGGCAGCTTGGAAACCCGGCAGGGAGTGTCGGCCTCATTTCAACTCCATGGCAGGGAGCCAAGAAATCCTAAATATCATGGCTTGAGTGAAAAGCTGAGTCCCCCTTAGAAACATATGCAGTGTGCTCCTTCTGGATTTGTCAGACCTTTAAGCAGCAGTCATGAAGAAACTAAATGAGATCCCAAGCTCCCAAGTTTGCTAGATGGGAAAGCAAGTGTATTTCCAGTGGAAAACTGCCCAAATTTTGAGGGAATTAATCAAGAGGAATATGTATTTCTTCAATGTCTTTGACCTCATAAAATAGTATTGTTACACTGAAAAGCTGTCATCCAGCTGTAATATAAACTCTTGATTTGCCCGGTGTCTTGGGCATGTCAGAACTGATTTCCTGTTCTGCTATGAATAACACTTAAGAAGGAATAGCAGGTCGCACTAGCAAAAGGATAATGTATGACATAATGCTTTAACATGGCTTTAGCATATTGCCTCAGTCAAAATGCACTCTTTCTTTTCCCTTCTTTTCCTTTCTCCTCCTGTTTCTCTCAGTGTTCATGATTCTGGGATAAGAACTTTTTACTCCTGAGAGCAGCCTGCGGTTGTGGCTTCAGATGAGATGGCAAAATCTTGTGTTTATTGTGCAAATGACTTGCCCTTTCTGCCAGTCACAGTTTCTGGTATTTAACAGCACAACAGCTGCTTTGATGGACTAGGTTAACTGAAAATCCTTCTGACCACACAGGGTACTTCTGACCAGTAACTGTAAGGAATGTGGGGGGATAAGGCACCGAGATGCTTCCTCTGAAAGCATAGTGGCTTTGGGAATGCTGCGGACATCATGCAATGACCTGAGATGACTCCAAAACCACAGACAGTCAGGAATTAAGTAGCCCCCAAAGCTGAGTTCTGAGAAGTGAAACCTACCTCTGTGTGTCTACCCCCCTGCTCAGGCATCATAGCCGAGTGCACAAATACCCAAACTAGCTTTAAACTAGGCTACCCATGGCAACAAAGAGAACTGCACACGCTAATTTGTCCTACAGAGAGAAACCATCACCTGCCCCTCAGTTTAAATCCACTTGGACAATCAGCAAGGACAAAGGAAGGGAATTAGGGAGGAAGTCTGTTGCCATACCTGCAAAGCCATTAATTCCTAAATGGTTTCACGTATAATAAACCTTCTTTCATTTCACCTATACCAAGTAGTTTCGATTTTTGCTGCTGCAGCGGTGCCTTAAAGACCTGACCAGTGACTCTAGGCATAGATGTGTTATATTTTTATAGGCATGTAAGACAGAGATAATCCATGCCCTAGGCAGCTATCAAGTCAAAAAGCAACAGGATATTAAAAATATATGGGGAGAAAAGAGGAGTAACAAGATAGTTAAAACTGCACATGAACTAACAGACAAGAAGAATAATACCGAAACAGGAAGATGAAGTTGCATTACTATTTCTCTGATAACATGTGTGAAAGTTAATTAATGTTAATCACTGCAGTATTATAGGATAAAGCAGTGACTTTAGTACTTAGGATGTGAATGTGTTCATTAACAAAAGACTCACTTGTTCTTGCAACAGGCATAAAACAGGTCGCTATAGACCCACCAAATACCCTACTGTTAGTGAATTGACACTGGTGTGCTTTCATCATGTTTTGGGATGTTAATTAGCTGAGACAACGTAACAGGAATAGCATTTTTAATGCTATTGAAAGTATTTAAAACCAAAAGCAAGAAGTCACATTTTATTCTGCATTACAGTGCATAAAGCTGAAAGGACCACTAATGTGACTGCTTGAAATGAGGCTCCACACATGTAGGCAGTGCAATTTGTCAAGGTTAATTTCAGCTAAGATTTATTGCTTTGATAACCACTACATGTCTCATGCTTGTACAAGCTTCAGGTCAAGTCCACTCCTCCTGGAAATCCCTGTTTCAGTTGTCTTTGTTCAGCATTAGAGTGAGATCTCCACCCTGGGAACTTCTGCTCTTGCTCTGCCTTAGAGTGCTGGAATATTGATTTTAATTTTTGGGTCTCATTTATTCAAATAGTGTAATTGCATATGAATGTTTCCTCTTTGTCTTCCCTTTCCTTGCAATGTTCTAACAGCATTGCTCTTCACTGGGGGCACTGGGGTGCCTGAGCCTGAGCATCATGACAAGCACAACCACAGATGGGTCAAGACAATCTGTGAGCTGAACCACTGGTGGCATCTTCCCAATGAAACAGGCATTCCTGTCTTGGAGTGTCATCCCAGAAAAATGCTACCAAGAGAGATAAAAGCCTATTTTTAAGCATCAGTTATCAGTCTTGTGTTTAGTGTCAATATATCTTTGCACCTCTGTTTGAAGCACAGACTGTCTGTGGATTTAGGATATGTTAGAAACTAGATTAGGACTTGCAGATTTTAAGAGTATATACACAAGCTGCATCTTCCTATTTTATAGTAGTGAAGTGTCTCAGTGTTCACTGATTCAGTGTGTTCATTGAATTAGTATTTTCTCATTATTTCTTTAAAAATCATATCTACCCCTCATTGACCATGTTTTCCACTTTTCATGAATGCTGTTTTCCATGCTTCCGTGGCAAAAGAAGGAATCACTTGTAAAAGTTCAATTTGTAACAACTACTGACTACAATAAATAAAGGTAAACACTTGAATGAAGACATTTCTGCTATGCTTATGTGAAGTATAGCAGAAAAGAAACCAATCATTTTCTATTTATTATTGTTTCAAATACCACCATGTATGTGTAAACAGAGGGGTTTGGAGTCCTGTTTATACAAACAATGCACTCACATATGCTATAATTGCTGTGTGATAAAATTGCATATTTATGCTACACAGTATATTGGCTGAATGCATGTAAGAAATTCCAGCACTTTAACTGCAGGTTGGAATGTGTTATTGAAAAGTTGATTTTATGTTTGGCATATAAAATAGCAGAATTATAACAGTAATACTAACTTTTAGATACTATTAATGGCTAGTACTCTGTTATTTCAATAAACAGAGTTCTGGTTCTTTTAAAATAATTTCTCAAGCTATTAGCATGGTTATTTTTCTTTTTAAGGCAATGTATTAGAAGTAGTATATTGTGCATTAGCCTGCACAAGAATAGCTGTAATTCAAGAGTCATTTCTTCATTCATCAGACAATAAGAACTTTATGACAAGAACTTTGCCTGCAGATATATGTGTATAATGAATAAATTGATAGTTCTTACCAAATAACAATATTACATTCTTTACTGTGCTTAGACCCTCACTTACAAAACAGTCAAGAAATGTCAAACACTTAGATAAATAATCTCTTACTGAATTTTAGTTCCCTCAAATCCTACATACATTGATGAAAGTTTTTTACTACCATGATCGAAAAGACAGATCACCCCTCAGGCAGGTGTTGGAGTAGCAATGTGTGGGTAAGAACACAGGTCTGGAGAAGGTGTTCACCACTTTCATGCTAATTGATCAGTTGACAGTGCTGAGAAGAGATTGTTCTACAGCCCCCCAGACATTAGCTGCCTGCTGAGCTAGACAGGAATCACTGTGATAAATGCTGTAGGGCATTTTCAGGCATTTTGGTTAACAATAAGTCCTTGAGTTATAATGTATTCCAGAAGAAATTATGCTTCAAAGATGAATAAGCAATTGATTATCTTCACTTAAGTTATTTTAAGGAAAGCTATCTCCTACTAAAATGGAAAATCCCATCTTCCAGCATTTGCAACCTAATAATGATCTTGGATTTTCATCAATCATACCTTAATAATAGCAATAGCTTGTGGTGATTTTAAGAAGTAGATTTTCCAAGGCCAAATTCCCTGTAAAGCATTTGGATTTCACACCCTGGACTAAAAGCCCAAGTTTTTGGAAAAAACATAATAAATACTTGAATTCCTACAAACATGATAGGCTTCTTGCTTCTCAAGAGAGCGAAGATGCATCCAAAGGGCCTTATGTTAAAACACAAACAAACAGAAATTTCTCAAAGGATAGTCAAATAGTGATTCCTATTCGATGTCTCTTCTCGGAATTTGTCTTCTGGGAGATCTGGAAGTTAGACTAATGGATGACAGCCTGTCCTACTGCAACTAGCTCTGCAGTTGGAAGGCTGAAGACCCTTATACCTTTTTCCTGACCTCTTTCTAGAATGGTCCTTTTTAACTCATGGAAATCCTTAGCATTATATTCCACAGGGATCATTTTGAGATAAATGAATCCACTCTTTCTCAACGTTTTTAAATTTTCTGATATAAATGTCAGCAATAACCTTAATACTCCTGTGAATCTTGTTTCATTTTTCTTCCTTTCATCTCTAAAAGAATCAAGGTGAAATCCTTTTTGAAGCTGTTCAGAACAGCCAGGTGTAGCATAATAAAAGGGAGAAAAGGATGACATCTTCAAGAATCTGTCATAGTCCTTTAAACCATGATGATTACATATATAGTTCAGTTTCATGAATCCAGCCAGGTGGTTCTTTGCACTTGGAATATGTGAGTGACTATGATGTGCAATCTGATCATCTAAAGGCCCCAGAGTTGCAAACAACCTGAGCTGCCGAACACATCCATTTTATTTTATTAGGCTTAGAGCCCAAAATACTCCGGGAACATTCCAAACACAGATAGAGCCTGTCTTTGACTTTGTGTTGTTACTAACAAAAAAATCCATGACATTTTGTTGGTGGGTTTGTCTCACTTCAAAGAACTATGCATTATGGTGCCCAACATAAATCCATGTGACTGAAATTCTGTGTTCACTACAATACACTTTAAGCTCTTTTTTCATCTTCAGTGTTTTGTTCTGGCACAAAAATTTGTGAGCATGGTCATAAAAACTTGCTGAATGTCTTTTTTTCCCCCTTGCATGTTAATGAAATAAAATGAGAAATCATGATGCTTGAATTTATTTTTTTTAATGATTATTCTTCAGATAATTAATTCATAAGTCATTCCTAGGCCCTGGAGATTTCTGTGACACATCAGAGCTAATGTTGTTGTAAAGATAATGGAATTAAGTGGTATGTAGGTGGTACAGATTCTGAAATGCTGGCACTGAGCATTCATGAAGCCTTCTGTGGGCTGCAGAATGATGGAGCCCCTAAATATATCTTCCCTTGTTTGCCTAGGTAAGCAAACAGATGCAAAAACCAAGACAGGCAGAGCCAATGAATACTGTAGGAGCTCTCTGCTCTAGTACTAGCAAGAAACTGCAGTAGGAAAAAATGCTTGACCTCTTGTCTTTAATAACAAAAGTTACATTCCATCCTCAGAAATGTTTGTAAAGCTTTCAGTTTCAGCAGGTAAATATTTATACCTGAAAGGAAGGGTTTAACCCAAAATAAACACACTGCATGTTTAGCCTTTATCTGAGGCTCATTTTCTGCTTCCAGTCCCTGGCTGAAGGATGTAAGTGTGCCTTTTGAAAGCAGTCAGAAAATGCTTAAAACCAGACCACTGCTGTCCTCAATGCATGCCAGGAGGGCACCTGCAGTTTGAACACCTCTGGGAGGGTCACAGCTCAGTTCCAATAGGAGCTGTGTCTGGCTAATGGTAAATGGAGACACTGGTGGTTAATGCTTTCTCGGGGTGCTCTTGCAGGGCTTCCCACCTCGGCTTCTTCCTGGCACTTCCTGCAGAGTTCAGTGGCACAGGAGGGCAAAGGCTGAGAACTGCTCCTTGGGAAATGATTTTGACCAATTGTAACACATTTTTCAGCAACCAAACACATTTCTAGTAGTGAATAGGCCCAGATTCAAAGTAATGTCAAGACCCTCATGGCAACTACTTTGTTGTTGCTTGCTCATTAGCCTAAAACATCTGCTCTTTCCCTTTGTCCCCTCCTCTCTGTTCTTTTGAAGATGATTGCTGGGAGGAAGAGAAAAAGACCTTCAGAAGGATAAAGGTGATTGGAAAAAAAATAGACCAAGGAATTAAAATCACAGCCCACTATGGAGTCACCCTTGCACTGCACTGGGGTTTGTTGGCAGATGCTCAGAATCAGAAGAAATAGTGGCCACAGATATTATTTGGCTACTTTTCAATTCTGCATTAAAAAAAAAAAAAAGTTACAAAAATGCACAATACCTTGTCCTTCATTCAGCCATATTAATAATAGCCAATAGAATAGAAATTGAAAGCAATTACCTGATCTGAAACTGGTGGGCAAGTTCATCATTTGTGGTCATACTGTTTCCATGTAATGAAAGTACGTGGGATGTTTAGTAGGGTTGCATAAATATTTTTAATATCTGATACTTCTTCCATGTGTGAAAGAAACAACATACAGTGCATTCCTAGGATATTTTTTCCGAGAGTTTTGGTTAAAATCAACTCAGCAGAACATGGGTAAACTTGTACCTTCCACATTCACAAATGTATCCTTGCTTCACATTTCCATTGCAGAGAGTACATATTTGCAGTGGATTGTGATGGTTTTGTTTTTGCTGATTATAATCTCTCCCTGGGGAAATCCCTGTTACCTATATGCTCTATATTTCTCCAGATACAGCATAAATGTGCTCCTGCAGACAAATTACATACACATTTCAGAGGACAAAAATGGACCTTCTCCTAAGATCAAATCCCTAGTCTTTAATTTTGGTGAGCATTTGATTCAGAACTTGTCTCTGCAGCTGAAATAGAAAACCTGTAAAACATTCTCTCAGGCTTTTGGAAGAGAGACAGAAATAATCTTATCTCTGTATGGTCCCTGCTGGTCTTTTTAGCAAGAATCTCCCAGGAATGCTCAGCTAGAACATACTTCAAGAAAATGACCCCTTTTATCATCACACTAAAATGTAAAAGATTTGGGAAGTGTGGTGATATTTTCATCAAGAATGTTATTGTAGGAAATTCTTTTGTTAAGGAATTGTGAATTAAGTTGTTTTCCTTGCTCAGATGCGGAGGTTTCATTTATTTGAGCATTGCCTTTAAAGTAGCTCTTAAGAAAACAATAGGACCACTCATCTAAAATAAAAGAATATAATTAAAAAGTAAATCACTGCTGTCACCAAAGTGTATTTAAAAGCAGCTGCAGACAATACGATGGTTGGATTTTAATTCACAAAAATGAAAGGCATGCAGCCACATGGGGCCAATAATACTGGGCATTTTATTGTAGAAGAATTGTGCAGAACAAATCAGGAGAAATGTGCACCTGAAAGCATAAAAGAAGCAACTGTAAATGGTTTAAGACTTTTTGTAAGTTCTTGCAGAGCCGTAAGAAGTGGTGATTAAGAGGAGTCTTTGAGAAGGACTGATACAATTGGAACTGCATCCCTGATCGGGAAGAGAGGAATTCTGAGCAGTTTAGAGGTCCCTGTACCTGGAAAGGATGCAAAGAATTGTATGTAAAACAGGTGGAAAGAAAATAAAATCTTAATTACTTCAGTAGTGACCATATCTTATAAATTGGTAAATTCACATTCACCTGGCCATGCTCATAGCAAGTAGTACCTTCTTCAAAAAGAGTCGTAACTTTTGTATAATTCATTTATTTCAGAACTAAACTAACTAATTCCTGAATAATATCTGCCCTTTCAAATGTTCTTGCCTGTTGTATAGAGCAAGTCTGACTCAGAAAATGAATAATTGATAAGGTGTAAGCCTGTTAGCAATTGGGATCTTTTCAGATCTTTGAGTGAGAAAGAGGTTTGCTTTCATCTCTAAAATGAGCAGAACATTTTGGAGAAATTGAAGCTGGGTGGTTCAGAGCACTAAATTTTGGCTCAGTAGAATGGGGTTTTGTTCCCAGAGTTTTCACAAATGTTTTTCTGATGGGAGGAAAATTTACAAGAAGACATAAGGCTTAAAATTTCAAGTCATTTGAAAGTTTGAATATTGACTATGTTTAATTAATTAGCCAGCTGGGTGGTGGGGGCAGCAGGGACTGTTCATCAGCAGGGAGCTCTGGTTCCCAGGCTTTGGAAATATTTTGTAGGTTTTCATGATCATCAGAATTGATCTGACCGGAGTCTGGATTTCCATTTTTCTTGGCTGGGAAATTTCTTTCTAGATCGTGTTATGTTTTCTCTTTTGTTTCATTTGCATAATTCCTGTGAAATGTTATGACCCCTGTTTGGGCTTTGGCACAGCAAGTAGCATTGTACAAAGTACTGGGGTACAGAAATCTTAGTTTTGACATTTAAATTCTCAGGACTTGATGGCGTGGCAAAAGGTCACTTGATTTCTGACTGGGGTAGAGGTGGATGAGGGTGAATTAGCAATAGTAAAGAATTTTTTCTCATGGTTGATTTTATTTTTTTTCCCCAAGCATAGATCGTAATGCAGCGATTCCAGAACAGGATGAGGTATAGTAAGCATCCAGCTTTGTGGATAGTACGGGGGGAAAGGAATTGTTCAAAGTTTTCATCTTTCTTCCTTAGGCAAGTGTCCTCATTTATGAGCCCATTATAACCAGGTGCATATCTAAAGGGATACATTTATTCTTCAAAGCTGGTGGTGTGCCTGCTCATGGTCTAGTTCATAGCATGCCTCTTAGGTTGCTTTTATATGGGTTTTGCTTTTGTGAAAGATTTGGTTTGAGCCACAGATTATCTTTATCTGTTTGTTATTTTATACAAAAAAAATATAGCTAATGTGTTTCTCAGAGAACTTGACTGTGCTCACTGGATTAATTATCGGTTTAACCACAAGTTCAAAGTGACAGTGCAGATTGTAAACGGTGCCGTGTTTGTATGTAGCTACTGTGGTTTGCAGAGAGTGAATCAACAAGTCATTCAGTATGGCAGAGAAAGCTTGGTGTCCCCCCTTCTCTTGTGGGTTGCCTGGTGTCACTTCTTTGGAGGTACAGATAAGGCCAGTGACAGTAGATTGTCAGGCTTATTCTTGCACGGCGTTTTGCTGTATCCTCATGGTGTTGAGGTCAGTGTTGGAGTCTTGTCAGGCAGAACTGCAGGTGGTTTATTTGGTCTGCTAACTTTTCTGTAGTTTCTGGTGCAAATGATTTACAGGAGAGCTCTAGAACTTTATTATTTCAAAGGCATTTTAACATTCTTTGAGGCAAGGTGCCATGGAAATGCAAAATTGCTATTAATTGGCTCATCAGACTTTAGTGAATGCCCCAGTAATTGCGTATTTAATAGACTCTTGGTAGTTACTGTGGGGCAACAACTCAGCAATTCTGCTGTACGCAAACATTTCCATTCCTTTATTTCAGTGTACCATTGCAGTGTCAGGAGAAGACAAGATGGAACAACCCCAGGAATTTTGCAGGCTTTTGCTTGAGAAACATGGATGCTAAAAACATCCATTCTGATTAGCCAAAGGATGGCATGTCTTTAAATTTACTCCAGTGAGCAGAGCCCAAGCACTGGCTCGGTAATGAGATGTGGCATTTACCATGCTTTGCTGCTCCAATTATTAACCACTTTGGAAGTTTGGTCTGCAATAACAGAGCAGTTCTAATCTCTTTAGAGATTAATAAAAAGAAAACAACCTAATTTTACTTAATAAAAAGAAAACAACTGACTTTTATTTTAAGGAACAGCAAAGGATTTTAATAAAGTGGCCTAACACCTAGAATTAGGATTTCAGTGGGGACCAATCTGAAGTGTTACTTTTGTAAAAATAAAGAGGAGAATGATGTTTGTGTTCTTCAGGAGCCTAGTATGAGAGAGGACTTGAGGGAGAGAAAATTAAGAATGAAGGAAAATAAATATCTGTACATAGTATCCCAATTTTAAAAGAACTGAGGACAATTCTAATACTGCACAATCCTATTCACAGAGTTACTAGAAGAGGGTTTATTAGGGACTTAAAGGAATACAAGTGAGATGATCACAACAGAAATACGTATTTTACTACTGGAATGAGAAGCCTGCTTTTTTTTTTTTTTTTTTTTTTGTACTGAACATGCAATGAAATATTGAAAATTCCTGTTCCATGGCATAATACTGAATTGTGTCGTTTGGTGATAACATGACTAACAGCTAAAGCCTTAAATTTAAACCTAACTTCAGAACATAAGCTTTAGAGAGAAACGTATAAATAGGTCAGTGTACATGTAATTTCAAAACAGCTGTGTGAAATAGCAAAGGATGTATATCACAATAAGTATTGTTAGCAGTACACTGAGGTACACAGCCTTAAGGTGTGTCCCTACCAGGCAGTGGTATCTTACACCTAAAATCAAATTACTGAAATTTATCCTGATATCACTGCAGTGATTTTTCCTCACTGTTTTCTTATTTTTAGAATTAATATTGTGGGGTGTGAGGACTGTGCAATATAATGAATACTTTCTTTTAAAGTGCAAGCCTTTGTTTATGTTCTTTAATTTAGAAATATCCTGATAATAAAATAACTACATGAATGCTGCACTCAGTAATTTGATGTCCCGGGGCTTTTCCAAGTATTTTGGAGATGTCCCTTAAGACAAACACATTTCTTCATATGGGGCTTATTAGAGAGACAACATCACTTGTTTATCTCTGATTCCTATAGGATTACATGCAGCATTGTGGCTACAAGGTTTAATTCTTGGTTTTCCCTTCTATTTTTGCTTTTCTAAGCAAGCAAATAGAAACCCAAACAGTACTTTCTACAGTGGAATTAATAGCTCTTCCCTAGTATGTTAATTGCATCAAGTCCAGATGTCATTCTAATAGCAGCTCCTACTGATTTTAAAGCTGCAAGTATTATGTCATTCCTCTTTTAATATTAGTTCTACTCAGTGGCAAATGTATAGTTTAACCATATCACCTGATCTAAAGATACCTGAAGCTCTTTAAGCAATAAGTGTTATGAGCATCAGGCAGGGGAATAACCTTCCTTTGACCTGAGAACAGATAGTTCATTCAAAACCCCCAAAACACCCCAAACCAAAAAAAAACCAAAACCCAAACAAACAAGCAAAACCAACCAACCAACCAAAAAATCCAAACCAAAACAGAACAAGAAGAAAAAAAAAACCACCAAGCAACAACATAGTGCTATTTCCATGCTCTCTAACTGCTGGAGCCACAAAAGTGAACCCTCAGAGACAGATGAGAACACTACCTAGGCCCTTAAAATTCTAAGAAGTAGCAAGAAAACTTCTCAGGGTCAGTCTCACTTTCTGGATTTGCCTCTGTTGTGGATGGGGAGATGCACTTCTTGCAAGAGAGAAGCAACAATATATTTGATTGATGTAAGACTGAGTTAACAAAGTTCAATAGTGAATGTGACAGTGGTTTAACAAGATCCGATGGCAAGGTCCATTTGAGTATTTGCTGCATAGAGGATGGGCTCAGACTGTCTGGACTGTCTGGGAGACCCTCCCACTGAATCACAAGGTTCAGAAAACCCTTGCATTCGAAACTCCTTCTCAGAGGCAAATTCAGGTGCAGCTGAGTCCCAACCTAGTCCCAAACATAGTCAATAGTTTATGTGAAAAGCATTATATATGCACAATTTATCCCTTATATCACTTAGCTAAGACTTCAAAGCTTCAGCACTTTTATTCCCAATTCACTTACTAGGTATCTGACATGATAAGGATTTGCTGAACCCTGAGGAGTAACCCTGAGAAGCATCTCTACACACAGGGAGATCCTGGTGTGCAACCTGCTGCTGTGAAGGAGAGCCCAGCAGGCACTGGGCTGTCCAGCCTTTACAGACTGAGGTGATGGACTTGGAATCAGATTTGCACACCAACTGTATTTCAGCTCACCTAGTCCTCAGCTGCTGAGAAGATTTATAGCCCTTAACTGTGGTGTTGTTATCTGTCTCCTCAGTGCCCAGCTTAAGCTGGACACAGCCATTGTGACGGGCAATGGTGGCACTGCTTAAGCAGAGAAGGTGGTGAGTTGGGAGCACACCGTCACACCCATGTAGCATCTAGCTAAACAAGACCTTTCTAAGTGTATGCTAACCCTCACTGGGAAACAGGACAGGAGAGTTCCTTGTTAGAGAAAAACAAAAACTATCCACTCCCCTAAAAGCCAATCCTGCCTGCAGGATGGGCAGTCTCCTTCTCTGTCTCTCTGTCCTGGCTTACAGGAGGGCAGAAGCAAAGCTGAGGCAAAATTAAAGTACACAGGCAGAATCGGGGATATCAGACTGGAGCTGCTGTCTGTGCAGGACTGCATAGATAGTCCTGGGTCACACAGGGACAGAGAACAGAGCTTTTTTTCCAAAGGAAAGGGAGCTGCAAGGAAAGGAGGTGGTAAAGGCAGTCTCTGATGGGAAATGTGGCAACATCTCCTTGGAGAAACCTCTGACATTCCTCTTAAAATCCTGCTCTCCTAAATCCTGTCATAGATTGAGATGACTTTATTAAAAATCTAAAAGAAATGTGTTTTGATCTTTAAACTCTGAGACAGGTTAATGTCAAAGCATAAGCCATGAGACTACACAGTGCCAGAGGAATGGCCCACATGGCAGAAATGCTGAACGTGTGTGTGGGGAGGAAAGGATGTAAAATTGATTTCTCTAAAAGAATACTCCTTTCCAGAGTATCCCAGCAAATATAATTCATGGTAGGATCCTCAATTCCTTAAATTGTTTAAAGGCTGTAATTCTGATTGGGTTTTTTTGGTGATTTTGGTTTGGGCTTTTTATTTTGGAAGGAATGGTGAAGGGTGGCTTAGACTCAGTATCTTTACTGAAGGGAAATTAAGCTGTTGTGATTGCCTCTCTACAGCAGCTAAAGCACATTTAGAATATTTATACTGTACATTCTGAGTAGAAAAAAATCCTACATTGATTTGTCAAAGCACTATAAAGGGTCAGGAAAGCTCACCTCCTGAGCTAATTTGCTGGTCTTATTTAAAACCTCTTGCCATTATCCAAATAATTATTTCTCCTCTGTTCAAGCTTCTCCATTTGGCTAATGTGTGAGCAAAGCAGTAGGAAGAAAAATCCTGACACCTGGAGTCTCACTGCCAGAGTTTACCAGGTGACAGAGCTGTTCTCTGTCCCCATTCCCTGGGCTGTTCCTCAGAGCAGACCCAGCCTTCCCCTGAGATTTCCTGCTGGTATTTAAGCAGTTGAAACTCACTTATTCATAGCATGCCCAAGAGCCTGTCCGATGCTTTCACCCCTGACTGTTTTGAAACTATTTCAAGGAGCCGGAGCAAAAAATGCTGTAGTTACCGGAATATGAATCTGATGAGTGAACCCAGTGCTTTAAAACACTTTTATCATTATCTCCAGTGAATGCAGTTTTTGTCTTGCTGTTTGCAGGTTGCCATTCAGTTGCATACAGCTGCTTTATTGCACACAGAATTCCTTGGTGTATTGCATTGTTGTTGAGTTTTTTCCCCCAGCCTCCTGTGTCTTTTCTGGTGTGCTCACCATTTCCACTCATTTGAGAGTTTAACAGTAGATTTATAGCACACAGGTTTAAAGGTTAGTTTAGTCTAAAGGATCGATGGGATTGGAAAAGTTAGGACAGGAGGAGGAGGACAGAAGGGCATGTGTTGGATAAACCTATTAAACAGAGGGTGGAAGTTACCCCACCTGTGATCAGCTTCAAAATCTAATTTTATCCCCTGCTTTAAAAAGGAGCCATTCCGAGATGTAGTAAAAATATTTGCCCTTGTTTTGGCAAAGTAATGTTGGATCCCAAGATATTTCAATAGTCTGAGAGACAGCAAAGTGCTCTGTAGAGCATGAGGCAAAATGTGCATTGAAAATCAACATGCAATCAAGAAGTGAATATCCAAGGGAGACCCTTTTCCTAAAGAAAATGAGAGCTCAGATACTCAGAGCATACCTAGGGCTCATTAACACACACTGCTAAACTTTATACTATGCAAGAAATGAATTATTGCTTTATAGGGAGCACCCTGGATTATGTAACTGCACCTTGATGGAAATAAAATAGCGCATATGATTTTCAGAGTTGCCATTAGCAACAGCTCTGTTATTAATTTCAGCCTACATTCACCTCCTGAAACAAACACTTCATTGAAAGAAAACCCCATGGGACAGGTAATGCAGAAGGTTGTTAATGCAAAGTGAATCAGTGCTTTTGGGCTATAGACTAAGAGTAATAATGAACATACTTCTTTCTGCATCCCATCCTAATAATTTTTAGCAAAATCAGGAGTTCTTATGATTCTGTCTAAAAGCTTTTTTTAAAAAAAACCCTGCATTGTCAGCTGTCACCTGTGCAATCACCATCCTGAAATGATGAAGCTTTAACACATATTTCCATATTTTCTGGAAAATATGGACAGTATCCACATTGGGGAAAAATTCTCAGCCAGGTTACCTGACAGAGAGGTTTTTCTTTGTAGAAGTGAATACAAAATTGCTAAGTGTGCAATTCAGGAAAGCTTTCCTGTACAGCACAGCAGTTAAGCTGGGACTGTCTGAAGTGCTGGGTTACTTGCTCTCCTGAAGCAGGGATGTTTTCAGGCAGTAACAATTCAGAACTGGATTTAAACACTCATCTTCTCTTCCATTTTTATTCAGTTGCACCCCAGCAGGGCTTCTTTATCCATCTCAAGCCCAAGATTGTGTTTTCTAATTGACTGGCTATTATTAAAAGCCTGGAAATTCCCCCAGACTTTCATATTTTGTGAACTGAAAAACACAGATTTTATATTCCCTGAAATGCCATTACCTGTTTTTCAAAGAAACTAAATAAGACTTTTTAATTAAAGAAATGGGTATTTGTACAGGGAAATACTGAATTTTTACATACTGTAATCAAATAATGAATTTCATTCATGCATGTTTACATATCTTATAATATGTGTGGTTTCCTCAGCTGCCACAAAATTGCTGCCATAAACATAGAGAAGTCAAAGCAAAATGGGCAAACACAATCCTGGTATAATTCCACTGACTGAAATGCATTTTTGCTGTTGCTTATGATCACTCCAAGTCTGAGCTACTGGTTTTAAGTATAACATGCCTGAATTTAAATCAATCATAGATTTAAAGAGAATTTAGTTGTTGTCAAGCGGTAAAAATGTCTGTCTTTAATTATGGGCTTTTTTTCTTCCTTCCAAATGAAGCTGCTTTTAAGTTTTTGTGACTAAAACTTCACCTTTTCAAAAATGCTCTTTTTTATGAACTGGAAAAAAACAGCTTTTGCACATACTTTCATTAAGAAATCTCTTCATGCTGAACTGCATCTCAGTACAGAGTCTTAGGACAACTTCAGCAGGACAACTTGGCTACACCCACAGAAAAATAGATATATTGGCACCTCCTGATAGTAGTAGCCTTGAAAATAAGACTCGGTAATGACCATGTTAATAGCTGTGAGAAGCTTTTGCCATGCTCCACACAAACAAGAAATCTTCAGAAACCTGGGTAGACTCAAAGCAGGCTGATTGATAATGGAGTTAATCCAACATTAACAGTGGCTATAAAGCAAATGTGTGTATTTATGTAAAGATGAACTCCAGAGCAAATAAAGCTATATGTAACTGCTTTCATCACGGAAATATTTTATTATCACAGAAAAGACAGCTACTTCCTTTTTCTTTTAAAGTTTTTGCAAATTTCAGCACTGTGCCCAATGCCCTTGTCCCTTTTTCATTCAAATACACCTGTAAAACCGAGGTAGGCAAAATGTCTACAGATTTAATCAACCAGGAGAACACATGCCATATTTCAAGTAATATACCATGGAAGTCCATTATGTGTTAAACATTAACTAGCCCTGCTATTTTGTATTAGATAATACTTTAAAGAATGCTGGGGTTTTATTTTTCACTTAACCTGGAAAGAAAGTGTGTCTTTTTACTGGAGTTAAATAGTGCCTTATCTAGTCTTGTAATGTAGTTTCTGGCACATCTCTTGATGCAGTGGAATTCTTCCTACATGAGTATCATGCAATTCAGCTTCTACAGAAAGCTGTGCCGTTGCATCATAACAACCCTATGACACCAAAGGAGGTGCAGCTTACTCATAACATAAGCAGAATTTATGTACATGTACTTAGAATTATGGTCCCTTCCATCTTACCTAGTAACATCTCTCTAGCATTAAGTGGTTATTAGATGAAAAATCCTAGTCCTAAACCCAGATAGCCTTTTGCTCAGCAGCAGGGACAGCTGCAGGACAAAACTGCACCTACATATAGGTATAAACATTAGTTTGAGCTTTACAGCAAACACAGCAACCATTCCTAGTTTAGAAGAAAGGTGTCTGCCTTCTGAAGGGACCTTCATGTGGCCAGTCCCAAGCAGACACATCCTTTTAGCAATGAGTGAGGAACCTAAACCCAAGAGGGACAGCTGCAGCATCCCCTTGTCTGTGCTGCTGAGTCTTCGGATGTCCTTGTCGACCACCTGGCTGCTCAGAGTGTGCAAGCAGGTGTTTGTATTTTCTTAAATATTTCCTCCTGGCACCCTCTGAAACAAGACAGCTAACTCTATACAGCATATGCAGCTACAAGGAGACAGAATTTGAGGTTTTGAAGACTTCTGTTGGCCTGAAACTGTTTCCATGAACTGAAGAAGTCGACTGAAAATACTGTTTTTCTCATCCTAAAGCGATTTCTGTGTGTCTGCACACAGTGGAGTTGGAATAAAGTCTATTTATGCTAATCATAGAAGACTGATTAGATTTTAAGAGTGCCCAACTATCCCTCCAAAACACTATATTGTTTTTATTTTTATAGCATTTTGTTTCCCGCAGAAGACATACTGTGCATTATACTTTTTCATTCTCACTTTATCTCTTTCTCCTTCAAGAACAGATTATTTTTGAGGGAAAGGATGATCCTGCAGGGGAGATGTTATCTTAAAACTCAGATACGTAGGTTTGTTTCCAAAAGACATTCAATTCATCATCCGTGAATTGAAGATAATGTTGCTTTTTCTATTTTCTAAGAAACTTGTGAGAATGAGTCCACTGTGGATAGAAAGGCATTCAGATATTATGGGGAGCGTTGTGGAAGGAATTAAATGCTCTCTATTCTAAAACAATGGAATGAATGCCAAGCAGCAGCAGTATGAAATGAGTGAAATTAAGCTCTGGCCCAAACCAGGTGTTTTTCATTCCCACGGTTCATTGACCCTGACTTTGATTTGGATGTCAGATAATACCCTGTCATTTGTTTAGCTGAACCAAATCATATCATTATTATGAAGTGCTAAGTGATCTGCACAGTAATATTTTCTAATGTTATTTGGCACACACAAAATAAAAATAGTAATAAAACATGTAAAAAAACTTCCAGTATGGAAAAGATACTAATCATGTTGGTTACCAAAAAGCAGCAGGAGCACATGGAATAGTTTATGTGGCTTTCCAGATCCGACTAATCTCACTTTCATTCTAAAGTTATTCAGATGATACTTAAAACTTTTGCTGAAAGCTTTCATTACTTTTTAATGGATATTCCCCTTTAAACATGTTGTTTTAAATCCCCTTGGCTGAAAGAGACTTCAAATCAAATTCCACCTTTATGCTGTCTTTTTGAGCTATGTCCCACTTTCTGTTGAAACTGAGGAAATGTTTTTAATCTTTGTAGGTGCACAGTCAAACGATCTAAATTAACAGTGGGTTTACACCGTGTGTTACCATTTAACTACTTTATTCTGCATGAGCATTCATTTGTACATTGCAGGAACAAAGGGATGTAAAGTAAATTATTAACTTTTTAACTTCAGAATGTTGGTAAAACTGTCGGTATTAGAATGACCTTATCAGCCTTTTAAAATCACGCTATTAGGACTTTTTGGAGAGCAGCACTTTCATAGGGAAGAGCTATTGAGTCAACCACCCACCTCCAGCTAGAACACTGATGTGGAAAGTGGATCTGGAGATGGTTGGTTGATATTTTTGCATGTTTGAATTTAGGCCACAATTCAAATTACATTGAAATCAGACTAGAAACAACTTTGGCCCCACTGGATTTTTTCAGCAAGTTTTAAGTGTGTAGAGAAGAAGCCATTCTATTTCAAGTGGAAAGTGGCATAATATATTTTTACTGAAAACTGAAATTGGAGAAGCTTCAGTGAGTTGTACTCCAGGAGGAAATACCCTTAAATGGGAAAAGGAAAGAGGGCAGCAAATTTATTCCTCTATATCTCTGTAACTGTTGGCAGTTTTCTTCCTTTCTTCCCCCATTTTTATTGTCGGAAGAAATGTGTATTCGACTTTACCTAGAGGATTTTCATCGGCTCCAAACAAGAGCATTGGTGCCCTTCTTTTTAACTTATTTTGACCTTGTGGCACTTCATTATTTTGTAAACAATCTTAGTTTTGTTTTTCAAAATGCAACACTTTCATTACTTGTGAATCATTGCTTCCAAGGCAACTTGCAACATACCACAGTGAAACATCCTATTTCTTTGTTTTCCATATTTTGATGTCAATTTGAGAGTTTGTTTGCTTCAAAAATCAAATCAAAACATTGGGAATATGAAGAGGAGAGAAAAATGGGTACAAGCAAGCACTAAGAAAATGTTAATGAAATTCATAAAAAGACTGTGGTGTTTTATGCCTCTCTTGTAAAGTCTGTGTATTTGGATTATTCAAGGCAGTTGGATTACATCAAATAGTTATATTCTATTAATTTGTGGGTTTCTCTTCAGGCCTTTCATATCCTCTCAGTTTCTACCATCTGCCAATAATTACAGCTAAAGAGATTGGCCAGCAAATCCAAGCTCTCTATCTCTGGATTGCTCACAAGGCTGTGAACTCGTGTGGTGGATAACATCTGTTTGCCTGGGCTGTTGAAGTTTATCACGTTCCCTCTAAAATGTGGAGGTCACCTGGAGAGTCTGGAGGCAGAGGAAGGTCACTGCTGTCTGGGGGAACTCCCCAAGCCTGATCCCTGCACGAGGCTGGGGAGGTGCAGGCTGGTGACAACACCTGGCAGGTGGAGCTGGGCTCCCCAGGCTGACGCCACAAGGAGGTGGCAAGATGAATTTGCTGTACTGTTTTCCAGGATTTCCTCTCCTTGACGTGAACACTTGTCCAAGGAAAGCTCTTTACTGTACAAAATGTCTACTCAGGTATCTGTCTGTCTGCCAGTGCATGTAAATATACACTGGCATTAATAGCAGTGGAGGTGTTACATTTAAAAAAAAAAAAAATTAAGAATATTGCAAATCTGCACGAGAGAGACAACTGCATAATTAGAATATCAGTCTAGAATAGCAGAGATTTAATTCAAGATGTATCTTAATCGTACATAACTGTCAAGGAGCTCTAGTACAAAAGAATGTGTATTTTCCTTCCAGACTCAACAGAACACTTGATTCTGCTTTTTCTTTTAATTTAGGTTAAGGAAGTGTCCATGAATTCAGTGCTTGCGTCTGAATTTTCACCTCCCTTAAAATTCAGGGCTGTTTGAATGCACCATGCTGTGTTCCTTATTTCCTTCCTTCTGCACTTACTACTAATCTATTAGTCATTGTTCATCTACCCTTGGTATGTGGTTTTTAATTTGAACAGCACGTGTTGAAATGCTTTCAGCCATGAGTGATTTGGATGCTACTGACATAATTACTGCCTTTTATTAGATAAGCAGTGTATTACTTTAATAAACATAACCACCTATGCTTCTAACAGACTTCTCTTGGGATGTGAAATACACAGTTAATAATTTTGAATGCAACTGTGTTCTCAAGGCAAGTAAAAGAAGATATGCCTGGCTGGAAAGTTTTAGGATGTTGTAACAAGGAAAACGAAAAATTCCATTGTCAGAGAAAGACAAGTCACTTCTTTTAACTTCAAACTTTTGCCTTCATTCATTGAATCAGTTTCTTTTTAAATCACTTTGAGCACAAGCCAGTCTCTTCTGCTTTTGAAGGCATGGATGTAAGAAGGAGGTCGCTACAGATGAGCCTGGATGTGATGCATCTCTCCTGCATGGATCCCATCTCAGCCCAGCAGGCAGGCTGGGGGAGAGGGTTGCCTCAGCCTTCTGCTGCTCACCAGGGCTGCCTGCCCCAGCAGATCTGCCTGCTGGCAGAGCCCTGCTGCCTGCTGTTTCATTGCTCCCTGGCAACACAAAATTCTCTTTATTCCAACTCTATCAGTAGTATGGGAGTCTGATAAAATATTTCTATACTTACTTGCCTTCACAGAGTTGGACTTTCAGCTGTCTTAGCTCTGGACACTTCATGTAGTACAAGGCTTTGACCAAGCATCTGTATTTATAAAAATGACTTCCAAGAAATGTGTTATCCATCCACTTGGGTTAAGGGAGAGGTCAATGTCACCTGAGACCTGTGTATTACATAGAGGGCTCAGCAGCACTGTAATGCCCTTGCTTTGGTAAAAAAAAAGGAATCAGAAAATTGTGAGAGTGGTAGAAACAAGCAGTGAAATTTGTTTCCTTTGAACAAGGGTGTGTTTGGACTAGAGCTAGTCTGGGGTGTCAGAACTATTGCTATCAAGCAAGAAATGGCACTGTTATCACTAAACTGAAAGGTCAGCTCTGTTGGAAGTGCCAATTACTGGTAATATATGAAGTGAGTTTCTTGGTCTAATTGGGAAATATTTCTAAAAGACAGTAGAAATCATGTGAGTGTGTTGTGAACTTTGTGTTCCTCCAGGTGAATTACTGGGGTGGATTCCTAAGGGAGATGGGGAAAATGCTGCTCAAAAAGTGCAATAGATGTCTTTGGGGCATCAGAGCCTCGTTAACTGCCTCCTGCTTTTGTCCTGGGTTTACTGCACCAATATAAAGTTTAAAACTGCTGATGCAGGAACTCCAACAGACTTCAGGAAATAATCTTTGTGCAGTGCTATGGGCTTCCACAGATGGCTGCTATATTTCACCCTATGATTTTCACATGCATAAATGGTGAGCAAAGAGAAAATGCTATCAAATGGAGGTGTTTGTAGTGCATCCACCATGGACTCTTTACACCCTTACATGTATAAAGATAATAAATAATAGATTATACATGCTCACAGAGTGTGTTAGATTGCCTAGAGGAACAGCCTTTACTTTTTGTCTGTAATGTATTAAGAGCAATTATTCTGTCCTTGCCCTTTTTTTTTTCTTTAAACCTGGAGAATCCCTGGTGGAAGCTTTCCCTTAGCTCATGATGCAAAAATAACACTTTCTGAAAACTGCTGCTGGTGTTTTAAGCTCACTCCAGTTCCTGCCCAAGGTCTGTCTGCCTTTGCTTGCTGCTTTTGCCTCCTGCATTCATAGAGGCTCCTTGATGGACCCTGTGCAGATGAGGACACAAAGTGCCCAGATAACAAGAAGGACAAAGCATATTTCTTACAATCAGAATGTAAAGGCAGAGTTTGATCTAATGCCTCATACATTTGGTTTTTTTCTATATAACACATCCCTATCATTGCAAAATTATCCCAGTCACTTTCTTGTTTTGTCCCTTTTTTACAGAGCGATGAGGTTTTAACCGTCATCAAAGCCAAAGCACAGTGGCCGGCCTGGCAACCTCTGAATGTGTAAGTAAGTGGGGAATTGGGTGTCTCAACAGCCTTGTGTTGAGTGTGGGAGTATGGGCCCACATAAACATTCACTCTAGTAATGAAAGAATCTAAAAATATGTGGATAGATCAATTTTTTATTTTTTTTTGGTGGGGAGAGAGGGAGAATTTCTTTTGTTGGTTTTATTGGGGTTGTGGTTTTTTTTCCCAACAACTGCTTCTCTCCTTTTTATCTCTTTAGTGTGTTTTCATTTTTACACACTGTGGTTCACTAACTGTTGCAGCAGGGCTATCCTGTGGAGTTTGTGCCTTCTACAAATAAGTGATGATGTTTATTCAGTGCTTGCTCAAATGTATGCCATTCTACATGTAACAATATTTTTTAGCATCCTGTGCTAAAAAATGTGCACACTGTGACAGTGCTCTGTATTGACACAGCAAATCCTCATCCACCCACAGAAAACTCTTAAAGGACTGATTCTTCAAAATGCCTGTCTGAAACACTCCGTGATCCTGATGGCACTATAACCATGGTGGTTTCACCAAGTGAGACAGCAAACTGCCTTCTCAGCATCCTAACTCTCGGCTCTCTGGCACTCAGCAGAAAAGAGGACAAAACTTTTCTTTCAGGATATTCTTGACTTTACTGGTGGCCTTTCAAGGGGAGTGGGGGAGGTGTCAGGGCACGGGGGCATTTCCTGAATAAGTTATCTATAGTTTGGCCTAAAGTTCATCCTAATTATCAAAGCCCAAATGAGACTTAGAAAAAGTGACTAAAGATGAGAACTCAGCAGAAAGGGGTCATCCGATTATCTGACAGTCAAATTAAGTCCTTGGAGGAGGAGGTCAATTAATTTACTGCAAGATTGTACAGACCAGGTAGCCCTGTTTCCACCATGAAAATCATAAGGGTAGCAGTCAGTGAAATGCTGTGTCTGGCTTTGTCATCTGCATTTCAGATACTATGTGAAAGTTTGGAGGTTAGTCAGAAAAAAACTTCAAGAGAGTTCAGTTTTTAGAAAACAACCCCTACCCTAAGGGGCTTAGAAACTCTTAAGCAGCTTAGGACTTAAGCTATTCACTTTATCATCTCCCCCCTCTGCAAAAGGAAAAAAAAAAAAAAAAGGTTAGGAGGTGAGCACAGCTTAAATCTTAAATAGTGAAAAGATTTCTGATAGCTGATCCCTCTTTAATCTAGGAGGAAAAAAAAAAAAACGCAGAAAACCAGCACCAAAGTATGAAATCTCTTATAGCATGGAAGCTAAGGAAATTTGTGACAAGGAAATTCTCACTAAAGCTATGGGAAAAGACTTTACAACTGTGACTAACCTTCAGAGCAGCTCACCTGAGCATAGGATGGATTTTCCATCACTTGAATGTATTTTAACCCTGAGCTGTAGGCTCTGCACAGGAATTGCAGGTTAGGCTTTTTTTGGCAAGGTGTAATGCAGGTGGTCAACTGAGGTGACAGTAATGGCCTTCTTTATTTACGGTCTTCTCCTGCTGAAGTTTTGAGGATTTTTGCCTTGCAGTAGCTGTGCATAGCAATTTTTATTTTGTTGCTTTCATTCTATTCTCCTCAAATTAACGCTTAAAAATGAAAACTTTAGTCCACTTCTCTGTTCTGCTCTGGTGAGTTCTTGAACTGAAACAAACCGTTTATTTTTTCATTCCAATTTCAGTTACTTTCATAAAGCGACATTTATATGTGATGTTTCTGCATCAAAGTGAACAATATTGCTAGGAACTGACTACTGTGGGTGCTTGGAAGGCTTTAGCATTGACAGGAGGGCACATTTGTACTTTGTTCACAGAAAATGGAGAGGACCTCCTGCTCCAGATTCTCAATCCATCATCTTGAACATATTACATCACAAAATTCAAAGCTAGCCAAAGTATGTTTCCCCTGGTCATGATGCCTAGTTTCCTACAGCCCTGAGAAACTTCACAACAAAAGCTGAGTGTGAACAACTTCAGATCCTCTCTAAGGCATGTTCTTTCACAGACATGCCTGCAAATGCTTTTGCTACATCCTCCAGATGTTCTTCCAGTCGATTCTTGCCTTTTCTATATGGCAATTCTCACCTTTCAGTAACATCAGAAGGAATAAATCTTTGTATTTGTGCTTTCAAATGCTCTATAAAGTTTCCTCTAACCCTTCACTTTACAGGTAGTGTTTGAATTTTGGCTTTTTATACATTTCTTAAATCATACTTTACCATGATGTCCTAATTTTTAATTCCATTTAAAAACATTGTCTAAGCACACAAGAAGAGAAAAATTTCAATATCCATTAACTGGTGTTAATTTCCCATTTGCTATAATGAGTTGTCCTTCTTGGAATTTAGATTAGATCTGTGCAAGTATTGGGTAATGACTCCTCAGGATAAACAATTGTTCTGTTATTATGCATAGCACTACCATCTTGCTAATCCAGAATTGACTAAAAGTCATGAATATTCTTCTTTTGCATAATCATCGGTTATATATGTAATGTATAATATGGTACAATAGTGGTGCCAAAGTGGTCTTACAATGTGTCATAGTAAACCTTCCTGAATGTATTTCACAATAATTATAAAATGCATAATACTATTTTTTATGGGGGTCTAACGTGTCAAAAGTTGGCAAATTCATCCTCCTCTCACTTCAAAGTTTACCTCCCAATTCCATATAGTGAATTTCATTGCTAACTCTACCTAAGTTAGATTACCAAGTTAGTTGTGGTGATTACACTTAAAATCAGAGGGATGAGAGGGACAATTGCCTCCAAAGCATGAGAGGGCTGTCAGAGCATCAATCTCTTTGCTGCTCTTGGGGAGAAGGTGGGATGAGGCACTGTGGACACCATGCTGCTGCCCCAGTGGATGTGGCATCACAGAATAACACCCCAGAGCCAGTGGGGCTGGAGAGCAGGGACACACACAGAGGTGGTGGCAAACACTGTCATGGAAGGGAGACTTAAGGGCTCAGTGTTTGCTCATTGGAGGCACCAGCTCAGTCAGGCCCATCTGTCAGGGGAAACTCAAGAGAAATGAGATTGGGGCACATGCTGAAGCTCAGCACAGCTCCAGGTACCAGCTCTGCTGCCCACTCAGAGGGATCACCAGCCAGGACAGGCACTGTGCCTGCCCCTGGGGCTGCTGGCTCCTCTCCCATCTTTCCAAACCAGCCAGGCAGATGCAGTATCTCCCCTCCTTACAGAGGCTGTAGCAAGACAAGATGCTGATTCTTGCCTGCATCATGAGGAGCTGGTTGTGAACCCTTGTGTTTCCACTCTGGCCACCCATAATAACACGTGAGAGGGTGGGCTGGGCTGGGAGCTCTCACAGATTCATCGTGGACTTAAATGGCTTTTCTTCTACCTGGTCAATGCCAGTCAATAAGGGGGTGAGTCCTGAGGCCAGTCACACCCCAGTTAGTAAATTTTCAAGCTCTTGTATAAACTGAGGGCATGAAGTGTGTAAGTCAGTGTCTAAATCTGACCATGTCAAAAGTCTTTGTTCATGACACCAGAGATAAGGAGGGAAATATAATTGTAAGGTTTTCTTCTGCTAATGAAGAAGAAGTGGAGTCTCTGTCCACTGGATTTCACTGTCTGCTTTTTATCATTCCTCTCCTCAGTCCCTATATGTGCTCTTTGTCATTGTTTTCAATTATTATTATTATTATTATCACTCACCTTCATTAACCTTCATTTATTTTCTTATCCAGGGCACCAGAGTGCAGAAAACTCTCCCTAATTTTCACATGTAGGAGGCAGATTTGGGTGATCTTTATGAACTAGTTTTATGGTTGCCCAGCTGAGAGAATATTGATAGCATGAGAAGGACGAGTGGCAGACCAAGGAATAAAACATTTTGCTGTTGCTTATATTTGTATTACCAAGTTGTGTGTCTGAAATTCTGACTTTAAAGTACTCGCAGGGAGTGCATTCTTCCTTGAGCACACTGGTATCAGGATGCAGCATGCTGTCAAATCAAAGCAGTTTTTCTTATCTTGCTTGTATAAACAAGAGCACAGCTCATTGCTCCCTTCCTCACAGCCGTGTTTCAGGCAGAATCAAATTTTATTTTCATCCTCAGCTGCAAATCATTGGCCTTTGGCGGTATGGAGGATAAAATACAGCAAACCCAGATAATACCAGTGCTATCCAAATCTGCATACCTGTAAAATAATCAAGCCATAACGGAAGAATTTGGGATAAAGAAGGCAAGACTTTTAAAGTTAGTATGCATCAAATTAGCCAGGAGCTATTACTGTTTTAAATTTTGCCTTGAATTTCCTTTCCCCAAATACATCACATCATTTTTTTAATTTCTTATTTTTTGACTGTATTCATTACTCGTCTTATTCCAAATTTTGACATCTTTATTGTGACACAAAAGCAGTATTTGAATCACAATTCTTGTGTCTAATCACTTTTCTGTAGTTCCTGGAAACCAGGGAGGCATTCAGCCCCATGTGGAATACAGACTTCCATGTGCCTCTACAGCATAACACTGATAAATACAAACATGGATCAGATACAGGATGGAAATTATTTTCCAGTGTGTCATGTGTCCCATTTTGAAATACTCATACCTTATAAATTATTAAATACCAGTACAGATAGTGTGACTCTCACAGGATTTTTGTGTGTTTATTCTCTTTTCCTGGCACTTATAAGGGCAATATTGATTTGGGAGAAAAAAAATAAAAAAGAAAAAGAGACTCTAACTTTCTATTAAACCTTTCAGATCCTAAAAAAATGGCAAGAGCTCACTTCCCTGCACAAATTAGCTGCCTATTTCCCATTTCTATCTTTCTATCTACAGAGTTTAAGTCTGCAGTCCGAGCTAGGAGAACATATATGCTTGTATAGGGGTTTCCAGCAGTAGGTTTGTAATTATTACGAAGCATGTGTGTGTTTTTAATTATTACTTTTTTTCTTTTGTTTAATTATTTCAATTTTAGTATGCCAAACTGTGCACCAAATACTTCAATGCAAAAATGTAAGATATTTTATGTAGGTAAATGACATGGTGAGAGTACCTGGCATTAAAAGGTTAGGGGTTTTTAAATATTCTCAAGTTTTGTACTCCTCTCTCATTTTAATTTTCTTTTCTTTTAGGCAAAAACCCTACTGCTTTCTAACCTTTTTACTGCCTCAGTCCATTCTTAGTTGCAACTAGTGGACATTGCAGTGAAAGGCATTTTTCTTCACTATAATTCTGAGTTATTTGAAGTTTGAAAAACTGTCCTTTCTTATTGTCTCTTCTGTTTCCATTTCATTTCTATGTGTTTTTTGTGTGAGTATTCGTGGTCCTGTGGTTGTCCAATGCCTCTTGACTGAGTGCAGATCTTACTCTTTTTCTTTCCCCTTTAAGCAGCTCTTTTCCTTTTATTTGGAGATTGCTTGAAAACACTCCAGTGAGCACTCGAATGCTAAGCTTAGCAGAAAAGGAGGCCTATTCTTTTAGAATTCATGATGGATAAGAGTATTTAGTCCAAAGTTTATTAGTTTATCATCATCTCCTAAAATAATCCCATCAACCTCTTTCCATTTCAAGTCTTTTCTCTGACTACAAAGATGTTAGGGCTGTTTTTCCTGGCTTCCAAGGAGGATAACAGCAAATGTCAGAGCATGTTCCCAAGCATGGGTTCTTAGCATTGAGGCAGATAATGTGACTAAACTGGGCAGCAAAGCCCAGAAATCAGACTAAAGAGTATTCTATGGAAAGGTGATGGGAAACACAAAACTGTTCTGGTCCAAAAGAAGTTTGAGTCAATCATACGAGCTGGAGGGAAAAATGCTGACATATTCTGTTGCATTTTCCTTCTTCTATTCTTGAATGAAAGCTCTTTCAACCTTCCAAAATTCTTCTGTAACAATTTGAGGAAGCGAGTGTTTGTTATATGGTTTGTTCCTGCAGTGGATTTGCTATGATCAATAAGTTTTTATTACAGCATTTGGGAATTGAAAGCCAAATGACAGGTGAATCCATCTGGGGCTTCAGTCTTTGTTTGTTTCTCATTTTACTTTGATTTTACTTATATTTTTAACAGTTGCCTTTTTTTTTTTTTTTTTAATTGTACTGTAGTTTGCTGCTATTCTTGTGCCCACAGAACTTCTCTTCCTTAAAGTGGCCTCCACATTTAGATCAGTGAACAATTAGATGGAGGACCTCCTAAGCCAAAAATAGAACTCTTTACTCTCTTCCGAAATGTAATAACTCCTTCTTCTCATCACATTCTTCATTGCTAAATATCTCAATTGATTGTGTCTGATACTCTACAACTCACACAGCCTCAGTGTGGTGTTGTCTCACTGATAAACATCCCTGTGTAAAACTACCCAGGATTATGTATACAGTTGCATACTTCAAAGAAGTCCTCAGTGGTGAAAACAGCTTTGATATCAATTTGTGCCTACATTAATGTTACTGATATCACCTCATCAGTCCCATCACATGGCAGAGAGCTAAACATAAGCGTTATCCGTGTAAACATGATGTGTCACTGAACCTCTCCGTTGACCTCCCATGTTGCATCTTTTGTGAGTTTCAAAGAGAAGCTAATTCACAAAAGGACATTTGGGCACCGTTTGCTGTAAACACCGAAATTCCCAAACCTTCAATTTCTGAAGTGTTTACATATTTAAAGAGCTATTAGTAACACTACTAAATGTAACTTTCAGTGTTCCCAACACTCCCTGCATTTTCACAAGGATGAGGGGACCTCTATTGGGCAACAGATTGTAAGTAAACCGTATTAACTTACATAATTTAGTTGTTGCCCTGCCTGTTTTATCAGCAAGTGCCTGATCTTCACATATAACTTTGTCAGCCACACACCTGTAAGCTCAGCAAAATAAAGGGCTCTCCCCATGGCCCTGAACTGTCTGGGTTTAATTGCCCTTTCCCCCGAGGAGATTTGAATCTGCTACCTCTGAATGTAAAATCCAGCAACTATCATGACTTCTAGCTCATGCCTTGTTATTTTGCATGGAATACTTGAATATTTATCAGCCAGAGAAAGAAAGCAATCACTAGGATTTTCCTCTTAAGAGGAGGGAGGAGAGACAGTTTTCTGGAGGGGATTAATCTCTAAGTGAGTTACCTATTTTGTAAGATGGGGAGGGGTATTTGTGCCATGGGTAGAGATTAGCTGCATGTTCTCATTAATTATCAATCACTCTGTATTTTGTGGCACTTATGCAATGACAATCGATGGCCTTTTCAGTTCCCTGGCGGTCTGCAAGGAGAGACTGTTCCTGGCAAACAAAAATATTTTGTTCTCTTTCCAGGTTTTTAGCTTTTTCCTTTAAAACACTTTCACGGTACTTAAAATTAGAATGGATTAATTAATTTTGAATCAAAACACTTGAATTTGTCTCTTTTCTTTGATTGTTATTTACGGAATTCAGCTTAAAACCCCCAAAGTTTCTCTTCAACCAAAGATACACTCTTAAAGTAAAGTATAATTTAATTTTATCTAGTTGAAATTGCTTTTCCATTACTTGTTAAATTTCTCTATGCTGGAAATAGGAAAAAATGGCAACATTTTCATTATATCCATAATAAATGGAGAAATTATTTAGATTTAAATGAATTAAACTTTTAAGCAGATGTATCTTTTTGTGTTGTCCTATTAAATAAATATACCTATCTGGAGAATTTGATAAATTAGTTATTAATCTGTGTGAATAATGGGTATCTTTCTAAACTGCATACGTGGTTAAAATGTACATGCACATGAGCCACAACTAAAACTGGTATTTTTCTTTCAGTAAGACCTATATTAAAAATATTTATAGGCTATATGCAAAATCAGTACCTCGTTGTGCTACCTACATTTGGAGTGTCTCACTAACTTTCTGGCTTGGTGTGAATGCACCAGCACACCAAAGCTGAACAGAAATCCTCCTCCTGCTTCCCTCTGGAGCCAGATGTTTGCTGTGTCTCCCTCAGAGGCCCAAAGGCAGTGCCAAATGCTGTTCTCTACTAGACTTTAATCAGCATTGAGAGGAGAGGATTCAAATCAGTGCATCTTTCAGCTTTGATAACAGCGAGGCTTTAGATAAAAAATAATGAAAGACCCAAAGCCCTGAAGACTGGAGACCTGACAATGTCTGTACCTTAATTCTGTGAATTAGCTCTTCCTAGAGTGTTTTATCAAGTATTGATAGAATTATTCACAAGTACCACACCAAATTCCTCACAGCAAACTAAAATTCATAGAAAAATACCTACTAATTTTCTTTAATTGTTCCAGTTCCTATCCATCCACTTGAAATATTTGGTGTGAAATGAAATTGTACCTCTGTTTCTTTTAAAATATTAGGAGGCCACAAACATTTAGTTTTTTAGGTGAGTAAATTCTGAGGCTGAATGCTCATTTTCAGTTGATGTATCTCTTGTGCTGTCCCATTAAGAGTGCTGAAATTATTTCCTAGCTTTTCATAAAATAAATAAATAAATAGCTACACATAAACAGCTGAGATTGGTATCAGAATGTAATTTATAAAAATTTACATAAGAAATGAGTAAATTATTCAGTTGTTTAATTAATCAAGAATTTTAATTAATTAAGAATTTTTAAAAAAATACAAAACCAAACACATTTGAACACAAATACTTATGTTTGGGTTAAAATGGCATTGAGAAGGGCTGAATAGTGACTGGATTGCAATTAAGCAGCTGTATTTGGCATTGTCTAAAAGTTATTTGCTATTTTCTTCAAAGTATAAGAAAAGCTCATGTCATAGTCCTTTAATCATCTATGCACTGGATATCATGAATATTTGGTTATACAAATTGCTTAAAATGCTATCCCACCTAATGATTTGAAAAATAAATCATGCATGTATATTTTTTCCTTGTGTGACTAAGTCAGCAGAGAGTTATATAGAAATAAGGAAGCTTATTATTTATTTCTACTTCTTATATTCCTTATAATGCTCATTTCTCTTGCATCCTTGTCAGATGTTTTCTCCTAATTGAGGGCTGCATTCATCTATCTTCCAGGTCCTCTGTACTTTTAAAATAGTAAAGCTTGTACATTTTTTTTTTTTGCCATTAAAGTTTGTATATCCTTCCATAGCTGGATTTGGCCCATTGAATACCTTATGACATGCCTGTGGTTGAATTACCTTTAGGTTTAATAAAGAAAAATGAAAGAGTTAACTCTTGTTACAAAAGCAAGAGTCTCTCTCTACAGAAAAGTGGACAGCATGAGCAGTTCTAAAAGAATAACTGATTTAAAACTAAACTTAAATATAACCACAATGCTAAGATAGTGCCCAGCTGTTACCTGACACAAATCTTAATGATCTTTGTAGGGATTCCTGGGGACAAAAATTACTTTTGTTGTCAACTGCAGCCAATAGCTTGCAATAGCAACAGATCTCTGACCACAACAGTATGAACATTACAGGGTTGGGAAGTCAGCAATAAAAATCCATCTACTCCCTGCCACTGGAACAGCAACTTTGCTGTGCCTTTTAAGCAAAAGCAGCTGCATCCAAGAAAATAAAACTTCCAGCAAAGAAAAATTAAATTTGTACAAGCCCATCTCATTGATAACAAGTCACCATGAATGATTAAAAATAAAAGGATATAAAATTGCCAGCAGCTAAAGCATGAAGAGTCGAAACAAGGAATAGGCTGATGAACTGTCTGAGTTACAAATTCATTCGCAGTGACTTGCCATTGTAATGAAGTGACATGAGTGAAATGTGGTTATATTTGACATATCACTGGATTTATGTTATCCAAAAAGAAAATACTATCTTTTCATAAGAATTATGATGTACTTTTCTCTTGACAAATGAGTTGATTTAAATTTTGAGATGCTTGAAAGTATTTTTTAAATTCCCTAAGTGACTCTCTCCAAGTACATCTGCGCTTTTATAAGAATAAAAGTTGTAATGTTGTGTTGTATGGCCCATATTTTCCCTTAAATAGGTGCCCTGGGAATATTTTAAAAAGATTTTCTGTGAGGTATGTCTTGTCTAAACTTAAACCCCTGCTTTAATTCTATGGTGAAAGCATTACAATCTCTACAGTGTATGTATTTATAACCACGAGCAGTCTCCATAATGAACAGCTGCCTAAGCTGTCTGCATCTGTCACAAAGGCACTGCAGCAGGAGCAGATCTGTAGAGTGAAACAGGGCTCGGGAAGTGACAGGTTTTGGGCATGGGACTCTGCCTTGGGCAGCCACCGCTCAGGTCACATGGAATGTGGCTCTCTGCTGGCAGCAGGAGCACAGAGGGACTCCAGGAGAGACTGATCAGAAAGAAAGCAGCTCCAGGATATGAACCAGAGCACAAGGGGAAATTCAGCCCAGAAATGCATCTCACCTAAAACACCCAGAGATACTTGTCCCTCTGTGCTCTTATAGGATGCTGTGCAGTGTCATTACACCTTACAATCCCCTGCTGGCACAGAATAGTAGAAAGCGATTTCGGGATTGCCTGAACAGAGAGGAATAGCATGCTCCATCATTTTCTTGTCTGAGTGAATTTGACCAATGGACTCATTTATCTAACAAGTGGAAAATGCGGGAAATGTTACGTATCACTTATAGTTCACATTGTATGACACTGATTACAATACCTTGCTTTTTCAGTTGATTTAATTTCTCTGCATTTTAAGTATGCAGACTGAAATTTTCATGCCAAGTTAGAGGAAAATACAATGTTTTACTTATGTTTAGAGTGCTATAATAGCTGTTTATTGATTAAGGTCTTGTACTGCCATCCTTTGGAAAAGTGACTTGACGATCAATGAGTTGAAAAACTCACCCGCATCTCACCAAGTTTAACGAATGTACAGAGACCTCAGTATTCCTGTGATTGCTTGGTAACATCTGGTACCTCATTATTTCTTCAAAAACTGACCTTATCAGAGATGCCATGTAAAGTATACATGGATGAACAAAAATTTTGCAGAAGCCATAATGGAAGCCAGTGGGAACAAAATCAGAGTGCAGAGTTCAGGCTGATGGGGAAAACATTCTTGGATTGAAGCTTTTTGGAATGCAAAACTATTTTTAGTAGTTAAAAGTAAGCTCTTTTGGTGAAACTGCAGGAAGAAGTGGAGGAAAGCAGCACATATGAATTGGCATTTGTGTGCTATATCATGGCTGGCAGTATTACTCTTGTAAGATATAATCAAGACCTGAATTTATATAATCTATAGACAGATGTAAATGTGGAATGTTCACGGGATTCAACAACATGTGATATTTTCCTTACATTAATTACGAGTAAAAAAAAAATAATTTGTCTTGAAATCCTAAAACAAAGAAATGGTCAAATTCAAACTGATTTTCTTAGAAACTAACTTCTTTAAAATAAAAGCATTCTCAGGAAACATAACAAAGCCAAAAAGAAGCCAGTTCTCAGAGGAAAAATACATTATCTTGTAGAAGAAAGGAAAGCACTTCAATTAAAGTAAATATCTTGTTCAGATTTATGTACTCAATTTTTTGGATGAGATCCCTTGTCATAGCTGTATGGAAAAAGCTTTCTCGCAGAGTGTGATGTGGAGATGATGAAAATGCTTTGTAAAAGGCTCAGGTTTCACGGCCAACTGATCACAAGGGAGCAGGAGTGTAATTTTTAATAAATATTTCTGGGTTTAGATTTTCAAAAGACTTAGGAATGAGCTGTGGTAGTAACAATTAATACTTGCAGAACTTTCTAGGCATTCTGTGGTACCTACTACTGAAAGAGATACACCAAAAAAAAAAAAAGAAAATGCCATGTTCTGGTAGCTCTGTGCTTTTAATGAAATTTTTTATGAATGTGGATGTATGATTTGAGCCTTGCAGTTAAAAGTCATATTAACTTGTTTGATGACATGCATCCCAGGAATGGAATATGATGATGGCCTGCAAAGATTTCTGTTGCTTCTCCCACTCCTAAATATATTGTCTTATAGAGTTGCTATTTTTATTCTTGTGTAGCAACATTTTATTTCAATAGTGCCACTACAGCATGTGCCTTTGCTTTTTATTTCTGTAAATCTCTGGAGGGTTTTTTTCCCCCATGAATCCTTATGTCTCTTGTTATCTCCTACTGTCACACTGTGCTGTCTATCCTAAAATGGGGTAAAAGCCAGTATCTGTCAATCCAGATGTAAATGAAGTTTCCTTCCACAAAATGACAATATAGTACTAGGAAACATTTTCAAAGTTTGGGGATTTTGTGTACAAAATGACAGGAATGAGAAAACCAGACAGAGTCTCTTGTTTCTATGGCAACATGATAGTGTGTCTAGCTCAGCTATTTTCTCCTTTTATGATTTTATAGATAGCTGAGATTCATCCAGTGAAGTTTAATATTGTCAAAAATAGAATTCTAACCCCCAGTCTAATCAGAAATAGTAATGCATAAAGGACAATACAATCTAGGGAAATAAAATAAATTGTGGAAAAAGTCAGCTGTGACTTTTTGCACAGATTTCTCTGGAGCTGTGAAATAATTCTGAGTGCTCCAGCTCTGCATTTGGCTAATGGCTAAACTGTATTTTATGTCAGAAGCTTTCCTGGGGTGCATCCTTCCTTCCTGCGGTATATAATTTCTCCGTGTTGTTGATGTGTTAGGGACCTTAATGCAACAGGTGATCCCCACTCTTATGACTTTGGAAGCTTCATAGATGTGTCAGTAAATTCCTGACAGGTGGATGCAGGAGAAATTTATGTTGAATGAACAGTTTAGCCACCAGCAGACCTAATCAAAACACTCATGTTAAAAGGCTTTGACTTCGAAATGAATGAGTTCAGGTAAGGATTGGATCTAAATGGTAAATGTACTGTTTCACATTGAAAATATAAAGTCTGTCTGGTGTTTTTGGGTTTCTTTAAATGTAAATTCCAAATTTTATCCCAAAAGTAGAAATATTTGTTTCACCAAAAATATTACTTGAAGTAAATATCAGACAAAACACATTTTTTAAAAAATCCATATAAAATAATAGGCATTTTTACATGTTTTTATAACTCATCAAAATTTGAGGTTGAGTGTGATTGAGCTCAAAATGCGTGTAAATATTTGATAATTAATATCAGATAAAAGCTTTAATCGTATGAATTACTATCAATATTTCAGGAATGTTAACAAGAATGAGCAAACCTTAATATTTCAGGAATGTAACGAGAATGAGCAAACCTAACAACATATGCTGCCCTTACAACATGCTTATTCTATTTTAATGTCTCTACAGAGCTCCACTTACATGAGAAAATAACAGTCTCTTATTTTTTCACAGACAGCAGGACAAAATACTGTGGAGTTGTAGATTAGCAGCTCAAGGCTACAAATTTCCACCTCTCTTAGCATGCATTCACATGCTATCTTAAAGTATGATGTTACCTGAGTTACCTGATGTTACCATTTATAGTTATATACATTTATTAAGGGTTGACAAACCCCCCCCAACTAATCACAAAGTAATGTTATTCTTATAAAAAGAATTGTTTCAAGTGTTATGTATTTCATTGAGACCTAGGGAAACTTCGTCTGACAGATGGTCTGACACCCACATTGAGAAATTCATAATTTGATCTCCAAAAAATAAACCCTAAGTAAGAACATATGTGTTTGTTGGAAAAGAAAAAAAAAATAATTGTGGATCATTTTTTTTGTCAGAGCAAGCACATATGGCAGTTCCATTTTCTGTCACCATTTACTTTCCACTTGAAATTCAAATGTCACTAGGCAAGGAGAAAAGTTGAGTATTAAAACATAGGAAAGATTTGACTAAGAACAATCACTGCAAGAACTTTATGCTAATTGTTCATGGAAATTAATGGCCATCCAGTTAAATCAAACTTACTCATCCCATCCTGCCCTTGCTTTTGTTTCTGTACATGTTCCTCCCATTGGTAGTTACTGTTTTATGATTATTTCCCAACCATCTGTTGTCTTTCCTTAAGCCAAAATAATTTCCCTTTATAATTTCGTGAGTAATCAAGTAAGCATTATTTTCATGCAATTACATGCCTACTTACTAATCCTGACTCCTCATTCTTGTGTAAATACTCACCAAGTAACTGGAACAATTCACCATTTAAATTTCTAGTGAACAGAAATCTATTTGCAAAATTCCAAACCTCCAGTTGTTATCCGTTTGCATTGTTATTAATGCAACGATAATTAAACATTTTCTCTAATTCACATCTCTAAATACCAAAAGGCATGTGCATGTTAGATGGATAGAGATACTGAATGAACTGGAATGTGTATTGTATTAAAAAAGGTGTTGAGCATCTTCAGAGATTACACTGGGACTGGAGAAACGTCAAATGCAATTCCAGTCTTCTGACATTTGCTAATTAAATGGTTTCAAAAAGCAAAGCAATGCTATTTTAAAATTTTTGAAAGAGTATCTACATTCTTTAGATATTCCAGTGAGTAACATCATGGTATTTTTTGTTAAAAGGCAATATGTGCTGTAATCTAATATTCAGAACATTGTTAACACGGAGTCATAAATAAATCTACCCTGTTTATCTGATGCTGTTCATGGGAGAGGAAAGGATCAGACATCTGGCTGTGATGTTTCTTATGCTGGATTGAAGAACTGATCTGTCACTGCTGTTTCTCAGGACAAACAGGGCACGGTTTGCAGATTGAAAGGTTGAAAAAGGAGATGGGTACCAAGCAACCATTCTCTTACAACACCCCTTAGGATTTCTTTTGTAAATACACCTGTAATTACTTTAGGCAGAGAATTTGTAGCCCCAAAACTCCTGGCTAGCCAAAAAGACATGTTTCCTGAATCTGTCCAGTGATTCCTGAAAAGTGGTTTGACTGTAAATGCTCGGTAAGTGATCTAAGAAGTGACCCAAAGTTATTCCAAGCAGAGCAAATGTTTCCAGCATCATTCAGGGTAACCACACCTAAACGGTTTGTGACAATCTGCAAAGAACACACAGAGTTTCAAAAACTGCAATCCAAATTTGAGATATCTGAGGGGATTTTTTCCAGTGTAGAAAGCCTGTTCACATTTGTTAATCATATCAAAAAGGTGTAGCCATTGATGAATGATGGGATTAGATCAAATAGCTGGTATGTTAATTAATTATTTTCTGCAGTAGCAATCCAAGTAGGCATAGATGACGAAATGAAAATGTCTGAAAGAGAACAGCACGAACCCCCCTCCTTTTGTAATGTTTTGTTTTGTTTGGGGTTTTGGGTTTTTTTTAAGCTAAGTTATATTTTAGAGCAACATTTGTTCTGATGAGTGGTTTAAATGTCAGTAGTAATGACACAATCCCCTAGTTTGATATGCAATAACATATCCTTTTAGCTGCTTGTAGGCATCATTCTTATTTTAAGGACTTACATACACCAAGGGAAGAAGTTGTTATGTAGGCCTTTTTGTAGTCCAGCAGCTGCATCTATCAAAAGTTTTCTAGCTTTCTTCATCCTTTCATTATGACATAAAATAGCCAAACTCTGTCACCTCCTCTGATCTGGTGCTCAGAGACACAAACAGCTTGGCATTAAAGTGCTTTTCCACT
>JAWWMO010000174.1:6085101-6101231 GCA_035047845.1 Dendrocincla fuliginosa
GAGTTTCGGGCTGTCTCAATCCAATGCAAACTGTTCTGTTTGGCCCAGAAAACTATAACCATTCCTTACAGAAAGGATTGAAACTCAATTTTTCATCACTGTGAAGCTCTAAAATCATCTGTTTTCTCTGTCTCCATCTCTCAGTCTAGGAAGAAATTCAGACCAGGCAAAGTCCTGGTTTTGACCAAACAAGGTCTGTCAAGTGAATTGAACAGGTTAGGTGTCCATAGGTGGACTTGTACCTACACTGTGTGTCTGTGCAGGCAGCTGAAGTGAGACTAGATCAGTCTCATCCTCAAACAGGACACATATTCCCATGTCAGATGACAAAAGATGGTTGTTTTTTTCTTTCAGACCTGGTCTATTTCGAATCTAAGGAATTTCTCCAGCTACAATACAGTTCTGAGGACATATTGCCTAATTCATCTCTTTTTATTAAAGTAGTTATTTAACCACACAACATGGCACGCATCTTACTATGAACTCCGCTTCAGGCCTGAATCATTAAGTATTAGAGAAGTGCTTTCTGACAAAGCAAAACAAAAGAGAGCAACAACATTTAAAAAAACAAAAACCCCAGAAAACCCACAAAACACCCCTAAAATAAAAAAAAATAAAACAACAAACCAAACAGACAAACCAAACAAACCTAAAACCCCCAAACCAACTAAACAAAAAGACCAACAAAAAACCCTCACAAAAACCAAACCAACCAAAAAACCCCTTACCATTAAGTAAGAATGGACCATTAAATGCAAATGTACCAAGTTCATCTTGCGTTGCAATGATGTAGTATAGCATTTCAGAGAAGTTTTAATTTCTGTAGACTAATTGTATTATTAATTATTAGTTTCTTTTTTAACTTTTTTTTTTCTTTTTAATTACAGTCTCCTAACAAACCTACAGTGCCTCAGGAGAAGATCAGACCACTTACAAGCTTAGATCATCCCCAAAGTCCATTTTATGATCCAGAAGGAGGATCTATCAAGCTGGTAGCCAGAGTTGTCATTGAGAGAATTGCACGCAAGGTATAATATACATATAAAATTCTCAAGCAAAAAAACCCACTTCATACACCAAAAAATTTATCCCTCCTCTCCCTTCCCTTCAAATCTACACTCCTTAACCTACCTGCAACAATGGTAATGCCAGAAAAAACTAAAACTGTCTTAAGGTATTAGTTCTCCTGCTTCTAGTAATTATTACATCTGCTTAATTGGAGGTTTTCTTTAAGTATGCTGAGGAATTCGAAGAGAAAAAGGTGCTGCAGATGCAGTAGTGCCTCACAGTATAGTAGTTTGGCCCCTCTCTCTACATTCATGTATGGGTTTCCTGTATCCAACCTCCACAATAATTCTTTTGCAGGGGGAGCAATGCAATATCGTTCCTGATAACATAGATGATATTGTGGCAGATCTAGCACCGGAGGAAAAAGAAGAAGGTACATTTTAAATGAGTTTGTGCAGTACTAATTTATATTTTGTTTCATTCTCCATTGTCATTTGTAGATAAGGAACAAAACTGACTCAGGAGCAAAAATTCCACTCAGTGTCATAAAGTGATTTAGGTTTTCATCTCTTCTGCTGTCTACTATTAGCCTTCCCTGAGACAGCAAAGAAATTGCATATATACCTAGAAGATCACAATAACAATACAGGTGATAAAAGAGAAGCCTTTTGGGGTTCAGATAATTTTTTTTTTAAATGAAAGTTGGCAATTGGTAATTCTTTTTTCTTCTGGGCTAAAAAGAAGATAGGATGCAGAAGGAAAGAATGTACCCTATTAGAATCTCAAGTAATCATCAGCCGAGGAAAGGGGAGAAAATGGAAGATTATTTTTAGCATTCAATGCATTTCCTTACTTTTCAGATGATACCCCTGAGACCTGCATATATTCAAACTGGTCCCCATGGTCAGCCTGCAGCTCTTCTACTTGTGAAAAGGGAAAGAGGATGAGGCAGAGAATGCTCAAAGCTCAGCTGGACCTCAGTGTGCCCTGCCCAGATACCCAAGATTTTCAGCCATGCATGGGGCCAGGCTGCAGTGATGAAGGTAACCAGGAATGAAAGGTGGAGGAGAAGAACACTTTGTAGGGTTTTCTCTTCCTTTAAAGTTCTTAAGGTGGTTGGCTGCTGTAGTATGGCTTCAGTTATGGTAAATAGAGGGACAATTGCTGAGAACAAAATTGAAGCTGTCTGGGCAATTCTATATTTAAGCAGAGTCAGTGCATGAAGAGGTATAAAGGAAGAGAGTAAAGGAAGAAATAGAGGAGAGGATGATGTGAAAGACATGAAAGCGATGCTGCACACAAATGGGCAGCTGCAGGCTTATCAGCAATTCTGTCGATACTTGCAATTGAAATGGCTCTCTGTGTTTTAGATGGTTCCACTTGCATGATGTCTGACTGGATTACATGGTCCCCCTGTAGCGTTTCCTGTGGAATGGGAACGAGATCTAGGGAGAGATACGTAAAACAGTTCCCTGAGGATGGCTCCATGTGCAAAGTGCCTACTGAAGAGACTGAGAAGTGTATTGTAAATGAGGAATGCTGTGAGTATTTTATTTAGCTTTACAGAATTCAGTCAATAACAGGAGCACTGCCCAAACCATTTTTTATATGAGCCCTACTTACGAACAATTTTCTCTGCCCACTTTGAATAGCTCCCAGCAGCTGCCTTGTCACTGAATGGGGTGAGTGGGATGAATGCAGTGCTAGCTGTGGCACAGGGATGAAGAGACGGCACAGGATGATCAAGATGACTCCAGCTGATGGATCCATGTGCAAGGCAGAAACCACAGAGGCAGAGAAATGCATGATGCCCGAATGCCGTAAGTGTCCAGGAGTTTATATTATCTGCTAGAGCGGCATCACTTCTGGCACATTGTTGCAGCACACAAGGAACACAGCTAAACTAGAAGAAATGTTGCTTTTTCTCCTTCTCCTTAAAATTAGGCCTCTGAGGGAATGTGAATTAAGTACTGCATTTGCTATCAGGATGAGAGAATCAATAAAAGGGTGTTCAGTGGCATCCTATTACTGTATGACCCACACAGTGGTGTGTATATCAGCAAGACATACTTAAAAAACCTTAAGTTATGGAATAAAAGGTATATTTAGTCATAAGGCTAGAACAAAAATAAGACAGTGCTCTTTCCCTTTAGTCCATGAACAGTTCAGAAATCGAGGTGCTCCTTTTGTGCAGTCTCACCCTTACTGTAACAATTAATACTGGGTTTATTTCTTAAGAAATGTCAAGATTATCATCAAAGAAAGAGATAAGTTTAAAAATATTTTTGGTAGATAAATATGGAAGTTTCACATTTTAGACTAAATTCATTTGGCTTCCAGTCATGTTCACTGTGCAACAATCCAGGAGGTTTTTTATATGAGTTATGATTGAAACATAGCTTCTTAAAGTATGTGTTCCTCAGATGCACTGGGACTCTGCAGATATAAAGAAGCTATAGAAATGATATTAAAATCAAGCAAACCTTTCAATTTAATATAATGTTTTCTGAGCTTCTTCAGCAACATCATTTAGCTTGTGACAAGAAAATATAATTGGCTGATGGCAGATAGCACATAATGCATTTCCCACCTGTATTACTTTCAAAACTTATACCTTCGTAATTTATTTTTAACAAGAATTCATTCTGGTTTTATTTTCATCTCAGATACCATCCCCTGTCTACTCTCTCCTTGGTCTGAATGGAGTGACTGCAGTGTAACCTGTGGGAAGGGAATGAGAACCCGGCAGAGGATGCTGAAATCTGCTGCTGAGCTTGGGGACTGCAATGAGGAGCTGGAACAAGCAGAAAAGTGCATGCTGCCCGAATGCCGTGAGTGTGGGACACTCCCTGGAAAGGGAAGGCCAATTACGAGTGTAACAGCCTATTGGGCAAAACTCCATCACCATTTGTTAGCATCACTTAGATGGGAGGGATATCAACTGTGCATTGTTTTTAAAGTTGTTGTTGTTGTTATTATTATTATACACTTTCAGCAATTGAGAGCTGGAATATGATCAAGCCTTAGATTCAACCCTATGCAGATGATCAATATTGCTGGGGTGGCCACAGTTCTGCATATTTAACACACACTACACCTTCAGGCTTCCCAATTATTAATCAGTCAGAATTATAAAACCTACTTTTTTTTTAACTCAAATGCAGAATGTGTGCTAGGAAGGAAGATAAGAAGAGTTAAAATCACCTTGGGGATTGATTCTTTTATCTCACACAAACAGCACAAAAGAGGCTTTCTCCATTTTTGATACATCTCTGTTCCGTATCACTTTTCAACCTGCAATATCATCTGAGCCAGGGCATGGTATGGAGACAGCTGCAATGATTTTTTTACCTTGCTCCATTAAAACCCGCCACTTCTTGGATAGTGCAAATTTCTAGTTACTTTTCAGTCTTTGTGAAGGATGATAGCCTAAGGTGCTGCTGAATGAATGAGATATGATTGCCTTTAGCATCCTGTTGCCAGCTGGTTTATGAGGTTTTATCACAAATCACATTATTTTTCACAGAAAGTGTTGGTTAAAAAGGCTTTTACACTGTAATTGCTCATTCAGCTTCTCTTAAATGATGTGAAATATCAATTTGATTATTATTCACTGGGGCTGTAAGTGTTAAGCAGCGCTGAAAGATGAAAACTTTTAAGTTATAATGGTATTAGTGAATATGGCTTATTGCATAACACTGCCAGAAAGCAAGACTTGCATCTCAGAGGTAGCAAAGTCTTTTTAATTATAGCTCAATTTTCAACAGCATTTCACTACAAAACAGACATATGGGTGGGAAAATTGAAGAAGGCACAGGAGAATTATTTATATGTTCTTTGTAATTTTAGTGATCTGCCAGCACCACTCTTGAAGATGAACTTGAAGGAAGTGTCAAATAACAATTCTGCTAGCAATGGACCCAGAACATTTTCATGTGCAGCTTTAAAATTTAAAATTAATTTGCTGAGCAGACTGGAGGTTTAAGTTGTGTTCATGTATTTGGGGTGTAAAAGCTCTTTAGGCACATCTGTGTGTTTCTTGACCTTACATTTGGACTTCACGGCTTTTGTGCCATGTTTCTTGTTCTTCGCAGCCATTGACTGTGAACTAACAGAGTGGTCCCAGTGGTCCGAGTGCAACACCTCGTGTGGAAAGGGCCATATGATCAGGACAAGGATGATTAAAATAGAGCCCCAGTTTGGAGGAACAGCGTGCCCAGAAACCGTCCAGCGCTCCAAGTGCCGAGTCAGGAAATGCCTGCGAGGCCCAGGTATGGAGAAAAGGCGCTGGAAAGAGGCCCGGGAGAAAAGGAGAAGCGAACAAGCAAAAAAGAACATAGACAGTGAGCAATATCCAGGTGAGTGTGACCCCCTTTTTAGTGTGCTCATGGCTATTTGTCTTTCCTGCGTTACAGGAGTTCAGCATTTCAGCCTAGGGAAAGTTTTAGCAATAAAATAGCCCCTTACAGTGTTTTTCTGTCACCAAAAACCTGTGCAATAATGTTAAAGTGTGACATAAGTCTAGGGCAGTCTGGAGAAAGGGTCATGACTGTCCGTGTTCCATCATTGAAATAATTTTAGCTACTCTACACAGAAGTATGGAATTTGAAAAAAAAAAATAAAATTAGACCTGACAAAGGACTGACTGCAGTTTCTGCAGGTCTGAGTGACAATCTTTATACCCAGTTGCCTTTGAACTTTTAAAATATTTGTTCCGGCATCCAGTGGTGAATTCCAAAACTGAATTAATTTCCCCTTCAGTAATCTGATTCAGACTCAGAGATCTGCTCACACTGCTTTTTCAGTGGGGGACAATATTATCAAGCACTGATTCCTCAAATCAACAAAACATAATACTTTGTGCTATAGTTTACGTTATGTGGACGGGAATTGCTGCTAAGTTGTGATTCATACTTTTTTTTCCCAATGTTTGACAAATTCACCTTGATCATACTTAACAGGTGGTTCTGCTACTAAAAACAATAATCAAATTACTTAATTTTTCAGTTTGTAGGCTGAAACCATGGACTGCTTGGACAGAATGTTCTACACTCTGTGGAGGTGGAATTCAGGAACGCTACATGATGGTGAAAAAGAGGTCCAAAAGTACTCAGTTTACTAGTTGCAAAGACAAAAAGGAGCTAAGAGCGTGTAATGTTCATCCTTGTTAACAAAACACAAGGTTCCAAGTGATGCACTCTGAGCTAAATGGAAAGTCAACCTTGGTTTGGTTTTTAAAACAACAACAAAAAATATAAAGTGTATATTAGTTTTCATTTTTGCAGTGTGGTTTGCTTTTTAGTCTTGCTGGTGCAAGAAAAATATTTTATAAATGTTTCCTCACAGGTTTATGCTGAGAGTAAATCTTTGGTACTCCAGCCAGCCCTTAATGCATAAAAAGAGTAAGTCATCATGAGTTATTTAACTAAAATACAGACATATCTGTGAACATGGAATAGCCATATAGAAAAACTACTTGTAAAGACATGGGATGCATGCATGTTGACATCACTAAGTTAAAGTGACATGTTTCATATGAGGGAGGATTTCTGTCTTGATTTGATTTTGAAAATCCAAAGCAGTGCCTACATGATTACACAACTATGCCAAGGAGTATTTCAGTAATGCTGGTTCAATAATATTAAAGGTGCATGTTTATCTTTTTACACTATTGGGTTAAGCTGATAGTTACAATAATAATAGAAATAATAATAATCCTAAATACTTTTCTTCATGTGGATGCTGTGGTCCATGCAAAATGGTCTTTGTTTCTTTAAAACTTAAAAAGGAAATAGTTTGTGCAGCTCAGTAGTGATGTGTGACCACTACACAGTCACAGTCAAAACAGCACACAAAGAAAATGTATGAATGTCATAATATATTTAGGTTCCATACTGCCATTTTGGGTCTATCCATTGCCTATCAAAATGGATACAGAACTAATAGAAATTGATCCAGAGAGTTGCAACAACTGTGTCACAGAAAGTCTCCCACATGAAAGTCACTAAAAAATTAGATTCATTTTCATGAGGATGTTAATCACAGGTGAAGAGGAAAATAGATTTGCAATATAACAAAAAAGGTAGAGAAAGGGTGAGCCAGGTTCTCATGTATCCCTTACAGCAAACAATGGGAAGGGAGCCTCTGAAACAAAACAATGAAAGTCTCTTAGAAAGGTAATTACAGCTTGACACAAGAATACATTTACAGCAATGTCATTTATGTTTGTTTGGTTGAGTTTTTTCACTCAGAGTATAGAATAATCTAAAAATTACTAAATTTGTGAGGGTTACCCATTTGTAGATATACTAGCCATGTTAAATGCCCTCCCTGGCCACCTGAATGATCAACAGAATGCCTGAGATGAGAAAATAGCTCCTCACCATTCTAATTGTTATTTTATGCCATCTCCTGCGGAGTTTAGCTCTTGTCCCTATGTGTAATCAGGTGTAATCAGCAGGATCCTTGGGCTTCACTTATTATTGGAACACAATATTGTCCTGTAAGTTTAACAACATAGCATTAAAGATAAGAGGTTAAGGTTATGGGTTATCTTTTCATCCAGGAAAGGCAGCATACACCTATGTCTCTACAGAAGTAATAACAAGGCACTGAAAATAAAGACTGTTGATGCTGAACTCTTAAAACAAGCTTGAGAGAAATGAATGGAGAAAAATTTATTTCATAGTCTCTTTAAACCAGCCTTAAGTAATTTCCTTGCTTCCTTAACACTTGGTCACTACCCTGAGAACCTGACACCCTGGGTTTAAGCATTCCTCTTTGCTGTGCACCACAACCTAGTGAGGCTCCACCACCCCGCTGGGGATCCTCTCACTACCCCCCTGCACCTGGACAGGGGACACCCAGGTGGGCTGGTTGCATTGCATTGTAGGGCTTTCCATCATCATTTCTCCTCTGAACGCCTCAAGGGCTGCTCAGGACTTCCACAGCTGCTGCATCCCACCTCCTTCAAAGTATTGTACTGCTTTTTGGAGATTTCCAATGAAAGAAGGGCCAGGAAAATAGTGGGACCAACCACAGTGTAAAGCCTCTCCTGCTGCTGCTAAATGAAATGGGTGCAAGCCCACAGTCAACCAAACCAGGAGAAAAAAAAATACAACAAGGTTTAATGCTAAAACCAAACATTTTACATTTTGCACAGCTTGGCTCACTTAATAATATTAATTCAGATAGTTTGCCTTCTTGGGCCTCTTCATAAATTCTGCAGTTTATGCCTCTCTAGTACTGCCATTACAGCATAGCAGCGAGTCAGTCCCTCACTAATGCATTTATGACCTTACCTTGCACATCACCCTTTTGTGACCTAAACAAAAACCCAGCAAAAAACCAGTGGAATGACATCGATACTGGAGGAGTGACCAGCTGAGCAGATTTTGGGTGAAGGAACAGAGAGCTGCAGAGCAGGGCTACAGTGATCAATGCCAGGGCAGAGATACATCTGCCATCGAGACCCACAGCCACCTACCCCCATGAGCCACTCTGGCTGAGCTGGCAGAAGCTGTCCCAACTGAGACCATTCACTCAGAAAAATAATCTCTGACTATCAAATGTGTGACAGAGCAGTTTTGAAGGCTTGGATCTGTGAGGGCCCGGGGCAAAGGGAGCAGAAGAAAAATGTTTCTCCTGAATGGAAAAAAAACCTGCTACGATTGCATGAACCATATTTTATCTCATCAAACCTTATCACTTATAAAGCTGTTCTTGCAAAACTATGCCTGTTTCAGCAAATAATCAATTAAAACTGTTGTTGTATTTTGACATTTGTTCCAGTTCACCAAGCTGTTTTGTCCATTAAACACTCCCTTTGCCAAAGGGTACGCAGTCCAAATACATCTTAAGGTATATAGGAAATAGGCAGTATCTGTCTGAATGTGCCCACAAAATTGTCAATTAGAACAATCTGGCATTCCTTTTTCTGTAGTTCTCACTAATTTGATTCTCCATATATCTTTTTTTTTTCTCTCAGAAGGCTGTTCAGTGTGATTTCCAATCATTTCTCTTAGGCTCATTAAAGTTATGAACATTGGAAATTATTTTTTCCCCCACCTTGTTAATGTATGAAACGGCAAGGTAGATTGCACTGGGTCAAAAATGTGTGATCATTCCTGCTTAGGTTCAGCTTTTCACACTGTTTTCTGTTGAAACCTTTTACAAATCACTTGTCTTTCTTCTAACTTGATACAAGAGAAATATTTCAGCTTGTTACATTTTGTAAAAAAAAAAAAAAAGAAACACAAACAAAAACAAATGAAGAAAAAATAAGAGGTTGATTTTCTATTCAGAAAAAATAAAAAAGCTCTGATATATGATATGTAGAAGTCTTGCATTGTTACTGTAAACTTTCTAGTAGTGTAATAGCCACTGATTATCAGTCAATAAAAACAAGAACTGTTATTGTTCTGATGTCCTGAATAATCCTGCTGAACTGAAAGCACAGATGTCACTCCGGTTTTGTAGACCTCAACTATCACATCTTAGCATTGTGAGTATGTTTTTTTTTTCTAATATACAAACTGTAGAAGCTTTACACATAATAAAAAGAAAAGTTAGGGGCTTAACAAGTGTACAGTAGGACTCTGTGTGTGCAGCATACAAGTTAAACAGTTTTGTTTAATTGCATTTTTAGATTTCCTTCATTGTTTTTGTTTGCTGTGGAATTATGAAAAAGCTACCATGAACATTTCTTACCAAAGTCTCGTGTAGATGTTTTGTAGCTGTCTGGCTAACACATTATTATTATTATTATTATTATTTTGGAATAAAGACATCTTTACTATGAATTTTACACTTGTATGGGGTTCTGTTCAACTAGTATGGTCACAATAGCCAAAAAACACTTAATAGGGGGAGTCAAGTCATGTTCTTATTTATATTTGACTCCTGTTCAAGGTAATGGAATATTGGGAGTGAGTGGATTTTACCAGAACCAGTCATTTTTTCTACTTGGAAGTTGTTTGCATCAAGGTCTTTGTCAAATGGTTTGTTGTTCTCTAGAAATCACAGGGTAACTTAAGAACATTACGTAAATTACCGTGTACTACTCTCATGTGGGTTTTGTTGCTGTTGTTGATTTTTAATAAAAGAGAAACTATTTAAAAGAACACATTTTAAAGCCTGGTGATACATGGAAGGGAAAATTGTTAAAACTGAACTTTCAAGAAATCTGTGAAACTTTCAGCAGAGATTTTGTGCTACTGGAAAACTATTTCAGGACACTGCAAGAGCGAGTGTGTCACTGATAATCACGCCGGAGGCACAGAGATGAGGGGAGCCACTCAGCAGCACTGCTGCTCTGGAAATCTGACTGTATGTGACATCTTGCAGCCAGCTAGAAATGACTGGTATGTGCACAGAAAAAAACCTCTACCCTAAAGCTAAGGCCTAGCAAGGCTGAGTGGAACCTAGAGGTAGTGGTCAGAGGTGACAAGCTGGGAGTTCAATACCAGTAAGTGAAGACACGGTCTGGTCCAACACATCTCCACTGGCATTTAGCTGTCAGGCCTTACTGGAAAAATGCTCAGTATTTCCCAGCAAGTGTTTCAAGGTGGGTCTGTCAGCATGTACAACATCAGTGTGGGGCACCCCAGCAGTGCTGCTCACCTGCCCTGTGCTGCCCACTGACTGAGCATCCCTGTGCCAGCAGAACCGGGTGACTCGGGAAGGTACCGTGCCTACTGCCAAGCTGCTGCCTGCAGAGACTCTGCATCATTCAGTCCTTTCAGCCACTTTTAGAAGCACAAAGACAGGTTAACTCACATTTCTCTAAACTCTGCTTCAGTTGCTATGTGAATTTATGGAGCAATGTAATGTCCTGGCACACCAAGTGGCAAGACATCTCAAAGAGCAATCATGATCCTATGGCCCATAAAGCTGTATCTGACCAGCTTTCCCTTGGAAGGGATCACAGAGCACTGAATTCAGCAGGGTGAATATATGGTCTTTAAGTGCTAGCCAGCCAAGGGACTGCTTGGGACCTGCCTGACAGCATGCTTGACCTCACTTAGGGTGCTCTCTGCATGGCCAAACACACCTAAACCAGAACCAGAATGGCAGAAATATGATGGGCAGAGTAGGTCCTCAAGTGGGATTTTCAATGTGTGCAAATCAGCTAAAAAGAGCTGCCATAATCAGGGCCATAGAAACTGAGTTTCTGGGATGGGCAAAAAACCCAGAACACCCCTGAATTAACACACAGCTCTTAGGTAAAATCTGAACTTTACCATTGCAGACTGTCATTTCCATTTCCAATGCAGTTATTGATGCCACAACATACTGTCCCATGGCAAAGCAAGCTAGAGTGTGTGTGCATGCACACCTCTGTGTAAATACACATATTTATGGTATACGGTGTGCACATACTGACACAATTTTTTCATGGTTTGTTTCGGGATTTTTTCACTTAGGAAGCAGAATACCAACTACTAGGGAAAACCTTTACCAGTAAATTGAAATATGCTAAAAAATCTTTTGCTACCAAGCTTAAGGCACTTTGTGTTCTTTGCTCCACATGCAAACCCATTTAAGATCTTTATTGCAACACTTTCAGGTTTGGAGCTCAGTCACTTCACACAGCACTGTGCAAAGCTAAGCAGTTCTAGGCCACCTGAATGATCCTGGGTTTTGCCTCCTCTGGTTTCCAAAAGACAGAACAGTTAGTGCCATGACTGTTGGGCACATTAGCTGCTCAGTAGGCAATGACATTTGTCACATGTGGTCTAGATAGCTTAATGCATCTAAAATGCTAACTCTTGGAGCTCTGCATTATCAGCTTCTTTACTGAAGTTCTCAGGAAAATCAGTTACTCTGCCATCAGTAAGAAACTTGCAAACACTGAGACAGGAGTGTCTTCACTTTCTGTTTATGTAACACATTTGCACAAGTAGCAGAAAATGAGCGTTTCATAACTCACCGTTTGCATCCTTTCCATGGCAGGGTATTTTGAAATGGGTCTTTTAAAATATAAATTTGATATATATTTCAAAGAAAAAACAAAGGTTGTTTCCAGACATGATAAGCATTTCTCACCATCCCTCTCACTGCACTGTTTGAAGCAGCAGTGGCATTGCCAGCACCTGCATGAGGACAGCTCTGACTGACATCTCTGTCAGGAGCGTATGTCAACATTGGAGAAGGCAAAAAAACTCTGCATGACCCCTCCATCATGATCCCACAGCTCCAAGGCCATCCCGATCACCACAGTCATGACAATGCCAACTCAAGGGCCTCTCTCTGAGCCTTGAGCACTCCATGAGACAGTGCCCTACAGTACAACCTCTGCCTTTTGGGGCCATATGGAGGTCTGGGTTTAGACACAACAGGCAGGACTGTGAATCCCCAGACATGGTAAACAGTCACACTCTTGGTGCTCACCACTCAGTCTGGAAGTCACCAAGGGGCTTAAACCCTCACCCACTCAAGGCCCAAATGCAGAAAGTACCCCAAAGCATCATGGTGTGGACCAAACCAGCTTCACCTATACTGCCTTTTGATCTGAAAAAAGACAAAAGGGAGCACATTCATGTAAAGAAAAAGGACGAATGGGGCACATGGCTGTATCACAGAACCTTTCCAAGCAATGCTCTCCTTCCCACTTAAAGACCTGGATGATGCTGTCAAAAACTCATCCTGTATCTCTACCTGTAGTGGCTGGGCTGGCTCAGAGAACGTGATGTGATTGAGCCTATACAGAAAGCACCAGTGCCTCAGCCACAGTTCCACCAATACTGACTGTAAAACTAAACTGGACGGGACTGGTGCCAGGGTTAGGCTTAGAAGAATAAAAATTTCCAGAGCCTTCCAGCTCTAGCATTCCATCTAGCAGCACTATCAAACTTCAGGGACACAGTGAGCATCACCTGCAGAGAGAAAGTGCCCTGCCCCTGCCTCTGAACCAGCTTAGGGCTCAGGTCAGGCAGGACAAGGGGTCTCAAAACCCCCATACTGCTCCTGAAGAAGTAAAGCAAGGACAATATATAGGACAATGTACAGTGGCACATCCACAAAGTCTCATTGAGTAACCTCCCCACACAGGACTAATGAGGCTAGAGTTAGGATTTATACTTCTGTTGTGCTTTATGCAATTTAAGCCAAAGGAGTTGGGCCAACAGCTGAAAAAAACAGAAATAACAAATCCATACTTTACCCATACTCAAGGTATCATGCATGACTTTATCAACATAAGTTAAAAGAAGAAAAAAAGCTGCTTTTCACTTACACTACCCTTAAGCCCATTTGAGCAGTGAGGAAACAGTGCTTGGAAAAGAAAAGAAGGGCTTAGATTACAAATTATAAGGAGCGAAAAGAAGGGGTTAGATTGCAAGTTATAACTGTATCATGAGTTCAAAGTGCATGAAGTGTTATGAATGGCAGAACCCAATTTTTATACCACTTAAATAAAAAAGATACACAGAGAACAAGATGCACAAGTATGGAAATAGTACTTCCAAGTGCAAACAAGCAGCTGAACTATTTAGAATGGCTAAAGCATTTACATGCTCTCTCAGAAGCCAGGAGGGGAAGAGAAGGGGCAGACACTGACCTCTTCTCTGTGTTGACCAGGGACAGAACCCAAGGGAATGGCCTGAAGTTGTGTCAGGGGAGGTTTAGGTTGGATATTACAGAAAGGTTCTTCCCCCAGAGGTTGGTTGGGCACTGAACAGGCTCCCCAGGACTCTGGTCCCAGCACCAAGCCTGACAGAGTTCAAGAAGCATTTGGACAATGCTCTCAGCCTCATGGTGTGACTCTTGGGGATGGTCCTGTGAAAGGCCAGGAGTTGGACTCGATGACCCTTGTGGGTCCCTTCCAACTCAGCATATTCTGTTATTCTGTGTTTAAAAGGGAAATATTTGTCTAATCAATCTACTTGCAAGCATATAGTTCTATACTTTTATGTGACATTTCAAATTCTTGTTTATCTACACCTTAAACGTCAGAAAGGAGAACAGATACCTGTAAATGGATCATTACTGAAGGACACAGAAGTGTACAGAAAGGAATCAATGTCTACACACACAGGCTCGAAATGTCTGTAAGGGAACTTCACCTCCCAGAGAAATAAAATGACATCCCACTAGATGGCACTGGAAGCCAACGAAGATAGCTGTGTGTGGGGAAAAAGCCCAACCAAACCCACAAACAAAAAACCAAATACCAAAATAACCCAACCAAGCCATAAAGCACAAACCCCCCAAAAGCCCAACTAAGCAGCAGAGCCTGTGTGCAGAGCATCACTGTGGCGAGGGTCTAAGGGGTGAAAGTCAGCTTTTCTCTCTCTCTGCCCACTCTCTGCTGGCACTGAGAGCCTCCCCACTGCAGCATGCCAGGCACCTCGCAGGGGGGCTCACATCTTGTCCCAGCCTTCTTTAGGTGCCCACAGAAATGCTAGAGGGTGCAAGTCAGATGGGAAGGAGGTAAGAGGGGAGAGTGAAATGAGCTAACAATCTGTTATTCCCTGCCCACAAAGCCACACCTGTTGGCTGCTCTGCCGGCAAGGAATCTGTACCTTCCACTAGAGAAAAAACATTTTTATCATTATTCAGAAGCAGCTACGCTGCAGAAATCTCTTTGCGTCTGCAGGTGGCAGCATGAGAGCAGGTTTGCAGCACAGGATGCTTCGTTCTTCCCAAACTCCCCAGCTCCAGCCAGAGGCTCAGGCACAGAGCTGGGTGAGGAATAGGAGCAAGCAGAGCTCCCCATAGAAGAGCAGAGCCCTTTGGACTCATTTGCACAAACCCAGACCTTCTGAGCACCAGACAACAGTGAGTGGGTCAGATGGTGCCTGTAAAAGGTGTGAACTGATGGGGCTGAAGGCAGTCAGGTCAGCCCTTTAGGCACTACTGAACACAGCTCCCACCTGGAACAGAGTCCTTACACACTCTAACACCACCATCTCCTGAGAGCGAGATTTCTCTTTTAATTAAGACAGTTCTCTGGAGCAACATCACTTTGGTGTAGAACCAAAAAAGAACTCTTAACTGTTAAAATCATCAGTGTTGTGCTTAAGCTTTAGGTGTGTGGCCCACAGAACATCCCTGCAATAATTCAGGCATCTGAAATACCTTGCTGAAGGTTTTGGAAGAGCCAGGCCCCTCAGAATTGATCCTATAAATAACAGCAGGGAACTGATTACTCAGCCCTCAGTTTTCAAACTGCTCTTTTAGGTATATTGAGCTCTTCCCTGAGCTACACCTACTGGCATGCAGTGATTATGTTAGAGTGATTGGAAACTGGGTGACATAACTACAGAAAAGCCTGAACAAAGCACAGTCTCAGCAGAGAAAACTTTGTTTGTGCCACAACAAAACCAGGTCCTTCTTCCCTCCCCTCAAATACAGTAGGACCAGAATGGTACAAAAAAACAAGAACTAGGTTGCTATGACTACTATAAATTAACTTCAACATCTTCTCCCTAACACTTTCTGTCTGAAAAATCTAGCTTCTGATCATATAATACTTTTTGAGTATTAATCCAAAATTTTTCTGTTGTGTTTATAATTTAAAACATATATAAAATTGTTCAGGTATTTCAATAATTCATTTTAGAGAGCATAGAATCATAGAATTCTATGGAAAAGATCTTTAAGACCATCGAGTACCTCTTTGCCCACAGTTAATTTTTACAACCCACCATGCGTTGTAGCAGGGATTCAGGATTTGGCAGGGAGAATTCTTTTGTAAAGAAGGGTTGATGACAATTTCTTTTCACACTTCTTTGCTTATTTAGATTGGGGAGTGGGCTGGATCAGGCATTGTTCTATAGTATGGTGGTTACGTAATAGGTCTTTACACCTTTCTTGTTCCCTATATATTACATTTCAGTGTAATAATAACAATATCTGAGAACTTGATCCCTGCAAAAAACGAAGAACTTTTCTTCCCTGCAGAAAAGAGAACTGATAAAGTGAATTGGTCATACCTTCTTCCCAAAATAGGTTTAAGGTTGTGCATATTTTGAATCCTATTAGTAAATTACATTACACAGGCCAACATCTCTGTTTTCTACCGTGAAAGTTCAAAGTAACCCGCTTTAAAATTGGGTCAGCTCATATCACCTAAAAGATCAGTACTGGGTGATCAATCTTAATATCGTTATCAAGTAATC
>JAWWMO010000174.1:6103854-6124001 GCA_035047845.1 Dendrocincla fuliginosa
GGGAGTGGGCTGGATCAGGCATTGTTCTATAGTATGGTGGTTAGGTAATAGGTCTTTACACCTTCCTTGTTCCCTATATATTACATTTCAGTGTAATAATAACAATATCTGAGAACTTGATCCCTGCAAAAAACGACTCTTCCCTGCAGAAAAGAGAACTGATAAAGTGAATTGGTCATACCTTCTTCCCAAAATAGGGTTAAGGTTGTGCATATTTTGAATCCTATTAGTAAATCGCATTACACAGGCCAACATCTCTGTTTGCTACCATGAAAGTTCAAAGTAACCCCCTTTAAAATTGGGTCAGCTCATATCACCTAAAAGATCAGTACTGGGTGATCAATCTTAATATCGTTATCAAGTAATCTGTAGAAAACTGCTTGGCAGAAAATGCACTTTGACTCCATGCCCAAGGCTTCTGCCTTGTGATTAATGATTGTGCTATTCCCCATTAGAAACCTGATAAGTTACACCTGTCCACCACTTAAGCTGACTTCATCTGAAATTCATGGGAGCACTAAAACCCACCAAAAGCCACAGAAGAACAAAAGAGGAAAACTGTCCTTAGTATTTAAAGGAAAACTTGCTGGAAGTTTACATTTCAGACTTCCACTTTGACAATCATATACTTTCAGAGTACTTCCAATTTAATGTTTTCCAGATACATGCAATACTTTTTACAGGTACAACTCTGAATGTATGCTTACCATTAAAGGAGATTTTTGCCATTCAGTTATTATCTAATTCACCAAAAGAGCAGAATCTCTTGTCTACAAGTCAGATTAAATTAGGCTGCAGTCATCCAAGTACCAGCTGGTAAATCTGTGTAATGTATGGATAGTGGATATTTGTGTGATGTTATTTACTTAAACCATATATTTTTTCCCCATAGCATTTTCTCAGAAGGTTGTTGGCTGAATCATAGTTGATTTACTGCCATATGTGAACCATCTCTTTTGACTGCTGCCAGTGCTGCAGTCCCTCTGGATACAGCAGACCAGCAGCAGGTTCTTAGCTGCTCAACACCTCTGTCTGCCCTTTGAATGGGCTTTATACATGGCATTGACTTCATTTTGGATTAAATTCAGCTTTGAATATTATTAATGATTAACATAATTATGAGATCATTCCCTCAGCTTGTTGTTTCGTACCACGAAATGCTGGACAGCTAAAAAGGCTCAATGGCCTAAAACACCTGCTTGGTTTTTGTCTACCAGTCCACACCACCAGCTGTGCTGGTACAGCTGTTGGAGGGGTGGAACTGGGCTCAGGGTACCACTCTAGCTTAAAACAAGCAGAAACTGAGGGGCTGCACACTCTTGCACTGGAACAGAGACAAACTGGGGTGGTACAGAGAGTCTTAAACTGAGTTTGTTGCTGGACTCTTTGCTGTGACTTCAACAACATGTAGTAAAGAGCAGCCATTATGCAGAGAGTCACAAAAATGCCAAATACAACTTACCCATTAATAATCTCTCGTAGCCGTTTGCTTCATCTACTCCAGCATTTGTAATAACAATAGCATGGGAACAATTCAAGGACAGGAACAGGGAACAGGGAGGAGTTTGATCTCATATTTAAATTCTGAGGCATTATACTGTTATGCACAGCTGCAGTCTACTTTGTTTTATTTTCCTGACAGATAATATTTCCTGATAATTTTTTCCAAACAGCTTACTGGCAAAAGATTGCACCATGTATTGGCATTTTACCACTAGCTCAGCCACACAGTGAGCAGAAGAGTCTCCACCCTACCCTGCCCTCAAAAAAACCCTTCTAAAACAAAGAACTTGACTATTCAGAACTGGAAAAATATTTTCTCAAAAACCTTACCAAGAAAAACAATGTATGAGACTTTCAGCGTAATTTTTGTGTTTTCTCAGGTCAAACTCGGGTTAATGCTCATAACCTAGTTCAGTACATTTCCTACATGAGCCTATGGAAGTCAAAATGCCCAGTGACTTCAACAAGATCTCAGTGTTTCTAAGAGGAAATAAATATGTAGACCATTTCTTGGACCTTCTTTGCTCTTTCAGGAACTCTTCAGCTCTCACATTGTTTTTGTTTTTAATATTTAAACAAATGTTAAATGATCTCTCTGGGAGCCCTATAAAACTGAGTACATCCCTGGCTGCTATAAAACCAGCAGAAATTGTATGAAAACGTGACTTTCATATGGCTGATACTTAACTTTTCAACAAAATCATAATTCTTTGTATCTCCAAATTACACATTTCCCGCAGCCAAGAGATGACTGAAATGATATAACTGAATTTCACAACTTTGCAGATAATAACTGAGAACAGCAGGCAAAATTACAGCAAAAAAAAAAGCAAACATTTCTCCTCCCCTCCTCAACAGGACTTTATTTCAGCATCTTGCTTGACAAAATAAACAACCATTCCCAGTACAAAAAAGCAGTATGAATCTTATGATTTTTTAAATTAGGGAATGTGAGGGTTTTGTTTCAATTATATAAAATCCACATCAGAAAACATAAGTGTTTTTTATGAAACACGAGTGCCCCGTGCAAAGTTCTCCCTGCAGCCCTGAACGGACTTTGCCTTGTATGTGCTGGAAAAGGTGGTCTCTAAATGCACAGGTACCTCCCTCTGCCAGAGAGTCGGTCCTGTCAGCTTTATTCACAAGCGTTTGACAGTAAAGCACACAGAAATACAGTGCCCATCCCTTCCCCCCACATGAAGTGGTGCTTTCTCATCAGAACCAAAGCCAGTCCCCTTGCAGGAGGGTGGGAAAGAATTGCACATCGTACTGGCATAAGCCAAGAGGCAGGACAGCCAAGGACAGAACACATGGAGGAGGCTCAGCTTCCCGTCCTGCTCTCCCCAGGACTGAGGCAAAGGGCTGGGACTGCATATGGCCACATGGAGGAAAAACCTTCCACGGAGTGGCTTAGCAAATGCTCCGTTGCCCGAGAGCAAAACTTCCTCCTCTCAGCCCTCTCTACCAGCCTTGCAGCCATGTGCTCAGCCCAGCATCTGAACCATCTGTGCTGGATCCTCACAGTAATAATCTCAGATTTTAGTTGGCCATAAAGTTGGGAAGAAACACAAAAGAGATAAAATGCAACAAAAGCCAAAGAAGTGACAAAACAAATTAAACGGCTGGAGAAAATAGAGCAAACGCATAATAAATATAATCATTAATATCGCCTGGTGCCAGTGATTTGACAGGCAAAATCAAGGATGACTCAGATATTTTCAAAAGTTTTTGAAAGCTGAGCTGTTGCTCACAAATCACTTGATTTTATTTTTCCAGAGCTCCTTTGTTTTGTTATGTTATGTTGTGTACAAACTTCATACAGTGATGCCTTTACTTTGCACAGAAGCAGAGCAACAAAAGTGCCAAACCTTCCCACAACCTGTTTGTATGCTGTGACTAGTTTGTCTACGAAAAAGAAAAATGAGGGAAAAATGAGGCACAGTTCAAGTTTTCACTTAAACACTGACTAAAATACTGCCTTTGGAAACCCCATCAACAAAGAGCTGCCAGAGGACATGAAAGCCACTAACACTTCATGAAAATACAAGAGTTAGTCTAGTCTTCTTTCCTTATTATTTTAATACATATTATTAATGCCACCTCTCTTTCCTAGGCCCATTATTTTATGCACCAGCTGAAAAATTTACCATTCTCTCTGTTTCTATGGTAGGCAAGTTCACAGTAACCCCCTCAAACTGACAAGCATTACCTGTACTGTTGAAACATCCAGCTGCCTCCATCCAGGATTGTACCATTATAATATCAGAGCCCTCAGGAATGATGAAGACCTTGAAATGCTGTGCCTGGAAGGCTTCTCACCTCAGAATTGCCTACAGTGATGTGCTGAACAAGGTCTTTTATGTGCATTTAACTCCATCTCCCATGTAGGCCACCCACATTAAGAAGTCACAGTCATACAGACCATAAAGAGCAGACCTGAATCTCTCTGTAGCCAACACTGGTGGAATCTCCTTTAGCTGACTTCTATCGCCTGTTCTTCTGAATTGCAAAAATCCCAGCCCCTTGCTTTTCATCCCCTTCCACCTGTTTGCCCCTGGATACAGAAGAGGCTTCCAAAATTAAAACAGGTCCTAGCTCCAGGAGTTGGAAATAAATTTAAGAGGTTTGCCATGAAGTCTTTAAATTGATATTGAGATTCTAATCCGGTTAACTGAATTAACAGCTAGTAGTAAGAAGAGTTTACATAATATACCCTTTAATTTGAAGGTACTGGGGTTTGGTTTTTTTGGGGAAAAGAGTTATTTCTTTAATATTTTTCCAGGGAAAGGCAGGTCAGGAGAGCTTATTGCTCTTTTCTTAGATTTCCCCCCACTTCTCCACCTCTGGACATTTCATTATCAACATTAGACACTTCATTTTTTTATTATTCTTTTTTTCTGTTTGAGTGTAAAGACTCCTTAACTTTAACATCCCAATGAGTTTAAAGAAAGTTCTGACCTTGGTTTACTCATGGTATAACTCCACTGACTTCAGTGGAAAACCAGCAAACATCAATCTGTTCTACAGCATTTCTTAAAAAAATATAAACCAAAATATCACATAATTTTTAATGAGTTGTAAATCCAAACTATTCTTCCCACAAAAATTCAGGCAACCAAAGCATAGAAGGAGGAATTGTGTTAAACCCTATGAATCCTGATATAGGTTATAATTCCCAGGTGGAGCAGGTAGAGCTATTTTTTGCCTGAGATTTCTAAAATGCTGTTTTAATGTGGATCCTCCCAGGGCAACAGAAGCACCGTTTTTGTTCTTCTCTGCTTAAACTGTTTACTCTTGTCTCACATCCCAGAGCCACAAAGGGCAAAAACTGGATCTTCTTCGTCAAAAATAAGCAGGAAATCTCCAAAACAATATTCTGCTTTTCCCTCAGAATAAAACCAGGAGAGGGTTGCTACTTCACATTGGCTGATATTACTTTAAGAAACTTGCTCTAGTGGAAAATTGGATTGGAACTGGATGAACTTTAAGGTCCCTCCCAGTCCAAGCTATTCTATTATTCTTCTAAGAATGACAGAACTGATATGCTGCATCCATTTCTGTCTTTTGACACCTCTGTTTAGCCTATATTTTTGTCCTGTATGTATTATAATCATGTAAAACCATGAGCAAACATGAATAATGCAATGGTAAAATACTGGAAAATCAGTCATTCCGAAGAAAACATGAAGTAGAAAGAAAAAACTTGTCCATCATAGGAAGCACTGCAGAGACAAGAATCTGTGGAAGGAGGTGCTGGAGATGTTCTGCTCTTAGATGATGGAATCATAACAAAAAATTTGCAGGCATGCCACCCACTCCTTGGGTCTGACCTCCCACATCTACCATCAACCTACATCTCCACTAGGATATATTTTTAAGCTGTCCCAGAATGATGTCATGAAATAATCAAACCACTGTAAATATAGTGCTTGTCCTCATCAATGAAACAAAATTAGCTTTGATACCAAATTAGTTTCTACCCCACTTAGTGATGTGATCAGAGGGGAAAGGAGAGAATAATCTTGTGCTCCTCAAATGCAATGCAGGTTTAAGTGCAAACCTTAAGTGCCTTTAAACAGAGCCAAAACTTATATATCACTAGAAAAAGAGTTGGGAGGAAGGAGAATGGTTTTTACGAAACAGTAGCAGCATGGAGACAGTATAATCCTGAAAAACTAGTGGGGAAACACTGAAGAAATAGCTCATAGCTCTTAAAAAAACAAACAAATAAAAAAAAAACCCTAACCAAACCAATCTGACCAACCAAACAAAAAACCAAACAAAGGCCATGATCAGGTGTGGCAGGTAAGGTGTTCTTCTGACATCTTAAATCCTACAGAAAATATGATTCTCTACATTTGTCTCCTGGCATATTCAGGCAGCAGTGGGTCCACTTATCTTGTTTTCCTCCACTTATAGCAAAATTGTCTACTACTGCAAAGAAACCAGGTGATGCAAAGGCAGGGGGAAGAAGGGAAGTATAATGTTAAAAGGAATCTACAAACCTATAAAGATTTTATTTTCATATAAAGTCCATTTAAAATATTGGAAAATAACAGAAACTGAATCACAGCTGCTTTATAATCATTATGGTGTTGTTTCTCCTGTAAGAGTGGTCCTGATGTACTCCTCATCTGCTCCATAGATCATTTTAATCAAAGTATTTTAATCAAAGTATTTCAGACTGTCAAAGCCATAGTATCTATATACAGCCTCTGTCAAAATACATATCTTCACATACACTCCCATATGTTTTGCTCAGTGTGTTATTAAATTAATCAAACATGGCAGCCACTACTAATGGCTTGCTTTAATAAGCTGCATCCATCACTGTGCAGACAGGTTTGTGTACACTGCCACGGTGACATACCCTGAGTTCATCTGTGGGCATGTTCATACCATCCTCCCATACTGCTCCCATTTATCCTCTGCTGCCACGAGTCACCATCTCCTATTTGTCACTAGCAGGAGACACAAATGCAGGCCAGGCTAGACTGATGCACTGACATGCCAGATTTGGTGCAAAAATAATGGCAGAAGTTTCACATTTGCCAAATCCAGAAAGTGGGGTTTGTAACTTTCAAAAAATATACTCCTTTTTCCCAGCTGTTCCAAGGAAGTTATATTTTCTCTCTGACACTGAAAAGGCTCTTGCAGTGCTACAGAAAAACATGCTCATAAGATTATTTTCATACTTCCAAGCACCCAGTAATTCTCACATTCTACACATTTCCCCCATTTCCAACGCAACTGGATGTTGGTAGGTGACTCATATAGCAGTGGCTTCAGTTTAACCCATACGAGTGCATCCATCATTTTGGTCAGGATCGTAAGCAACAGTGCCTCTCAAAAACTAAATAACATACTTCAGGGGAATACTCATCTGTTATGTACATGTTTTTCACTCAAATAGCTTTGCCTAATAACTCATGAAAGCCTTTAGTACCGGAAAATGATGAGATTAAACATGATGCTTTTTTATATACTTGCTCCCTTCTGTCTCACAAGAACAGTATCAGCTAAAGCCATTCATTTTATCTAAAGGGATCTCTATAATGCTTCATCTGCTAAACAATTTCATTAAATTCTCCATCTCTAGTAGAAATGAGGTGCAATTTAATACAGCCAGAGATTTTAGCTGCCTTCCCTTATCACTACTGGGATGCAGCAAATCCTTATTTATTCAGTCTAACATCAATCAGGAGATCTATATGTTACAAGACTTCCCAGGATGTGACTAGTCTCTCAGAAGGCTGGACTCGTGAAGAGCAAAATGGTGTTCTCTCACCATTGTCATTTGTCACATTTGTGAAAGGCTGCTACCAGGCAAATACTGACCAACAATAATTACAGCTGCATAAACGAAAAATCATTTCAAAACAACAGGCTCGTGTCACCACCAAATCTCGAGCCCCATAACATGCTTTGCTCTTTAACAGACACTGCTTTCAGAACACTGAAGAAGAGCTGAGGCAGCTTTCATCACACCAAGCAAATTAGGGAATACTTCTCCTGCCAAACTGAGAACGTGGAGGTGGAAATCTCTCTGCTATGGTATGAACATCCATAATTCTGGCATTACCTACATTTTGAAAGGTTGATTTGCTTTGAAAAAGCATGCTGCAATGTTGTGTAAGGTTCAGGCGGTACTAGCTGATGGTTTTGAAGGCAGACAGTGTTAAATATTATGCCTTCTGCAGAAAACATAGGAGGCACAAATAGCTCTATCTCCAAAAATCATGGTATGCTGTGCATGTATCAGAAGTAAAAGTTTACTTGACTGTGAAGACACTGCATCTTTCAGCTCCTAAACCAGCAGGAAACAATGTGTTATGGACAAATTTATTTGTTGGAAATCCAGCCGTCTGTCTTGCACAAAATGGGTTCAGCGCACATACACATTGGCCTTAGGAGTACCACAGGCAGACTGCATATAACAGAGGTATTTTTAGAACCAAGACAGACAGTTCACACTCCTCTTGTAGCACACCATCACTCACCCAGCCCTTTTACCCTGCTTATTCTCACAGTGTTTTTCATGCACCACTTTGGGAGGCAGAGTGGGGCTGAGGAGCAATCTCCAGCTACCCACAGAGGAGGTTGGCTGGCAGGGAAACAGCAGAGCAGCTATTGATCAGAGGCAGGAAAAAAAAGGACTATGCTCCCTAGTTATAATCCCCTGCAGGGTCTAGGGCAGTTAAAATATTCTCATAACATTGCCTCAGGGCGTGTTTTGGGGTTTGTCTTTTTCTTTCTTTCTTTCTTTCTGTAAATCAAATGCATGATTTTGTTTCTGCTACCAGTTTGATGTACACAGAAAGTTTTCGTGAGGCTCACACAGGAGTTTCATACTGAATATTTAAAAACAGTAACGGTATTCACGTCAGCTACTACAGCAAATCATACCCTTGTGAGGATGCACAGCCCTTTTTAGGATCTAGCAAACAAAGTTTCAGCCAAGTGAAGTTTTATAAAGAATGTAAATGCCACCCTCAGAACAAACTGTAGTTTTATTCTAATGAGTGCCCTTAGCTGCAGGATTTAAGCAACTTCTGTATCAGTCAGTCTGGCTTCAAGGAGCGCAGCCACATCTTCAGCAGCACACTGACTAAAGCAACCCTTTTCCATCCACCCATAGACAAAAAGCTCACTGATTTAAAACGCAATGTGGCTACAAAACCGAGCATTAATGACCCCGGAAAGCTTTTGAAGGAGCTACAAGTAAATAATGCTGAACAGAGATTACAAATGGAAGCTTCTGTGTGTTTCTCAGTAGCTGAGCACAACTGACAAAAAGTAGGTGTTTTGATGAGTTTTTGTTCCTGAAACAATAGAATAAGGAAATCGTTAGAAAACCCAGTTAAGCTGAAGACACAATGACTGAAAAACATTTATAATAACTAAGTTCAAGGAAATGAGAACAGCAAGAGAGGTGCTATGCATTTGTGCACACACTTTCTTTTTTGAAACCCTTAATCTGGAGAGAAAAGACTGCTCTCAAAAAATTTTGTTCACCGTGGCTACTGGCCTGATTTTTAAGATGCTGGCTGGAAGTCAGCAATAAGCGTGGCACTATGACACCCAGAGCTCCAGCCAAAAGACATTGCCACTACAATTTAGTGGAATCAAAGATTTTAGTTTTATGCAATATGTGTAGCATATTATGATATAATTTTCTATCTGAAACACTTCTGAAACGTTATTTGACATAATTCTCCTGTACTTCTTATCTGTCTAAGATCATTCCCTCTTTCCTTGTACACATCATCTTGCATAATGAGATTGAGAATCAAATTCTGATCTCAATATGGGTGTATTATTACTCTGTGTAGAACAGAAATGTTTGAGAATATGAGAGGCTAATACAGTAGCTGTACAAACTCTTTCATATCCATGCCCTTCAGTCAGAAAAATAAAAGAACTTCTGTTTTCCAGATGCTCTTCAGCTGCTGATATCCTGACAAACATTGAACAGGACACCTCTTGCCCTCAGCCCCCGTATTCAGTGAAGCAAACCTGTACCTGAGGTATGACACTGCAAACACACATCTTTGGCACGTGGATGATCCCCCAATACACATGGTATCTCAGACACAGTGTGCTGTTCCTGATGCTACCTTAGGGAATAAGGGCTGCACAAAGCTCTTCCACTCACCAGGAGTTTCTCTCCTGTTGCTGAATGTGCAAAGCTTTCAGACCCACATTCATCCAACCCCAGGCACCACAAGTTACCTACCTTAGAAGGCAAAGGCTGGATGGACAATAAGCCAGGAAACACAGGACCATCCAGGCATGATCCAGGTCCTCCTACTCATTGCAGAGGGCTCTGCAGAAGGCTCTCAGTTAGCGGTTCTCAATGGGGTACGCAAAGCCAGCTGTGATAAATCCAGGCCTTGGTCTTGCGGCAACAGGAGAGGAACAGACTTGCACCACACCAGTTAATTCACGTTCTGCTATCAGTCAATTCACAGTCTGAAATCCCCAGCTGTAGCTGAAGCTGCCCAGGAATGAGAAATGATCCGCCAAAGGTCACAGAGCCACCGGAGATGCCCTTTTGCATAAGTGTCTCTGCCTGCATCCCTCTGCCCAGCTTCTCACTGAGTCTTCTCCTCTGCTCTCCTTACATTTAACCTGTTCTTGCCTTTGGCCATTTTCTGCTTTACTCTGTGAGTCACCCTTTCCCATTCCCCATGGTTTCTGTATCTAAATGTATCAGCTGAGGGATAAGAGCACCCCTAAAACATCAGGATCTCTGTAAATCAGGACAACTTGTTCTGTCTTCCAAGCTGTCTGGTGTATTTTCCTATGCCAGATTTAGTTATGTATATAATACTGTTACATATGTTTAGTGTAATACAGTAATGAAACTCCTATTAACGTCCCTTCCACTCACTTATTCTTTCTGCTTTGCTTCCCACTCTGGGTTCACTCTAGGTGGAAGAAGGAAACTTTTTAGAGGATTTTATTCCACCTGCATAACATTACCCACCATTTTTTTGTCAGATATTTAAGACAGCAGAATTTCAATAAGTCAGAGTTAACAATAATTCAAACTTTTTTTTTATGTGAAAGAGTCCCATATAAATGGAAACCTATCTCATAAGTCTTCAGTGCAGTAGGATTCCCACATTTCAAAGTCAGAACATTTTCTGAAGGGGAAAAAGTTTTCCTCTTCACAGTCAAAACTCAACAGTAATTGTGGAACCTACAGAAATGATACCACTGAGCCACTAAAACACTTCATTATGCCTTCTGAGCACTGTTCAAATACCAGTATTTACCTCTGAGGATGCAACAAAATTGCATGTTTCTGGTCTGGCAGAGGGAGCTTTGCAGAGTCAATATTCATATTGCTGTGGGGAAACATATCTAATCTCTACATAAGCTCCATATAATTTTGTTATTACTATTTATAAGACAATATATTAGGTAAATATCAGCAGCTCCATCTATATGCAGTGTTAATGAGAAACTGATTTCGGAGAGCATCAATTTGTAAATCAGCCTCCTTAAAATGAAGGAACTAACACAACAGCATCCTCCTGCACTAAGTAGAGCAAGATCTGCAGAGCCTGTGAGAATCATCCTTTGAACATCTTCCCTTCCAGGGAACACAATCCTGTGGGCTTAGCACCAAGTTATTCTTTTTCTCCAGTTTATATATATATCATTTTTACTGAATAAAATACTATCTCTGAGCTAGAACAGGAGATTTTTTAACGTAGGCACTGCACAGACATGTAGCTGGAAGGAAATTCTACTACTCTGAGAAGCACATAACGTAGACCAACAAACTTGGAAAAGAAATGAAGAGTGGCACAACACAATACATTCACACAGATGTATGAATCTGAAGTGTGTTAATAGCTTTACACAGACTTTTTTACAGAAAGCATCGATTTATCTTTCTGTAGCCTAAGTAACATTAAAAAACAGAGTGATTTTTCATTAAAGAAAAGTTTGAACCTGAATGAATAGACTGGCCTAAAATTTTTCATGAAGAACATCAAGGTCACAAAGTATCTACAGAAATATTTATGACACTTTAAAGCATAAAGAGGTTTGCATACCTGGACAAAGAAAAAAGGGCATTTATTTTATGGTCTTTTATTTGGGTTTGGGTTTTTTTTTGGATGAGGTGACTGATCTTGGAGTACTGTGATTGCTGTGTGAACATCATTAAAAAAAGAAAGCTCCCACCCCAGCTCATGAAGATAAAAGGTAGAACATGTGAAAGAAGATAAGCATTCATCATAGCAATTTTAAATTGTGGGAGTTAATAATTTGGCTCTTCAATTGCTCAATGGCAATGTCATTAAAAATCAGGTGATTATGATGAAATAAATACTCTCAGTTGTGGAAAGTGGCAATAAAACAACCCTAAAGTGGAAAAAAACAAAATAGTAATGTTTATATTTTCCTCAAATTTCAGTTATAAAGTCAGTTTATGGACTAAATTTTGGTAGCAATTTCTTTGTCTATATCTGTATCATATATGCCTGCCTTCACTTTTTATTACTACTGTTAAAACTATGTTATAAAAAAGACAGAGGAGAAACAAAGCTGGAAAATTTGATGAAATACGAACTATATCTTTTGCTTTCAGTATCTTATCCTTTTTTAAATTGTAGCTTTATAATTAAACTCGCAGTGACCTGTCACTGCTCTGCCTTAAAAGAATAAAAACACGTAGAGGACACATATCTGCTTAATTATCACAGCTACCAAAAAGTGAACATGCTTAATTTAAAGTTTCCATAATTAGAGGTACATGAGGGATTTTTTTCCCTTGCTGTGGGATCTCAGAGCACACTTCTCTTACCATGAGGGCATTTTTTGCTTACATATAAATGTGACCCCCCCCACACACACATGCAGCCCGCAGTCCAACAGTCTAAATGTGTGTGACTGCAATATCTAAGCCTCCTGCTCCTCCTGTGCAAGTATCTTTTCCCACTTCCTAGGTCTTAGCCTACTTGTTTCGGAGACTGTTCTTTCTTTCTGAGATGGGACAAAAAGGCAGGAAGCCCCAAAGCACCAATACATCTCCCAGCTCTAATAAAATAAATTATGTATCATATCAGGCAGGTTGGAAAAGGCCTTCAAGATCATCAAGTCCAGCCATAATCCTAACCCAGCCCTACAGTTGTTCCTGCTCCCAGATCCTTCCAGTGTAGCTGCAAAAGAAACGGACTCAGTTCAGATATTCCACAATTTTATTCTCTACAGATTCAATGAAGGAACAGAAAATACACTTTAAAATTCCAGTTTGCCTACTGTGGTTTGCTACAGTTTACCACAGTGGTTTTTTTGCCATCACACCTTACAGAACAGTAAGACAGCACAATAAGGTTCAAATGAAAGAAATCTGAAACCAACAGCTGTTTTTCTCATACATACATGAGATTTCAGAAATATCTCAACAGAGAATCTGAAAGAGCAGGTGCTCTGGGAAAAAAGGCAGCAACTGGATGTGAAAGTTTGAGAAATACAGAAGGACCAAAGAGGAGAAGTCCTGGATCCTTGACTCTTAATTAAGGCCATGTCTGCTGGGGAAAGGGAAGAAACAGGGAGTCCCTCTGGTAAAATAACACTACTGCAAAGTAGCAGTCATCTATTTGGGGTTGTTACTCCTCCTTATGAATAAATACAGCATAAATGGATTTGTAATTGAATAGCTAAGCAGAAATTAAAGTTGTGCATGAACAAAAGGGATTTGGATCATACCTCCAGACCTTTGCCAAACGATAAATGAACCAGTTTCTGCAGGCTGGAAGAGCAGAGGGAAACATATATGCTGAATGATCACTGAGGAACAGGAAGCTAAACTCTTATTACTTCAATTTTCTGAAAGGTTTCAGCAAAGGTTATACAGGATTTCAAATATAGAAGGTAAATAGGAGAAGACGAGGCATTACTGTTGGCATTTCTGGCATTTGCTAATTTGGGTTCGTAAATGCTGAGAAATCTCTGCATAATTTCACTATTTAAGTCCATTGATGGAAGGTGCATTGGCATTTTAAGTCAGTCAATTTGCTTTTAGCTCAGAAATAAGTTTTCTTCAAATTCTGCAAAGAACTGTAAGGAAAAAAGGTTGAGGGAGAACAGATGATTTGTGATTCTGCCTTTGTTCAAGAAGGGTGAGGTTTTTTCATACTCTGTGGAGGAAAAAGAAAAAATAATGGTAAGAACACACAGCAGTGACACAGTGCAGAGATTCTTTTATGCTCTCTGGACCTTGAACAGGTCAGCATTTTGGTATAGACCAGATACTTTACATTCCCATTTGGAGTGTGGGAGGACTTAAGCAGGACACCCCAGTATAAGAGAACTCTTGGAAAGAGAGCTCCAAAAGCCCAAAGAAATTCTTTTGTTGTGTTATTTGTAAAGGTGATGGATGACAAGATATGAAAACAAAGCAAAACTAAAATCTCCTTGATGATAAGGAAAACCAGACAATATTCTACTCATTTATTTAAAAAAAAAAACAAACCTCCAAAACCTATTACTCATACAGAACTAGGCAAATTTTGTAATGCTTGGAGCCCAGCTCTGCCAGTAATGCAGAGCTTATTGTCTTTCCAGCTCAGAGTTTATAAAGGCCATTTATATGATTTTCTTTGAACTATGTAGATTGTCAGCCTTTCTATCAGAGCCTACTGGAAATTTTGTTGATGAGATAATTATAAAATTAATAGATTCAGCAAGAAACTTGATTAAAAACAGCCCACTTGATTTCAAGAGCAGAGACACAATAAATACTCGATTGTCTTGCTGGAATTCATGTAATTTTGGAAGGAATATTTTTGTATAAACACCTTATCTACTGGGCTCAGGAAATTCTGTTAGGCTTGCACAATTAGGTCTCCTTTTAATGAAACCATGAGGGTCTGGACTGAGGGAAAAGCCCCAAAGAGACAGGGCATCTGGTAAAGTATCATTTGCAGACTTCTTGTTACCACCCAGAGCATCCTGCATATGTGCATTTTCAAAGCATGGAAGAGACAGTGCATTTTGCTTCTGAAAGGAAAAAAAGAAAATCTAAAAACTGAAGTAATCCCCAATACTTTCAGTTCTAATTTGTCAGATTATCTTGACATAAATTAAATAATAAGTCATGACCCGAAAGTTCTTTTTCACTTAAGATGCCTCTTCTGAAGGGTTCTTTCCTTCTGATTAAAGATTTGAATCACTAAATTGCCCTGATTACAGACAGCCAAACAGCTCCTGGAACCAAAGCATTCTCAAGAAGTTCATCAGCACAGCATCCTGCACATACACAAACCATGCAGGAGACTGAAGGACGTGACACAGGCACCGGGGCAGGGGCAGCTGCCACTAAAGCTTGGGCCAAGACATGGGCCATTTTTCCTCCCAAAGGGAGCATCCTCAGCTAAGAGAGTATTCGTAGCCTTTAAATTCACCTTTAAATCACACAATCTCTCTTTGCTGGGGTGAACTCATCCCTGTGCCATTGCTTGTGTGCTCTGTGCAACTTGTATTTTCTGAGACGACAGACATTTCTGCCAGAAGAGACAACAAACCCATCTTTCTTCAAACAGCATTTTCAAAAAGATAAAGAGAGGCTGTCTCTGCTGGCTGAAGCCTCCTGTCCTTGTACACTGCCTAAGCTTTTCCCTTCCGCTGGCTCTGTAGCAGCAGGAGCCTTAATGCAAGTGGGAATCATATTGTGAACAAACAGTCTGACTGCTGCAAGTCTACTTTACAAGTTTATATAAAAAATACAAATTAGCATGCAATTCTTCTATATATAATGGAAGCAAATTGCCTGGAAGAAATCCTACAGCTACCCACTTTACTTAAGACAAACATTTATTTCCAGTCAGAGAGAGCATAATAATTTTTTGACAAAGATGACTGTGGAACTGCTGAAGTCTGTACAGGGAGTGGTTGTTCTGCTGGTACCAAGGAAAACAAACAGGCTTTTACAGAAGAGTCTCTTATTTTACCACTATATAAAATAAGAAGTCACAGTATCTGGGTTTTGCTATTATAATTGTGTTATATGTTATATAACACCTGAAGACATCCTCTTTTATTAAGGGAAGAACCAAAATAATTTTAGTCCCTAAAGCAAATAAAATTAAAATCCAGTCCCAAGCAAAGTTTGCTTTGAACAAGGAGGAGAACAAAAGACTCCATACACCCTCTCAAAGATTCTGTTTCTGTCAGCCTGATTTAAGGGAAGGGCCCTCAGATCACAGCACAAAGCAGAGGGGAAGCAAAGCAAAGACTAAGAAGGTCTTGGTGAGTTTGCTTCCAGACCTCCAGCAGAAAAAACAGGATATTGTGTATGCACAGACACACAAAACCTTGCTCATCTAGGTTTTTATCAACCATGTTTATTCTGAGTTTAGACCATATGAGTCACACATTTAAAATTAAGCAGAAAATAAGTAAATAATAATAAAGAAACCCAAAACAGCAACCTAAAAAGAACCAACTCAAACCTATTTCATATTTTCAAATATGACAATCGTACTAATAAGATGGAACATCTAGAGTAAATATTACCAACCTTCATCTCTCTATATCCTGATTTATATACTCCAGTTTTTACATTAATTTCAGTGTAGAGCTATAAAGGAAAATTAGTAACCATAATTTACTATATGGAAGCAGAAAGGAAGAAAGGATTACAGTTTACTGTCACATTTGCAATCATCTGAGCACAAGCACATTCGAATAACTATATTCCATTTGATCCTAAACCCATCCACTCCTGTCTTCTGCCTCCAGCAGTGGATAACCAGGAACGGGAAAAACGTTCAGGCAGAACAAGCAGGCTGTGCTACTTTCTCCAGCTTACCCTGCCAGCCTTGCCTATGCAATGAGGAAAATAATAATGACATAACTGGGCTTTCTCCACGCTGACAAGTGACATCTTGGGTTTTAAGATGCTGCCGAATATTATCCCCAGGCTGTAACACTCAATGGTTTTTGCATTTCACACATCTAATGTCCCATACACAGAGTCAGAGCAGGAATGCAAAGAGATGTGAACTGTGCGTCGTTAAAACAGAACCTAATTTTTGGATGAGGGTCAAGAGCTACTTACAGGCTGTGTTTTAGCTGAAGGTATAAAGACACTTCAAATAAAGAGCTGATCAGCATATCAGGTTAGGCTTGTAGCAGTCTCAGGGTTGATCCATGTAAAGTTTAGTATGTTAACAGGGGCCAATAATATCACAGCAAAACTGAAATCCCCCCCAACGTAAGTTTTACTAAACCAGGAAATAATTCTATCTTTTCCATTTGCCTAATCTCTTTGATTTCTTTTTCCTTTAAGACACTGTCATTGAAGTTTATACATCATGTCACATCACTTCATCTAAGGGAACCTGAGAGAGGAGTGAACATTAGGAAGTGTATGTTTGCATCTTACTTGTCTATCTGTAAAGTATTGAAGAAGCTGCACATTATCAAGATGGGCTCAAGCAGAGTGGTTAAGCTTTTAGATTTTATTTTTATTTTTTCTCCTGTACACCAATCCCATGGAAAGCTCTCCAGCAAATTACAGGCATGGATATGGATATACTAGCAGGCAAAGGCTGGGACTTCAAAAACCAGTGTAGAGCAGCAGGTTCTAAACACAGCTGGTCAGCAATGACAGTCAGAGGTATGGTCCAGCTGCAAACTCACAGCCTGCGTTGCCATGGCTTTGGAGAGAACAGAGTTTTGCACAGACTGAGGGGGGGTTTACTGCCTGCTGAATGAGCCAACAGTCTATCCAGGGCTGCTGTTGACAATTCTCAGCAGTAAAAGTAGCTGTTAAATCTTGCATTAGTTTGAAGTCAGGCTCATTAAATTTGGAAATGAGCTACAAAGATGTTTTCAAAAAGGATGAGAGAGTGAGTCAATTTTTAATTATGTATCAAGGAAAGGTTTTCATTTACAGCTGTTTTTGTTTTCATGACAAACACCCAGGATTTGAAGGGAACACAGAGATCAAAACTGCCTTGCTTTGACCAATATTTATATAATATTCTGTCTTCCAGCACACAGACAGAAGAAAGGACGAACACAATAGTCTGTTCTTCTTAAAGGAAATAATCCATGTATTTACATTCAAGCAAAAATAATGAGACCTTCTGTTCCAGTAGTCTGAAAAAACTTCCTTACTCTCCAGTCATGCAAAGACATGATTTGATCAAAATCTGCCACTTGTACAACTGCTGGAAGATTCTGCAGGTCATTACTTGTAGCTCTCCTCATTCACTCTCACATTTAATCTGGCTGCATCCATCCAATGAAGGTAAATCAATAGCGACAAAGCGATGCACTGAAATTATCATTCGTGCCAGCATATTTTGTGGCACTGAGTGCATCAGGATCTGGCTTGCCTTGGCTCTGGAGTTTACCCTGGGCAGCTGCTCTCACTGACCTGCTGTGGTACCCAAGCAGAGGGCATCGCTGCCCAGCGAGGCTGTGGAGCATCAGCATTACATGGAGCAGATGCCCACTGCACCTGCAGTGAATTTTGGGATGCAATTTCGTTCCCCCACCACCTTTAAGCAATTCCTCCTCTTCTGACATGGGTAATCCAGAAATCCATTTTTTTAACATGTGCAGTAGCTTTTTGTTTATTTGTTTTGTTTGGGTTTTTTTTTAAAGGCAAATGTCTGTCCCAATATTGTCACATAGGCCTTATGTCTCACCTCCTCATGGGGGTGTGCTCTCTCATCCCACCTGTCTCTGTGATCAGGAGACCTTAATACATCCTGAGACATAAATAATGCACATCACACAAACACTTTCTCTCAAAAACTTGGGCCTGGCTCCCCCTACCCTACCAATATCTTTTGATGCATTTTATTCTAACCAGCGGATATCCTTTCACCCACCAGTCCCTTTACACAGTTATAATCACAGGACCAGATGGCTCGACACCCACCACAACACCACCACCAAACCCATTACACCATGACCCACTGGCACCAGAGTGCTCTGCACAAGGCAGCAGAGTAGATCATACCCACCACAGAGTACCCCTGGGTGGTTGCTTTCAGCAGATGACAGGGGATATTTATTCCCAGAACAACAGAAAATGGAGATTTCAAGGCTAAGAGAAAACACGTCAAATTGTCAACTTTTTGACTCTGAATAATTCTTTCCTTTAAAGTTAGATTAGCTTTAGTAAAAAATAACTGGGGAAAAGAGACTTCCAGTAAACCTAGGAAAGATGTGACATGACACTCCAGCACAGAGAAAGAAATGATCGGTGAGAGAATGGAAAAGGGAACATTTGACATTATTACATGTTACTATATTACACATATTATACATTATTATAGTATTACACAGCTGAGCTCCTTGATTATGCCGAACTGGGGTTCAGCCCTGACTTTCAATCCTTCCCTCACCTTTCCTCTTTTGAACACAAAGGATTGGTGTTCTTCTTTCAGAGCATGAAATCTGGATATATGTGCTAGTACTCAGCAAAGCGATTGCAGAACAGATCAGTACCAACAATGTTGTCTGCCACATTGGTGAAACATCCTTACATATTTTGAGATGCATTTCAATGACAGATTGGCTTCACAAGGCCAAAACCAGTTTATTTGATTATTTTCAGTGCATATTCTCTCAGCACACAAAAGATTTCAAATTCTGACAGCCTATTACTGAGAACTATATACTTTCTGATAAGAAGATCTAAGACTCCGCGTTTGGAATATTTTCTATGTTACTAGAATTAAAAGTATTGAGGATGAAAAGTTCCAATTAATCCAATGCCCAGCACAAGGTTTCACATTGCCAATTTTTCTGCTCTGAACCAGAGGTGTGACAAAATCAGTTAAAAGAAAATAAGAAAGAGTTAACTAGTAGAACTTAGTTCTAAATAACACACCAATCTGCAATGCTCCTGTGGCTTGGCAAATGCAATCTATTGATAAACCTCTCTTACAAGGTTGCCTGTCTGAAAAAAACAAATCATGGAGTGATTAATTAGAAAACATATCAATGAATAACATAAGAGAGATTCTAATTTAAAAACTAAGTACTGACCATATTACCTCTTATTTCTAGAAATTCTGAAGAATTACACTTTTACTGTTTTAAGGTTGAGCTCTGCTACAAAGAAAAGTCATGAGGAGCAATAATTTTTAATTTTACTTTAGGTAAGTATTAACACAGCATTTTTATTATAAAGTCTTGAACTTGGAGGCTTTAGCATTTCATTCTAAAAGCTTATCAGGACTGTGAGATTTTTAGGTTCAACTTCAAAGACCAGCATCAGCTTTCAAAGCTTTCCAAAGTGCCATGAAGCATAAAGCTGCATGATTTAGGTGGGTAAGTAAGGGTCCCAGTAAAGCTTCTTCATTAGCTTCTTCATAATCCTGGAAGAAAATGCCTCCAGTAGTCAACTCCCAGTTCGAATTTCAAATTCTCCAGGTATCTAGACTTGTAGTCTCACAACATTCCCAGCCCTTTGTTTTCCTCTTTTAGGGAAACCATCAGTCCCATGACCATTTCTTGGGGTGCCCCTTGTCCTAGTTCAACAGGAGGAGCCAGTTATCACTGTGTGGGGGTGATCAAAGTTACGTATTCTACCCCCTCTATTCATTTCCCAAGGACAATGGACCATTTGCAGTAGCTGTCCAGGAAGTCGTTAGCACCTC
>JAWWMO010000174.1:6124623-6145956 GCA_035047845.1 Dendrocincla fuliginosa
TCTATTTTCTAAATTTGAAGGAGAGGGATTATTACTTGGCTGATACAGATATCTTAGTTCTTCCTGGAACTAAGACACCCCTAAACAGACATCTGAGACTACCTAGGCACAGCACTTGCTCAGTCCCAAGGGATGCCTTTAGCAACACACTACAGGATATATTTTTCCACTTGTGGTCTTCTGAATTTGCCTTGCCATAAGGACACAGCATCAATGGCTGTGACAGAAAGTGCCTTCCCCAGCCCCCTTCATCCCTCGCTGCACACACTCCTGCAGCAGGTGGTGGACAAGGGATGAATTACCTCCAGATGAACCTGCTGCTATTTCACTTACTAACTAAAGCTCAAACCACCAAGCTGGTACATCAAAGATGATTCCACTACCTTCAGTTTCAGTCAATTTGTGAAGCGGGCACTTTTTTAAAACACAGCCTGAAGGTACCCAGCTTCAGCAGATGACACAGAAATACTCACTCCAAGTGCACAGATCCAAGCTCCTGCAGCTCTAATTCCATGACAATGAGTTCACTTTCATTCCTGTTCTCTCTCAGCTCATTCAAAGTAGGTACTCATAGGCTGGTCTGCACTCTTGCTACTTTAAAATGCTCTTCAGTTTTGTCTTCCCTTATTCTGCATTATCTCTTTCACTAAGATTTAAGTTCACACAGAAACTGGCTTATATGTCTGTGTTCTAAATCTGGGTTCTGGATTCTGGGCTTGTACAATCAATGTCAAAAGTTGTAACACTTAAATTCAAGGTAACCTGGATTTTTATTCTACCACATTTTGCAGCCAGCTACTAATCTGTGTCATTATTTACATTTCAATATAAAATTCTTAATTCAAAGTACAAAAAAGTGTCATAGGCTAAAAATAAAATAGCTTATCTCTATTTAGATCTAATTAATGTTAGTGTATTTTTTTAAAAACATATCCCTGAATCTGGCAATTCAATTTCTAATGCCAAATCCATCAAGATATTTAGGTTATCCACTGTTTGGACTCTTCACTTAAATCAAAAATCAGTGGCATTCCATGATACCAGTACATTCACTGAACAGGCCCTTATTATGCTTAAGTTACTTCACATGAATGCTCAGTATCTGCTGTATGCGGGGATTGCTGCACAACTCATTAGATCAGAGTAGTATATATGGAATATTTCTGACCTTTGAACACTTACAACTCATTCACAGCAACTTATGTTCATTCTTGAAATTCTTAGTGGACCTACACATACCTTACTTATGTACTCGTTAGGTACATAGACCCACACACAGAGCATGCACCTTACAAGAACTGCTCTCCAGTGATACAGAGCACTGCATACAATAGCATGTGTGCAGAAACTATTTATTAAGTTTGGCTTGGAACACTTACTACAATGAAAAGCAAAGTCAGGCCAGGATGTGGTAGGTTTGATAAATAACGGAAGATTTCATAATACAGAACTCTATTATCCTGTCAGCATAAAGTGTGAAGGAGGAGGAAAGCCAATAACACAGTGGCATAAATTTCTCCTAATGGAGAGACAGGCAGATTCTTCCCTCAAGGGAAGCAGGATTAGGGTTTGTATGAAGATTAACAGCTAAAAGTTACTCCAGGTTTACCAGCTGGTGAAGAACTGAGCACAGTCTGCCTTTGCCACTCACCCTGTGAGGCAGTAGAATAACTGGCAGAAGGGGTAGAACTGGAGGGTGAGGCTGCTGAGCTCCCAGACACCAGAAATTATCCAGGCTGCTTGACAGTCCCCTGGCCAGTTCTGCACTGTTAGCAAGTGATGATATAGTGCACAACTTGTCATGATTTCATTTAAAAACCAAATCAATAAATGAAATTGCATTATTCTTCTCTAGGATTGAAAACCCCTCCAAGGCTTAGCTGGTGTCAGAACACCATGCTGCTAGGCAAAGGGTTGGAAAAAATACAGGAATTTGTGAGGGAAATGAAATGCATTTAAGATTTTTTTAAAAAAAAGCTTACTTCCTTCAGTGTGCAATTCTGTTTTTGTTACCCCCCAGGGCTCAGCCACCAGGTATTTTGTCAGTTCTATCTCTTCAACCATATAGCACTGTCTTCAGCTTCATTTCTGAGTGGGGACGTGGGGGTGTGATGTAATCATGCAGTCTAGTTGTTTGAACGAGTCAGTGTTATCTGGGTGTCTCTGTGCCATCTATCATCTAGAAATTTATACTGTTTTCAGATCACTCAAAGGAATTAAAGCTCTTCAGGACATAATTTCTCTCCCTTCAATTTCTTTCCCTGGCAAAAGAAGAAAGAGAAATTCAATCTCTTTTCACTGAAAGTCCAAAAAGTATTAGACTACACACTCATGCTCAGACAGCTGTACATAAAGGTGTCTGGCTCCACATATCTTAATTTTCTTCTCCTGAAATCAAGAGTAATCATTGTGTGGACACGGTATAAAAGCATGTTGAAAGTGAGCCTCATCTCAGCTGAAGCAGAGATCATTTCCCTTTGATGCAATACAATACAATCAACATCTGTGGGAAACAAAAGCTTCACATAAGGGCTTACAGAGCACAAACAAAAGAGCAGCCCGAGGGGCAGATAATCAGTTTACACAGAACTTACTGTACCCGTGTTATCAAGATGGAAAACAGCAGCAGAAATTAGGCTGGAGTGAAATTTCATTTTAGTCTTGCTAAGTACATGATCAAAAAGAGCACCTTACATTGAGAACCACTCCTGGCAGGCTGCTGGTGAGCACAGCTGACACTTGCCATCTCAGCTCCCAGAGGGTTGAGCAGGTACTTTCAGGGTCCATTTTACAGTTTTACCTGTCACTAAAGGTAGGCAAAGTCCTTGAACTGTTACTGCTCTTACAAAATCCCCCAGGAGAATCTAGTAGCAACTAAAAGGACCTGGAGGATTAAGCACATTTGAAACAGTCTACATGCTGTAATTTGAAACACTCAAACTCCCATCTCCTGCCCTTGCCTCTGTGGCAGCAGCTGCTCACACTGCTGCCACCACTGTAGCTGTATCTGTCACCATCCTCTCCCTTGTGACATGGGGTCAAGCACAAACAGCAGAAGTAGAAAAAACAGAATGTTTTGGTTTTTTTTCAAATGGCCATTTATTAATGAGCTAAGCTTTCCTTGGTTAGTTAACTATTTGCAAGCTTCTCTGGGTCTAACCATGGTCTGAGGGGCTTTTCACTTCTGTGCTATGTAAAGCTCTGAAGTGTTATCCTCTGTCTGTCCCAGCAGCATCACATCATAGAATAACAAACTTTCTACTATGTTTTCATTATGGTGCAGTATCCATTTTTTTCTTTGTGCCACCACATGAAGGATCTATTGCTGCATCAGTCATAAAAGTGCTCAGACATTTGTAATAGATCAAATGTTACCAGCCTGGACTGACATCAGAGGGCTGAGGTCTAAAATGATTCCTCAGGGGCACAAATGTCTGTAAATAACTGTATTGTGTTTAAAAGTTGGAGAGCAGCTGCTTTACCACTATGACCTGTCCAGTGCCTGCCTTGAAAGTGCTTCCCTGTAAAGAGGCTTTAACAGCATTTTCTTTATTCAACAGCATATGGAAAGAGATTTTTATTCCAGAGTAGCTACTGTCTGGAGACATTTGCTTGAAATATACTCAATTTAAAAAAAAAAAAAGCCTTAAGAGAAATAACCACATTAAATTTCAAAATCAATTATTTTTCTCATAATTCTGCTGATACTTTATTCCCTTGTACTGTTTGCTTAATACCCTTGCTCTCTTTGCATTCAGGGGATGTCATGGGCCAGCAGGTGTCAGTCCTGAGCAAGGATTGACAAACCACAGGTTGCCATTTCACCATTGCACATCCTCACTCCACGTGCTTTATCTTTTCTATTGCTATCACCAAAGTAATGAAGCGTCTGAGATGAGAGATGGTAAAAAATTCAGTATCACGGCTATGAATGCTTCTGTTCCAGCTGCTTTGCTTCTCACTTCAAATTGCAATCCTCTGCATAGCCACAATATCATAGGCTATTGCATCAGAAGTGATTAAGATGTTATAAAAAAAAAAAAATATGAAGGATTATCAAGCTGAGGAAATCCTAGCTGGTGTACAGAGATGAACAGATGAGTAACTCTGATGGTGTATGTAAAATAAAGAAGTTAAATACATGTTCAACAAAATAAACTACCAGCTGTGACACAAATTACTATTCCTCTCTTGACTTTCCTAGAGCTATGATGACTTTCCTCAGGTGAAGATCTGTTTTATGGTTTAGCCTTGTCATGTACCATCAGTAACTCCTTTGCAAATTACCAACTGAGTGCCTTTGTGGCCAAGAAGGCCAATGGTATCCTGGGGCACTTTAGGAAGAACATCACCAGCAGGTTGAGGGAGATGATCCTGCCTGTCTACTCAGCCCTGGTGAGGCACATCTGGAGTGCTGTGTCCAGTTCTGGGCTCCTCAGAACAAGAGAGGCATGGAGCTCCGGGGGTGGGTGCAATGGACAGTAACAAAGATGATTAAGGGACTGGAGCATCTCTCTTACAAGAACAAGCTGAGGGAGCTGGGCTTGTTTAGCCTTCAGAAGACACGACTGAGAGGGACCTCATCAATGTCTTAAGTATCTGAGGGGAGGGTGTCAAGAGGATGAATCCAGGCTCCTCTCAGTGGCGCCAAGCATTAGGACAAGAGGCAACAGCAGGAAACTGATGCACAGAAAATTCCACCCGAATAGGAGGAAGAACTTCTTCACTGTGAGGGTGACCAAGCACTGGAACAGATTGCCCAGAGCGAGTGTGGAGTCTCCCTCACTGAGATAATCAAGAACCATCTGGACAGAATCCTGTGCCATGTGCTCTGGAGTGACCCTGCATGGGCAGGGAGGTTGGATCAGATGACCCTCTGTGGTCCCTTCCAACCTGACCCATTCTGTGAATCTTTCCTACGTCATTACAATTGTCTCTTCACTGCAGCATCAGCAACACTCTGACATACACACAGCCTTCTCCCTGATGTCCTCAATTTCAGCCTTATACCACAGTGAGTCTGTCATAAGACAGTCCTTCCTGAAAAATGAAACACTTCTGAAACAGAAGTTATTTAGAGCTCTACCAGTTACTCACCAAGGATCTGACATATTTGCTTTAAATAGCTGTTCTTCCTCTTCTAAACAGTTTTGGTTTTTATCACATTTAGCAAGCAATACATTTTCCAAATTCTTAGACTCCATTTCCAGCCCTTTTTATTTCCTGCGTCTACTGTTTAATGCTTCCACATCATGAAACTGTGTATTTTCTCACAGACAATGCTCCAAAGAGCAAACAACAGCTTTTCAGCTCTCTCACATGGCTAGCAGTCTTTAGTTTACTAGCAAAAACTAGCACACCTCATTTATCATACACATTGAACCTACGCCTGTGTATTTTTCTCTCCAGACTGACTGGAGAAACCACAAGCCAGGCAAAGACAGAGGGCACAAGCAAGTGTGTGTACAGAGGTAGAACTTAGCACAAGAGTAACTACTCTGCAAAGTAGCATCACTCAGCTAATTCTCCACAATCCAGCAAATACAAAAGCTTCCACTGTAAAGCTTTAGGCAATTTTAAATAGCAAAGTCTAAGATACCAATACTAAGTCAATACCCTCCAGGAACTGCCTATTCTGTGATACTTTCAAACAATTCTTTTGCATTTCAAACAAATTTTGCATTCTTGGCACAAAGAAAACCGCTAGGCAAAAAGAAAATGACTGAAGTCAAAGTTTGTCCCAGTTAACATTTGCCAATAAAAAGTGACAGTAGGTGAGTATTTCTTGCATATTTACAGCATTATGACTTGTAAGGTTACTTGAACAGGCATCAACTCCATCAAGTCCAATCCTTTGCTGTCTCAGGCAATCACATTGTATAAATCAGTTCTTCCAGCCTCCTTGGTGCTTTTTACCCCACTAACAATCCCTAGATAATATATCGCTTTATATAAAGTCTGAAACTGAGTATAAAAGATATCAAAATTGTGACAGTTTCTGCTTTAATAAGTTGCCTACCAATATTTGTGATGCTGCAATAGACGTGTAGCTCTACATCACACCAACAGAGCTGCTACAGGGTAACAACCAAAAGTGATTTAGTTAAGACTTTGAGACCAGTGTCACCTCGTTTAATTTACATGTTTAATATTCTAGTTTGCTGAGTAGCTACTTCCATACACAGCCTTCTTAGTAGACCATGTTGCTAAAAGTTAGCTTATATATATAATTGCTTTAAATGGCATAAACCAAAATAATTTGGTCATCTACCAGCTAGAATTGCATCACGCACATTTTTGAAAATCTGCTTCCTATTCTGCACATCTTAGACTAAGGCAAGTCAAAGAAACTCCACTCCTATGAATCCCTGTATGAAAGGTATGTGGAAGGGTGAGAAGGAATATTAAAAAGTTTAACTGGACTTGTGTCTGGTCATACTGGAGTCACTTTCAATGGATTCAATGCAAAATGTATGAGATGATGCTTGGATTGTTTTTCCCCCTGCTTTCCAGCACACTGACATATGCTGAGCTTTATTTCTTCTGAAAGCACCCTTGCAGCCATTCAATGAGACTTTCAACCCTTCCAGTGACACAGTCCTTATTGCACATCAGTTGTTGCTGAAATCTCTCATGCATCCTTGGCTGTAGCTTGAGCAATGTTAAATATGGCTAAAAAATGTTACTGTGCTAATGGCAATATTATTCACATTACAACTCTACCAAGAGACCCCTCCAGGCTGAATCCACACAGAGACAGACACTGCATGTGCTGATAGCAAGAACTCATGCCTGGCCCTGGGAGCACACCATACTCATTCACCATGCAGAAGAAACAGAAGAGAAAAAGTGAAGTTACAACCTCTTGCTTAAAGCTGAAATCACATCTTTTGAATCATGGGCCAGTAACCCTTAACAAACCCTTAAGGGTTAGCCTGGATATGCACAGAGCAATGAGACACAACAGAGATTAAAGCCACCTTAAATCACATCTCAAAGATTTCTTCAGTGCCTGAAGGCTCTCTGAGCCGTAGTCTTGGTGCTGCATCCACCACTTTTAACCCTCACTAGTGACAGGTTCTCCAGGTGGGAAAAACCTAAGCTGCAACTCATGTCATGGAGTTCCAAATTCTCCCTCTTGCCGCTCACTAGCAGTCTTGCTCCAGACATAAAATGGAAAGTGGGGGAAACTGAAGGTCCCTGCTTCTTTCTTTTTTGTTTCCTCAGAACCCAAGGAAGTTAAACCACTTCCAGTGGGGTGAGACCATTCACTGAATTGTATTCTATGACATTTCATCCTTGTTTCTGTTTCTAAGGGCAACAAAATCCCATGATGGAAAAAATGAATGAGCACTTCCATCCTGGTTATCCCACTGGACACAGGGACTGACTGAAACAAATGCAGAGTAAATTGCCTATATAACATCAGAGAAAACTGAATCCCGCAACAAACCAGCATTAAATCTGCTTCTTCACTACCTAGACCCCAAAACCTCCAAGAAAAAAATAAAAGGCATGCTGAATTACAGCCTATTTAGAAGCCTACTGTGCAAGGGGCTACTACACACATAAATATGATGAATTCTACCCAAAATATACTTTTTTTCCTCTTTCCAGAATGGATTGAAGTAAACTATGAGACTATTTTAACTCATTCAAAGCTAAAATGGCCTGTCTCACCAGGTACTTCAGAAACACCTTGCTTTTCTCTATTGCCTTCACCTGCAGCATAGCTGCCCTCCTACCATACACGTTTGCAAGGGAAAGGAGGTGCTTTGCTGTGGTCAGAAAATGACACAATTCCTCACCAATATCACCACCTCTGTTTCAACCCACGCTTTGAGGAATGGCTGATTCCTTCACCGCTGAGAACACTGCTCCTATCATGTACAGTATGTACATTCCAGTGCTACCACCTCAGACTCAGAATATTTACTTTGCTTTTATTTCCCATTTTGCATTGTCTTCAACTCCCTACTCGTTCACTTCTCAGTGTCTGAATAGGAAAACACACCACAGCTCGTCTGGATCATCCCTTAAGTCTTCAATTCAGTGACTAGCTCCTCCTGCTGATTCACAGGCTTAAAACTCAATAACCACCACCAGGTTTACAATTTCTAAAGCAATCTAATATCAAAGGGAGTCATTACAGGAAGAAATTGTACTTCCTACAAATAATAAACAAGGTTATTCAAAGGTACATAAATACAAACTCACTCTTGCAAGAGGCAGAAAATTAATTTCTGATACAGGCACAGTTGACCTAAGCTGCAGGATAACAATTTACACTCGTACAAGATTGGACATTCACCCATTATTTCTGTTGCTTCCACTGTCTGATAATTTCCTCCACAGCTTGTGTTGCTGGTATCCATGGCAGCTGCTCATCTCACCAGGGGCCTGCTGAAAACACCCCCCGAGTGGGGACACAAAGAAAGGACGTTCAGTGGGCAGAGGAAAAAAATAGCACTCTGAGGGTTTTGAAGTCAAAAGGGTTGCACTTTGATATTTAACCAGGGAAAGCATATTAATTAGAGAATATCAAAAGTGAGATAGGTCAGAAGACATGCACATAAGTGATAATTAATGTACTACTAAAATAAATGCTAAAAGCCAAAACCAAAACACCCCCCCAAACGGTCAGTCTGTCAATAATGAGTACATAGCGAATCCTGCATACTTTTTATGCTTTTTTTCCCCTGTGTTCTCCTCACATACAGGCAATGACATTATTAAGAGCCAGTCAAAGGACATTTTGGCGCTAGCAGAGAAGAGAGCATGTCCTGGGCTTTTTCTTCACAGGGACTCTTTCCTTAATTCTAGCTTCTGCCAGCTTTTCCTGAACACAATTCAGCCATACAGAGGGAACAAAAAGTGTTGCAAAAATGCCACATTAAGATTCTGCCAGTGAAGACAATGATTTTAAAGTCAATGTCTCAGCTAGCAGGACCCGGGTGACACAGAGGTTGGGCTGGCAGGGAGCACAGGGGCAAAGCCCACTTTGCCTCCACAGAAAACTGCCAGACTTCAAGCATCACAAGTTTGAGGATTTGTTCAGGCTAGGAGACCGCTCATACGTACAACCAAAACATTTACCAACAGTATAGAAATCTCCTAGCAGCATTTCTAGAACAAATTTTAGCAAGGCCATCCACCCCTCCGTGCTGCACCACATGAATACCTGCACGGTTTATGTTTAAGGATAATAAAACCTTAGGGAAACTTTATCATTAAAACCTAATACTGTCCTCCTGAACTTCCTCTTGCAGGAAAATCTAGTGGAAGATGTGAAAATAAATGACTGACAAAGCAGCTGTATAATAAGAGGCCATTAAAGATCCTGACATGTTCATGGAAAGAGACCTATTGATTAGAGAATATGATTGACCAAGGCCTAAAACTGTGCCTTATAGGGCTATTTCTGTCACACTTCTTTTTAAATCTTTCACTAGAATAAACTACATCAGAAAAATTCAAGTGCTGTATTTCACATATGAGGTAATTGAAGAGTATCCAATTAGCAAAATCCTTGAAAATCACTGAAAACTTGTCCCTCACTGCAAACCTTGGAGAAAATAAACTGGGTAGAGCAATTACTGTTACCACTACTACAAGATAAAACAGGAATTTCATGGAGAAGATCAATAACAAAGCAAAGCAAACAAGCTATCACCATGTTTGAGGGGATAGTTTTCTCTCCACTTTATTTTTTCTGTTAATAAACTAGACCAGACAGAAAAATACATGGTTTGAGAATGATCAGGACAATTCCTGATCATCTAGCTACTTTTAAATTGTGAAGAAAAATACCACTGCAGTACTTCACATGAATTTCCTGCAGGAAATCTCAACAGATCTACGGGATGCAGGAACAACTGGAAACTTTTGAGCCGAGACAGGTTCTAAAACCTTGTTATATTCTTTTTCTGGAAGCCTGGTGCCTGTATATCCTTTAGTCTCACACACCTCCACATCTTCCCAGAGATGAGACCTAGTGCAGTCTCAAGGTCCAGGAGTCCTTGAGTCACGATCTTCCTTCTAAGGTGCTCATTAGAAAGTGCCAATCCTTTTTATGTGGCAAAGTAAAAGTTGCTTCCAGCAGCTTTACTACTAATATTTGCATTCCCTTTACTCCTATTTTATTTTTATCTGCTTTGAATTGCCCATGATTAAAACAGTACGCCAAAATACAAAACAAACCAAAAACTTATTTAAGTGAGTTAAAGAAAACAAAAGACAAAAACCTTATTATAAACACTTGACTGAGAGGAAAATGTGTAGAACATTTTACTTTCTCCAGTAACTTATGGAACACAGTAGTGATTAGCCATTAATTATCCATAAATAACAGAACTTTATTATCATCTTAAATTGGATGGGTGCTTAAACTTGGGAGAAGTCTTTTGGGAAATAGTTCGATTTTGCCCTTCTTTCAGAACTCAATTTTCAGTTCATAATCTATTAAGGCCAGTGTTTTCTGCTCACAAAATATGAGAAAATAGATTTTTTTTTCCCATTATTTCAGAATCTGAAATTGTATATCATCTCTTTTATCTAAAGCTCTCCCTTCAATATTTGATCAGGCAGGGCTTTGGCCTGGTTGGAGTATAAACCAATCAATACCAATGTTAGCTAGAAAAGAAGAAATTCCACAGTGAAGTCTCTAGAAAAAATGTCAGTATAAAGCAAATTTAAAAATCCCCCCCATCAGGTCTGAATGTACAAGCCAAAAGAAATACTTTTATATTTGCTTTTCTGACACTAAAAGGTTCAATAAATACCAACAGATAAGAATTTGTTGAAATAAACTTACTTTGAATTCAGATCTTTGAACAAAATACTGTGCATTCCATGTGGGTTTTTTCCTACTTGCTTTTGAACTGTAAGAAGTTCAAATCTCCTAGGCAATTGTTATATCATGTATTAAATCTATAGAAAAATGGGGCTTGAACTCAAATCTCTCTTTCATTCAAATGGAAACAGCAGTAAAAGCCTAAGCCTTATGTTTCAAGACATCTGGCCATCCACTTGAAACTTCATGAGAGCTGAGAGCACCTCCTAGGGCTTCACAGGAGGAAAACCACTTCAGGCTGAGAGCATGTTTAGGAAGCTGCTCCTAACTCCTCCTCGAGCCCTTCCCCTGCTCCCTTCTCTCATGTGCATCTGCTGCGTGAGCTCTCTGCTAACCCTTCCTCAACTGCATCCCTGCTCTAATAAAAGATGCCTCCCAACAGCCTTCCTTCCTCTCATTATAACAAAACATGAGGTCCTTGTGATGTTCTCAATGGCACTGAAAAGTTTTGAAAACTGATGAGCTATGGCTGCAACAAAATCTGAATGCCAACTGCTGGGCTTGAATTTGAGGATCCATCTCCCACCATTTCCTAAGCCTGGGCTTCCATTTCTGATTCTTCCTGGCTGCGCAGTAATTCCCAGGTCTGTAGGAAGCTCGATCAATTAAGCTTGAGCAATTCATGTCTTTAAAACGTATCAAGATTATTATACAACAAGCAGTATAGAGATGCATTGATAGGTTAAGTTACTTGAATTATATTTGCCCAAGACTAACTAAAAGGAGTACAAGAATTTGAATAGAAAAAGTGTGAAAATATTAAATAAACAAGCCCTCAATTTAATACTAAAAAGCAGCACAGTTAGAGTTATTACAGCCTGAGGTAACTGATACACAATCAGTATTTCACCTGAATAGATATACTGCAATGACATTAATGAAATTACAATACCCAATGTTGTTCTTTAGACAAAACTTAATACCAGGGAAAGCACTTTTTTGTGTAAGCACTGCCTTGCCTATAAAGTTAACACAAACACCCTGCTCAAGTACATAACCAATTATTTTAATCAGATACTCCAAGCAAAAACCCCTCAGCCATGTACATTGTACCCAGCAACCACACTGATAAGTGCTCATCACAAAATGTTAATTGCATTCCATTAAAAATACTCAAACAGCTTATATGACTTCAAATATTGTGTGCCATTTCTCTCTAATTGGTCCAAAAGGAATATTTTCCTTTACCTTTCGTTTCCGTGTGACGTTCAAAATTGTTCTGGAACTTGACAAAGACAAACACTTTGATGTTTCTTTGTGTTAGGAAAATCTTTATCCAATAAATTACAATTATGTAAATATTAGCCCCCCTGGGGTATAAGTGCCTCTTTGAGGCATAAGATGATTAGAGCAGAAAAATTATTAGATTTGTCCATGACCATGCTATCCCTTCCTTCCTCAGGAAATTCTGTTATCAAAAAGTTTAATCCTATTCCCACTGAAGCAAGTAAATTTGGCCACCGAGTTAAATAGAATGAAAATTCCTTTCCCTCATTCAGGCAGTACCCCAAAAGACTAGATGACAGTAACATCCCTGGCATGACTATTTAGTTACCGTTTTTAACACTGTCCTTTCACAAATGTGAATGCTTTTACTATTAACTTTCCCTTCCTCCTGACATGAAATCTCAAGCTTTACTGAAAAACTGCAAGATGTTGCTAAACCCGGGTAAGAGCTGGACAGCAAACACACACACCTGTGATCACACATGGTGGTCAGTGCAGTGGCATCGCCTGGTGATGGGGCAGCACACAACAGCAGCATTGCTCTGGGCATTAATGCCCGGTGGATGAGGGCTTGATGTGGTGCTTGTAAGGCTACAACAGTGATTACAGGATTTGTGCGAGATGGGAAACTGTGGCTGAGTAAGAAGGGGAGTGCATAAAAACACGTTGGTTTTCATAACCCCGATTACATCACCAAGCCCTTTCTGTCCCCTTTGCAAAAGGCACAGCTTGTACTCCGCTCCCGGAGTCTTTATGTTAGGCTTAAGAGTCTGTTTGAGGTAGCAAGTAGCTTCCTCTGTTCTATCCTCTGCTTGTGTGATTATAAAAGGCTCCAACAGAGCTTAACCTCCCCTCCCTCGGAGCAGACCAGCTGCTTTGTGATTTGCTGTAGCTGTTTCCCTATAGGTTTTCTCGTTGTTGAAAACCATAAGACAGACATTCTCAAGGAAGGCAAAGGAGGACAGTGCCCCTTACCAGCAGGCACCGTGGATTTGGGCCTGTTTGTAGACGTACCAGACTTCAGTGACAGAAGGATGAAGAGTTATCTGATGTTTAAGGCTTTATCCTTAAAAGTTGAGACCAAAGAGAGCATAGTCTCCTGAATAATTTACACATAAATGTTCTGAAGCACATTTAGGGGAATGAGTTAGGGTAGAGATTAGTGTAGATGTTTTAAGGAAGTCTTTTCTTTTGCACAAAGAATAAAACGAAAAGCGAATGGTGTTATATGTTCATATTATAACACAGAGCAGATACCCACTTCACCAAAGGGTTCCAGCACCGTAGGTGCCTAGCACAGAGATAGGACAACATGCCAAATTCCAAATGTGTAGTGAAGCTTTGCAAGTTTGAGCAGCTTTTCAGAAGGATTATTATGATTCCTTAGGTTTCAAGTCTTGTCATCTGCTTTCAGTCCACAACACCTCATGAAACTAATATATTTCTTTAGAAGCACAACAATAATTATCAAGAATGTTGGGCATTGTGTATTTTTAAGGACCTGGCTCTGCAGGTGGTTTAGGGTTTGAAAGCTGGCATGTAGTAGTACATACTGAACTTAGGAAACTTCTGGGTAGGACTCATGGAAGTGCTCGGTCAATGCTTCACTTGCTTTATTGTCCTAAAAAACCCCTGTGCCAGATGTACTTGATGGCTGACCTGCTGAATCCACAAGGCAGCATGTCTACATTGAAGGTGAAGAGCAGCAAAACCTGGACCTTGAAGGGAGGACTCTGCTCCAGGTTTAGATAAAGGTCTGTAAAACAATAAGAAGTTATTTTTCAGGAGCAGTGAACCAGATACTGTTGTTCAGCAGCTTCTTGATGAGTTACTTTATTACTGTAATTCAGGTCAGGGCCCAAGATCACTCAAATTTCTGTGTTGGAGCATCAAGGTCAGCAGTGCCCCTGGTGCTCCTGTGCTGATACTGACCTGACAGGCTGAGAAAAGTCGTGGAGTGTTAGCGGAATATTTGATGTTTTTACCATCAGGTGGGGATTGTTGAAAGCCTAGATGTGGAATGCAGGTTTCACTTGTATTTCTATTTTGTCTACATTATGTTACACACAGACACTAATATGTGTATATATATGCTTATCATGTTACACACAGATTAATCTTGTCCCCCCCCACTCTCCCCTCCCTTAACACTGTATTTTTGATACATACAGAATTAATACTTAGGAGGATAATTTTCTAGAGATCACCAGTGCTCACATGAAGACATTAAGCCAGTGGTGTGGTGTCTGCTGACTCAAAGAGCAGCTCCTGGTCATTTGAACCTAGAACTTACCAATTCTGGAAGCATTTACCTAAGTGTCTGCAAAAAGTTGCAAGTTTTGCCCCAGTATCCTTTGCAGCAGAGAGGAGTAGATGAACTCCCAAGGGCTGCAAAAGAACTCTGGGAACCAGAATATTCCCCTGCTGCCAGTGACCCACAGGTCTGGCTCTGCCCCAGCCCACAAGCCTACTGGAGCGCTTATTTTAACTGATACGTGCACTTGAGTACAAAGGAGATTAAATTATCTTTCTAGTCAACTGAATATGACTCAGTCACTCAGCTTTCTTTTTTTTATTTAAAGGTTTTGTAGAGGAAGAGCACAAAAGCTCTGCCAATCATGTTTGCTTTATCTTACCCCGTAGCCTCCTTTATACAAGAGAAGCTGTAAAATATTCTTTTCAGCTTGTTTACCTGAAGTTTCACAAGCTCCATAGCATTTTGAAAGTCTAAAAGCATATAATGAGAATGTCTTTGTAAAGCATCGCTAAAGAGCTCAAATACATTTTCACAGTGGCCTGTAAGTACCTTCCTTTAACAGGTAATTTTAGGATGACAAATATTTCACAAAACTTGGTCTTGATAGCCTTCCTCAGCCTACCTCACCTCTCTACTGCTGGCAGCCCCATGACTGCAATATGGAAAGTATATCCAGCAGAACTCTTTTAACTTGAGAAACATGGCTGTGCTTTCTTAGGAAAGGAATTATCTCCTCTAGAGAGATGACTGTAGGTACATTCAGATATTTATGCACCATTGAACTTGTTCAATCTTATTATTTAGTGATAAAGTTGACTAAGATGAAAGCTATAGACTTTGGCCCAGTCAGTTGAACACAGCGGGTATTTCAGAGAAATACATCACATGCACTAAAATAAACTCCACACTGCTATTACTGCTGCCAATAAGCTGCTGCTTAACTCCGTTCTTACTGTGCTTACTGAGGGTAATATATTATTCTGCAACTGATTTTATCTAATTTCAATGTGCCTCTTGCAAGTCAAGGCATAATTCAACAGGGTTAAGTCAGGGAGAGAAAAATCAGGATCTGCTACTTATTTCGTGCTCTTCTTTTTCAAAGAAGAAAAACAAAACAAGCAGCTTCAGTGAAATAAAACATTTGGAAACATGTTCTCATTCTTCTCATTTCTTCAGCTTGATGGGGATCTGCAAGTGCTTCACACTGTAACAACTGGCACATGTACTCTATTAACACACTGCTATTAATTTTAACTTTCTCAGCAGTAGTACCACATGTTGAAATTGCTTTGGAGACTCTCTAGCCAATCTAAATGCTATCTGATCTTAATCAACTTTTCTCCTCCTTTTTCAAAGAGTTGCTATTACACCAATGTACAAATCTTCAAATATTGTGGCACTTGTTTGGACTCTTACAAAGAAGAAAAAAATACATTTAGCCAGTACATATCGTTAATTTGTGGTTTTCAACAAATCAACATCAAAAATATCTTAGCACAAAAAAATAAAATAAATAAAAACCGGAGGTCTTTATCAAAGGCTATTCATTGTTCTTGAGAAGTTACCTCCTCACGTCTCATTTACAAGATTTGGGACCTACTTTCCAAACATCAAGGCTGTTTCTCCATAACTTCCCTCTCAGCAGTGCAGCTTTTCCCCTCCTGGTGATTTTCAGATAAAGCAGAATTTCAAAATTACAAAAATAAGAGCAGGTGCTTTGGACTGTATTCTCCTTTTTCTTCTGTACAGACAACAGAAGTTTGACTTCCAGTACAGTCAGGTAGCTAAAAATCTGATATAACTCTCTTAAAATTGGAAGAGAATGGACCAAAACCAGCACTAAGAGAACTGTTGTAATGCATAGATTGGAGGGGAAAATAACTACATTAGAAATGTCCCAGATCCCTTTCAGCAGTGGAAATTAATGGAACATTGTCAATTAGCCTGAAACACTTAGTATAATGTATTTAGAATTTGCATGATGGATGGTTTATGCAACTCCATAACAAAGCTGAGCACAAGAAAATTGGTTTCCTCCACTTCTGTAATTGTGTTCCTCACAGAGATAATACAAGGAAAAACTAAAATCCATAAAACAGCATTTCCCAGGGATAAATTTGAGCATCTCCTCCTGCATTTAGGCTTTCAAACATTAACCAGAAGTAAAGCCCTTGCTAAAAAGCCCAAAGGGACTATCTGAGCCTACATGCAGCACACGTGCCTGGCAGTTTCTTAGCAGATGGCTCACAAGCTTAATTTAAACCTGGTTCCAAGACTTTGAGAAATGGGTTCTAGATTTCAGATCCCTAAGCATGTACCCTGCTGTCATACCTGTGCTGATCCCGTCAGTTTGACCACCCTCTGGGCCCTGCACTGGGAAGCATCAGAAACATGCAGCTTGTTTCACACATGAGGTGGACACACACTGGAGAGTCCCAATGACCTGCAGCCAGGCAGCAGAGAGGTTTTCTGGCCATTGCCATAGTGTTCTCTCCAGGTAACACCATAAGGTCAGATGAAGATAAGTGATAAGGCAATGCAGCAATCTGCACTGAGATCGCAGCCTCTGGGCAAAGTGGCAGCATCTGACTCAAGGGTTGGTTCTTGGCAGAAAAGCAAAGGAGAAACTTTCCCTTGCTGAAAACACTTTTCTTCCTCTAAAACTGGTAAGAGTACACATGGTAGTGCTTCCCCAGGACTAAAGATTGGTTTGTACAGTTTAAAAAATGACTTCTGAGTTTATGAGTAACACCTTGTGACCCAAATAAAAACCTGTATTTTTGGGGATTTTTGGATTTGGAATACAGTGGAATTTAAAGAAATCCCTAGTCATTGTACCATCTTTAGACTAATTCAATATTATGTATTCCCCAATGCAAGTTCAGACATCTGTCGAACTCTTTATGGAGAAGGAAGTCAAATACATAATATATTTAAAAATATAAACTATTCATCTACAGGCAAGACCTCCCTCAGGTTGCTCATTAAGAAGCCACATACTGGTACAGTTACAGAGTCATCACTGCATGTCTTGCCTTCTCTTTTTCATGATTCATTTTAGAAAGAAATGGAATTAAACCAAACAAGTTCTTTTACTTACACCAGCTTTCAGCTTAAAAAAAAAGGGTTGTCTTCTCTGACCTGAGCTTTATGAACGCCCCTGACAAAGCCTTTGTCAAATACAACTTTTTATTGAACATGAATTCATTTATATTTGTCACCAGTATAGCTCCCCCCCCCTTTTTTTTTTTTTTGACTTTTGTGTTATCAAGGGTAAAATCAATGTTGTGTGTTTTTTTTGTACAGACGTCTCCCACCAAAAATGACCAGTGACTGGAAAAATACTAGAAAACCTAGAGGGAGCTACAGATGGTTCCTCTGTGGCAATCCAAGATGTTTAAAATCACCCTTCTCTCAGTGCAAAACCCAAAGAAAAACTAATAAAGCATCAGATGCCATTGCATATAGCAGAACTGCACACTCAGTTTGTCACTTTTAATCATATAATTAAATCATAGTCAGATTAAACAGTACCAGGTCCCAACTGTTCCCCTGGAGAAGAATTTTGAGCTCAGGGCTATAGAATATACAGGAGACTTGTTACCACTACCTTGTCTCTACTCTTCCCACAGCAAAGATATTCCTACAGTGGATGTAGAACCTTCCCAGAAACTTCTCTCATGCCTGCCTGGAGCTGGAGCAGAGACCACTAGCATACAAGTGCAAGAGATAAGACCAAGGTGAGACTTGGACTGAGAGAGCATGTGGGATAACTTGCTAAAGGAAGTGAGGAGATTGGTAGAATTTCAGGTGGAGAGAAGACAAGGTGGTCCAAGGAGAAGGCAGGTCATGTGAAGCAGCATGAGTTTACTTTGATGAGGACTTTGCAGTAGTGTAGAAGGAAGAGCTAGTGGAGAGCAGTCAAACACCGGGATTGAATTTGAAGCTAGATAGATTTGAAACAGATTAAATTTAAAACATTTGTATACAATTTAAAACAATTGTATACAATTAAAACATTAATCACCTCACTTCCAAGCAGGGAACTTCAGAATTATAAGTTACTCTGGACAACAGCCCTGCTTCCTAATATATTTAGAGCTACATAATTTGAGTACCAACGTTATGGTAGCTAAAAAATTTATTTTTTAAAAATTCACTCCATAACAAACATTCATAATGTACTCCTTGCAAATGGGCCTGAAGATGCTGAAAGTACTGTTTTCTTAGCCACGGTTTTGAATTCCATATTTAATAGTGGCATTTATTAAATATTAATTTGGAAATGCATAATTCCTACCCAGGGTTAGCATAGGTGAATAGTTCTGTCATTCATGACCTTGCTTGAGTGCTTACCACTATTCGTGCTAACCTGGTCAAGTGAAGGTTTAATTTTATAACACTTCACTATGCCCAAGTTTGCCAATGGATTTGGCACCCACCCACATTAGTAACCAAAAAGATGTCCCTTTGACCACACCTGGAAGCCACCAAGAGCCCAGGGCAGGAGGAAGCCAGCCTCCCTTCCATTTACATCTCTGGAGACAGAACAGAGCAATGGAAAGACCTGCAGGAGTTCAGGCCTGAGAGGCAGTAAGAAGTGTCTGTAACTGCATTAACCAGGACTGATTTTACGAATGCCCCAGGTGCATTTCTGTGCTGAGCCAAGTTAGGCTGAACCACCTTTGGCAGCAATTTATACTAATCTATTTGATGCTGCATTGAAGCAGACTGTCCATGGTTGCTCAGAGAGTAACCAGAGCTCAAATGAGACAGTAACTAACAGATGAGTGGAAAGAATAGTTTTATTTGAGACAATTCTTTCTTCTCAATTTGCAGTTACTGATGTGTAGAAGACGGTATTGGACATGGATTTTATAAAGAAATTACCGGGAGGTGAATAGGCAAGAATTGACTGGTGTAAAGGCACTTATTGAGCTGCAGATGCCAATATTAAGCTGAACAAAGCAAGAAACATATCTCTGGGCTCCCTGGCTCGAACCTGCCTGGCCAACATGATCAGTACAATGCAGAAAATTCCCTGCCCTGCACGGATCTCTAAATGATTTTGCCAGTTTGTGCCTCAGGTCCTGTTGCATTTCAATGCACTGCTTGTGACATGGAGAATAATATTACTTCCTTACTGTAGCAGGTGATGCAGAATATTCATGTTGGATTAAGCATTGGATTAAGCAATGTGAATTAAGAATTTCCACTGTATGATTTCCAATACGTAATTTCATAGGGCCAGATACCCTGAACAAATTAAAGAGGTATTAAAATCTCATCTTTAGTCTTGGAAATATATATATATACATATATAAGCATCTAACTAAAAAAACATTCCCAGTCATTTGTTTGTAACTTATGCAGCTCAAATACCAGAGGGCAACTGTTGAATGAACAGATTAAAATGGTACATTTTCCTCCTTTAGTCCCATTCCTACAACAATCAAGGAAAACATCAGGATAAAGGCTAGCAGCAGAGTTTCAATTACAGTTCCCAGCCTTCAACCTGAGGTATTACAGACAAATAACAAACCTTTTAACATTTCAAATGCTGCCATCTCCCAGTTGTAAGGCAATTATAAAAGGCAACTGAGAATACCTTTGAAAATGTGTTTTCAAATTTGTAAGCAGTTACACTGACATAAGGCTGATGCAGTGGCACTGAAATCAATTAAGTTTGACTGGCACAAATTTGGAGAAGATCACAATATCAATGCCCAAAAGTTAGCAAGAAGGTATGTCTTATTTGGCAAATATCAAGCATTACCTTAAACCGTTTTGATTTCCATTTTTATAATTTAATACCCTGTGGCAAGCAGCAAATGATCAGCTGCAAATTTGAACTTCTGGCCCATAGATTTTGGCCTGAATATTGCACATCTCTATCAGGCCAGCCTTCACATCCCATCCATCTTCGAGGAAGATAGAAAGCCATAAAAAATTAGTTTCTCCTCCTTAAACTAAAATCTAGGCTAAACCAGCCCCAGTCACAAGACAACCTTGCTTTTGGTTCCCTGCACTGGGAGGTTTCCCTGCCTAAAGACAAGGAATTATCCTCTTCAACCCTTACCCTGCTTACCTGTGTTGTTCATCTTTTCCTTCTTATAAGGGAGTGCTGCCAGTCCACTCTTGAGAGGCACCTCTACCATCCAGGCACAATATCTGTCTGTACTGGTGGGATCAGTGCCTACTTTATCACGAATCTGAAGTCTCCTTACCCCAAGGATGGTGCTCGCAGCACTGATAAGCAAAATTCAAATTAGATCATAGCACAGTCCTGCTACAGAACCACAAAAAGAGACAAGCAACCACCTGGCCTGCTTTTAACCGAGAGCAGAATGTGATAGAGTTCAATATCCTCTTAATTTCTGTACTGCACATTGTCGAGGCACAAATAGGGAAACTAAATAAATACAGTCATGCACAGTATGTAACAAACAGAAGAGAGTCCATCATTTCTGACACACTCTGGTCCCAGCCTTCTACTAAGCTTGTCTTCTAAGACACAAGATACATAATAACCAAACGTAATAAATTACAAAAAGTAAGGGAATAGGTATCAGATTTCAGTTCAGCTCTTCTGCCTACAAAATTCCTAAGCAGAATGATTCTAGCATTGAGTATTACATTTCTTTGGAAATACAGTAAAGTATTACTTTAGTCATGAACAAAAGTAACTTTCTCAGTTTCTGTAACTTCTACAGCAGCCTAAAATGATTAACATGTAAGTAAATTCTAGGAAATGTCAATCAGGCAGTTGATGTGTAACCTGCCCCAAAATAAGTGAAGTCCATGAACGTCTCTCCAGTCTAAAAGACATAGTGTGAAACACTGTCAAAAAAGAAGGATCTCAAGTTTTACACTAGAATTTTCCACGAATTTATCAATAAGCTAGACTTTTTCTAGCTCCGTTAGGCCATATACCACACTGCCACAACCCAAATGGCAGCAGAGGTGAAGGCAGAGAAAGCACAGCTTTTCCATATGT
>JAWWMO010000174.1:6146056-6158348 GCA_035047845.1 Dendrocincla fuliginosa
TTAGGCCATATACCACACTGCCACAACCCAAATGGCAGCAGAGGTGAAGGCAGAGAAAGCACAGCTTTTCCATATGTGGCTTGGCAATGTGTGACACCGCCCTTGACAGTCAGCAACTCCTCCTTCCCACTGCTAATGAGCAGGAGCTGTGCCTGTGACAGGTAAATGCTGTGTCCCTTCTGCCAGAAAGAACAAAACAAAAGCATGTCCAGACCAAAGTCCCTCCAGCCCAGTCTGTACCCAACCCACTCTATACCTGAGGGCTTTTTCCAGGTTTTTAGAGAATTGAATGGGAACTGAACACTGAACACTTTCTTCGGTGGTGTCAGAGAGCCCCCCAAAATTCCCCTTTTCCAAACTGCCTTTCCAGAGTTGCCACTGCCCTCCTGCTACATCCCTCTCCACCCTGCAGCATTTGCTGCCACATTGGCAGTACCACAGCAGCTGTGGAAGACAAACTTATGAGAAGGGTACACAGCAAACTGCTTTGTGCTGAATATCACCGACACTTCAAATCCTGACCCTGTTCCAGTTTTCTGAGACTCTGCTGTAGCTGAATCACTTAGTAAAGCTTTGCAGTGCTCTCAGGAACGGGAGAGGAGAACAAGGCAGTGAGAGGATGCTCAAGGAAATACACAAGGAAAGTAAGTAACATTGCAATGCATTCTCCCAGCACTCTGTGACTTGTGGCTCAGGCAACTTTTGAGACAGAGAACATCTTCGTATTTAGCCTTAAGAGAGTTCCTCATCCATTAACTTCTTTGATCTGCTCTTGAAAGCCGTGTAAGCTTTCAGAATTTATGTCATCTTTTTGCAAAGGTTTCCACAGCCTGATTACCTTGGGTGAAGAACACAGAGGCAAAAATGAAGATTAAGTTTCTGCTGTTGGCTTATTTTCTCTGAGTGTTCCTTCTACACCTTGATCATCTATCAGCCTTACTCTCTACCTTCCTGATTTTGACATATTTGAAAAAAATGATTTATTATTCACCTTTTTTTCCTGTCCTCTGTCTCATGCTTTCACATTTAACATTCTAGAGTCTACCAGCCATTGTATCTTTCCCATTTGAATGCAGATTCACCCTTTGGAAGGATATTTTCTTGCTTCTTACAGTGCCCTTATTCTGCTCTTTAACAATGACACTTTCTAATTTTGTTTTCCAAAACATTTTGATAACTAGGTTAACTCTGTTTTTCTGGTTCAGCATCCTTGGATAGTTCCCTTCCTGCCTGTAAGACATTTACTTTGGTTTAAAAACAACTCCACATCCTTTTAAGCATTGGTCTCATTCCAACCCTCAGGTGGCCTGTGACTATACTGGATATTGCCATTAGTCCAGGTTATCTACCCCAGTGCAGGACCAGTGTAAGCTGGGTGAGTTTGTGAATGAAAGATGTCACTGCCTGGCTTGCCCTGTGCCAGTGGAGCTCTGCCAAGCGAGGTGCTCAATGGGATGATCTAGGATGTGCAATGCTTTGTATTTCTTGCTCTCAGGAGGCAATGTTAGCAATGTTTTTGCACTTGCTGACTTCAATTCAGAGCACACAATTGCTGTCATTGCTGCTGAGAGACAGAAGCAAACACTGTCCAGGAAAAAGTCATAATGTAAGAGTTGATGACCATGGAAGTATTCATATTTCCCTTTGCAACATGAATAACTGTACAAGCCAGGACACCCAGAAGTGTGACCTGTTTTTGCCAATTTTTATCTGGCATTTGATTTATTTGGAAGTAAATCTTAATCCTTTTTCAACTACCAAACCACACTAGTCTCTGAAGATTTATATCAAAGGACTAGTGAGTTGTAGTCCACTAAGTATGACACCAATGACACCTCAATTCACCAGTTGCATGGGGAAAAAAGGAGATAAAACAGGTGTGCAAAAGTAAAGAGCAGTTTGATGCTTATCAGAAACAAAGCGTGCTCTGAGCTACAGTCCATGCAACAACTTAATCAACCGGGAACTCAATGGCAAAAGAGGGCAAAATTAACCCCTTTTGTTAATAAACATTCAGCAATTTTTCATTTGTTTCCAAACAGTGGCTTTCCCACCACTTGGATAGAACCAAATTAGTAGTAAAAATATTGCTATCTATTTCTTGAAAGCTGTAAGAAGTAGACAGGAAGGATCTAAAGAATACAGACACTTTCCCAGCACTACACGTGTGAATTTTACCTGCTTAACACTGTGTCCTACCACTTGAACCAAGCTGTTTTACACACTCTTTTCAGATGTGCTTTCTTTAAACAATCATTACTACTTCAAATGAAGAAAAGGAAGCAATAAAAGTTCAGACTCTCATTGAATTTGTTTTAATGTGCTGGAAAGTATCTCATGATACTTTCAACGCAAGAGCAGTGATCGGATTAGAAGGGAGTAAATTCTCCCAACTAAATGCAACATTTGGTAGATACTAAAATGGCATTTGTGAGTTAGTACTATCAGAATAAAACACACACAAAGGAAAAAATGGGGGAAACTACATTAGAGTCTGTGCACACAAAGTAATTCAATATATTGTCCCACCCCATCTGTTTTATTAGAGCAACAAGTAGCTAAATAAGCAGAACCATGCTTTGTTACTTTAATCCTAGTGTATATTTTATTTCTTTTGCTGTGTTTTAAAGTTCAGAGTTTGTGAACTACAAACAGTAACAGCAATGACCGTAACACTTCCTAAGTTTTAGTCCTGTCAAACATGAACAAATTATTATAGTTGTTGGTCCAGATTCCTATAATATTATTGAATTCTGCTGAATCTGTGCACAACAGTGCCTTTCCCTCTATCCTCTCATTAGTTTCACAACAGGGATGAGCCTTTTTTACTACCAATTCATTTGATTTATTTTTTTCAAGCACCAAAACTATGAGCCACCCTTACTCCCACTGCAGATATCTCAGTGGCCTAGAGGACATGTTTGGGAATCTCTGGGGTTCTCTTGGGCCAAGGTTAGGTAGTCATCAAAAACTGCCTACTTGTACTCAGGTGAATTTCTCCCATTTCTGACTTTGTTTTCACAGGTATTGTCTGGAACAATGCCAAAAATACAGGAATAATTTAAAACATTTTAAACTCAAAAGATCTTCTACAGTGCTCAAAGAAATGTCACTTTCTAAAATTTGGTTAGACAGGTCTCAAATAGTGTTAAAACAACACAAAGGAAGCACAAGTAGGTTCTATGCTAGAGCCAAAGGGTTCCTCCGGAGCTTGAACTGTATTGTTTTCTGGGATTCTGCACTAAATACAAATCAAAATACTGGAAAAGCAAAGATTAAAGGATTCTTCGTGTACAGCAAACTGTACTACAGAGACAGAAATAAGGAAATTTCTATTACATACTAGATTAGAACAAAATAGTAATCTTTGATCTATTAACCCAGTTGCCTTGATGACAAGTCTACTTTCTTCTTTTTGATTTTTTTTTCCCTAAAGTCCCGTTCCTCCAATAAGTCAAAAGCTTTTGAGTCTGCTTTAATTCAGAACAATTTTTTCCTATTTTTAATTCACATCTCAAATAAACAGGCTTTTTTTCATGATGAGTGCTAACAGCAGTCCCCATTAACACAGTTTTTTGGAGGCAAAATACAACTATCTGCTGCCATTCAATATTACTTATTCATATTACCTCTATGAATAATGAATACGACTTACCAAATGTTGAAGAACTTTAAAATGCTTTATTATTCTTAAGAGCTTGGCAACACTCTTAGGAAAAAATCATACTGTTCAAAGAATAGATATAAAAATATGATGCTCCTTTAAGTATCTATTTCTATTTAACAATGCTATTGGTACTTCATTCTTCCAGCAACAGAAGCTCATGTTTATTTAATTACTAATAACTCCCAAAAACCAAAGCATGGTTGTATGTTGATATGATATGTATGTTATGCTGAAAAAATCGTTAAGAAATGGTGACTCTTACTCACCATAATGCTTTCCACTGGACATTCAGTCATAACTGGGAATATTTTATATATTTATAGAAAATACCAGTATATTTGATGTTCCAGCCAAAATGCAGATCCAGGAGGGTGAGATTAGATTTGCAAAAAGAGTCCTAAGGCCTAAGAAAAAGCATCCTTTGTTATACACATGCCAGTTTCAGTGAAGGGAACTAGTTTAGTGCAGGGCTACTCAACAATCTGTTTATCATTTATTGCAGGGTCTGCAGTGAAAAATTCCCAACATAGTTTTTGGAGCCTAAACTCAGTTTAGCAAGAATTGGCAAAAAAAGTATCTGCCATGCATTCACATTCTTCTTTAATTTTGGCAGCTAATCCTTACACACAGACCATTTATTTGACTGGCCTGGTCTCTCCCCAGGCTTGGGACCATCCTGCAGGTTGGCACTTCATTCAAGGCGGTCACAGGGTTTAAACATTCCCAAGCTGAAACCATTATGAAAGCACAAGCCCTTTCGAGACCCTTAAAATTGTAAGAGAAGCCACAATCAAAAGCCTATTAGTGTTGCACTCAACAATCAAATATTCTTGCAATGCCTTTTTTTGCCACATTCAGAGTGACTCTGCTGTAGTCCAATTGCTCCTGCCAGAAGGAACTGAAGAGGCTCTCTTTTATTCCCAACTTACAGAAAAATAAACAGTAAGATGCATCCTGGACCTTTGCCTTCTCCCACTTTAGCTCTCCAACTCCATGTGGTTTTACTATCAGGTTATTTTCACAGTTGAAGGTTTAAAAGTTTTTGACCCAAATATTAAGAAAGCTAAGAAGTTTGTGAACAAAACATTGGACCATTTCTTGAAGACACCACAAATATTTTCGAAGATTGTAAGTATATGAGAAATAGGTATGATGTAATATATCAGTTCCTATCTGCTTCAAGTTAATAAAACTCAAGGAACCAGATGCCTTTGAGATTATTGCAGATTTTCACTGCCAGTAACAATTAAGCCACAGTAGGGAATTTACTGGGTAAGAGAAAACTGTAAAATTAAATTTCAAGTGTATGCAAACTAATCATACATTTAATGCATACTCCCCACTTATCATTTTGTAGTCATTCTTCTGCCACATTCTTTTTTAAAAAATACACGTATTTGACAAAAAGAGTTTTAAATTAAAAAATCTTGGCAAGACATCAAGGCTTAGTCCTCAAAAGAGTATTCTTTAAAAGCTCAATCCCAGGCCAAAAATGTCACCACGGAAGCAAGAGAGACAAGCATGCAAAGCTCTTAGAGTTTTAGGGAGAATCTGATATCACATGGACAAAACTAAGGGGATTTTGAAAAAGCCCAAAGAAAAGATTTGCTCTTTACAAGAGAGAAGCAGTCAGCAGTTTTCAGATAGAGAGCCCATTCAAATATTCTAAGTTTAGAGACTGGTCTTTCCTTTGAAAATCATTGCGAATAGTCAGAGATTCAGTAATCTAATAACAGAGCTCTCGTATCTCCTAGCAAAATCACACAGGCACTTTCCACCTGGTGCATTCCTGCTCTGCATTCCCAGCCTGAGGTGTGGAGTTAAAAGCAGCCCTGGTTAGTGCTTTTCACTCATGTTTCTCAAATATTCTGGATCCCTGTCTCCAGCTACCAAAGTCAACTGCACTTCTACACATGATTCCATAGGAACGTCATGTCCTCCGAGGGCTTTTGTCTCTTGTGTCAGGTGCTGGGAACAGGTTAAGAGACAGGTTTCTTCTGTAATAATGGTCTTTCCTCAAGAGAATTATGATGCCAATTACCATTAAAGAAGAAAATAGTCACATGGAGAGCCTTCTATGAATCCAGGATTTTAAGGATCACAAAGCCACACAGCACTTTCATTAGAAATCTCCAGGAATTGTTTTTAGAAAAGAGATCATTATTTCAGTTACAGTCTATGGGTACAGGAATTGGAATAACCACATTTCACTTTAACATTCCATTTTGGGTGTCATTATTAGAGGGAAAATTATCTTAAGAATAATTCTTAAATAAATTTAAAATAAAAGTTCACAAAATAAGCCTTATTGATGTTCCTAAAAGAGTTCCCGAACTGCCAAAAAGAAATCTACCAATGGCCGCTACCACCAAATGTATAAAGAGCAGTAAATAAAGTGATATCACTTGAATTAAAACCCAACACATCAAGACAGACCAATACAGTTCTTCCCAAATGTTCTTTGTCATATTCTCCTGTTTCTGCCTTCATAACACATTGATTAGTGACTGGTTTTATATTTCTGATTAAAGCAATTTATACTTCTGAATTTCTATAAGCCTTTGGACAGCTTTAAACAAATGAGGCTCTACATGAGCAACAATATGTTTTGCTACTGTCACTTAAATGAATTGGGCTCAGTTGGTGCTTTCTATTGAATTGTTACAAAGGAGAATCTTTTTCCCGTTTAACTTTTTGCTCTTAAGGTATAGGCAAATTTATTTCTTAGCCAGATCTGCTAAGGAAATGAGATTTATGTATTGAAACTACATCACTTCAATGACTTGTAAATCCATTTGCAGTTTTCCATGAAATGCAATGGATATGTTAAAATCCCCAAGTACTGAAAGTGTTTATAAACTTCATAACGTGTTCAGGGAGACTTTTTCAGTCCCCAGTGATGGCGAGGAAGGCTACAGGATGAACTTAGTCTCCAGAAACTGCAATATGAATTTAGTTTTCAGACCTAAGTTCTACCTATTAAGGAATAACTTGGTTTTTTGAAGCTTTCTGGCTGACCCTAAATGTTTTCATCACCAGAGGAGTGCTTAAGTGACATCACATCTTTTACTGCTTTGCCAGCAATTGAAATAAAACCTTCATTACAGGTATTATCTGGAAGGCATTATTCAAGAGCATGTTTTCAGATGGCAGATTTCTGGCCCCAGCTGAATGTGAAATACCAAAAATTCCCTAACTAAGCTACATGCTGACTGAGTGAGCAGGTGCACAGCAGGGAAATTGTGTCAAGATATTACAAGATAATTTGTCTGAATACCTAATAAATTTATAGATGAAACTTACAGGGTTGTAATTGCTCACCTGAAAGAAATTTTGCAGGAAAATAACTACAGGATGTAGAATATTTTTATAAGTAAATGAAAAGGAAATATAGTTAATACTGTAGAGATACTATATTTTTATCCACATTATTCTACTTCATTCTTTAACCCAATCTTTTGCTGTATCCTTTCAGTTAATCAACCTCAAAATCTATGTATTATCTTCACCAGTATTAGTAAAAAGATGTAATTTGTTGGTTAGTGTACACGACTTGACCCCTTGGGAGTACTTGGATAACAATTCATAAATCAAAAATTGTCTTATAACAAGAATGGTGTTTATCTTTTTGAAAGCCTATTCAAATAAAAGCTTTTCTCTCAATTCACAGAACATTTGAAAGTGCAGTGAGCCTGAAACAAGAGACAATACCACAATCATGGTGTGGATCCTGGGGAGAGAAGCCACTTCAAAAAGACCTGAAATAAGCCCTTTTTGGGGAGTATGTTGATCCCATATCCTAAAATACTCCTCATTATGTTAACATGGAATTACATGTTTTCATTTCCGGAAATATTTGATGCTAAAACATTGATTTCAAGTAAATATTTATGTATTATTACATAAATATATGCATGTAATGCATATACATGCATTTTCTCATTTAATAAAGAATATTTTTATGACCAGCAGTGTAATGTCAGTAGTCAGTATTTAACATTGACAATTTTATGATGTCATAAAAGTAACATGTATGGTATGTACAGTTTGCCTTATTCCACTGTGATATAACCTGAGGGGTCTATGTCAGTCTTTGAAGGATGAAGAGACTAAGGATGATGTTAATAGAACAAAGGAAGTATTAGCAATTTCTTGTTTTCCTAAGTGGTTTAGAGAAATCAGTTTTAATGAGGCTTTATTTTAAGGCTGTTTAATATGGTGAAGAAGAGGTGTACGTGTATGTGTGTGTGTGTGTGTGAGCACTGTTAAAATTCGCACTCCTTCCATTGCTTTTGGGGTACACTTAATGTGTTTCTGACTGCAGAACTGTAAGTGGCATTGAATCTCTCTAAGGAATTGTCTTTTCTTTTCTGATATCTCAGAGTGCATGATGTAAAACCAAGCCCAGGCTTATCTTGTAAAGCCCTTGAGCCTCCTTTGGCTCTGGTGGGAGGTAAGCAGACTCCTTGGTAAACTGTGGCTTGGGGCACACTCCAGCTGGCTGGTAGTGGCAGGATGAACATTTAATTGCATTTTTAGGTTACTTGGCTTTATAAAAGGTAACAATGGTTTCTAATTTTCTGGCAAGAGTTCATGATGCCCAAGATAGATCTGCTTCTCCCTTTTGAAGTAGAAAAAAGCCCAAATGGCATTTTGTGTCCTATAACAAGTGATACATTGGTACCTCTAGTTTGTATGGGTGGCATTTTAAAGATTACTGTTGTGTATAGATTATACAGCCAGATGATAAACTGAAAGGATTTGATTCTTAGCTATTATGAGCCATGAAATAGGGGAGTATAAACCTGACAAGTGCAGTTGTGTTTAGATTTCAGGTGGGAATATTTAAACCATCATATCTCTGATCAGCTATGCATTTAACTATGATTTTTATTTTGTTTTCTTTTGATACTTCAGCCTTTTATATAGAGAGATATATGTCACAACAGTGTGATTAACAGCTGAGTTGTTGAAGCTACAGTAAGGATTAAGAGTGATTTTGTTCTCAGTGCTGAAAAATAATGTCACTTTAGAATAGCAGCACTGATTTGATGGATATTAAAGGTATTTTCTGAAAATATTCACTGGCATCTATAAATTTATAAATTAATGTGTACCTTAAATCATCAGAAGTGATTCTCTTTGTATATAGCCATAACTCCCTGCAATCTCAAATATATGTTCTCTTTAAAGACACTTTTAAGGCTTATTATTGGATTTCAGCTCTATTACCCCTGGGAACACATTTCACGTGACTGTACACTGAAATTCCCTTCTCTGGTTATTTATAAAAGTCTTCATTCCCAATTGACTGTCAGGCTTCCATCTGGCCATATTGTCTGTTTTTTGAGTATTGGTAGACAGGCATGATTTCTTATAGCTGTTCTTTATTCTTCCAGCCTCCTGTGTTTCCCTTTTGTGTTGGGAAAGGCTAATGAGTCACCTCTCATCACTCAGTTACTTAGATTTTCAAGTCACAAAGAAGATTTCAAATCCTCACATTCCCCAAATGAAAATCAAATGTGACTACAGTTGCAGAATACTCTCATGGTGCTGTAAAGTTTCTGGTTCTCTGAAAGTGAAGAGCCTTGAAATGGAATCCTTTTAGATGTCAAGAACTGTAATTTCTCTCCTCTAGACACTGATGATCTTCAGGGGATCTGCTTCAGGTCTGCAGTCTCTCAGGAGTCATTTCGGAGAGAGAATGACAGAAAAGTGATGGCATAGATGATAAAAGGGTCAGGCTGCATCACAGAAAGAAAAAAGGAATTAGACTAGAGAACAAATCAATAGATTTAAGGATGAAAAAATAAATTCCATGATAAAGGAGATAATGTAGGCATCTGGGAGAAGAGTAAATACAGAGATGTGATATTAGTGTGAAAGCAAAGAGAATATAAAACAGAAATCAAATCAAATAAAATCAAGGATGTTTAAAGAAATCATCTCAAAACTGGGAGAAGAAAGCTAAAGAGGGGTGGTACCATGTTAGGCATCAAAATGAGCTGTAGAGACCTGCTTTAAAATTAGGGAATTAAAACTATAAAAAAAAAAAAAACCAGATTGTGATGTGCACAACACTCTGAAAAGTGCAAAATGGATAGCTTACATTTGTCTGCATGTTTTCCTGCACTAGTGGCCTCATTTCTTATCCTTTCTGTAAGCTCCGTGCTTAATGCTCTCACATTTACAATCCATTCCAACAAGGATAACCCCTTGTTCCATATTGCTTATGTTCTTTTAAGTTCTCATAGCGGCAGTTTTTCCCCCTGTCCAGTTGTTCTTTTTGCCTTCTAAATATAGTTTTTATTCCCTTGGACATACATTACTGGCTTCACATACTGTCAGTGGTAAGAAATGTATTGGTACATAAAGAAACCATTGAGACTTAGAAAACCACTAAAGATTTCCCAGGTTAATTGTGTGTGTGTGAGAGAGAGTGAAATACAGTGTCTATACTTAAAAGAATGTTGTTAGGAATCCATTTTTAAATTTGTATTCCTAATAACCCTGCAGCAAATGTTCTTGGTTTCAGATACAGTGGACTTTTATTTTCCTATATTAAGCCATTGACTCTTTGCTGCACATTTTCTTGTTATTAAATAAGAAATTAGATTACATTTTTTTATATAGTCCATTCCTATGAAATGTTGACCAATCAAATATATCTGCACTTTGTCATTTGTTGTCCTATTTTAGAGGTGACCCTTCCGTTATATTTATTAATTAAATATTGGTTAGCTGTTAGAACTGCTGCTTGTCCAGGCAAACCTCTTAAGTGTTTGAAGTCAATGCCTCAGACTTTCTCTCTTGCTATGCCAGACTACTCAAGAACACAAACCTGTGTGCACAACTTTACCCCAGGGTGCAGTTTGTCTCACTGTAGGGCTGAATATGCCTGATCCCAAGCCTGCAGATGCAGAGCTGCCGTCGTGAGTGCTCCTGGGCAATTAATAGGAGTCAGCAGAAGTTTCTGAACATCATTAATCATTTGAATATTGATAACTGATAGCTCTAGAAGGCAGCTTTGAAGTGAGGTAGAGGTTCCTGAAACTAAGAGGTAGTATAATTTTAGTATCTATTAGAGTGTAAGACATTATATAAGAATCTTATAAAAAGATGTGATTCTTACAGGCCTGGTCACAGCCAGAACTGTTTTCTCTGAATTCAGTTCCTTACCGGTTGAAATGGAAAGAACACTTTGAAAATCTCAATCTGGTTAATAAATTCATTTTCCAAAGACATTTTGGATACTTGGGGCAACTTTTTGTTTGCAAAAAAGAGCAATGGTGGATGACACATTGCTGCCTGCTCTGAGCTGTGGGTACAGCCTGCAGCAAAGAAGGTTTGATAGCAAGTATTAGAATTAGAATTAGAGTTAGAATTAGAATTATTATCATGTTTAGGTTCAGATGCCTAGATCCTGAGAGGCCAACATGAACCGTGTGTCTTCTCTAGTAAGCATCCATAAATCAGCATGCACTGTAATCTAAGTACATTTAAGAAGCTGCTTTATCAGTTTGGACGCTTTGGCTTCATTTTCCCACTTTATGTTTGTGTCAATAGTGTGTGCCTGTATAAGAGTGTGTATTTCTGACATCTGAGGGCAAACTGGAGGCATTTTTGTTCATACAGTCTATGACAGAGTTTGTTCACTGTTCTCAAAGACAAATTGAAAGAAAACCTAGTCTTTCAGTCATATTCTTCTTCTTCTTAAAAAAAAAAAAAAAAAGGACAAAGAAATTCTTGGTGAAGAGTATATCCAGCTGTTCATGATACCAACTGTCATTTTTTCCCAGTGATGATTTAGAATTGGGTAGGTCTCTGGATGCCTGATTCAAAGAAGCATGGATTTTCTTCCTTGTGATGAAATTATGTCAAATGTCAGTGTTACTCTCCTGTTCAAGTATTAGCTCAGGCTGTTTGCCAAAGGGGCAGGGGACAAACTTTCCTATGAAGTAGCACTGAAACATATTTAGTGCTCAGGGACAGGAGTGGATAAGGGGCTTTGGAGGGAAAAATCCTCTGGTTATCTAGAAAGCACACAGTGGCTGCCGACTAAGCTCCTGATGGTCGACATCAACTTTTGATCTGCAGAGCATAGTGAAAGTTCATTTGGTTGCATACTTGTAATTAAACATCACTTCCAATGTGGACTTCTGCGTTACCAGCTGTATTGCAGCTCAACCAGGGAAATGGTTATTAATGTAAAAGAGCTTCCTTGAAGGTTAATAATTAATAAGATGGAATTCATACTACGTTCTTTCTGTTTACATTCAAACTCCATTAAGTATCGTGCTTTGAAGAGACTTTTAACCTTCATTTTGGGGTTCACTGTTGCTGCTGTCATCTGGATTTTACAATTCAGAAATTCCCTGATTCTGGGATTTAGGGCAAGCAGTGCATCCAGGGAATGACCTGGCTGAGACAGAGGAGCCAGTTATTTAACTAAGAACAGAGCAAGTGCCCTTTGCTGGGGCAAGAAGAACCACAGCAGGCATGGGAAGGAGCCAGCAGAGTTCATGCCTGCACTGAGCCAGGCTACAGACACAGACCAAGCTCCATCTGTTGACATGGGTGAAGTGGAGGGATGATAAGTCACCGATGGTTGTTTTCACCTCCAAA
>JAWWMO010000174.1:6158448-6187009 GCA_035047845.1 Dendrocincla fuliginosa
CACAGACCAAGCTCCATCTGTTGACATGGGTGAAGTGGAGGGATGATAAGTCACCGATGGTTGTTTTCACCTCCAAAATACCAGCAGTTCCACTGAGGAAGAGGCATATTTAGCAACCCCATTCAGCAAAACTACTTGGCCCCTTCCCATGGGATGAGGGCTCAAGGTTGCTCTGGGAAATGACACTTGTGGTGGGTATTTCCCTCTGGAAAACAAGCAGGTGTCCCCTGAATCAAAAATGTACCTCTGAAAACAGAGGTAATGGAAGTGTTTTCCAAAAGGAAAATGTGATTTTGACTGATGGGAGCAGACAAGAAGGTGCCTGGGTATACATCTGGAAAGGGCTGCCTATCCAGTTGACTCTGACACACTCTGTTCCTTTTTGTAGTCCTTCTCAAAACACGGAAATGAGCAAAAGTAAACTAGAAATGAAGGATTCTAATATAAATGTAACTTTCTTTCAAGTTTCACAAAAATTATATGCTGAAAAAAATTTAAAAATATTGGTCAATTACTGTCAAAAAAAGTTTTTATTTGAGTCTAAATTAGTATTTATTATTATTTATTATGCAAGGCATGGGGATTTCACAACAAGGAACAAGTCATCACATAACAATAAACTTAATTCACAAGTTCTTTTCCTAGAATCACTGCACTCACATTCAGAAATGAAAAACACCTCTTTCTATTTTCAAAATGTATCTGAATACCCTTTATGAAAAGTTGCAAGCCCAACTTGCCATTGCCATGCATGTAAGCAATCAGCATTTCACCAGTGCTAATTTACTTCTTCCTTTCTGAACCATGTCAGGTACCAGTCAGATATCGTTCTCTGAGATAGGAGCTGCTTCCCTAAGTTTATACCTGAACAATTTTCCTTGACTCTCAGTGTAACCTGACAGAAGTGACACGAAATAACTAAGCATCAAAACATAAGTTATTTTACCTGCATTCTTTCTTGCCTACAGCATTAAACCACACATCTCATACAAAACCATGGCTCAGCTTAGAAGATCTTTTTCCTATTTTTGTATACCAACCTCCCAAAGAGAAAAGCATAACTTAAAGCCCTCCTAAAATATAAAGCATGGTCTTTATATCATCATAAATACCAAAAGGACTGCTTGTTACCCTTCGGGGTGCCAAGAGATTTCAAATGTGCAGTATTACTTTATCTAAAGAAAGTATTATCTGTAAAGAAACATTATCTGTTTTTACAGCATCTCTTAAAGATATTTAAGTTTTAGCATGCTTTTCAACAGCCAAATGACAGCTTAGCAGAGGATTACCTGTTCTCCTCTCTGTTGGCTATTTCTGATTGTCACACCAAGGAACACTATTTTCAAAATGCTGGGAGCTCTGTGCCAATACGACTGACTACTTTGCACTGCTACAGTACTATATAGCAGCCCCAGCTTTGGAATTCATGACCAGACATTCCTACTGAAGGATTCCCCAAGGGCTGGGCACAGCAGCCCCACTCACAGAATCATTAGGATGAGGCATTAGACAAAGCACATGCTCTTCTGCACAGCATGGAAAGGGAGCGACCTGCGCAGCACGTTTTGTACCAGCAAATCCCACTAAGCTATGCCTTTGCATCCCAGAGCAGCTTAATAGGAGGAGTGTCTTGCATGATGCAGCTGCTCATGACAGCCCTCCTGGACTCATCTGACACAGAAATTAAAACAGTGTGGTGCAGAATAATGCAAAAAGCCATATGCCTGCTTCTATCCCTAAACAAAGGACATGATAATTTTTCAAAAAAACATTTTCCAGATCTATCTGGCTGCTGGATGATCATTCATGAGTAACTTCATCTGGATGCTCACAGGTAGCGCACAGGCATTAGAGGGGGAGCTGCAGAGTTCTGCGTGAAGCCCATGATTAAGCAAGCTAATGATCTGAGATGATGACCTGTGGCAGAACTGGCTTCATTTTTTTTTTGAACTGACTTCGAGAATTCTCAAAGAAATCTTTTGCATTAGTGGAAAAAAGGCCCTGGTAAGTAATTTGTGCTTGCTGATAGATGTTAAATGCCTCTCAAAATGCTTATAAGTCCCTGAAATGCTACAGATTATTACAGCCAGCATTTCTTCCAGTTAATGTATCCAAACAACAGCAAAGTCAGAGTACAATTTTAAGGTGGAAAAGGGTCTTTGGACTGCATCTGATCAAATACCTTGCTTCAAAGCAAACACAGGCTTGTCAGTCAGGACCGTGGACCCGGACAGCAGCATTTTCAGTCCAACCCTATCCCTTGCAGGACTGGAAACACAAGTGTGCACAAGCCTTTAACAAGGGTTTAAATTCATCAGATGTTTAAAATCAAAAATGGGTTCATTTTATATGACATTAGTCACAGCAGTGTTAGCCCTTACAACCCTGGCAAAAATGGAATATGGAAAACAACGGATATTTTGCACACAGAGATTAAATCATTTGGGAGTTCTGAAAGCCTGGAATGCCCTAATTTGAAATGAGCCAACTGTACCTCACAGCAGTGAGGGTTCAGCTCCCCGCTGGCTTCCCTTTTCCTCAGCCCCCTGGGATGGGTGACATTTCCAGCAGCTCATCCTCCCCTGATGAACAAGTGTCGAGGCCAGAGGCTTCACTTGGCTGCACATCAGCTCATGGGCTCTGACCCTGCAAGAAAGAACTGGCTCTAAGAGAAACTCTGTCTATCCCGAACTAAATACCAACACAGCTACAGTGTACTTGCAGCATATCCAGCAAAAATACCCCTTCTTCCTGATGATTTATTTTTGTGAAGCATTTCCACAGTAAACAAACACTCCTGATGAAACCTCTGTCAACAGCACTGTTGGAAACTGTTGGACCAGACAACCTGATCACGTTTTCAAACACCTTTATAATTTTTTTTACAAAAAAACCCCAAGCTGTCAGGAATTTTTTGCAATCTAATTATTACCTCCATGTTAATTTTTACTTTTTATATGGTTTAGTTTTAAATTTTTATTGAAATCCATTCTATGTGAAAACACTGTCCTTTGAACAATTATAATCATGAAACAGTGGATAAAATAACATCTCCCTTTCCCACCCATACACTCATAAGCAGGCTTTACTTCCATTGGAATATTCATGGAGTATAAATAATAAAAAAAGCATAAAAGCTGCTAGAGTGTAGGTAGAAAATTTACTCTCCTTTCTAGTTCTTAACTTTCACTTAACTTCCTTACAACTGTACCATAACTTGGAGCAAAATCTGTCCTTTGAGAGAAACCTCTAAGCAGCATTTCCAGTTAACAATGTACTCCATCTTTTAAATCTACACGCTGCCACAGGATATTAATGTAACAGTCCCATCTCTGATAACATACACTGCTGGCTATTAAGAGCAGGAGCTGGGGGAGCTAAAAAATTTTTGTAAAATTAGGCAAAGGAAAATTTTTGTGCTTAAGCAGATGGTATGCGCAGGAAATTTTAAAACAAACTTATTTCCAGTCTCTCCCAGGACAGTTCTCTCTCCACCAAACATAGCCCATTTTCCAAAACACTGTTCTCATTTACTTCTCATGAGTTGGGTAGCTTTCCACAGGCTCTGAAATTTCCTTTGAGCCTCTACAGACGTGAATTTAGCAGACAAAGACCTGAGCTTAAAAAAAAGAAACCCAAAACAACAAAAGCACAGCAGTAAGAAATGAATATTTATGTTCTAAAATTATGGCTCAGACGGTATTTCCCCCAGACTGTTGAGGGTTTTTTCAGTAACTAATCAGCAAACATATATTGCCTTATAAACCATTACTACTCTATCTGCATAATGAGTAGTATACAGCATTCTTGAAAAAGTACAGCTCAAGGTAAACTTACTAATATTTTGTGACTCATTTAAGTACTAACCCTTTAAGCATGCTGCACTGTAGCTTTGCTATTTATATTATATTCATTTGTATTCTATATATTTGCTATTTTTAGGAACATGAATTGAAATAACACAGCTTTGTTCAGAGCTTAATGGCTATATCTCCTTTGCTAACCCCAGAGTTTTCAAAGCAGCTAGCAAGCACTTTAATGAAGGTTTGGAAGAATTAGAATATTTCCAAACTTCTTTATAACCTCATTTTGCTTCATGAAACTTTGATATGATATTTTGGTTTTGTTCCAATTTCTCTTGCCTTTTGAAACCACTTATAAAAATGCAATGGACCCTTTCCAAGGTCTTAAAGCCTGTCTTCCATTGCTGTTAGCAATCTAGGAAAAATATTTATATTGTGGATCCTCTTTCTGGAAGGCTTCAGGAGTTGACTAAAACTAGTTTACAAAACTTCTTTTGCAAGACTGATGGTGAATATTTTTTGCCATGTTTGACTCTTCCCTGGCAGAGCCAGCACAACAGGACATGCTACTTGGTAAGTTAGTCGTTTTGAACATCTTTGCCTTTTAGAGTACAGAAAAATTAAGCTAAACTGAGCTTGCTCTGAGAAAAAGGCATCAAAGTTTCACCGAGAGAGTTTTACAAGGTGCAGTCAATATTTTACATTATTAGTCCTTTCTTCAACTAACATGTTCTGACATTATATTGCTACAGCAGAATCAGTCATCCACATATATTTTTAAGCTGTCCAAGTTTAGAATTAGATGATCGTTCCATTACAAGATATCAAACTCTTTTAAACATAGCAACGAGCAACTGCATTACTAATTCATTCTAATAAAATAACTCTGCCTTCAAAGTAGCAACCTCAGTGAATCAGATTAAAGAAAAAGGAAACCACGAGAAAGATTTTCAGTGAAGTTGTCACCTCTTCCAAATGCTTTGGACCAGCCATGAGGCCTTGTCTGACCCACCTCAGCTGATTAAAGTCCCAAAGGCATTGAGTTTAACAGAGTAAAGTGCCCGCTAAGCATGATTCTGACCTTTCTCCTATGCCTTGAACCACTCTAAGATGCCCCAAGTTCCGGATAATACTAAACTGGAAACCACTGTCCTGCTTCAAGACATTAGAGAAAGAATGGCAACAAATCCCAACTATCCATGTTAACAGAGTTTTGTGTTGTATTTAAGTTTCAGAGCTAAATCCTTTCAGACCAGTTAGTAGAATAAGAGATTCACAGAACCAACATTTTTCACAGAATGTTTTGTGTTGGAAAGGACCTTTAAAGCTCATCTAGTCCAACCCCCCTTAGTCAGCAGCCACATCTGGACGAGCTTGTTCAGAGCCCCATCCAACCTGGCCTCAAGTGTTTCCAGGGACAGGGCATCTACTTCTTTCTGTGTTTCACCACCCTCATTGTACCAAATTTCTTCTTTATATCTAGCCTTAATCAATTTCTTTCAGTTTAAAACCATCACCCCTTCTCCTATTGTGACATGAAATACTAAAAAGTCTGCCCTCACCTTCTTGTAGGCCTCCCTGAGATATTGAAATGCCACAGTAAGGTCTCCCCAGGGCCTTCTCTTGTCTAGGCTGAATAACTCCAACTCTCCCAGCCTCCACCTTTCCTTGTGTGCCTGGCCCAAGCTCCCTCCTCAGCCCAAATGGGATGCACAGCTCCATGTCTTGCAAGCCCTAAACAGAAGCAAATGGTGGGAACAGTGCCAGCTTCACTCTTACTAACACAGCCCAGGTCACACTGCACAACAGAAAGAATCTAGAACATATATTTAGGATCATACAGTTGTACTATGTTATAAGCACACGTTGTTGCTAAACCTTCAAAAATGCTTTATTTAAAAAAACAACAAACTTGATTTTGTCATTAATGTGAGCATTTACTATTCGAAAACATAGAGAAGGCAATGAATAAAATCCAGCAGAAAAGACTGAGCAGCATTTTCCCCTTGGGCACAGTCTTTAGCAAGAGATTCAGTCAATCATTCTTTGAAATTCTGCCATCAGGACAAACAGAACATGTGTCCAGGAAATTTAGGATGAGGGTGTCTTAAAACCAAAGACGAGAGCATTTCCGAAGCATTTATATCTTCATGAGGCATTTAACAGATGTCTCTGTACATCTTGAGAGAACCAGATGCAAGGGCCTTAACAAGATGCTCTGTGCATTATTCTCTCACCTCCCCTGTTTAAACTCCTGCCTGTGTTAATGTAAGAACATAAAGGCTGTTACCTACAATCCAACTGGTTTGAAATACAGTGGTAGTTTTGCAATAGTTAGCCAACCTAAACGGGAACTCACACAGACCTCAGAGGATTCTTTACTACCCTAGGATAGAAGCAGTGTAGAACATGGTTTAACACCACTTAGTATTTGTCGACCATAAAAACTTTTCCCCGTCCTGCTGCAAACTGATATTTTAGAGACATATGGGCCCAGTGTCTTTGCCAGTTCTAGTACTAAAAGTGGGCTGCACACAAGCCAAGTAAAGATGTACAGAAAATATGAATTACTGAATTATTCCTAGCCAGATGATATAGCATTGCTCACCTGCAAGCATGTTTTGATGGCTTTGGATGGTCCAGCAGGTAGTCATCTTAGAACTCTAAAGAAAGACATTGAAGATTCCTGTGCAAATCAGCCTCAAAGGCAAAGCTTTGCCAAATCTCTCTTGTACATGCAAGAGAAAGAAGGAGTGCAGGGTAAGAAGAGAGAGAAGCTGACAATGTAGAATACAGAAAAAAAAAAAAAAAGCAGCAGGGTTTTTTTTTTCTAACAAGACTCCATTACATGCTTCTAATTACATTTACTCAGAAATAATGTAGGTATTTAAAGTGATAATAAAATTACAAATGCAGTACATTGCAAAAAGCGTTTCCATAGCTATTTCAGTGCTCTTTCATAAGATGAATTATTAACATTATATTACTGCATTTTTGAAGGCAGGAATGTGGAATCATGAATTCTTCACTGACAACACATAAATGCTGTGCACATTTGGAAGCGACAGTCTTACAATGGTGGCAATAAAGCAACAAACCCCTTGTTTGCAACTGTTAAGAGTTATACATCATCCTATCAAGGAGGAACAATACATGATTTTACTTCTTTCCAAGCCAGAGAGCTCAAATTTTCATTGAGAATTACTGTCATGAGTTATTTGCAATTGGGTCGTCCAGAATTTCCCTTGCCAAAATTATTCAGCAAGCATGTAAATAATTTTGAAAAGCATCTGGCTCAAAGTTATCAAGTTTTGCATGTGGATGGCATTTGATGCAAATTATCTTGCAAACACATCAGTATGTTTCAAAATAAGACATATCAATGGACAAACTCTTCTAACTTTACCAGTTGTGGCAGATGGCAGGATGCAGAATGTCTGGAGCTTGCCTGATTGATGGCTTCATCTAGAGAGGGCAGCCTTGGAAGGTGTGGCACAAAGCCACCCTCCTCCCCCCCCATCCTTTTCTGTTTGTACCTTCCACATCCAAATCCAGAGACCTAAGTGCAAAAAAGATTCAGGTATGAAAAAAAGGACATTCAGACCTAACCAGGCAGTCCAGCTAAGGCTGGCCATACTAACAGGTAAATGCTTCAGCATAGAGGTATAACAGCTATTTAAATCAAATGCTCTCTGGCAAAGACCAAGAACATCTTTGGGGAGGGAAAAAAAAAAAGAAAGAAAAAAAAGGTACTAGGTCTTGTGTAGGATTACTGGCTTCTGGAAATCTATAGTTTGGAAGCCTCTCAAATCTCATGATGAGGCTACTAGACACTAGACCAGGCTAGTTGACACTCTGGCTCTGCATTCTTTTCCTCCATAAGTCTATCAAATTATTTTCTGAACTCTTGGCTTTGTCCCCTATTGCATCATGCAATGGTAAATCCCATTATGTAATTATTTTAAAGAAAACACAGCCCAAACCATCCTCAAAACCCCCAAATCTTTGTTGTAACAGTATTACTCAGAAATTTTATATCAAAGCCCCAGAAAAAGCAGCATTGCCAAACAGACACAACATTACAAATGAACTTTATAATGAAATATCTCAAATTGGAAAGGACCTATAAGGATCATTAAGCAGCCCTGCTGCTCTCAGGGCTACACAGAACTAAACCATATGACTAAGAGCAGCATCCAGACACTCCTTGCACTCTGACAGGCTTGGCTCTTTTCCACGTTAACACTGCACATCCCTATAGAAAATTTGAGCATAGCCTCATGCAGAAGGCAAAAAACACTGGAGATATTAAAACTAGTCAAATCAGGTATAAGAATAAAACTTCAGTTACCAAAGAAGCCTGCTCTCAACACGCTTTCCCCAGTCTGCAGACACCAAATGTGGAAGTCTCATTCCCTTCCCACAGGCAGGTGCAAGGCAAGAGCAATGTTTGCCAACAGTGTCCTGGGCACAGTTGATATCTGTTGAGCAGCATCCTCCTAACTCCCAGAGCTTAACAAAAATCTACTCCTCTCCCAGATGGTCTTAATCACAAAAGCAGAAACAGATTTGGTTTTTTGTGCTGCTTACTTCCCATGTCAAAGCTGGCAGTTCAATTGGTAGAAGCATCATTTCTTCTGACTTGTGCTGGGTCTCACTGTTAGACTTCAACAAGGGAAAAGCCTACAGAGATCCCTCTTCACCATGCCACACTTTCAGAGGAGCATTTTGAGAAGAGTAATGTAGTCACTGTTCCCACTCAGGACTTGTCTGACCACGAGAGTGCACGTGGAGATCAGGACTACATGATTAGGTTTGCTGAGGAGGTGGTGGTGAGGAATGGGAGAAATCATGGCTAAGCTTGCAGGATAAATTCCACAGCACTTTGGAAGTTACCTCTCTCATCTCACAACAAAGACAGTCTTACCACAGGATCTCCAGAAGACAAAGAGGAAAGAATTTGTCTTGGAAGAACAACCCCCTCTCAGACCTCTTGGAAGGCAAAGGCATTTCAAATTGCAATCAGGTCCAAAGGCTCCATGCACCCCTTGACATATTACTTCCCATAGAGATAGAAAGTTTGTAGCTAGGACCTAAAAGTTATGCTCTTTTTCAATTTTAATACAATGTCTTGTTGACATGCACTCAAATTATGTAAGCTCTCAAAATACAAAACAGTAGCATCCACTACAGCACTGCTTTATTAAACAAATATGTCGTATTTAGACCCTTCTAAAGACCCTTGCAATCCTTCTCATTCCATGATTCAATATGTTGCAGTACAGATCACAAACTGTAGAATTGATAGCAATATAAAGAAACAGAAAATTCACTCAGCTTATCTCCCAGCAGAATTTTTCAACTTGTATCCCACACAGCTGATGCTAACAGCCCAAAAGGGAATTAGGCAAGAAGAAATTTTTCCAAGGAATTTGCTTTGAAGCCAACATGGTTATCACATGCTATTTCTTAAATCCTACTTTTCAAATGTCTGAGAGCAGCCATTTCTGTCTGGTTCAGAAATTGTCTTATAAAAAAAGGTACTAATTTCCTTGTAATGGAGAGCAACGCTTTAATCTGATGATGATTCTCCACTTTTACTACCAATTTACTGCATAATACACCCAGCTCTCTGCATGGGAAGGTTTGATTTTGATACACAGCATATCTTAAAGTAATGAAGGTCCTTCCTCATTCATCAAAAAAATAATTACAGGAAATTGCCCAAGCCTTTTGGATCTTTTCCCTGACTCTTCAGGAAAGGCTCTAATATTTGATTACTCTTCATATTTATGTTTAGTAATGTTGGTTTATATAAGTGCATGTAAGAGCACTTATAGACATCTTCTATCATGTTCCAGGAATACACTACTCAGATTTGGTCCAAGTAAAAATCAAATAGCATTATGCAAATAATGTCTCTCATCTAATGATTTCTGACTAGTCACCATAAATTATAGAAAGTCACAAACAAACTTAGATCAGGAGATTGGTATTAAACAGCAAAAATAACAGCAATTGTTACTGCATTTCTTTCCACATGGCAAGACAAAAGAAGAAGCTGGATGACATGTTAATGCACTGGCTGTTTCCCAACACCATCGTGAACATATCTGTTGTATCTCTCCCCTGCAAAACTACAAGTAGAATCAACGCTTCCATTGCTTCTTACACAGCAACAATCTAGCACTTTTGTTATTACCCAGAAATGGATTCTAGCAAACAGCCTCAATATAATAGCCAACATCCCATCCTCACTTGTCTTTTTAAACCAGCAAGAAAAACCAATCTAATATTTCTAAGAAGTCGCCAAATTTAAGCATTCTTCTTTAGTTCTAGTGCAATGCATTGAGTATGTTGCACAAATTCTCCGCTTCAGTTTCTGTAAAACCGGGACAGGTCAATAGGATGTGTAACAATTGGTAAATTATCTTCTCCTGGCACTACAGCAGCAACAACGAATACACTGCAAGAATTAGGGAATTAGTTGTTTTCTTTGCAAAAGCACCCCAACACAGTTCTGCTTTCCCCAGTGATCTAACAATGTACTATTTATATAAGACATGTTTTTTTTAAAAAATAAAATTGCAGAACTGGTCAATTTAGAATTTAACAGACTGTATAGCACTAAGTAATGCAAACTTGATAAGAGGAGATGGCTGAAATAATATATTTCTTTCAGACACAGTTTAAACCCCATACACATCCCTTAGGGCTAGCTTAAAAATACGTATATGCTCAGAAGACCTTTAATCTATGAACAGTTTATTGAAGTCACCAGCTTTAAACAGAGTAAAAACCTTTCCACAGAACAAGGGCTTCCCAACCAGCCTTTCCTACACACTTATATCTATTACATAGGAAACAGGGGAAGTTCTGCATCAAATTTTACATTTTAATTAATTTCAGCTGTATTCACCTCGAGCACTTTGGAAAGCAAGCTCACTTGCAATCTCCTGGAAAAACTTTTTAGATATAGTCTGTGCAAAACCTCTCAAAACGTAAGTGTTAGGCTAATCCAATAAAACACCCAAAGCATCCCAATTAAACAAACAAACAAAAAAAGTTTCACATTGAAAATGCCACCTTGCTGTAAGTAGTTTTATGTAAATTTGATTCATGTAAATAATTCACATTATCATGCAGGAAATAGTTGAAAAGTCCCAGGGTTTTTATAATATCGAAAGAAAACTGTGCTGCTGTTAGAACAAAACACTGAATTTTATTTTCCAGCTTCTTTTCCCAGATCCCTCTGGGCAGGGTAAAATTATTTTAAGCCAAGCTGAAGTTAGTTACTAATATAACTCTGCATACCAAAGGAAAACAGATTCATTAAAATCCATCTAGCTGTAGAGATCCTCTGCACAGCACAGATCCATGTAATAAAATGCTGACTTCAAAATGAAAGCAGAGCTGCGTTACACAAACGTCATCTTCAACTGAAATTCCAACTACCATTTCAATACACTTCTGATATGTAAAATTTTTTAATTCAGTTATTAAAGCTGGTTGAATACTCACACCAGTGCCATATACACAAACTGAAGGTGGTTAAAAACCTTAGACCCATAAAGGCAGAATTTTAGTTGGTAATGAGGGAACATCAGGCCACCACCAGCCAGCAAAGACTTGGTTATGCAGTCTCAACTCCACTCAGTACACCCATTCAGCATTGAGGATTATTCCCAATAGGTCTGGAATCCTGACAGTGTTACTCAGGAAAATTAAATTAGTCTTTACCAAACCACTTTGATACAAGTTATTCGAGTGCTCGTTAGATAAATCCTGAATCATTAAAATGCTTTAGTAGCAACTGGGAAAGAGTGAGACAATTCACAATGGATTTCTTTGGAAGCTCAATTAAGTTGCATGGAGTTATACATCTAAAGGGCAGCAACAAGTTAATGCTGTGTGCTTCTTAAAGAAAAAAAATCTCTAATCTCTTCTTCTTACAATAGTCTTCTCCAGTTTCCATAGAGAAAAATCCAATTGATACAGGCAGGTAAGTGATCATACAGAACTCTGCAGATAATTTTTTTTTTTTTTGGCAAGTATTTTGTCAAAAGTTTTAGAGTTTTGATCTTTTTTTTCCAGAGAGGCATAAAAAAATAAGATTCTACTAGGGGCCTTGCAAATTTTGCACATAAGACTTCATCTATGGCAAATTCAGCTTTATTTGGACCATACACTACATATATACATGCAGATTTTTGCCTATTATTGCATTGTCATTGTAAATTGCCATGGCCTTTCCCATCAGCTGTGCAACTGGCTGCCTTTGGATTTGTTACTTTTGAAAATTTCTCCCTGACATTTTCTCAGAGATGAGCACCAAAATATGACATATTTCACAAATACTGTACTGCCTGCCCCAGTGGGGTTTGCAGAGCTCCATCCTAGTCCCTGTGCTCTTTTAGATCATAAAGGACTTGGATGCAGGACTGCAGGGGATACGAGGTAAGTTTGCAGGTGATACACAATTGGGAGGAGCTGTTGACTCCATTGAAGGCAGGGAGGCCCTGCAGAGAGACCTCAACACCTCAGAGGTGGGCAATCATCAACGAGATGAAGTTCAACAAGGGAAAGTGCCGGATTCTGCACATGGGATGGGGCAATCCCAGATGTACGGACAGACTGGGGAATGAGATGCTGGAAAGCAGTGCAATGGAAAGGGCCCTGGGGGTCCTGAACATGAGTCAACAGTGCCCTGGCAGCCAGGAGGGACAACCCTGCCCTGGGGGCATCAGGCAAAGCATCACCAGCCAGGCAAGGGACAATCCTGTCCTGCTCTGCTCTGAGCTGGGGTGGCCTCACCTGCAATATTGTATGCAGGTTTGGGCACCACAATATAAGAAATATATAAAGTTATTAGAGGGTGTCTAGAGGAGAGCAACAAAGATGGTGAAGGGCCTTGGGGGGAAGCTGTATGAGGAGTGCTGAGGGTACTTGGTGTGTTCAGCTGGAGAAGAGGAGACTGAGGGAAGACCTCACTGCAGTCACAACTTCCTTGTGAGGGGCAGAGGAGGAGCAGGCACTGATCTCTGCTCTGGGGTGACCTGACAGGACCTGAGGGAATGGCCTGAAGTTGTGTCAGGGGAGGTTTAGGTTGGATATTAGAGAAAGGTTCCTCCCCCAGAGGGTAGTTGGGCACTGAACAGGCTCCCCAGGGCAGTGGACACACCACCAAGCCCAACAGAGTTCAAGAAGCATTTGAACAATGTTCTCAGGTACGTGATGTGATTCTTGGGGTTGTCCTGTGCAGGGCCAGGACTCTGGTCATCCTTGCTAGGTCCCTTCCAACTCAGAATATTCTGTGATAATAAAAACTAAGAAGTGTTTTAGTCAGGCATATTTTTCTGCATTTAGTGCTGCACAATTTGTTATTCTTTGTTATATTATCAGTCAGGAAAAAAACAAACAAAAAAAGTAGTAACTTTTTGCCAAAATACCCAAATCCACTTTCAGATCCACCATTTTTTGTCAAACCATTGCTAGATCTACAGCAACCTGCTCAAAGCAGAACCCAAGAGTGCAAAGTCTGAACCTCCAAATTTATAACTCGGTGGACACAGTCACCAGATCCTTTATGATGAACTTCTGTTGGTTGGCTTGGTGATAGGAGAACCAACCAGAAGAGATCAGAAAAAGAGCAGTGTGTGCTCCGACTCAGTCATCCCCAACAGCCTCCAAGAGCCTGACAAAAATTAGGGCACAAAACAAGGAGCGAAAATAAACCACACATTTTATCAGCAAGACAATCCTTCCTAATTTTTAGTAGTTCAGAAATTTAACAGAATGAGAGCAGCCTTGGAGACTGCATTTTCCACAAGAGACTATGTGGATTTCCTGGTATACTAATTACAAAACTTTTAATAGAGAAAGGATCTGCCAGTTGGACAGCTTAAGCCCACAATAAAATTCAATGTGTGAAATACAGTCAGCTCTAGAGGCACATGGGACAGCACAAACATAGCTGCTGTTCTAGAACAGTGCAACACAGTCCTGGCAACGAAACCAGCTATTGCTAGAGAAAACATTCAGGAATTCACTTGAAGAAAAAAGAAAATATATCCCTTTGCACAGACATACACAGGTTTGCTGCTAGATCGTTCAACCAGAACGTTTTCAGGTTGTCTTAACAAGTGATTCCTCTGAGCAACTTCAATTGATACTAGATTTTTGTTCACCTGGAATTTTCACAAGTCAAACTCCATACCAATAGGTGGTTCTGCTCAGTTCTACAAATGGGTTTGTTCTAGACCTCTTTAACGTCTAGCACAGATGCAAACCTTGCAGTTTCACCTCTTTAAAAAAAGGAGGGTGTAAAACACATTAGGAGCTAAGAAGCTCAGGCTTCAGCTGTAACCTGTGTAAGGCGTCCTAAATCTCATCTGGAGAGGAATCAAATATACACCAAAAGGTGAAAAAATGAATTCTTCTGCATGGCAGGAACATATTTATTGGCTCAAAGTACACATCTTACTGCATATGTATATGTACATTTAGTACTGGAGAATGTTTCTATTACACTATCATGTTTCTAACGCCTAAAACCAAGTCATAAGGTCAATAATTGTGGTACAGATCAAATCCAATTAGGCTCACTGCAGGTTGTCATTTTTCCCTTCATTAAACACTGCAGTGTACAAGAAATGTTCTAGAAAATAAAGGTGTTTAGTGACAAAACTCTGAAGACTGCATCTGCTTAGTTGGCACTTGTTACCACAGCTCTACTAGTAAAAATCACCTGTCACACTTTATCTGTCTTTTAAAGAGAATACAGCTCTTCTGTTTTATCTGCTAAAGTGTTTCTTTACCTCCTGAACCTATAGGTTCAGGACTCTTAGCACCTTCCCATGTGCATTCTCCTCATACTGCAGCATTACTATCTCCATAATAACAACTACCTGAGTGTCATGTATTATAAATGAGCTCTTTACCACTAATAGTCTAAGTTTTATAAAAAGAACATATTCCACAAGGCTTCTATTTCAAATATTTGCATAGAAATAGCCTTGCACTGAAGAGAAGACTGGACAAAAGATAGAACCTCCACAAGCTGTCAGGAGTACGAGGTGAAGGGAACACCTTGTAATGTTTTGATTTCTAATTAGAATGCAAGATGCTTGAGGCAAATAGTAGATTCGAGCTGGTCAATTAAGAGTGTTGTATTGTTCTTCCACTGTAAGACCCTCTCAACTTTGCAGAAAGACAGAAAATCATTACAAAATGGTTAATGCTTCAGGGTCTAGGTAGCTTTTCTTTGGGAAAGAAAAAGCTTATTTGTATCAAAATACAGGCAACAGATACAACTAGAGTAATTTTATCTTCTGGTTTCCACGGAGACAAGTGACCTCTATATACTTCTCCTAACAAGTGTATCAAAGTCATATCACAGCAAGTAAAACCATAAAAACAATAAGAAAGGAGCTGAATGCTAGAGACAATCTGCTTCGCAGAGCTGGTTAGTTTGAGGCACAACAACTTGTGGATGTCAGTCCACAAGCTTCTTCAAACACAGCATTTAACAGATACTGCAAATCTTTAAGGAATGGGAAATACAGGCAAGAAAGGCTTCAATATGGAAGCAGAGATAGTATACTACAACTAACAAATGATTAGGGCAATAATCTAACTTTAGAACACATGAGGCAAATATTCCTGTGTTCCAAAATCCATCCTTTCACAGTCCATCAGCAATTATTTGAAGCAAACATTTATTTTGTGTCAGCTATTCCCTATTGTAGCATTCCAGAATCTCAGGAGGATTCTGCTTTCTTCCTCAGCCAAGCTCAGGAAACATACTGGAGCCCACAGTACATATAATCACATTTTCAATGCCCTCCTAATCTACAAAAAGCAGATTTGTTTTGGCAAAGCACACAGTTAAAGAGTCTCTCTGCCTCCCCCCACTTCTCTATCAAGCATCACTCATGTTTACAACATACTAAGGAAGAACTGAGCTAGCTTTTCTTGGAGAAACTGCTTCAAGTTTCTCCAGTTAAAGTTTACTGTTTATTCCCAGTTATCTGCACACATTTTGTCTTCCTTGTGTCCCTCACCCTCCTTTCCCTGCTGTCTTTCCTCCATGTGTTCACTTCAGGCAGAATGCTGTAAAGCAGAGGTGGAGATGGTGATCTGCAGGACTCTGGGGTGTTGCTGCGAGCAAACAGCATGCAAATAGCAAGCCTGGGGTAAGTTATGGCTAATTTCAGCCTGTTCTCATCTATCTCAGCCAACAGTAATAAAAAGAAACCAAGATACCAGCAAAATATATGAAAACACTAGATACCAGTTCTACTTTGTAATTGTGCAGTAGATTCAGTGGTTCATTTTTGGATTTTCAAGATTAGCTTTAGAGCCATGCACTACTTGTGTGATAGGGCTGGGAAAGTGGCTTTAGGAGATTCACAGCTGTTGATGGCAAGTTCCTGCATCTTAAACATCTATCTGGGCACACACTAACCAAAAATTCAGGAAATGTGATGAGAAAAAGGTTTATTTCAGGAGACAGAAAAAAAAAAAAAAGTGGAAGGGACAGTTATTTTAGACCTGACTAATAAAGCATTTGAGAATATAAATGTGTGAAGGTGTTTAGAATGAGATCGTGAGAGACAGCACCCATGATCCTGCAGAAAATAAGAAGTGAGAAAAGCTAAACAGGAACAAGACAGCTATAGGTCAAACTCACAGGTGCTTTAGATGAAGTGCAATGTTAACAAACAGAGGAGAAAAACATCAGCATGTAATGCCAGAATTGGGGGTTGCAGTGCAAAACAGATTAGCGAAAGGAAACAAACAGCAATAAGAAACAGAAGAAAAAAAAAAACCTAGAAAAATATAAGTCCAGGACTTCTCCAATGAGGCAAATTATAAATGCAAAACACTCAAACACGTTCAATACCTGTTTTGCTTTATCTTCAAAGAAGAATAAGAGATCAGATATTGAACACAACTGGTATTAAGACGAAACAGAAAAGAGTTTCTAAGTAAAAAAACCAAACAAATAAAAAATCCCAACAACAAACCAACGCCATCAATATTCCAACATACACAATGATAAAGAAATCTTGCTGAAAAATAGATACAGTTATTCTATTCCCCTTGATCCCACAGCTGAAGAAACAAACACAAGAGAAAGTAACAGAAAACCCACCTTGCAGGGGCCTGGTGAATGCTTACGGTGCCTCTACCATGGAGCAGGGCTTTGATCCTCTACTAGCTCAACAGCAGGACTGTCACTCAGATTTCCTGTTCACTGCTACCCATGGCAAGTTTTACAACCAGCCAGCTGTAACCCAGACTTCATTCCACTACAGAATTCTACATTTTCAGATCCTTTTCTTGCCATACACACACTGCTATATTCTAGTCTACCTCTTGACCAGTCAAGCATGTTTTACACTCCTGTTGGATTTGTAATTCTCTCCTTTCCAACTGTTTGCATAAAGGACATTCTTTCATTTTGTACAGGGCAAATAGAGTCAGTACTCACAGCAATTTATTTTTAGGGAAAAAGTGCTGAAGTTACCACTTTTGTGTTTCCCTATCTCTGAGGTTCTCTGAGAAATTTATGTAGCTCATTCATAGAGCATCTCCCTGCTACTGCAAGCTCTCTCATTACACATAGAAAAGAAAATGAAACAAATCAGAAATCAAGTGTTGATTATTCACAATCCTGTGCTCACTCTTAATTCTCCTTGGAAGCACAGCCCCACCTAATTGCAAGATCCTTAGCACTCACAGCTGTGTGGTACAATGTGACACAGGTGTACAGAGACAGAAACACAGGCATCTTGTACTGAGAGCTCTGTGACAGGGTATTTTGCAGAATTCCTGTGCTGATAAGCATTTCATGATACAGAAGGTTACATAGTCAGATAAACCAAGGTAGATAAGAAGGGATGTAACACATACTGTTGTTTTAGGATACAAGTCTTAGAACACAGAAAGCCCAAGACAAAATGGTATTTTATTAACGAAAATCACATAGCATGGAGCAAGACTAAGCAAGGTTATCAAACCTTTACATTTCATAAAAAAACCCTGTATGCAGCAGTCTTTATTAGTACTAATAGTATACATGATAGCTTTCTGTAAGAGATAAGCATCTCTAAGAATAAAATTATGGATATGTATAATGAGTTGTTTATGTAGATACATTATTTCTGCATGCTTTCCAATCAAAATTTTAGTTATGATTTGTACTGTTTAGTTATAAACTCAATTTATTTATTTGCCAAAGTGAACACAGCATAGGAATTAAGTTATGTATTTCTAGGCTAGAGGTGTCAAGGAGAAGGTTTGAGTTCCAGAAAACATAATAAAGAACAAAATTTAGTAATTCGTACAAAACTGCCTGAAGGTTAGGAAGGGGACTAAGAAGTACTAAGGTTAAGGATCAGCATAGGAAGGACCATAAGCCTAGAATTATTATTGGATTAGACCTCCATTTTGGACAAAAATTACTTGCATGGCTACCTAAAGAAACAGGCTGGTATCACTGGGCTAGGCTTATTACTTGGAATAAGGCTCAGACCAAAGTGTGAACAGGGATCAGAAAAGCAAGGGGCAAAGACCTAAGAAGATGATAAATGAGAAATGAGAAGAAAGCTCTTTATATAGTAATTCAGAGTATGTTTAATCTAGACTCACTGTTCCAGCTGGACATCTTCCAGAGAGCAGTATTTCAAAATGTAACTCTATTCCAGTTTCAATATGAGACAGAGCTTACATGTATGGTGTAAGAACAAGTTAGGGATTTATAATGTAAATGGGAAGTGCAAGTCACAAGGGCAGGGATACATTAAGGGATGAGGGGAGAAAAGTCTTCAGGACTAGATATTAGAAAGAGTTTCTAGCATGGGAAGACAAATAACAGCCCAATGGCCATGGCTCAAGCTGTAGTTAGGGACAGCTCAAGAGTGGACAGCCTACAGAGCTAAGTGGGCATTAAATCACAAAAGACAAGCAGGACCTCAGGTAAAAGGATGATAAAAAATGTATTAGTAAGGTAGAAGCTATACCAGAAATATGACTTATACTTGCCGCATTTTATCCCTGTAAGTCTTAAAAAGTCCATTGATGCATTTGACCTTCTACCAAATCCTGCAAAATGGACTGTATCTTTCTGTCCTGTCCATAGCATGCACTTCAGTCTGATGAGCCCGTCAAGACTCACCACTGCTTTTGGTTCTGCAGACGCTCCCGAAATGAGAGTTGGAGGAAGCAAGGCTAAATGAGCTGTCACTCCAAATCAGGCAAGTACTAACTAGCCCTACAACTACACTTAGATTTAGCTTTCAGGAAAGCAGAAAAGCAGGAGTGAGACGAATGCTGCAGGCTGAGAGCCTTCAGGGTGATGCCCGGACTGTGGCACAGAGGTGCAAACATGCTACCATTGGCAGACAGCTATGTCAAGTCCCACTGCTTTGCTGGAAGATGGTATTTAGGTTAAGGAAAGAGCTTGAAACAGGAAAGAATATGCAGCTGAGAACTTGACATAACCCCAAGCCTAAAATAAGAGCTTGAAGAAATAATAAGAAACATGTTACTCCTAAAGGTGGTAGGAGACTCATGTATAGAGCTTAAGCTGCAAATGGTGATGTAAAAAGAAACTAGAGGAAAAAGTGGTCCAAGGCTGTGGGCTTTATTTCTTGGGAAAAGCCCTGTTGTTGGTTGGCAGAAGCTCATCTCCCAGATTGCCATTTTTCCTGTGAATTGAACATGGGTAAAGATCATTCCCAGACCAAAGTTGCCAGGACCTGAAGATCTTGGTGCTTTTGGAGTGCCAGGGAAGCTGCATCATTGGCACCTCAGAGCCCAAGGCTGTGGGCTTGCTTTCTTGGGGAAAAGCCCTGTTGTTCATTGTCAGAAGTTCATCTCCAAAGTTTCCATTTTAGGCTGTGTCTGGTGAGGTAAAAAAGCCTCTAGAGTTCAATGTGGCCACAGATTGTTAAAGATTTAACATTAAGACACATGTAATAAAGCATGTGGTAGTTACTACTCCTACTTGAGCAAGTACAGAGCCTCTGGCAACAATCCAGAGAAGAGTTTAGACGGGTTTAAATTTGGGAATGCATAGGTGAAAAGCTGAAATTAATGGTGATTCTTTAAAACATCACAGGGTAAAAACAAAGACTAGAAGAAGCAGAGGGAGTTAATCTATCACTCTGTTTAACACAGGTAACAGTTTGTGCTAGCAATAAGGCTGGATTTAGGTTAGGCTAAATCTTGGGAGATAAGAGCCCACAGAATGCTTCTCAAGTGCTAAGCATAGTGTAGGGCTGGTTAAGTCAGCATTTGTCCAAGAGTGTAGGCTCTACCTTTTCAGAGATCAATTGCAATGGAATCGATCTAAAGGACTGGCATAAACATCTGACATAACACACTGAACCTTTAGTCTCAAGTAATTCTGTACACAAATATCGCACAAAACCAGAGCTTCCTAAAAGAGCCCGTGATCATCAGTAGTCTTCAATAAAGTGTTCTTGATTTGCCATTTAACAGAGGTCTTGAAAAATCTTAAGCAGCCCAGATGGTACAAAAAACATTGGCTTCAGATTTCAAGTACAACCTCTCCATGATTTGTAAGTCTCTCTTGAAGGGACACCTTGTGAGGCTGACATAGCTACAGGCTTGGACTAAGAAAAAGGAAGAGAACATTTTGCCTTTGAAGGGAAAAAACTTCCATCTCTCCTACAACAGCTTTGAACCATTTTTCCTTTTAGAGAGGGGACAATGTTAAAAGATGTCTGGCATTAAGATATGCAGAGGATTGCACAATACATGAGAATTACCTGTAACTTATGATTCTGTGAACTCATGAAGATGACTGATGAATGCTTTTGTTCAGGTAGAGACTGAGGAGTAAGTTAGCTTTAATTTGGCTAAAAGCTGGCTAGTTGTGGTTCCATCCCTCATGATTTAGTAAGGGGAACAGTAAAGAAACATATTATAACAACCGGTTGTTCTCTAAAAATGCAGACCTCTTTCTTTGTGCTTCCTAATAAGAGAAAAAAACAAAAACAACAGCAAAAAAAAAAAAAACAAAAACAAAAAAACCAATCATGGCTTTTGTAGCAGCTGACATCTCAGAAAGACAATTTCTATTATTATTGGTGGGAAAAAAAACCAAAAGTTAAATAATCTCCTTCAACAGGAGTCTGCCAGAATCCACTAGATTTCCACATACAGAAGTAGACATGCAGATGACAATCCCATTCTAAAGTTTCACTCTTTTATCTAACACCATATGAGGTTATTACAGTATTATGATGCTTTAGTCTTTTCTCCTGGCATTTGCAGTTCTTGTGTTGATCCACCCATCTCCTCCTCCCCCAAGTCTCTGAATACCTACCTTGGTTTATAATCCAGTCTAGTTATCATGGCTAGGCTTCACAAACAAAGATTTGGGATGGGCTCTACCCACGCTTGCTACAAGCACGCTGGTGGCTAAAAAGGCCAATGTGAGATAGGCAAGTCTGACTGCAAAAGGCACAGTGGAAAGTCTCCATCAGCACTACTGGCAAGGCACGGTTCTTTTTGCATTGCCTTTTTTCCTCCAGGCTGATTCTCTGTGTGTTCTCAAAGGAAGCAGCAGCATTATGGATGGTGTGTCTCCATTTCTCCCAATTGGAGACCAAAGTGGACCATTGATGGTGGTCAATATGGCCAAGGCTGAGTTATTGAATCCAGTCTAGTAGAGTGTAGTTAAATACATCTCACTGGTTTTAATTTTGTAACACTTTCTTTCACATTTCCAGAGCTCTTAGACTCACAGTACTTCCTCTGTATTGCTTTGTGTTGCCCTATACACTCTCTGCTCTTACTGATTTTATTCAGTGTTGATGCTCAGCATCTTTCAGAACATAATCTTATTTTATAGACATAGGTTGTAATACTTCCTTAGGGCTTGTCTGGTTGTTGCCGTGTTCCTTGGTTGAGATGAACATACAGAGCTCAAGAAGTCAATGATGTGGCACCACTGAGTCTGTCCTGCAGCAGCTGTAATCAGTAGCTAGAATGGATGTAGCAGTGACAATAACCAAAGGGAGAAGCAGCTTGTCACCCCCTTCATCCCATGATACAGAACATCTGCTGAATCTGCTGAACCATACATTAATGGGAATTAGCCCTTCAGCACCTCCCAAAAGGAGACTACAAGTCTTACAATTGAACTAGACCTCCAAAGTAGAACTGTATCACCCCAGACAGCCCAGTCTCTTGAGTTCATGTTGTCCTGAGTTCAGGAGCCTCTCCCACTTTTGCAAATACAACCTTTTCAAAACACCTAGAGCACTACTTTTCCTAACCTCTGTTCATTAAGCTGGTTTGGACCACTCTGTGGGATATCACAGATGGCTTTGAAAGAATAAATTCCAGACTCGAGATAGCGAAACACATTTTTGGGAAAAAGAATGACATTACATAATCTTTCTATCAAGTATTCTTTCAGATAAGTGTGCAACATCATCTGGCTGGGAAAAAAGAAGTCCATACACTATTCCAAGAAAGTGAGATATATTGGCATTGTTATGCTCACAACATAACTATAAGAGAACTACTTTATAACTGTCCATAGTCAAACATAAAATGCATGACTAAGCCTGGAAATCTTACATAATGTGGTCAATGAAAGACAAATTACTGAAAGCCACCCATTTCCTGGGGCCATATAAAAGTATTATGGACAAGACAAAGAGTATTAGAAACTACAAAAATGAGGTGTAAAAAGATATTTTAAACTGCTTTGTTTGCAACCATTCACCCTTTAATTTTTTTTCTATGACATAAATAAATGCTACCACACTCCAGTGCTTCAGTTTAAAACAAAGAAATAAAAACTGCAAACAGCACAATATTTATCATGTTGCCTCAGATCTAGAAGGTATACCAGAAAGCTACAAATTCCACAAGAAAATTAGAGTTTAAGTTAACATGGAGAGCTGAAAGGAACAGTAAGGATGATGTCTACTGAAACGAATCCTCACTAGTATTTGTTAAAGTAAAACAAGGTGTATTGAAAGAGACCTCCCTGTTATTTTTTACTTCTTCCCCTGACAAAAAATAATGAAGGTGATCTTCTGCGTACTTATGGAATTATAGAGAATTGGTCTGGCTGGTGTTTTAGAATATTTAATCCCTTCACATCAGCAAAGGGATTCATTTGCAAAGAAAGCAGGCAGCAGAGTGAGTGCTGTAATCTTTTCCTTTAAAAACACAGTTGGCACAGAAATTGTCCATTTTACTCAGGAGGATGCAATTACATTTCAGCTTTCATGTAAAGCTGCTTCGTGAAATTGAAAAGCCTGTGCATGAACAGAAACAGAACAGCAGGGAAAAAAACCCAAAGAATATAGCTGGATATGGATCATTTCTCCTTCTCCACATGGTTTGAGGGAAAAATAGCTGGGTGCACTGAGTGAAGACAATCTGCAGTAAGCAAGCACTCGTATCAGACCTGCTCCCCTAGAATGGCAACAAGGAGCCTAGGATTGAAGAGTTCAGACTCCTGGGGAAAAGGGATAATCCAAGCCCTCGTGTTTTTAAATAAAGATTTATGAGCTACCCAAGAGAAAAAAACAACCACCAAGAATATACAATAACAAAAAGTACAAAATAATGGGAAGTCTGGTCTCAAGAGAGAAAGAAGAATCTTGCTAGTCAACCCAAATCCAGGTGCTGGGACTGAAATAGAGAAGTCCCACTCACCGTTCACTCTGCCAAAGCCTTTGAGAGACTGCAACAAAATTGCCAGGAATGCTTTAACTGAACATGTTTCAGTAAGGAAATGCCAGTGTGTTCATTTGATTTAGGACTGTTAACAAGAAAAATAAACTTTCCGAGAGAGTGGAGAAGAAAAGAATTTAAGTCAGGTCTTTCTTCCTCCCTCTCAGCTGGATGTAGCAAAACTAGCTGTTAGGAAACTCACTCAGAAGGAGTTATCAGGCTTTTGGGTCAGGGTGCTCTTTGCCCAACCTTTGGCTAAATGAAGACAGTCCCACTTTTACTAGCAAAACCAAAAAACATACCAAAAAAGGAGCATGTTTTCCACCCAGCTAGAACAGGAGCTATCATGAAATAATTCTGAATTTTAAAAAATTGGAAAGACATTTCTCATTCAATTCTTGTTGAACCACAATGAACAAAAAGAAAGTTTGAATTCAGATACAAACTATAACTTTCAGGTCAGAAACTCTGGGCTTAGGAAATTACAGTCTAATTATATAAGGCTACAGTAAGTTAATTAACATTTATTAATCAAAGTTAGTTCCTATGTGAGAAGAAGCAAATTGAGTCAGAAGAGACTGTTTCTACATTCATACAAATACAGCTTATGTTGTAAGACATAAATGAATTAAAGTCTTGATCTGTTAATTATCAAGGTCTTTACCATGTAGTTTTAGATACTTTGATTAAATGTCAAAAAACTCCTGTGACAGAAGATGAGTATTTGGAAAAAACAAGGTGCTCACATTTTATTAGAATTTCTCCTTGTTTTATGAGTATCAAGTTGTTGGACATAATAAAAAGCTCAAAGATGTTTTTGATGAATATCTTAAAAATGTCTATTTGCTATCAATAATAAGATTGAATTTCTGTAGCCTTGCTATTTGGCATGTGTCCCAAGAAAGAGAAAAGTATTACCAATAACTTCTTTGTTATGAAACAGAGAGAAATTTAAGTCACCATTGACCAGTCAGTGAGGAGAACTACCAATAAAATAATCATATCACACGTTCCTTAGTTTGCTCATGTTTGTACTTTGATATAGTATACACTGAAAAGTAGACATACCTGTCTGGTTTAATAATTTTGTATTTTAAGTCCACTGTGTGATTTGGAAGGAGGAACTTTAACAGGTTTCATCTCCTAAGCCTTTGGTTCTATGCAGCAGTCAAGAAGTGAATGCACAATTTACAATAAAAACCCAAGATCTAGAGGATAACATGAGATTCATCTTCAACAAAAATCCCCAGGCCCCACACAGACAAACAAATCTCAGCACCAACTTCTGCAATCTACTGAAATATTGCTGTTGCACCAAACACAGGCACCCAGAGAGATCACTTTGCTCTTACCCGGCTTGATGAGTAAAGGCTGTTACACAGTGCAAAGGAAGCCAGGAGTCCTCACAATGAATTTGGTGGGAGTTGCACTGGATGTTAAATGGCCTGAGATGGGCTGGTTTTGAAGCAATTAGGATAAGATTTTGTGTTTTGCCTAAACTTAATCCATATTCAACAGCAGCTGCAAAGGTATGCTTATTTACTCAAGAAGAAATATTTTAAATCAAAGTAAATTTTTGCTAATCTAAACCACTTCTAAGACATCAATGCAAAATGCTTTTGCATGATTTTCATTCAGGACAAAAATGCATTGCTCACTTAAATTCTTTCCTTATCTGGTTAGATAGCCTTAGCATGGAAAACTGCATTTACTTTATTATATGCTGTGTTGTTTATATTTTGCTCCATTTTTCTATGTAATCATACTCATTTTCTATTTAAAGAAGCCAGAAAACCTAAATGTTTTTTCCACAGCCATAAGATCATTCTCCTTCTTTAGAAAAGCTTATGAAACCTTCTATTTCTTTTAGTATTTTCTCACAGGTCATGCTTACAAATAAATGTTTTCTAAGCCTTTTTTTTGTTTCTCTTCTCTGGAAACTCTTCAGCTTGTCTATATCTGAAATCGCAGTATCCAAAACTTGCACTAGATGAAGCCTCAGCAATTTCAAATCAGAGTAATTATGTCCTTTGTCTTCCATGCAATATTCCCAACAGTATTTCCAACTGCAGAAGCACATTTGTCTCTTTTTGCAATAGTTTCACACTGTCAACTCATTCTGTCTCTTTTTCCTTATGACCCTAACTTTGTGTTCCAAGTCCTGCTCTGGTCAGTTATTCCATATAGCACAAGTACAGGGTGGATAATGCATTCCTCACCTTCTGCTTCCTGATATGGGGGAAAAGGGCCATTAGCTTTTGCACATAATCCATGGAGACAGGCCCAGACCTCAGCAAAATTCAAAATAGCTGGGTTACTGACCAAGGAGCTTGGTGGAGTCAACCCACTCTAAGCATCACTGCAAAGGCAGCCCAAGGGAATGCTGGGACCAGCACCATACTTGACATTTTTCCTTCAGGACCCCATCATCTACCTGGAATACAGTTTAGAATCCTCTCCCAAAGACAGGCACTCTTCCAGGAGGTTAAAGTCAAAAACCACAGCAGACAGAACAGCAGGATCTCAGTATAACAGCATCTCACTTAGATCACATTCCAAAAAGGCAAGGCCAGGAGTCAGTTCATCACAGAAGATATTTTTGCCCACAGGTTCTGGCTCACAGAACAACTTAACAGCGCACTTACAGACGGCTCGTGCCCTCCACCTTGCTAAAGCAACCTTAACTCTTCTGGTTGGAAAGAACTGAAAAGTCACAGAGCCTAAAGAAGAATGAACATCCCTGTGACAGCATCTGTATTTAACTAGAAAAGTATAGACCATGAATCTCAATTTCCTATGCAGTGGTTTATCATGGATTTAAATTCTTGGAGTAATTAATAGCAAGACAAAACCCTTCACACACAGCAAACTAGGTGCTTACCTAGTTTCTTAGCAAACAATCCATATGTTTTCCAGACATTAATCACTTGTGAGAATTTATTTTTAACATAAATTCTGGTATAATATGAAAGTTGAACTGCTACCAATTGTCAGTTTTCCTTAGATTCAGGCAACAATGTATTTTTGGAGGTATGACTCAGGAAAGCATTCACATGACCAAGTAAAGCAGGTGGCCAGGACCTACCACATAGCATCAACTTCACCAGAACATCCTCAGAGAAGGAAAAATAGCTCTTAGCTGTTTGGGGAGATGATCAGAGGGTGGAAGAAAAACTGTTATAAGGCATGGGCCATAATTCTTACAACCAATAAAGCAAACTGCAGAGTCTTTTGCCTCAGCATCACAAAGGAATACATTTGAAAAATGCTCTATTCTTCTGATGAAAACGTTTATACTGTGTTGCCAGTTAAGTCTGGGAAAAAATCATTTACATACGGAATCTCAGTCCTAAATTTAAATTATGCCTGCACCAAAGACACAGTTTACCTGGTTTTCTCCCAAAAGTATCTCACACGGCAGCACAGCTCATTTATTCACCTGATGTTTCAACTGCAGTAAAGGAAAGAAGTTGTTTGTTAGTCTGTTGGGAAGGGAGATGTCCAAGATACCAGGTAGCAGCCTGTCTTGTGCAGATCTTTGTCAAGCACTGCGTCCTGTGGTTGCACAGGAGCAGAAGGCCATCAGCCTTTGCACCTTTGCAAGTCACACTGTGGCCAAAGAACCACATCCAGTGGCAATTCCTTCATCTCCTTCTCCCAGTGCAGAAGAGAAGAGGAATTTGAACAACGCTACTTCTGTCATTTATCTGCTTAGTAACAAGGCTGTGCCCAAGTCAGCTTTTATAAAAGCTGGGGAGTTTCAGGATAAGGTTTTGGTTTTGTTTTTTAAGGGCAAGTTTTCGTCTTTGGCCAGAGATTTGTGAAAAGGATCCTCCTGTCTTTACTCAAAGCAGCCCTCCAGGAGCATTGCCACAGGGAGTACTGATTCAGATTGATACTTGAGAAGTATCTAACTTTAGGGATGTGGATTGTTCCATTTAATAACAACCAGAAGTATGCTGATGCTTGAAACAAGCATGTGCTTCTGCTCTGATTTGAATTCATGCTTGTGAGAAAAGGGATTGCATACCCAAAATCTTCCTTGAGTCCAAAACAGCTACCATTTCTACATTTCCTCCTTCAAGAATATCTAGCAGAAGGCATATTCTTGATGCAATTAATTGACTATTTTTAAACAATACTGCCTTCTGAATTGACTTTAGCTTATTTGATTCTATGTTAACAGAACTAAAGACAGATCTAAAAGGAATAAAAATTTTCATCAAGCCACAAGGGGGCCTGTGAATATATTTTACTTGCAAGCAGATCCCATCTGATCTGTCACTTAATTAAAAACGTTTTCTAGGTGTAACTACCTTTCAAAGAAGGCCATGACTACAGAAATGCTAGCAATATCTGTAATTTACAAAGCTTTAATTTACCAGAAATCAAAAAAGAGTTTTCTCTTGGGTGTTTGGGGTTTATTTTTTGTTTTGGTTTGGGTTTTTTTCAAACTTATTTAGACAAAGTTTCTGTTATCTTTTAAGGTTCAAGGATAAGGAACTACATCCTCCTCCCTGAAAGCTACTTTCTTGGCATTCTCTTACAAATCCATCATAAAAACACAAAACATTTTTATTCCTTCTTTTGGTTAGGAAATGTTAAGCTGTAGTCATGTGGTTGTAAGCAGCTGAGTGGAAACACATTAGCAGAGCTTTCCTGCAGTCCACATTATGACTGAGCTCTTACATATTTACTCATATGAACTGTGCCGCTCAGTGAGATTGTCAGTAACACTTAATTGTATAAAGGTTCTGCTAGACAGTATAATAACAATTTTCAGACTAATTTTTGTTGCAGATGATTTTGCTTTTTGCACTAGGAAAAAAATGCTTTAGAGGTAATAACATTTACTTTATTTCAGTGGTGTTAAGGTTTGCTAAATGTGGTTCAGATTTTGTATAGAGTCCTGAATATTAGCTAGACTCTTAGAATTGTTTCGGGGGGGGGGTGGGGGTGGTTTGGACAAGATAATTTCAGTCAAATTTATAACATCATAATTCCACATTGCAGAAAATGGGCTCTAT
>JAWWMO010000174.1:6193705-6283671 GCA_035047845.1 Dendrocincla fuliginosa
TGCCGAGCCTGACCGCAGGGCTCCGCTCCCGCGGCCGCGCCCGAGGATGCGGCGGGGCGATGCCCGGCGACAGGGAGGACGAGATCTGCCAGAAAGCGCTGCAGCTGCTGGCCGAGCTGTGCTCCGTCGGGGCGGTGGAGAACGAGAACTGCCGCGATTTCATCTACTACCTGCGGGACAGAGCCCGGCCCCGCCTCAGCGACTCGGGTACGGCCGCGGTCGCGGGAGCGGGGCGAGCTCCGCAGGGCACCCCCGGGCGAGGCCTGCCGGCTGCCGGGGGCGAGCGGGGAGGTGGGAGGGAGGGAGGGAAGGAGGGATGGAAGGAGGGATGCTCCGGGGGCCGGCAGGAGAGGGGGGATTTGGCCGGGCTGGGCGGCGCTGGGTGCTGCGGCCGCTGCCGCGGGGGATGCGCATCCCGAGCCCGCAGCGCTGCCCGAGCCCGGCAGAGCCGCCCCGGGAAAGTCGGGGTCGGAGCCGCAGATGCCGGCGGTGCCAGGCTTTGCTGCAGGGCCGGGGGTGATGCCCTGCGCTCCAGGAGCCCCACGGAGCTCCCTGGAGCCTCCTGGATGCCGGGATGAGAGCCCCCTGGAGCCTCCTGGATGCCGGGATGAGAGCCCCCTGGATCCAGGAATGAGAGCCCCCCGGATCCCGGGATGAGAGCTCCCTGCATCCCGGGATGAGAGCCCCTTGCATCCCGGGATGAGAGCCCCCCCGATCCCGGGATGAGAGCCCCCCCGATCCCGGGATGAGAGCCCCCCCGATCCCGGGATGAGAGCCCCCCCGATTCCGGGATGAGAGCACCCTGGATCCCGGGATGAGAGCCCCTCCGATCCCGGGATGAGAGCGCCCCGATCCCGGGATGAGCGCACAGCCGGCGGCTCGGCTGGACCGCGATCTAACCCAACTTCCCGGTTTCTCTGTGTTTAACAATGTTTCTCGCTGTTCGGTGTGTGTGCAGGCTGAGATTGTTGGGTCTGACAGTGTGTATACACTGATGGTTTCGTGTGTGCGTGTCAGGATTATGTTGCCTTTTCGCATCTTGGCGTAAGACTCCTACTTAAAAAAAACTTTAACTTAAGCTTTCTCGTAAAGGAAGCTGAGCTCCAGCTGCATCAAAACGCGAAAAGATTGAGGATGTGCTGTATGTCTGTGGCTGTAAGGGAAAGGCAAATTGCAGTTTAAAGTAGGAGCTTACTGTATTTATTTTTACATCAAGATGGGTTTGCTCAGTGTGAGGAGAAATGTAGAGAGTTAAAAGAGAAGCTGACAAACGTTTGCAGTGCTGGGCAGCCTTGCTGTTAGATTAGCCAGTATTCATTTCTTTATAATTCTCTGAAATCAATCAGTTCGTTTAGCATAGGGCAGTCCAATGACACTATTCTTAAGTATTTTGCTGTAATTCGGTGAGTCTGAAGTAACACTCAGAGTGCAACTTACTGATAAACACTTGCGTATGCTAAAACGCCTGGAAGAAACAAGCAAAACTAAGAAAAGAATCAAACTTGAGTGGGAAAAAGATCTGCTATCACAATAAATGAATAAGGAATTTTCCATCATTCAGTTCACTTGTATCCAAAGCTATTTACAGCCATTCTAGCTTTTCACTTCTTGAAATATTCAAATTGAAGTGATTCATGCAATGTTTGATAAGGATTCTTTAAAAATAGCCAAATTTAATTGTTGGTTCATATAGGCAGATTTAATTACTTTGTTCATATAAGCAGTAATTTTTGTGACAGACACCTGTGATTTTCAGTAATTTTCATTTACTAAAGGATCAGTCACATATTTGTATATCAGGTCATGATTTCAAAAATGTCTGCTTAAATCAGTGTTCACTTCAGATACCAAACTACTTGAAATGCATATGAAGACTTTAACCTCAGCTACTTGGATAACAGCTTTTCAGATTTCTTTCAGAAGCTACCTGCTTTTTTTTTTCCCATCAGCCTCAGGCAAAAAGAGTACCTGGCATCTGTCTGGGAGCATTTTTAAAACACGGTGTGCTCAGTAAAAATTTATCACCTCTACCTAAAGATGAAACAAGTGTGTATTTATTTCTACCTGTTTTGCTTCAACTGTTATTATACAACAGCCTTCCAGTACTGTTGCAAACCTGCTCGATTACACAGAGCAGCAGTCCCTAACCTTCGCCAGCCAATGTGCAACAACAGTGAGCAATTATGCTGCAGGCAGCATCTTCCTATTGGCCTCAATTTTAACATTTTTATTTTTTGCAGCTGCAGCCAGTCTCAGAGGGTCTAGCAGGCAATGTTATTATCCATAAGCCTTGACTTGGAAGGCACTTCTGTAAGATAGCAATGTTAGGAATTTATTAATTTACCTTGTCGTATATTTCTTTGATTAAAATACATATATTGTTCCAGTAAACTGACTGCCCCTGTGGTTTGTTTAGCTGGTCCTTACATGTGATGGTGTGGCCTGTAGGAAGGCAGTGTCTGTGACTTCCAAAATGAAGCAATACTATTCACAAAGGGCAGCACACTGACCAAATCCAGCTTGCTTTATGTAGTGAGTTTCATTGACTTAACAGGGGCAAAATGGCATTAAAAAGCCCTGACAGCTGATTCGTTCCCTTTCCATCCAGTAGGGGTCTAAACATAGGGATGTAGAGAAAACTGAGGCTGAAAGACAGCATCTCCTTAGCAGAACTGGGCAAAAGATGAAGCTATCCTTGTTCCAGCTTACTGCCCCCCAAGGTGTGAAGGTGATGTGCATTAGCCAGACTGAGTAACTTGTTCTCAGGCCAGCCAAAAGAACAATCTAAAAATGTGTCTAGTTGAGTGCAGCTAGAAAACACACACCATTAGGTTTTGTACAGGAATTTAAGCATGGGGAAATGCTTATAACATTTTTTGAAATAAAGTGGCTACTTGCCTGAACCCAGTATTTCGGCGAATGCAGATGATTTTACAGCACATTTTGGTGGAGCCATTGATGTATGTTGGCTCTGTCCCCTGTCAGTATTTTGAAGAATCAAGCCCTAACTGAGGGAGAGGGTGAGCTGAGGGGTTGCTGAGCCTGATGCCAGTGTTTGTCTACAAGCTCAGCCTCCCGGCACCCCTCAGTCCCAGCACTGAGCAGCCAGATCCCTGGAGATCCACTTGTTTCTTGCCTGACATCTGATGCAGTTGGCTTTATGGCTCCCCACTGTCTGAGTATTTGGTGTGTGACTCAGACCAGGAGGGAGGAGGACAGGAGGGGACTGGATGCTTGTGGCATGCACCACATCTTTATTTTTCACATAATTGGCCCTATTGTGGGAAGCACTGCACGTGTTTCAAGCATAAGTTTAAGGGCTAATGAGTTTAAGGTTTAAGGCACTAGTCCACTGCATATAAAGGGTGACATGAGTGAGTCAGATTTTAAAGCTTTTCAGAAAACTAAAAATGCAAATTAGTCATTTAGTGAAAAATCTTCAATTAGTTCAATAAGAGTTATAAGTCAGAGCAACCTTGAAAATCCCAATAGGCATCCTTAAGCATTTCGGTACCTTAATAAGCTGACTCGTTTTTTGTTCCACTGTAAAATGTCAATAATATTTTTGTATCACAAGAGGGTTTTATGAAGGTAAATTGCAAAGTCTGAACACATCAAGTATGTAATACATTCATAAAGGAGAGTCATGTGGACCTCTTGGAGATATTCAAGTGAAAACCTTGTTTGTCATATGGGCGTTTGACAACAATCACTCAAGATCATGGAAATGTTACCCCATGGCACCAAATAAAGCAAATATTGTAGATGAGGAATGGAAGTCACTTAAGCAGAAGGATTATATCAGTGTGTAAAAAACCCCAAAAACCCAAAAAAGCAAAGAAATCAGGAAGGCAGAAAATCTTAATGGAGAGACTGACCAATAAAAGAGGAAATAAGACAAAGAAGCTGCTTATGAAGATAAAGGTTATTAAAAAAGTCCAGGCCATTAATCATAATGAGTTTTAATTAATTTTGTAGCAGGAAAATGAGTAGAAATAAAAACTAAAGTTTCTCTCCTTTTCTGTTGTGTTGGATTGCACATCTTGAGCAGGAGCCAGTAAGGTCTTAAGATATTCTTAATTATATTCTTTAAAATTGACTAACAGATGCTGAAACAGAATACTTGATGAAAGTTGTGGGTATGGCGATGGCCATTAAGCATAAATTATGCTACAGGTCATAAGTGTGAGATCAGTATTGTACAGTGACAGAAAGTAGGGGTTTGGTACTTGATGGAGATAAAGATAGTTGACAATCAAGAAATTAAAAAATATGGGCATGGAAATAGGGTGGATATTGAAGACAAAATGTATATGAAAGTGCAGTTATTGTCTTGCAGTAGAATATGAGAATCTTAAGAATCAGTATATTATTAATTTATTTATTTATTTAGTGTATACCTTCAACTTCATAAAAAAGAACAGCTCAGAGCAACAAAAACCCACCAAACCCACTAGTGAGAGCAAAGGTTTTCCATGGAGAGGATCATTCCGATAGGCTTGTCATTCCTTAGGAAGCTAATACTTGCAATTATAGCATCCCAGCAAGTTTCCCTTTAATTCAGAACTGAGTTAATTTAATTCAAACAAAACCTGTCTTCAGAAAGTAGTTTAAATTCTTAAAAGGGTATTTTTAAATTTTTGTAGCTCGAATTACTGATTCATTCCCCACATCACCCTCCCAAGTCTTTCAGGAACGTGCCGAGCTGCAGAGTTTCATCAAGATGCTAAGTACATCTAGATTTATCTAGATAAATGCAAAAAGCATTTACAAGTTGTAAAGGCATGAAAAATATTTGAGTGGGTGAAATAACTTTCAGTATGTTTGTTGTTTTTATTTTACTCACTATGAGCCATTGCTTTCCATATTTTTAATTTTCTTTTCCTCCTGCAAGGGGAATGTGAAATGCTGCTGCTCCAAATTGATAGTATTCTCTATGTCGTGCCATTGCAAGACTCTTTATAGGACAGAGGGCAAGTAGAAATCATGTTCACTGACATGACGTCAAATGAATGATCATGTGTGAGACCCAAGTGCCTTGGGTTTCAAGAACCAAGATGCTGTTTCAAAAAAAAAAAAAAAAATACAGTGATGTTATGTATTTTAGGCTGAAAATATGCATTCTTCTACTCTTTTGAAAAGTCAGGAACAAGTTTGAAAAAGGTAAAAATAGTTACTTGGTCTTGCTTGTATTCAAAGGTGCTCTGCTGGTTTAATTCCTTTTAGAAAAAGAGACTCTCAGAGATTTTCCTGTCTTACTGGAAGAGTTTAGTGCAGGTTTTCCCTGGGCAATCTGCTTTAAACAGATAACTAAACTTTGAAATAAACAAGAAAAGAGCAAATTGTATTCCAAGGAAAGGGACTAGCTGTGTGCTTATTAATGGTTTGAAGCTGTAATTAAGGTAAATTAATTTAAATAAAAGTAAATTAAAGATTTTAACTGCGCATGACTTTTTCCTAGGATATATTATTGTTCTTTTTACAGGTAACCTAAACATGTTTAAGATGTTATACATGTTTAAGATGTTTAAGATATGATTGACACTCCAAAATGAGAGGAAAGGAAGACTACAAAGATAATTCTTAAGATAAAACTGAGCTTTGATGAGACTGAAGCACAGTCATGTTAAATTCTCTTCAGACATGGAAGGACAGATCCTTGCAGTACTGAAATGCCTTTTTATTTTTCAGTGGTGCAAAGCAGCTGCAGTGTTCTTTAGCAGAGCTTTAACCTGAGAAGACAAACATGAGTAGGTTTTCTGCAGTCCCTCTGACCAAGACTTGTGGCACTGCTGTACTGTGGCTGCTCTTGGGTGCTGTGGGGAGGAGGGCAAGTTTCAGTCTGTATGGAAAGGACAAGAGGAAAGTGGCTTCCAGCCCTTCTTGGCCTCTGCATCCATATTCTCTAGAGGTGTGGAAAGTCAGAGCTTTCTGGGGTTTCTGTTTCCATTTTGGTTTTACTTCTCACTGGTATGGGAATTATACCAAATGTCTGTTGTTTACAGTCTGCCCTTATGCACTGAAACTATAACATAACAATGTTTTATGCTGTGTTAAATAGCCTGATGGCAACTACACTCCCTTATGTTTAACAGAAGAAAGTATCTTTACTCATATATGATATATATAAAAATAGTACTTATTTGCTGAAGTCATTGCAAGCTCATTTGTGAAGTAATACTAAAAGTTAGAATAACAAACCAGTTGAATCAGAAATCAGTTACCACTACAGTCATCACACAGTTTATGCAAGTCTCTTCCAAATGCACAGTGAATGTTAAAGAAAATAGTTATATTGAACTGTAACAAAAATATATATCATTGAAAACAACCTGAAGAGTAATGACAGTAATATCAGCCTTTGAAAATTAGGATGGCTCAATAGCTTCTAGTTTGTCTTACACCAGAATTCCCATCTTAGATGCCAGTTTTGCCGATGGGGAGCAGTAGGCTGAATTTAGCCCTTGGACATACAAACTGGTATTGCCACTAAAACTTGATCACTTCATTTGTCATAACTCTTATTTCAATGGGATTTGCACATTCCTCTTTGATACAGGGTGAGATGGGAAAGAAGTGGCTAATTATACTTTCCTAAGAATTATCCATAAACTTTCCACAGGCAGCAGTTTAAATTTGGCACACAAAGCTCTGATCACTTAGTAGAGGTGTTACTGCAATGGACTTATGGGTCATTAATTCCTCAAAAAACATAAACCTGCATTCCAGTAATGCCATTTTTCAGTACTGGTACAATTCTCAATTGTTACATATTTGTGTGATCCATGTATTTAGTGATCCAAGTACAAATGATCAGCCACACATTCCCCCAGATAGCTTTCTGGAAAATTCCTTTCCAAACTAATTTGTGTGAGTTTAATTACACTGACAATTCAGAGCCCTAGAAATGTAAATCCAAAATTATTGCTGTCATAACAGCAGATCCAGTTAAACTCAGTCTTGGGGCTGTGCAGCACTGTACCAGCTTTGGTCTGTAATATGTAGAGGTTGAACAGAAACTGCAATTTCTGTATTTATGTTTAAACCCATATTTCTAGGTTTTAGTTCTTCCCGCACTGAAAATAATGATCACTGTTGATTTAGTGCAAAGCTGTACTTAAGAACATTGCACTGTGCATCTTTTGCTGTATTCTGTCATTATTTTAAGCCCTTCTGGAGCTTTATTTAGCCCAGAGAGATAAAGAGAGATTATTTTGATGTAAAGTTTTAGGTCCCTTTCATATTGCTAACAAAATTTTAGTTCAGGGGATAAGAATCTGGAATAATGAATTGCAGATGGAAGGAATTTCCATAAAAATGTTGTCAGTTGCAACTTATAAAACCTGCAATTCCTAAAGTTCATCATCTGACAAGGTAATTTTGCATGTTTTGTAGTACTGTCAAGTAGTGAGTACTTAATCCATTTATTTGGAGAGTACAGAAAAAGGTGTTAAGTATAACAGGTGGTGGTTTGCATATTTGTTGCATTCGTTATTGTAATCACACTGAATTTGGTGTGGTTTAAACTGCTCAATAGATCCAAGTTGCATTTTTTGTGGTATTTTAGACATTGATTAGCCAAGTGAAATCAGTTTGGCTTCCTTTGGCAGATGTGTACACTACAGGATTTGGTCTTGTATACCTCCCGTGGTTAGCTGGAATTCAGAAACACAGTGGATGCAGTTGGAACTGGCTCACATATCTGTATGTTTTAAGCCAAATTATAGTTGATGTGTGTCTACCAAAAATAAATGTTGGAAGAGTCCATAATCTCTCAGAAAAAACTTTCAGATTATTTTTTTAAATCCACCATACTAACAAAAAATCAGTCACTAATGATTTGGAGTTGAAACTTTCAAAGGGTGTTTAAAATAGCAAGAATGAGGATCTGAAATAGTATCATTCCTTCCAGTATACTTTTCTCATTTTCTTCTTTTCCCACAGTTTAGTTTTATACACACAAGAAAAGAAAGCTTTGCTGCCTTCCCTTGGAAATACGTTTCTTCAGGTTTTTTCATTTTCGTCAGGAAGTTTGTTTAAAGTATCTTAGTTGTATCCCATTGTCTCTGAAACTCACCAAGTACTTCCCTTCCCCCTGTGAGGGGCCTGTATTGTGTGTATACAAAACACTAAATATTTATCTTGCGAAATTTCTTCTTGCAAACCACTCTTCACCATTCCCATCTAGGTTACTCTGTGTCTGGTTGCTCCATTCCTTTCCTGGATTGTATGTGTCTCTGCCAGTGTTTCAGATGTTTTTCCTTGTGGGTGTTCCCACTCCATTTCTCAAGCAGCAGCTCATTTTATTTACTGCCCTATTTCTCGTATTTTTAATCCATCTGTGTTTTAGTTCTCTGACTTCAACAGTATGGTTTGTTTTCTTCTCCCATTTAGTGTAGTGTAATTGTATTGCTGTGTAATCAGTCAGTACACAAAGTCTGACCTGTCTCACAGGTTATCTCACTGGGCATCTGGATCCAGTATATAAAGTTCCCTTTAGGTTCCCTTTTAAAACTTTCTACTTCTTTTCTAATTGGCAAGAGGTTCATGGCTATGCAGTTGATGGTTTCACCAGTACATATTAAGATACTACAAAAGGTGTTTCTCGCATCTGTCAAATTTTATAAATAATTAGAACTTGTAATTCTGTACAAATTATCCTACTATTATGGAAAGGAATGTGCAGTGCTAATTAGAAAATGATCAATGAGACCAACAGTCTTATGATCTTCTGTTTCCATTTGTAGCAAATGTTTTACCCATTTAAAAGAGAAGTCTATTTTTTTTCCCCCTTGAGAAGTTAAATTAATAAAATTAATGCCTAGTTATTCTATCTCTTTTTTGGGAAGCCAACCAAAAATAGCTGCTCTCTAGTATTCATTATGCCGAGGTCTCTGTGCAGAGCATAAGGGAAGAGAATGTTTCCCTAGTGTGGCTACAGGGACATGCAGCAGGTATTGAGCTGGTTCTTGCTTAGTGCTGTTCTGTTCCCTGTAGGATGTGTGTAGCAGTGGCACTATGGCCATTCTTACCTGATGAAAAGAGCTTTTAGGTCCATTAGCAACCACATACACTTAAAAAATAAGTAAAGCTCTGGACAGAAAATTCTCTTATCAGTACTATTTTTTAAAAAATTTTATCAATTTGCTTGGAAACAAATCTAAACCAATAACTCAAATTTTGTTATGATTGTGCTCTCTTCTGCATTAGATCTTGTCATCAAGAAAGGCTCCTATTCCTGCAGATGCCACTGAGGCATCCATAGTAACAAAAGACTAACGTAAACTTTTTCTCTTTTTCTTTTTTTTTTTTAATTGACAAATATTAAAGGTGATAAGTGAGTTAAAAAAAATTGGAGACCAGAAATTAGGCTTAGCTGTTAAACAGAAAGGTGAGGGATTGACCTATTTTTTACCACTTTATTTGTTTGTTCTAAATCCGTAGCTGTTTCGAAATAAAGAGGGGTGGAAGCTTATGGAGCCACAGGCACGAGCATGATGCCTTTCGCTGTGCTACTCAGGAGATGGACATAAGGAGCACAAAAGGCAGCCAAGCCTCGAAAAAGAGCAATATCACTCATATTTCTGAGGGACCAAAGAGCACCAAGCAGCTTTGCTGTTACCTGGAAATTGGAGTTAGCTGGGTTGAAGCTTGGGATTTTAAGGATGTGCCCTAAAGGGACATGGTAGACAGGAAAGGTTGTGGATATACTGTGTCGTACATCTGTTGTGAGAATTTTTATTTCTCTTTTATATGACACTAAAATTTGCCATGTTTTTCTGAATTTAAAAGCCTTTTGAGCTTTTTTGTGGAGCTCACTGTAAAGAAAAAAAGCTAAACCCAGGTCTGTCCAAATGCTTTGGCTGTGTTGGGGTCCCATCAGATGCTCTTCGCTTTGTTTGTTGATTGGTTTTTGGTGGGGTTTTTTTGAGGGTTCAGTAGCTTGCTAAGTCATTCTGCGAAAGCTTGATTTGGCACTGACAGTAGGACTGGGGCTAATCAGGAAGGAGAAAGCTTGGCCGTTGTGGCTTCACCTAATAAGTAAAACCTGTCACCTTGACTCTTTCCTATGCAGCAGCATCACTGTTCCTGCCAGCTTCTCTTAGCTGCAGAAGGTGTAACATTTTTATATCTGCTCTCCTTCTCAAGTTAATGTCTTGTTCCTGCCTACCTTATTCGTTCTGTACCTGTCTCTTTTTCTGTTGTCATTGTGTTATAAAGAGCGAATTGACTAGTCAAGATGATTTCTCTCCTACTGCTGCTAGGAGCCAGTGATGATAAAATAGCTAAAAGCAGTTCCCAAAATAGCAGTGCACAGGTATAGGTTTGCCAGAGCGATTTGATAGTGATTACTCTCCCCGTCCTTCTGTAGTGTTACAAGTCAGACCCAGCACTGTGAACAAAAACTGCTCTTTCTTCCTTTGATGTATTTTTCTTCCTTCTTTTCTGTTTTTCTTGGGAGCTGGAAACCAGAAGAGATCTTAATAGCAACAAAACCAGCAACACCTTCAGCCACCTCAACTTCTTTTGCTTCGCAGATTAGGAGGAAGCAGGTTTTTACCTTCAGGAACATCTCAAATTCAGTCTTGGGATTCGCTTCTTATCCTAAAAGCTCTGCAGCAAGAGAAGGAACAGTAATTTTATTAAAATGGAAGGCTTGGGATTTGACATTTTTGGTTGTTTGGCAGTTTCACCTCCTTTATTTCTGTACCCCTCTGTATGAGGAAGATCTCCAGTGGTAGTTGTTGCCATGGTACTGAGCAGGACGAGGTGTCTACTCTAGTCTTAAGACTACGTTTATGGTCATATTGTGAAAAATTATCTCTTCTGACAAGTTGGGCTTGTTTACACAGAATTAATACAGCATCACTTCTCTTCCTCCAAAGTGGAGAGAGGCTCTTCAGGTCATTCCCTGTGTGTCAAGGCAAATGTGAGCTTCGGCACTGCCGGAAAAGCCTTAGAATTAGCTCTGTCCTTCCACTCCCTCGTTAGCTGTTCAAATGAACAAGCGCTTCACGCCCTGCCGAGCAGCTGATTGGCCTTGGAGGGAAGAAGCATCTGAAGCAGTATTAATGTTTCATTCAAAATCATGAGAGCCGGGGAGGAGGGGAATTAGGGAATTCAAACCCCCAAATCAGTACTGCCTTTTGTTTCACCAGGCCCTTTTCTCTTGAGCAGCATTCCTAATTGTCTCCCACACTGATTTTCCTCTCAGGACAGTCTTGCTGACTTTGTGAGATGTTTTTGCCAAGGGTCAATTTAACAGCTCTCTTCCCTTCGCTTTTCCTTCTCCATTGTCTGCTTCTTCTCCCCAACCCTGTTAACACTATCTGCTCTGACATACGCTCGATAGGAGGTGGAGGAGCAAAGAAGCTGTGCAGTCCCTCCATCCTCTGCTGTTTTCCTTTCTCAAGTCATCACTGCTGCATCAAGACCTATGAAAATGCCTTTTTATTTTCTCAGTAAGCAAAACGGATCAGAGAGCTGAAAAATTAGAGCCTTAAAATGCTATCCTGAAGATATATGAGCAAACTAGATGTGATACAGCAATCAGAAAAGGAGCGTAGTGGAATGCATGACAGCAAGAACAGCCAGCTGCATGTGGGAAATACACAAGTCCTTGGACTCCAGCAGCATAAAACATCCAAAGCTTTAAAAGATGAGCAATTTTTACTGTTCTGTAGGAGTCCTAGCAGTTTGAAATATGGTTGGCAACCATTTATTGCAATCATAGAATCATTGATGTTAAAAGAAACTTCACCTCAAAGTGGGTATTCACACAAGATCTTGGATTCTTTGTATATAGTATAGCACGTGCCAGGGCTGTTAAATCTGGAAGTGTTGCTAATAAATAAAAATAGTGCTCTTAGGACAGGAGTAGAAAAAATGTTAGCTCCAGAAGTGTTGCGTAATTAACCTTGATGAACAGGGAAGAACCCCTTTTACCACATTTCAAGAAGTACTGTTCCCAGTAAATGAAAGCAAATAGATGCTAAATCCCTGGGTACTTCTGGGATAAATGTTAGTATTGTTGTTTTTAAAAACCCATATGTTGCATATTTTTTTACCTGTTAGTCTTTGGAAAAAACAAGGGGAAGAAGCAAGCTTTGACAGAGTATTTTCTGAGTCAGCAATTGCATGGAAGGAACGATGCTGACGCACTTGGTTCAAGGTAATGGAAGGACTTAGCCCCAGATAAGGAGGACTGTGACCATGCATAACAGCATAGGAAATGTCTGGCTGTAAATCCTGCAAATCAAATGTTACTCAACAATATGTTAATGCAAATGTGTTTGGTTCAGGGGTATTGTTTGGAAACAGGAGTATGGTTTAGTTGGCTGGAATAGGTTACTAGTTGGGGACTGTGAAAACTAAGGCTCTTTTTCCAACTGTGCCGGGCACTTGGGATGTGATCTTACAGAAATCTGTCAGTGTTGTTTTTCCCTGCCCTTTCAGCTGCTTTTCCCGTAACTGATATGCAGTTAAAATTCCATCTAATGCCCTGTCTGTAATCAGCAGAGAAAGCAGGGCATGTCTCAAGTGTGATGTCAGTAAAGCACTGAGCAGAAAACTGCCTAAAAAGCAGCCAAGAGAAAACAGGGTCCATGGACTTAGGTGGAAGGTAGCTTGCCTGAATATGGCTTGCTCTATTTTCATAGCAAACAGAGAACAAGAACCTGGGCTTTGTTGGGGCCTCTCAGCACTTTACTCTTATAAATAATAAAGAGAATATATTTTCCTCCTGTGTAGGTTAGCAAATAGAAATGTGCCTCTGCTATCAGCAAGGAAGCCATAATTGAGAGGCAGTGATTTGATGGAATACACATTCAAACGGGAATAAATAAAAGCAGAAGGAGGATTTCAAAACTTCTATTTCTGGGCTGGGCTTGGTATGTTTAGCTGTGTAATTTATTCATGATGCCTCTCTGCAAACTTGGATTTACATTTTCAGACTTAAATCATACCCCACACTGTAGCCTGCATCTGACAAAACAACAGTATTAACAGGTAACTCCTGATCATTTTTTGCATATCCCAGCATTTTGCTGTTTACTGTCTCATTTTTGGCATTAGAGTTTCAAACATTTACTGCGTTGGATTGCAAATGCACTTCTCAGTGTGATGCCATTTGAGACTGAAACTGAAAGGACTGTGATCCCATTCAATTATTGTAGCCCAAATGCACAACACAAAGTATTTTTTTGGAGTGGGACAACTTTTTAATGTGTCCCATTCTCCAGTTTGTGCCCCTCCCCCCCCCCCTTTCAACAGTGTATTTTTACTGGCTCAATTTATTTGTTCTTAAGGATATATATTTATCAATTCAGTATACCTCAATGTATATTTTGTGCTCATGTTTAAGAAACTTGTAGAATTAATCATCTATCCCTTACATGAATGTGCTCTAGAGAAATTAACACTGCAAACTCCACTCAACAACCCACTTACTGCCTGACTTTCACAAACCTGGAAGTTTGGAACATACTGCTCTTTGAAGTGTTGGTCCTTTCTCCTTCCTTTTGTCTGCTTTTTTCTTAAGTGAATGTAATCTTAAAAGTGAAATGTTTTCTGTTTTCTTAACATTCACATTTTAGTAATTCAAAAAACGATTCCTTTTTTCCTACGTTCATCTCAGTTTCTATAATTTTGGAGCAAATCTTAATCCCACTGTCAGATTTGGAAAGCTGCTAAAGCAGGGAATGGATTCACACTGATAGGGAGTAGGTTTGGATTAGATACTAGGAAACAATTCTTTGCTGTGAGTGTGGTGAGACAGATGATGTGGATGCCCATCCATGGAAGTGTTCAAGCCAGGTTGGATGGAGCTCTAAGCAACCCATTCTAGTGGAAGATTTAGTGGTTCTGGTTTATAGAATCATAGGAAGGTTTGGGTTGGAACAAGATAGTCTTTAGGGTCCCTTCCAACCCAAACCTTCCTATGATCCTATAAACCAGAACCGCTAAATCTGACCCCATGGCTTCTGTAGCGCTACTTTCACTCAAAATAATCTCTTGAGTAAAATTTTCAAAGAAATGTACGTGAATGAAACTAGTCATACCCCAGTGAAACTGAGTGGGAATTTGAAATAAAAGCCCTTCATGTGGGTTTTTTTTAAATCTAAACATAACTGTTTGTGATGCTGCAATAAGAAGTTACTGCTTCTGTTCAAAACACTTATCCCAGTTTTAGTGACCAATTTTGAACAATCTCAGCTCATTTCTTCTGTTTTGTCTTATTTGAAAAGTATGCTATAACAAGAACAATTATGACAACAAATTCATTCTTAAAAATATGACAGTGTGGTCCATTTCCCCCTCGATGCTATGGACTGTCTGCAAAAGTCAGAAATTTGCAGTGTGAAAGGTCATCTTACTTAGTGAGGCAAATATAAGTTGTTAAATGTCAACCTGATGGTGGGAATCAAATGAGATGGGATCACAGACTCTTCCTGAGAAAAGGACCTATACAACCCCTGACTCTAGAGAGAAGATTTAAAATAATGTTCATGTAATTCAGTTTTAGCTATTTTTTTCATAATATGATCAAGCTATCAGAAGTGTGATTTGGTTTTATTGATTTTTTTAACCTCATTGTATTTATTTTGAGGGGCCATGTGGAACCAGGATAAACAGGAGACATCAGTGGGTGCCTTATCTACCTGTGTTGGATGACAAAGAAAGAAGTACCAAGCTTTCAAAAAAATTATCCTAAAATCATTCAGCTGAAGTAGCTGGAAAAGTTAGCAAATCCCATTTACTTATCAACAAAAGTGGGTTGTAGCTGTTTCTGGGGAAATGAGAAGAAACCCCCATTACTATTTGTAGTTGCTTTTTGTTTTTTCTGGTCAAGAGTAAAAAATTTAGAGACCAAAAGATGGAAAAAAAGCAGCTAGACATTTACCATCAGTTTGGTTTTCCCTTAGAAGTAGCAGAATTTTTGGAGTTCTTCAAGGAATTCCCCAGATTTGAGAGCAGTCCAGCTGAGCAAGTCTTGGGGGAGGAGAGAATGCATGAAAACCCAGTGTTTCCATGCTGTTAATTCTTAACTATCCCACTGCAGTTTCTGGGAACAAGGGGCTGACACCAACATTTCCTTCTTGACATCCTTTGTATTTCCGAGAGGGAGGTAAGGAGAGCAGTTCTCCCCTTGAAATAGGTCTGAAGAAGAGCAGCTGGGAGCCTGCCAAGAGGGTTGCAAAGCTGATAGTCCCTTCCCTGCATCCCATTTGTTTGTTGTGCACCCACATGGAGAGACCTAGTGTGTGCATGGTATGAAAAGTATACCACTGATTGAAATTGGACTTGTCTTAAACCATGCTGTGTGTCGTGGTTATAATTTCTCTCTCTGATAAGGTTGTTTATGTTCTTTCTCTTTTTTATTGCTTGAGTGAACCTAATATGTCTGCAATTCTGGTTTAGAAGAAGTAAGGTACTGTGCAACTGGTGGTATCTCACTGCAGAATAACCCCCAGAGGGATTTGTAATCCCCTGGTACTAACATCTTCTAATAGTGAGCCAAATTGAATAATAAGCTCAGTGCTGTGAATACAGCTTCATACTCCGCCTCATTCTGCTTTAGTTAGCATTGCCTAGTAATTAATTATTATTCTGTATTTATGCTATCAATGACATCCAGAGGCTGGCCTAAACACGCTCGAGCCTCTGGCAGCAGCAGCAGTGTGTATATATGCAGATATTTTATTCTCCCTCTGTAAATGTGTGCTGTTCACTGTCTCTTAAAAGACTTGTTACCAAGTCTTCCCTGTAGCTAAACACAAGAAGACAGTACATGCTGGACATCAGTCAAAGATGCACAGTGACACATAGCTTACTAATTACTATTAATGTTTACAGGATTTGGAATGTTGTAATTGATTTTGGCACTGAAAGTGCAGTCTAGCAAATTGCTTGTCACCTTTGTTTCATCTTCGATCTCATTGAGAATCTCATATGCAATTAACTGTAATTGCTATACTGTATTTATTCTAAAGTGCACAATACATTGCTATTTTGTTGTTTGGATCTCAAAAATGGGGAGTTAATTGCTTACAAAAATACAATTCAAAATAAGGGGATCTTTGTGGTAAGGGACTTTTTATTTCAAAGTAGAAAAATACAAAGGTTTTGACATAGTTTATGTTCCAAATTCATAGCCCTCCTGTACTTGAAATCTCACTGGTTTCAAGGACAGTGGCTTGTGCATAAAGACATGACAAACGTTGCCAACATAAAGCAATTCTTTCTGCATATGGAACTGGACAGTAATTCTTGAAAGGAATGTATTTCCTCCACATACTCTAGGTCATAAGGTGGAAGAAGCACTGAATGGCTCACACAAATTCATCTGCCAGTTTATCCTGGCAAAATTTTCTATTTAAACAGCCAAAGCTCCAGAATTAGCATGGACTGTCTAGAAACCTCAATAAAAGAAAGAGCTTTGCCAAGAAACAGTCTAGGACTGCAAAAAAAGGTGAAGCCCTTGGTACAGATAAACAATGGCAATCTGCAAAGTTTTCCTTCCCAGGAATGGAGAGCTGTATCGTCTCCTGCCCTCTCCCAGGGCTTGGGTGTTGGAGCACAGGTCTGGTTCTCAAATTTAGACTGACAGCACCTGATCTTTTCGTGTCATAGTGGATTGTTCAAGGAACAGCTAATCCTAAATTTTCTCCCTGTCCTTGTTAAAGCAGAAGATACTCTCTAATTCCTCATGTTAACAGACTAGCTGTTCTAATTTTTTTCTGGAGAAAATAATTTCAGGAGATAAGATAGAGATCTAGCTAAATTAACTTAATTAAAGAAAATGCAAATTCAGTAGAATACATTTTCTAGTAGAATAAGAGTGTAGATTCTACTTGCTGCAAGCACAAAATATCTTCAAGAGTCTGGACTTGACAAATAGTGGCAATAATTGTACATCTAAATCATTAGAAATCTATCAGAATGCTGGATGAAAACAGAAACTATTTTGAATTTAACTCCTGCAAGTGAAAAAAACAAGCCTGATTACCATGGACTGATTTCCAGCACTTTCAAACTATTTTAGAGCTTACTTTTAATCCAGCTAATTATTTTGCTATTCTCCATTCAATTAATTATCAGATTCAAGTTCTTATATAATATGTAAAATGGTCTTTTGATAATAAAAGATTATAAAAGAAATGCTGCAGAGTTTGCTTTAGAGGGAAGCATAGCAATATTGAAATCTGCAGAATTCCAAGTTAAAAGAGGCTGTTAACTCTGATTACAATTACATATTCCACGAGAAGATGGGGTACATTACTTGGGGCATGGAAGACTACTGCAAATCTTTGTTAGGATTGTACATAAATGCCATTGCTTGGATTTTCTGCTTAGATCTTCCAGAATTGTTACATTTATCAAAATCTCTGCTTCAGTTTTTTATTACAGATGTTGATTGTAATTGCTTTGGAATTTATTTGTAATTGCACAGGAAGGACATCAACCTATTGGAGCGAGGCCACAGGAGGCCACCAAGTTGATTAGAGAGATGGAGCACCTCTCCTACAAGGAAAGGCTGAGAAAATTGGATTTGTTCAGCTTGGAAAAGAGAAGGCTGCTCTTTTTTTTTTTTAGGGATGACCTAATTGTGGCCTTCCAATATCTGAAGGGTGCCTACATGAAAAATGGAGAGGGGCTTTTTTGCAAGGGCATGTAGTGACAGGACAAGGGGGAATGGATTCCAACCAACAGAGAGGAGGTTTAGATGAGGTACTAGGAAAAAATTCTTTACTGTGAGGGTGGTGAGGGCCAGAGAAGCTGTGGCTGCCCCATCCCTGGAAGCGTTCAGGACCAGGCTGGATGGGGCTTTGAGCAACCTGGTGCACTGAAAGGTGTTCCTGCCCAGGGCAGGGAAATTGGAGCGAGGTGATCTTTAAGTCCCCTTCCAACCCAAAGCATTCTATGATTCTGTGATTCTATGTATCATGGTATTTCAGTCCTACCAGAATCACGCCCAACCCAAACCAAATTCTTTTATTTTACAACCTAAGAACTGATGCTTAGCATCAGTCCCTTTATGCTGCAGAGTTGGTGATGCAGCTCTTTGTCTGTTTGTATCTTTCTTCCTGCAAAGGTCTGTTCTCCGTGTCTGTACTTCCCATGTTGGCAAAGTGCCTGCTGCCTCACGGAAAGCAGGTGTGCTTGGGGAGATGACAGCTTTCTCAGGACTCAGGTTTTTGATTAACTCATTTCTAACTGGATTATTTGGAGAAGCCACACCATCTGTCTAGTGGTCAAAATCTTGCTTGTGTGCTAAGCAATGCTTGTTAAACTCCCTGCATCCCTTCTATTTAGTTGTATCCTGCTTCACTAGAAGCAACTGGAAAGTTGCTAGACTCACGATCAGAAGTGAGAAGATCCAGGTTCTGGTTTTAACTTTTCAACTGATTTACCAAGTCTCACCTTAACAACTGTGCTACATTTTGGTATCTGCTCCTATTTGTACAAAGACAGTTGAATAACTTTGACATTTATAGGAGAAGGGGAAAAGCTATTAATGATGAACAGTTTAATCATTGAGATAACAGCTTTATTCTACAAGCTACTTGGTAACGTGAATAGTAAAACAAACAATTCTTCAAATATCCACTAGGGTTTCTGAACACATTCCATTAACATTTTTCAGATCCAGATTTACTCACGACAGTTGCTCACAAATGTTCAGACACTTAGAGAGAACCCACAAAATTTCAGTGCTTTTTAGCAGCTTTCATGAATGAACCTTGATTTTAAAAAAATAATAATTTACTCATCCTATCAACATTGCTGATTAGTTAAGTAAGGACAGAAGGCCATCATTTACATCTCAGATCTATAGCAGTGGAAAATCTGGGGGAGAAAAGCTTGGAAATTTCTTTTTAAGATACTTTAAATTACTTCTTTTCCTTAAAAATCTAGATCTGCCTATCTTTTCCCATTCATATGATATTTGAAAACCTTGGAGGAAAATATTTTTATTAGACTTTCTTGCCATCATCCAAGAGGCTGAGGGGCATATTGGAGGTTGATGGACAGTAATGAAGCATCAAAGAGGTTGTCTGAAGGTTTAGACAAGAAAGGGGTCAGCCCCTTACCTTAATCACTCCTGAAGTGTAATGAAGTGATTCCTGGGCATACAAATAAGCTAGTAAAAATCAGGGTGTCAGAGATGCATAGAGGATTTGGTTTGTAATTCAGATACCAGTGTGATGACTGATGACTGTTTCATGGAATCACAGAATAGAATTGTTAAAGTTGGAAAAAGCCCTTAAGATCGTTGAGTCCAACTTTTCACCCAGCGCTGCCAAGTCCACCACTAAACCATGTCCCTAAATGCCACAGTACCTTGTCTAGACACCTTTTAAACAGCTCCAGGGATGGTGACTCAGTGCCTGTAGGACCAGGGAGTGGAGCTTGCATTTGGCTTTCTCACGCAACCCCTGGCAGCTCAGCCAAGGCAGAGCAAGCTCCCTCAGTGAACTGTGCTCCACCCATACAGATCTCAGAGCTGTTGTGCCCCTCAATAGCTATTTTAATATCATCAGAACTTAGTAATTTTTTTAAGCTCCAAAATCCATGAGGTGGCATCGTTTATGAGGCTTATGTCAGCTGTCAATTTATGTTTATTTATTGCACACTTCAGAACCTTAGCTTTCCACCCACGCTGATGAATCTTAGACTTGGCATGTACAGGTGTGTGTAAATCAGAGGGGAGGGATGGGGTGATCGAGGACGGAAAGTGAAGGAGAGACCTTTGAATACACAAATAGTGTAAATTGGTGCGGAGCCATCTGCCCAAATCTGCAGTGTTTGAAAAAAGGACTGTGTTAAGTGTGCCTGATCATTGTCATCCAGGGAAGCAGATCAAAATCTTCAGAACTTTCGCTGAGCATTTTGGGATGCCTCAAAGTAACACACTTCTTCAAAGTGGTTGATACTGGTAAATAGGGTTCAAATGACAGTCATCGCTGTAAATGACCTTTTGTGTGAAAGTAAGAGCTTCTGATCCTCTCTCTGACCCTAGTCTCTGGTGCTCACAAGTTTCTGTAGGTGTGCAAAAGGGTTCCTGGTGTTTCTTAAATACCTGAAAGAACAAGTCCTGCTTTTCTTAGGAGCAGAGTGTACCAAGAAGTCCCTTGCAGCATTTGAAATCTCCACACAGATGCAAGGCTGGTGTATTTCGTTAAGTAACTATCACCCTTAAAAGCCTGAAATGCTGAAACATTAGTATCTTGACCTTTATGTCAAGATGAATGAAAAATAAATTAATTTCTGATGCAGCAAGCCTTTCCTGAAGGATTGTTTCTTGGAGAATGTCTGGTTTTACATATAAGTGTCAGGGCAAAAATAACCTGTTTTCCGTAATAGCTGAAATATCTTAATCTTGACAGAAATTCTAGCCTTAATGAACTAGTTATTGATACTGTTCTTTGGCATTGATATTTAGTTATTCTATAGTATGATGCTATGGGTATTGCTGACAGACATGTACAAGAGGAATGGCAAATTTAGAAGCTGACAGCACATAAAAGGTTGAAGTTTTATCTTTGTCCCTTGTCCTCCACTCGTCCCCTTCTAAAGATTTGTTTTCCCTATGAATCCAACAGGTTCTCAGAAACTCCTGACCTTTTCACCATAACCGATTTGTTGAGCATGCCCCTTTGACCGTGTGGTAGGGCTGCATTTCTCCAGATATAACTGTCCAACCTTACTCAGGAGTTTAAGGGCATATTAATACTTTAATCTTCATGAATCTCTGACAACACTTTGCATCCCGTCTGTGAACTCTGACATCTATATTTTGGAGAGTGGCAATCCCGCTGTTACTTCACTGATGCGAAAGTGCACAGTTCAGGCTTATTATCCTCTTGATTTTCTTCTCTTTTTAATCTGTTATAGCTCAATCAAAGTGCTTAAATCAGCTGTAGAGAGTAAAGCCCTGAATTTATCCCTCGGTCAACTAGAGTACAGCGTGCTCCCTGCCAGGTTGCTGTTTGGTGAGAAATGTGTGTTTGGACACCTCCTGCATGGTGTGGAGTAGGAGTACTGACAGGCTCAGAGAGTAACTGGTGGGTGGGAAGATTATTACCATCCTTCTCAGCATCCAAGCTTCAGTGCATTCATTTCTGTAACCCAGTGCAATTTGGGTTAGAGTCTACTGCTTTCTTCTTGGTAGCAAATACTGAGTAGGGTGGGTCCATTAATCTGGAATAGGGTGACATCTGACACCCCTACACTGTTCAATGTTTGTTTTGTTGGTCATAATTGTGGTGTATCAGCTTTCCACTCCATAAAACTAGTTAAATACAAGAAGAAAACCCCCTCAAGCTGTCCAGTTTCAATTTTACATTCACAGCTAAGTACAACATGAAATGATTTAGTTCATAAGAAATTCACTTGTGGCTGCTAGTTCTTTCTACAGATTCCTTTTAATATAATATCTTGCATGGCTGCACAATTTAACCCAAGAAAAACAGAAATCCAGATATGTTCAATTCTTACTCAAAGCATACATTCTGTAGTATATATTTTGCTAAAACAAGCAAGTTCTCTGTATCCAGATCTGCCAAAATGAGAAAGCCTTCCAAGGGCATCACAGCTTCAAAATAATCCCCGTCTAGGAATGTAGAAGCAGAAGAGCAGTCTGAATGATAATTTTTATCAAATCTGTTTCTCAGTTCTGTTCTTCAGCTGCTACATTCTTAAGATGTTTTACTTTAGATTTCTCGATTTTCTGTTTTCATATCTGCTTTACAGTTTTCTCTCAGGCAGTATTTCAGACAGACAAGACAGTTGGGCTCAGTGATCATAAAGATCTTTTCCAACCTAAATGATTCTATGATTTTATGATTTCCAGAATTACCCACTTGTAAGTCTGTAGAAGCCTTGAGCTCATTTCTTTTGCTGTCTGGAAATGAAGAGGAGTATGAATGGAAAAGGAGTATATTCTGTATATTTTTTCAAACAGTGAATTCATAGTAAACATAATCTGATTGTAAGTTATTAATTCATTACCTTTCTTTGCAGTAAATGTCCCGGTCAGTAAGACTTCCATCACACCCTAATACATATGGATCAGTTAAAAAAGTTTCCTTTTATTCCCTAAGTTCACAGAGAACAACAGAGACATATTACATTCACCACGGCTGAAATACTTTTTAAAAATAGTCATTGTGAACATTACAGTGCATTTGATTCCTCATCTGAGAAGGATAAATGCTTTCAGGGCTGTCTTTATTTCCCTTTATGCCAGCATTTTCTTTTCCTAAAAGAAAATCAGGCTACTTAATCAGTTTAAGATGTTAGTGATCTGTGTCTGTAAAAAGCAATACATTTCCTCTTTATCCATATCAGCCTGTGCAGGCAACCTTCCTGAAGTCCCTTGTAAGGTTTCAACACTTGTGACAACCTTTTTATGATCTGCTGGTATAGAGAAAGCAAATGAATTTTGGCTCTTCCTTAAATGTAAAGCAAGAATTGTAAATATTGAACCACTGTGACGTGCCAAAGTCCCATAATGTAGGCTTAGAGTAGTTGATTCTGAAAAGGAAGCTAATGAAATAATTGACCTCATTTCCATGCCAAGCAATCTGACTTTAAAGAGAAGCTTGCACTTCTATTGCCAACAGCAATATTATCTTCTTATTTCTTACATACTTATTTCCTAAAAAAAACCCCCAAAAAATCAAAATGAAGATAGTAAATCTCAAAACCAGATAATTTTGAGGTTTTTTTCGAAATCAGAAAGTCTAATGGTTTTCACTGCACTTAATAAGATTATGGGGACAAGGAGCCAACTGGTGGGTGAAATTCAATGCTGAAATTCAATGCTTCCAAGGGGAAAAAAAAAATGGAAATTTGAAAGAAAAATATAGATTTTTACTAGAACTATAAGAGCAACACAACTCCTGTTAATCATTATGGTTGGCTCTGTGGAAGTATTTTTTAATCATATTCATCCCATTATAGGTGTGTTTGTATATATATTTACATAGATACATCTTTATTAATGTGAAACAAATTTTGCTGGAGCTCAAACAGCCCTTCACACACTTTAGTGGTCTATCCACCTCTCCCACGGTCCCTTAGAGTAACTTAATTCCACGAGTTTTCCCACTGAAAGAAAATCATTCAGTGAGACCTTTGGATAAATACTTTAGTTGGTTCATTGGTTGGTTGGTTGGTTGGTTGGTTGGTTGGTTTTCCCCTGAAAATATTGTGCCCTAAAGGGGATAAAAAGTAAAAGAAAACAATTAGAATTTTACCAAAAATATCACTAAAATATCTTTATTATTTTATTAGCGTACCAAATTATATTATTAATGGTGATTAATGAAACCAGGTTATTAACATAACCAGGTGAGACTCCCACATAGACTGTTGTATCCAGCTCTGGGGTCATGGGACATGGACCTGTTGGAGTGAGTCCAGAGGAGGCCACCGAGATGATTAAAGGGATGGAGCACCTCTGCTATGAGGAAAGGCGGAGAGAATTGGGATTGCTCAGCCTGGAGAAGAGAAGAGGTGACCTCATTGTGGCCTTCCAGAAGGGAGCTGACAAGAAAGATGGAGAGAGAGTTTTTACAAGAGCATGGAGTGACAGGACAAGGGGGAATGGATTCAAACTGAGAGAGGGTAGATTAGATAGTAGGACAAGAATCCTTTACTGTGAGCATGGTGAATCACTGCAACAGGTTGCCCAGAGAAGTTTTGCCTGCCCCATTCATAGAAGTGTTCAAGCTGGATGGGGCTCTGAGCAACCGGGTCTAGTGAAAGGTGTCCCTGCCCCTCATGGGGGTGTTGGGAATAGATGATCTTTAGGGTCCCTTCCAACTCCAGCCATTGTATGGCTGTGATTTCTGTAGCTGTTGGTACAATATTACTGCACAGGTTTATACAAATGGGAAATGAAATGCTTCTGTGTTGTTTCCTTTAGTGCTCTCAAACCCTTTACTATTTATTGCAGCTTACTGGGCTTTCAAGGATTATAATGGAACTCGAAGCTTTTTGGCATGGTTCAAATAAGCTGTTTGTTCTTCTTCCATAACCTGGAGACTTCCTGCTACTGGCTGTATATTGCAGATATAAATGTCAGTTTCTCTTCATTATTATTCATAAGGTCATAGCATTCAAGATTAATGCGTGCTCTGATGGCTTACTCATTAAAATATTCACAAATCTTGATGGTTTTGTAGTTTTTAACACACACAGTTTGTCCAAAAATTTCCACTAGAAAATTTCTCCTAGGTTACTCTATTCATTCTCCATCATTCATTTAGCTATTAAAACCTTTCATTCTGCTAATGAGGGAACATACACAGTATTTGCCAAAAGTGATTGGTCATTTTCTATGACTAGTGAGAAGTTAAATTCTTCAATTACTGTATGAACATTTATTTTCCATATCATAAAAAAAACCCAGAATAAGCACAAAGTATTAATTAGTATCTCTCTTCACTTTTTGAATGATCCTGCAAGAAAAAGTCTAAGTGTATCATATTATTTGCTTGGAATAAGTTACCTGCTTATCTGATTCTATGATTTGATGCATCCCAAGAAGTAGCAGAGAAAGTGGGTGGGTGGAAATACGCATTGTGGCTTTTGGCCACAGTCACAGGAGCTTCATTTCTGCAAAATACAGCTGCTCAGGTTTTGCACTGTGAAGGACCCAACAGGCCTGGTGGTCACGGGAGTTTGAGAGTAAGCGTAGAACCTCAGAATTTCTTTCCCATAGTCATATCACCAGCTTTCCCTTTTAGCTAACAAGATACAAGCATGTCTCAAAAGGCTTTTAGAAGATTTTGTGTTCCTTTGCTTCAGCTACATTTCCTGCAAATGTAGCATCCTAAGTGATTCTCCTGCCAGGATGAAATAGAGCCATTTAAGCCATCTCCATACATAGAGTACTCGAAAAGCTGGCATGGTAACTTTAGGACTGGTGTTCTCTCTTCTGTTACAGCATTATCTGGGGATTTTTTTCCCCCAGTTTATAGTATTTTTTCCTTGATATGAGAAAACCATAAATATATAGTAATTTTGCTTATTTTATCAGTTGTGTGAAGCACATATTGAAAAAGAATATGCTAATAACCAAAAAGAGCCAAGAATGAGGCATGGGAACCTGGATAAATCTTTAATTACAGTTGTGTTTATGCAGGCATGAAACATTTTATTTCTACTCTGCTTTCTTTGTGTCCATGTTGCTTGTGAAACAGAAGCTTTAGTTTCCACAAGAGGAGCAGCATCTCTCTTTGTCAGGAGATACTACTGCAAGATGTCAGAAAGAAAAACGCAAGCCCTTGAACATACGACTCCTCTCAACTGTGTCTTTAAAAATCACTGCTCATTCAGCCAGCTGTCTGAGCAGTAAAGGCTTTTTTTTGTCACTTACAAACTGTAGGAGAATATTATATGTCAGCTAAGTTGTCAAGGAAATTTCCATTAATGCAGACTAAATATATTAGAGATAAGTGTGCAAACAAAAACACATTCTGCTTTGAACAAGTTCACATATAACTTTTTTTGTCATTAACACTCCAATATGAAGTCACCTGACTCGAATTTCAAAAAAAATATTCCGTCTACCTAACTTTTCTTCTTAATAAGCAAAACTTTCTGTTGATACAAAACAAAAAAAGAATATTTTACTGTTTTGAGTGCCTTTTTCATATCAAAACTCTGTCAAGGAATTTATGTGCATTTAAACTAAATGACAAGTACCGTGGTGAAGTCCTGGGATTATATTTTATTGATCTGGTTCATTTAGTTAATATTAGGCAATACCTAGAAAAAACATCAAACAAATTTGTGACCCAAGCCAAGCAGATGCAGAGAATGCACACGGTGATAAACCAGAACTTGTAACACTGTTTAGGAATAAAAAGACATACAGGTCACTCACAGGATCAGAGCAGTCTCTTAGCCAACACAAGAGCTTTACATATCCTAAGGTCAGCCTAGATGTTGTAGAACACACAGCTTGGGGAGAAAGAAAAGCTAATAAGAGTCTCAAATACCAGTGAGACACAGTCACAAATACATTTTCAGAGCATGGAGGATGTTACCACTGTGTGAAGCCCTGACTGTTCTCATTTAGGCCTGTTTTGTTGGTCCACACTCATAAATGTCAGGGTCACACAGATAAGAGTTGGAGCGTAATAAAATTAGTATAATCTGACATTTAATTCCCTTGGTTTTCAGCTGCCTTACTTTAAAGTATTGCCCAGAAAGTTTCTAAACACGGTATTAAAAATAATTAACACTATTTCAGAGAAGAATACATTAGCTGAGAATGATTCCTTTGTCTCAGGAGTCTTTGCAGAGACACCTTCTGTCCTGAACAAGTGCCAGGTATGTTAATTAAGGAAAACCTGTGAAGCTCAAAGGAAACTACACTGCAATATTGGGTTAAAACTGCTTCAGATGCTCAATCCTAAGAACACTTCTCTGGAAAAGCTGGGGTCTCAGACTGCTAAGTGTGAAAAACACCCCTGGCTTTTACAGTACAGCTACTGAACTGAATGATGGCTAACCCTGCATAGATGTATTTGTACAAAAGAAAGACAATTTAGAGTTTCAAAAGCACAGCTAGGATAGGCACTGATGTTTCCATTGTTTTTCAGGAAATTGGGTGTCTGGCCGCTTCATATTCCTTAAAATCTCCCCTAGGCAACAAAAAAGTAATTAAAAGAAGATAGTTTTTTTGTCTCAAGAAGTGGCAGCTTGAAATTTCTGCTGATTTCAGACAGAATCATATTACAAAGATTGACTGATCTGTCCCAATATATCTAAAAGTTTAGTAACATGATTATTCAGAACAAATTAATTTTATTATTTTAATTGCCTTTTGAAATTTGCTGGGTTCTAAATAAGGAAAGATTGATTGAATTGCAAGATTTTAAATGGTTACGATTTGTTCCACTTCTTTCTAGCCAAACTTCCCCTAACAGATCAATGTGTCTATTCCAGTAGGACTGGAATATCTGAATAGTAATTTTGAGGAGAATAAATCAGCGTAGAGAAGAAAGGTTGTTTTATTTCAATAAGACCATGTTAAAAGAACTCTCCCAGTTAGGATTTCTGGTAAAAGTCTTTCAGCCTCAAGTTAAAGCAGATTACAGCCAGTTTGTTGGGAAAGGAGTTCACTTGATAAAACACCAGTCACATGCAGACAACCAACAACTTGATTATCTAAATAATCATATTATTGATCAGCAGTTCCTTTGATCAAATGTCCTGTCTGTGCCTGGTTGATGAGAAATTCCCACTTTTTTTCTTTTTTCATATGTTTGTTCCTATTTGAATCCTTTGGAGTTGCATGAATCCAAATATATATAGTATAGTTTGTGCTTTTTGATCCCATAACTGCAATTGTATGTCTGGACACATAAGTTGATCTGCATTAGCCAGCAATGGGAGAGATCAATAGATAATTTTGATATTTGATTTTGTATAAAATTTATCAATCTAAATGGTAACTTAATAAACAAAGAAGGAAATAAATTTCTTCATTCCTTGTTTCACATACAAAGAGGCAAACCCACCACAATTATTTCAGTATTTTGCTCGTCTAATTTTTTGGAAGGTTTTTTCAACATTAGAATTTTAGAGGGCAGGGCTCAACCATTTATGCCAGACAGGCCTGCAGTTTTGTACTGTCAGAATTTGGGTGGGATCATGTTACATTTATTTTTGGTCTTACAGCCTCCCATACTGAGCAAGAATCATGCAACCTATATGTACAAAATCAACACTACTCAAATTCTTTTAGAACAAGCTATGATTTTACTCCGATTCAATCACGTTTATGTTCAGTAGATCTATAGTAAAAACCTGTGCTATATAAATAGAGGCATAATTTCATTTCTTTTTTTACTAGATAATCTACAAAGCGCAGTTATATCTCAGAGCCTTATTGATATTTTGATTATTGTGATCTAAAACGTGCTACCCATTGAGTGTCTCACCCCTCCCAAAACAAGACTATGCTATTAGCCTGTTTGGTTGTGGTCAAACATGGGAGTAGGTTTCCCACAGAGACTGTGGAGTGTTCAGCTTTGGAGAAATTTCATCTGGGCTCTGTCCTGGGTAGCCACTGCTGGGTGACTCTTAGTCTAAAGGGTCCTTTCCCCAACCCTTCTTTGGTTCTGTCCAGTCAGATAATATGAAGACAAGAGAATTTATATTCCTCTCATACATTCACTTGACATAGTGGGATTTTTCTTTTCTGCGTAACAGATCTACTTTAAAATGCAAGTTAAAAAATTCCAAAAAGATCCAGCAATGGCTCCATAATCAAACAGTCCTTTTGATAAGAGGACTGTCTTTTTTGTCATCAGACTGCTGGTAATAAAATGTGCCACAGAGGGAAAGGCCATGCTCATATCCCCAGTCTGTGATAACATCTGATAATGTGATCCATAAGTAGAAAACTCTTTTTCACTTGCTATTTCTGCATCATTTTTAACCTTGCAATTGCCACCAAAAAAAAAAAAAAAAAAAAAAAAAAGGGGGCCAGAACAAATTGCACTGAGGAGCACAAGAGGTTAGTAAGTAGAATAAAAAGAGTTGAAACATAAAAACCTGGTCAAAAACTGACGAGAATATCTGTAAGACATGCCATGATCAAAACATTCAGAGAGCCTCTGTGTATGTGGCTTTACTGCAAACCATGGCTGAGTACCTGGTGGTTGGAAATGCAGAGCAATAATGGCAGTGCCTTCTGAATCTTCTGGCAGTGAAGTTACAGTCTCAATAGACAAAGAATTAAATGAAGCTTCCTAGTGTCCAGAGTGTTGGATGTGGGACCACCCTGAAGATCTGTCCTCTTATTTTCTGTCAGAAGGCCTCCTTTACTGGTGTGTGAAAGCATATTGCAGAGGATGTGTTTATAAAAGTTAACTTTAAGTATATTCAATTGCATTGTTCGGTTCCTTTAACCCATTTAAAAAAAAAAAAAATGTAGGCTTACTTCCTGTGGAATAAATTATCCATTATCAAAACCATGTGGCACTGCCCAGGTATTCTGATGTGGTGGAATTTGGGAGCTCAGCTCTTACTGTAGCCATCAACACCTTAAGGCCCTTGGCTTGTGGTTGTGCCAGCAAAGACATCAGTGCAAGTCCCTGTGCCCCAGGGGCCTTCCTTGTGTCCATGAGATCCTCCAGTGCAGGACTCCACTTGTATCGATGCAGAGCAGGTTCAGAGAGGACATAGGTTAGTCAGCCACCAATGAACTGCCCAAATTCTGGAGGTGAGCATCACGAGAAGCGTGGCAGAACGCTTTGTTACATTGCAGTGTTGCTGAGATGCTGTGAACAGCTCAGCCTTGCCTGCAGTGCCTGCCTGCACTCGAGTTCACAGTTGCAGTCTAGACTTGACATCAGACACTGCTCTAATTCTAGTGAAAACAAAGTGAATTTAGAAGCAGCTGGATTTTTGAGGAACGCTTTCTGTGCTGCAGATCTCATTTTTTGTGAGGACAAACAAGTAAAGACTTAGCCTGCTGTCTCATTGCAAAGCAGAGGAAATCACTGGCATCAGATGAGTGCTGCTACCACATGAGAATACAGATAAACAGGCTTAGAAAAACTGAGACAGCTGGAAAGATGGAGCAAAAACTATACAGAAAGTACAGTATGTAATAGTACATATGGCTGATGGAAGAACAGCTCCAGGATGCAGCCAAAAATCTCCTCCCTTGGGACTGCACTCACCCCAGCTGTTCACACTGGATCTGCCCAGTTGTTGAAAATTGCCAGGCAGGTGTGGAGGATATGAAAAGGACTGTCCAATGAAAGGTGGCAGCTTCGAGCACTGCCCTTTAGTCCCACTCTGTTCCATAGAAGTAAGGCAGGTACATGATGGTCCCTTTTCCACCCACAGAAACAGAAACTTCATAGAAAATCTTTCTGACACAAAGGTGTCAGGAAGAATAAAACCATGATAATGGAAAACCAGTCCCCTTTTATGCCTGAACTGTTTACTACTCAGCTTCTCTGCAAGTGACTTACCAAATGCAGAGGCATGTTATTAAAGCCCTCCAAACACTCCAAATGAAAAGCAGATCATATTGCCCTCATGCATTTTTTCTCTTGTCAGTTCTCTAGAAGACTGTCCTCTGCAAAAGTCATCTTCAAGATTAGGGGACTACTGGTCTGCCTTTCAAATTGTTCCTCACATTCACACATCCTTGGCATTGGGCAGTCTTCAGTTCTCACCTTGTAATCTTCTGGCTGGTTCTGACAACTCCCGATTTCTCATTTCTTTCATTTACTTGAATCAGTTCTTTGAAAAAAGAGGCCTTTCTGCAGACCTCTGATGTATTTCTCCCTTCTTCTCCAGGGAATGCTAGACAAATTGCTTTATCCTGAAGGTCTTCTTTCAGTACTGCATCCTAGATGCCCAGCTTTTTAATCGAGCAGAGAGGTTGTGCTCTGCCTCCACTGCCAGATTTGTTTACCAATAAATATTCAAAAATTATCAAGAACCACCATTCCACTTTCTCCCAAATTGCCTTTTATGCATGGGAGGAATTTCTTTAATTAATTTCAGCTCTTAAACTCTTTCCTGTTATTCCAAACAGTTGCTGTGCTGTCCCCACTCTTAATGAGCTTTGTCTTCATATGACTTGGAGAAGGACAGAAGGGGCCGTGCTGTCTAAAATTGTTTGAAATTGGTTTTCAGCATGCAGAATAAACTGGACAGCTCCTGTGTGAAATGGATTGTAGTGTCACTCCCCCCTCCGTGGAAATTTAATATGTCTGGCTAGTGAGAATGAGACTCACAGCAGGGGCAGAAGGTATTGACTTTTCCACTTTTTTAAAGAAAACATTCTTTTTTCTCCCCCCAAATGCACTGAGGCTGTTTCATCTGAATTGTCATTCTTAAATAATTGTCTTAGTAGAAGCAGTCCATTTCAACCTCCTGCCATCCTTTGAAAATTTAGGCTAGCTGTTGGCACAGAGAGATGCAGCTTGACATTCTGAACCTACACACAGGGTGAAAAATTGCTTTGATCAGCTTGTGTTTGTAATTTAAGGCAGTAAAATAGAATTCTCACTAATTGTGTTTAAGGCATGATGTATTGTGTAATCCACAGAGAGACTCGTTTCAAAAACAGTGTAACCGTAAAAACAGCTGTTCCACTGAGTCATTTTCCCAATGTGCAACTTAAACCAAAGCAAAACAGAGCAAAAACCTCTCCCAGTTGTAACTTATTTGTGTTGATGGAGTAGGATAATGCTGGAAGTGTAGGGGGCAAACATCAGAAAATTCATGTCCATATTCCTTTTTATACCAGAAGTTTGGAAATAGAAAAAGAAGCCTTTGGAATGAAAAGAAAAAAAGAAAAAAAGAAAAGAAAAAAAAAAAAAAAAAACAACAGAAAAATCTCAGTTTCTAAGATATATTGGTATCCTTATTAAATTACAAATAGCAAGCCATGTATTGATAGTCAAAAGGAATTTGCAAAGACAGGAAAGAGTCTAAAATTAGAAAGAATGGAATTAAAGTCATAGAACAGGATACACCAGTTGAATACCTAAAAAATTCATGTCGCATATGTGCTTGTGTGCATATTTTCATGGTGTTGAAGTATAGTACAATCTCTGTAAGAGAAGGTGGTAAGATCTGGTAAAGTAGGTGGAGGAAACTACCCTACATAAAAGGAAAACAAAAAAAAAAAAGACAAAATGTACTGCAGGCACAGCTCTTTCATCAGCAGAAAGTTGAGTGAGCAAGTGAACAACCCTTTTCATGTTTAGAATGACCTTTCATACCACCCCGCTTTTGGAGGGAAAATATAAGCCAAGTTCTATCAAGGTAAGCCTTATACTGAATTCCAATCAAATTTCCTTAGGGGAAAAAAACCCAGAACTTCTAATATGTTTGTATTTTATGACTGTTGCGGGGACCAGAATTTAATTTTTTTGTGGATCTGCAATCCAGTGATCTTTTACTTCCCATATTGATGCTTTGGAAATGCAGAACTCCAAAGAGCACAAAGATGTGACCTGGATGTGTTTTTCTTGTTTGCAGATATCTCAATAAGCTTGCTCTCCTTAGTTGTCACAGCCTGTGGTCTTGCTCTGTTTGGTGTCTCTCTGTTCGTATCCTGGAAGCTTTGCTGGATCCCTTGGCGAGAGCGTGGTCTACCCTTTGGGAACAAAGACAACAAGCAGGAATCGCTGAACTACACAGACACAGAGACCAATGACCGTGACTACAGTGAGGATTATCTGGGTCAGCCTACAGCCTATCCAGAGTCCTCCATGAAGATCAGCCACACCTCCCCTGATATTCCATTAGACACTCAGGCGGGAACGAAGGAGAACTGCGTCCCCAATGTGCGAATGCATCGTCAGATCACTGAGCCAACCTCTTCTGCTCGGTCAGTAACTCTGATTTCTCCCTCATACTAATGAATACTGATACAGTCCGAAAAGCACAGCTTGATTATCCAGTACACTGACCGAATAAAAATGTCGCATGTACTTGCGACATTTTTTTAAAGAAAAAAACTACACAAAAGTTATTCTTTGAGGTGCACAAACCTCATACGTCGAAGGCACAGGATCACAGTCCTATTCCACTCTTCTATAAATTACTGTCTCATTTGTGCTTCTCCCTCAGAAGCTGGATAACACAGAGCACTGTGTATCCTTTAAAAGCACCAGAACAGCCTAGATTTAGCTTGTAAAGCATATTCATTTGCACTTAGCACTGATGCTGAACTCTCCTCAAAGATTTTTAAAACAACGAAAGAAGAAAAGTAGGGCAAGCTAATGAAACACTTGCAAGAGTTAGAAATGGGATTAAAAATTATAGATTTTAGCCATAGTCATGACTGTGGGGGAAAAAGGGACTGAACAAGAGTCAGTGAAGTCTCCAGGGGAACTGGAGAACCAGTACACGAGGGAAGAGGAAAGGGGGAGGGTGAGAGCGTGTGCAGGGGCAGGTGATAAAAGGCTGTGTTTCATACAGTAAGAAAAAGGATCAGCATGTGAAGAGCCAGTAAATATCTGAGTCAAAGCAGATGCACTTCAGCTGGAGAAGGAACAGCACTAGCCCAGTGGGTCTCTGCTAGCCTCCTTTCTGTCCATCTGGGAGGGCAAACTTAGCCAAGATTGTTGCCTGCAGGCACACCTGAACACAGCCTGTTCAGGAATTGCCAGTCCTCCAAAACACATCTCAGAAAGAATGTGAGAAATTCCCAGAGTGTTACTAATGCTAATCTCAAGCTGTAAAAGAATTTGCCTCAGCATCCTGAGTGCACAGACAAGTCCTTCACTCCTGTGCAGGACTGTCTTCTGGCCATGTTCCCAGGCTGGCCCTTTCCAGCAGGTGTTCCACTGGTTCTCTGCCCACAAGGGCATCCTTGTCCAGGTCCCACTTGTACCGTGTGCTGTTTGCTGACACGGGCTTTGCTCCTTACCCCTCTCTTTCATTGCCCCTCAGTTTTGCCCAGGTCTTCTCCAAAACACTGTCACTGAGCAGGAGGGGCCTGTCTTCCCTGTACCACATCCTTCAGCAGAGACATCACCTTCACCTCTGCTGCTTTCTGCCGTATTTGGGGAGCCAGCTGTGCTTTCTCTCGGTGGCCACAGAGACCAGGCACCTGCCCCTGCTACAGTCCCTGCTAAGATGTCTCTGCAGTGCCCTCCTTTTTATTCCTGCACAGGATATTCTGCACCTCCCACTGCTGTGAGGAGCTTAAGGGTTGAAAAATACATTTTTCTTGGTGGCATGATAATATTTTATCCTGGAAATGACTAATGTATAGCTGTAAGATTATGTATTTATTATGCAACAAGGGAAAAAAATAGGGTAGTACAGGAGAGGCTGTTCCTGTCTTAAGCATGTGTAAACAGATATTTACAAGGAATGAATGAACAATGATAGCAGAGGAACTATTGCTGATTAGATTCAGTATAAATAGCTTTGGACTAATCCTGTGCTAGCATTTTCCATGTGCTCTTTCTGTGTTCAGCTGCAGCTCATGGTACACCAATAACTGAGTGACTGCTGTGTATGGATAGGACAATAAAATGGAATCCCACTCATGTAAGGTTAGGATTTTACCTAATCCAGCTTTCACATCCCCCTGCCCCAGCAGGATTTGCAAATTCGGTTTCTGTTACCATTCATTAAGGGGAACGAACAATAAGTGAGTGACTCCTGGTAATAAATTTCACTGGACTGAAGATAAATGCAACTTTTTATCTTTGAGTACTGAATCTAAAGTAGCTTTTCAGCCAAAGTACCACAGAGCTCATTACATCAGGTATGAGAGAAAAAAAACCCAAAACAATTGTTGGGGTGGTCAGCAAACCATTTCAGAGCAGAACATCTTACTTGTAAATGAAGCAATCAGAGAAATCAACAAGTAGTTAAAATGCAGAGATGTCAGGAAGCATCCTCCTTTGTGCAGCTTTACCTCTGACCCAGAAATCAGCAAGCTCCTCTGATCCTGCTGCCATTTGCATAATGCAACTCATTTTGTAGGCATAAGCTTAAAGATTCAGTCAAAACCGGCTACTGATAAAAACAGCTACAGTTCTTATATCACACTACACTTGCCAATAAGATACAGACCCTTTGGATTTGCAGTGGCCGTGAATTTCCATTTGTCACCTTCTTCAGGCAGGTTTGGGGAGTGCATACCATTAGCTTGAGTCACGGGAGCAGAAGGGATGTGACATGAGCAGTGCGATGCTGAATGTCAGCTCTCACAACTGTTGGGTCTCATGCTTTATCCCCTCGTGGATTAAAAATCTGCCCCTGCTGTACATTACAAAAAATATGTCAAGTGAGAACAGGATCTTTTGTGCGTGTGCACAGATTCTTGTGATCCTCAACATGATCTGTTTCAACTCTTTCATTTCTACTTAAGGCATAATTCGATCCGAAGACAGCTCAACCTCTCCAACCCTGACTTCAACATCCAGCAGGTTCAGAAACAAGAGCAGCTGACGGGGATCGGCCGCATTAAGCCAGAGTTGTACAAACAAAGATCAGTGGACACGGACGATGGCCGGAGGAGTAATAGCAAGGCCTGTGGGAAACTGAACTTTATTCTCAAATATGATTGTGACTTAGAGCAGCTGATAGTGAAGATTCACAAGGCCATCAACCTGCCAGCAAAGGACTTCTCCGGAACTTCAGATCCATACGTGAAGATATATCTGCTTCCTGACAGGAAAACAAAACACCAGACTAAAGTGCACAGAAAGACCCTAAATCCAGTATTTGATGAAGTTTTTTTATTTACTGTCCCATACAATGATCTGAACACAAGGAAACTCCATTTCTCTGTTTATGACTTTGACAGATTCTCCAGGCATGACTTGATTGGCCAAGTGGTAGTGGATAATTTTTTAGATTTGGCAGATTTTCCAAGGGAATGTAATATATGGAAGGATATTGAATATGTCACCAATGTAAGTATTATAGTTTTTCCTTTTGAATTTTTTGTTGTTTCTGATTTCATTTTCTTAACACGGTTATAACTGAAATTGTCTGTTAAATTTATGAAGAAAAATACTCTATTCTCTCTCTTTCTCAAGCTTTGACCTTAATCCAAGGAAATTGACAGTACATTTTCAGTCTTCATTTCTTGTTCTTTGGTTATATTAAAGCATGTTCTTTATAGGAGATAGTGGGTTTAGTCATTGCCCTGTTGATAGAGTAGAAATGCTGAAGAATGTTTTTCTCTTAATCTTACTTAATCTAAAACTTACTTCAGGAAATACTGCTTTTCTTACTTTGCCTGCCTTTCTGTGTTTTGTGTGATTTGTCATGCAAATTACAGCATACTAATCAGCCAGAAATGCAGATTCAGCGTTTCTTATGTAGTGATTTTCAGTCCTTCAAAAGACTATATTCTCATAAATTCAGATAACCCCACAGCTATAATCCAGTCAAAGAGAGTTCAGACAATACTGTTCCATGAAAGCAATGAAACACTCTGAATGGGTTTAACTCTTTGTTTGGCATCATTTTGTTCTTGGGGAAATGGGAAACTATAAAATAAGTCTATATTTCTGTTACCTCTGCTATCAAATTCTGAGCAGGAATCCAAATTGATTAGGTATAAACCCACAGAAACTACTTCTGAAAAAGAAAGCTTTCTTCTCAGAGCAGGAGCCAACCTCCTTGTACTGCCATTAGAAATGAATCCCGCCCATCCCTTGGAGAGCAGACCTTCAATGAGAATGATACATTACAGAAATCCACACAAGTGAAGGTACTAGAGCCAAGTGTCAGTAAATATTTCATTTGCTATGTCAAACCACACTCAAATGGAGTGCACATTTTAGACTCAAATGAACCAATCGTTACCAGCAAGATCAAAGTGTAAGTTTGTTAGACCTTGGTTCAGGAAAGCATTTAAGCATATGCTTACCTGAGGAGAAGAAGCCATTAAAACATAAAGGATGTTCTGAGACAAGTAACTTGCCTGAATTCAGCTCCTCATCTTATACCTCTGTGCTCTGGTACCATGCCTGCCTTACAGACCAATTTAGGTAAATCCATTATTTGTTTGGAATTTCTTTTTGAAAATTGCTGTTTTTCTTGTTTTAAGATGATTTCTCAGTCTCCTTGCTCAGTGTGTGGAACATGTTGTGCACCCACTGCACAATCCTGTCCCACCCTAGGATGGAAGGGCTTCAGCAGCACGAGCAGCTCCTCGCTCTGGGTACAGGCAGGGCCATGGACTCTTGGTGTCCTAGAGGAGGAACCTGGCTTTTGTATGAGAAGTTACTGCTTTTCAACCACGAGGGAAGAGCAAGGATGTGACAGAGCGGCTGACAGTCATTGCAAGTGAAAGGCTGCCTTCATACAGCATTAAGTGTCCCAAGATCAACCTCATTTTTACAGTCAACTGAAAGCTGAATGCACATGCACTCTGGAGTTACTTTGATATGTATGAGTCCTTTTTCCCTGCTTTAACTTAGGTAGATTTGGTCTGGTACTTCCTTTTGAATCACTTCCCCTTCCAAATTTCAGAAGCGATGCAGTGTATCGTTTGTATTCAGATTTTCTGTAATCTCTGAAATTAAATTCAGGACTGAAACATGAGTCATTTATTAATTCCTACTGATACTAATTCCTGTGAGAAGCATGACCCTGTTTATCCAAACAGAACACACGACCTGCCATCTCGACTTGCCACTGGATTTCCAGCTAACAGACCTTTTCAAAGCAAGTGACTCACAGTACATAGGAGACACATCCAATTTGGGGTAATGTGAGCTCTGAGATAAGAGTATCAGATAAATGAAAGTGTGGAGTGCTCAGCTTACCAATTAACATTTCCAAAATTTCAAAGGTTAGAACTTACTCCGTGAAGTTCTGAGAAACCCTCCACGCATCATTTAAGAAAACAAGTTTCAGCCCATTTTCCTGTCTGTGTAGCTCAGATATCTCGCAGAGTGACAGCAGAAGCTGAATCCTGCAGGCTACTCGTAAAGCTACTGCAGTGAACACTCCCGTGGCTGCTCTCCAAGCCAGCAGGGAGTATTAGTGAATCTCAGAAATAAATTTTGGCAAAATTTTGAGCAGTTTATGCTTGCAAACCAAAACGGTATCAACTGTAACAGGTTTTCAATCATTTTATCTCTGTGTCTTGTTGTTTCACATAATAATAAGTAGAAAACAGAAAAATTCTGGGCAGAATTACTGAAGGAAATACACTTAATGCAGCTCAACAAAGAGTGCACCCAGGAAGGATAAACCAAAGAAACGTACGAGACAAAGGGAGGCTCCACACAAACTGCACATGACAAATTTGTCATAATTCTGAAACGTACATTCATTTTAATTCCTTGTGCATCTTATTACACTGCATAACCAGTGAGCCCAAAGGCCTTTATTTTACATTCTTCATTTTATTATGTTCTAATCCAATTTGACACAGTATTATAAAAGAATGTATCAAATCCTTCTCTGCCCAGCAAAATGTCCTACTTCAAGTGAGCACTGCGGATTATGCCTGAAATGTCAGATTTACTGCAAACAATGCCATTAAACTGACCTATTGTGCCATGTGCTTTCTTCTGTTTTCTAATAACACTGGAAGATTTCTTTTTTTTTTTATCCCAAACCAGCAGTTTTCTTTCTTTGGACAATAACATCTGTTACCATCCCAGAGTTAAAGAGAAATTATTTCATAACACAGATGCATGTCAGCATAAAAATTCTTTGCATGCTTAAAAGCAATCTGCTGCCAAATTTGAATCTCCAGTATGAAAATGATTGTTCTTCTAATCCCAGGTCCTCTGAGCATAAAATCTCTCCTGTAACACTGACACTTTCTCCAAGCAGATAAAAGGCAGAAGTGGGCTATATAATGGTAGAAATAATTAAGTGGATCAACTTTAGATGAATGTGAAATGAACTAGATAAGCTTTTTTTATATCTAGCAGTCAGATTACACTGGTTTCTGGCTTATGAAAGGGGAAAACATAAAGGATGCTTTTTATTTTTATCCTGGGTTTCTCTTGTTGGCATGTTTTGTTTAGTAGCATCTAAAACATAATCAGGGTTTGGGGTGTGTTTTTCTTGTTGGCATCTGGAGTTTTCATGGACTGATGGCATCTTTGAAGAGAAAAAGAGTGGTTAATATTTCCTTGGTCGCCACCTTCAAACTCAAATGTGATAAGGGAAAAGAAACGGCTTTGCCACAAAATGAAAGGAAAACTATGAAAGAAGAAGGTGTCAGATATGAAACAGGAAGGTGTCAGTCCATTTTAAATAAAGGAGAACCTTCTCTTTCAGAAGATGCCAAGAAGATCCACTTGCATAACTTGCTGTGCACCCAGAAAGGAAAATCCTTTTTCAAGAATTCCTTGTTAAACTACACCAGGCAGCTACAGGACACAGAGGGGATTTCTGTGAACTGGAAATCTGACTCTGGCTCATACTGGATATTTGGGTTCTCAAAGTGCGCAGCCTTTGGCACTTACTAAGCAGGTGATCTTTCTAAACAAGAGTATTTAAAAGTGGCCTCAACTTAGAGCAGGAAGGTAATTGGGGTAAGAAGGAACAATGGAAATTTCCATTCTTGACTGGGACAGCATTTTCCAAAATGACTAGTCATTTTAGGAGGCAATTTTGTGACTTTGTTGCAGTATATATATCTTCTGTCACTGTGCTGTTCTTTAGTTGTCAAATATAGTTGTGCTTAATATCTAGGCATGGCAAATGAAAACTGCTCTTTCTATGAACATCTAACTTTATATATGCACTTAAAAAGATCTTATTTATAATACTCCCTTGGCACCTTTCATCTTACCCTGAGTTTGAACTAACCCGTTGTTGCGAATATTTCTGTAACATTCTTTCTGAAAGGATATTTACAAGATTTGCAGTGATTATATACCTAATATTCTCTAGAATGTTGCTACCTGATTGACAGCTACCATTTATCTTTATCTGTGATTCCTTTGAGGCTGCTTGGGGTATCCAGCTTCTATGAAGGTGTGAAGTAAATTGGAACTGATAAAGGCAGAAAGCAGTTGGTCACATTCAAACCATGGTTTATTCTTTACCTGCAAATAACTGGAGGGCTAGGAAGGATTCAGAGGGTTTCTCTATTTTGAATATGGCTATCCTCAAGCACTTTGCTTTTGTTTCCAGCTAAGCATCAAAGAGTGGAGCATTCAGCCCTCAAAGTTATAAAACAATAGATCAGGGCACAAAAAGAGAGTGAAAATACAGAAGCAAAATATTTCTGAAACTTAGAGAGACAAGATTACAGAAAAAAAGACCCTGTGTAATACATACAGAATTTGAGAAGTAGCATGCCACAGACTTTAAGGAATGTGCCTGGTTCACTGGAACCCAAAAGATAGTTATGGATAGCTCAAAGCTATGAAGAAACATGAGCTGTACATCAAGTTGTTCATTCTGACATCCAGAAAGAGCCAGCATATGCAAGAAGTTTTAAAGCCAAGAAATTGATTGCATCTCTGGAAGAATCTTCAAAGCTCTTTCAGGGTCAAGAATACAAGTGTGTCAGATAATGATGAATTCCTTTTGCACAGAAGCAGGAAACAAAAACATACTTAAGGAATTTAAGATGCATGTTGGTATGCATGCTAGTGTTTTGAGAAAGAGTTAAAAACTAGGAAGATTATAAGTATTTGAAATTCTGCATTTTAAAAATGTTAATTGTTCACTGCTGTTGTTCTCGAGTTTGCCCAAGAAAGAAAGATTTGAGAATTTATATTTTTAGGCATTTATGTTGTATAACTGAGATGCAACTGGAATCATAATATCACCAGAAGGAATTTTCAAGTTCTCTGTTTCAGAGATGATAATACCAATAAGAGCATGTGTGGAAGAGAGACAAAAAGACCCTGATTTTTTTCAATTAGTAGTCCATGGAAAGCATAATAAAAGTAAAAAATACTGAAATCTGACCAACCTTCCAGATTTTTTGCAGTTCAAAACTATTTGGACCTCAAACTGAAAAAAAACCAAAACTTCCTCAAAGGTTGCATTGCTCAGGACCGGGCTGTGAGCAGTTCATTGTCTGCCAAGTGCAGATGCACAGGGGCAGGTCATAATCCTTGGGGCTTACACCCTCAAAAACTGAGGAAAATAAACTTCCTTCTTTGAAAGAAATGGGTAAATACTGCCCCTAGTTCACAGACAGCAGAACAGACTCAGGCAAAAGGCATGTGACTTGCTCAAGACACAAGACTACGAATGAGCCAAAATGAGCCCAGGTCCAGGATGTGCAGATTCCTGGCTCCAGCCTTAATCCACTCCGTGTAGCACTGCTTATCTCCTTCGACAGTGTGCAGACACTGGAGCTGGCAGCAAGGAGCTAAGTCCACCTACTCCACTTCTAAAAACTGTTTAGCTTGTCAAGATGCTTTAGCTAGTATTTCTGAAATCCCTTTTCTGGCAAGTTGCAGGGTTTAGAGAAGCAATGGCATTGAGCAAGAGCTCAGAAAAGCGTTTAAAATATTTACATTGCTTAACAAAATTTTTGAGTTAACAGTTTGAGGAGGAACAGAAACAACCCAAACCTCTGTGTCTGAATTCAAATCCAAACCATCAATGGTAAGTGCCATATCTGGTTTCTAGGACTGTGGCAGTAAAAGAGAAACAGAAGCTGATGGTTTCTTTCCTTATTTGTAATACAGAAAACATAGCTGGTATTAACCTGGTGTTCCACTTGTTTAAAACAAGTAGGCTCTGGCATCAGGGGATCAACCAGTTATTGATGTGGAGATATACCAGAACAATTAATTTCCAAATGCAAGTCTCTTTAGAAGAGAGAGATTTGAAGACCCATGTATCTTGCCCATGTTAAAGCGTGGCCAAAGCTTAGGAGCAACAATTATTTCATGGCTGGACAACTTAAGGCAGTAAAAGCAAGAGGTAAGATTCACCTCACTTAATATTTTTCCTTTTTTTAAAAAAAGCAGAACAAAAAAAACTACAACCAAACCCAGAAGTACCCAAAAATACAGAAAGCATAATTGCCTTTGACAGGCAGATCAGTGGATATTCATCTTCTCCAATGTCACAAGGTCACCTTTTGTTGCATGTTTTCTCCTGACTAGTCTTAATCAGATGTATGAAGAAAATAGAGGTGCATGTGTAATGAATCATTTAATAGATAAAAGATGATGAAAAGTCATAGATCTTTAATGCTTCAGATTTCTTAGGGTCACCACAGTAAGGATGAAATAGAAATTAATTAACCTTCACCATCAGCATAACAGGTAGAGTACTCATTGTACCGTGAACAACAGCTGCACCAAGTGTTTTTCTTATTATTTTTTAATATTTTATAGCCACATATGTAAATAGGTTCATTTTCAGAACTGGGCTTTTCCTTTTGTCTTGTTGGTTTTTTTTAGTCTAATGACTTTACTAATGACTTTGTAGGAGAAGATTTGTCAGAAATGTCATGCATTTAAATGATTAGGGGCCAGCACTCAGCACGGCTAAACAAAGAACAGATACAGTTACGTGCAGTCATATAGGGTAGAGATAAAATACTAACAAGTTTTTTCAGAAAAGTTAAATACCTCATGTGCCTAATTCTGCCTGAAACAACTGGGTAACTGTGAGAATAATATTCAACAAAACTTGAGAAGGGTCAGAAATAAAAAATAAGTCAAATGCCTTGAAGAGCCGTGGTTTGGATGCAGCTCTGTTGGTCCTGAGTCAGTGGTACAAGGACTCAAAGCTTGGCTCTAAAAGTAACAAAGACTATTCTGTGCAAGTGATTACCTAAACGCCTTTTAAGTCCACAGGCATAGCCAGAAACGGGATGAATCTTGTAATATTACTGAAGCTTCAGCTCACATTTATTGGGGGTTTGGGAGTAGTTCAAGAAAATGGTAATTCAGAGAGTAGTTTATATGTGTATGTACCATAGGAAGTTTACAGAACCCAGGAGCACAGCCATCAGACTGTCCAAGGGAGCTTTTTCAGTATGGGTATTTCTCTACATAAAAACATACAACCAAACAAAAGAAATTAAAGCAGACAAAAGAATTAATAAGGACCCCTGAAATGGCACCATTCCAGTTAAAGAATTTAAAAGAACAAAAAAGATGTTTCAGTCAGTGTATTGAGAAGACTGAAATTTCAGAATAAGATGTGTTGATTTCTCATTTGGAATGATGTTGTATTGCTATATTTCAAAATATCTTGAAAGCTGAAATAGGAAAAAAAATCCTGATTTTTATCAAAGCAAAATGATTCAAGTCAAGTGAAGGAAACTCTGCTTCAAAATGAAAATAACTCAAAATTCCTGCTGAAATTGAAATCCTGCTTTCTCCACTGGTTTTTCCCCTGCTCATCAGTGCTGCCTATTCTTGAATTGTCTCTTTTGTCCTTGTATCATGAATGTTTCCCTGGTGCATCAGCCCCAGAACGGCAATAGTGGCTGAACAATATTTTCCTCCACACATCAGCTGCATGCTGAAAAAGGTTAGACACAATCCTAAATTTCCTATCTCCTGGTTAGTGGAAGTGTCTGTAATGGTCCCTGTTCTACACACCCCCTTTCTCCTTCTCGTCCTCCTCTGCCAATTCCTTTTTTTTTCCCAGAAATCTCTATAACACAAGGACCTTGGAGAGCTCACAGTAACAAACACCTTGCACATAAAGCAAATACAAATTGTGATCCTGGTTAGCTAAGCCTGTCCTTCAATTATACCACTCAGAATTGTCAGTGGGAGCCACAAACACAAAAAAAAAAAAAATACTGCTCTAGTATTTTACAATTCATAGGCAGCAGTTCTTGAAGATGAGCAAAGAGCTCTCACACAGCGCTAAGACTAAAATAGCTGTATTGAGGGGATCTTGGTTGTAACCATTCTGCACATAATTCAGGATTAGACTGTGCCATAGCCTTTTTTCTACAGTGTTATATAACTTTCAATTTAAACATGTATTTAGCCAGGCAGGGAAAAAAAATCACTTCAAACAGGCATTTAATTATTAAACAGTTTTGGGAATGCTTACTCTGTCTTTTCTTTTTTTTCAGCAGAGGTCATAGAAAGCGATTCAATAGCTTATGGATTCATCAAAATTTCTGAACAATCCTACTCTTTAAATTAAGTTTCAATATTTGGAACCAAACTTGAAAGTATTCTTCCCTCTGAGCATACAGTGCTTATGTGAAAAGCCTCAAGCCATTTTTAGCCTTTAATCCCCACTAGACACCACAGCCATCAGGCACCTTGCTCCACCAAACAGGGTATTTCAGGGTTTTACACTTTCCCTCTGTGTACAGTCTCTTTACCCAGTTCTCATGTTGTTTTCCGTGATCTTATATTTAAGCAATAAGTGACCTTTTTTGTTGGTTTTACTTAAGGATTCACGGTAACTGTGCCCTGAACTCTTAGCAGGGCATCCTGGTTATGTGGGCTGAGGGTAGCCAAGCCCTCTGGCATCCTAAGGCAACCTGTAATGTGAACATGCTGGGCTACAGTTTTGACTTCATCTTTCCTAGTGCACCTGTGTCCCAGGTAAACAGGTAGAAAAGAAAATACCATTATACACAGCCTCTTTGCTCCCCAAAAGATTTGTCTGGCCCCCTTCAAAGTCTTGTTAGAGGAAGTGACCTGTCTCATGCTTTTACCTTTTGGGATTCCAGGATCTGTAACACGAGTCCAGAATTGCTGGGTCATAACTGTGGTGCTGGGAGGCCTCGATTTTGTGCCTACTGGTTAAATGACAGAGCTTGGCAAAATTAAGATAAGGCCATACCATTGGCTAAATAATCATGAGGGTCATCTTCAAACCTCCCCACTGCCTTTTGGAGGGGAAACATTAGAAGCTGCTGCTGAAGGTTGAGCTGACTCGTGGAGAAGGATGTATTGTTCCCACAATATGTATCTATGGCTTTTCTAGCTTTTCTCCTTGTCTAGGAAACTTTTAGCAGTTTGAATGAAATAACAGATGGGACAACTGAACTGACATAAATGAGAGCAGAAATTTCAAAGGCTACACAAACCATTTTGCTAAAATTTGGTTATATGGTCAACAAGTATAATTCTAGGTGTTGTGGAGGCCCTAATTGTGTACATGACAGCTTTTCTGTCTTCAGTCACAGCCCTTCAGTGCACAAGGATCATTGTTGATGCTCTGTAGAGAACCCTGCTCAGGTTATTGCAGAAAGATAGATAGCTATGCTCTTCCATTCTTTCACTTCATGAAAAACAGCTTACTTGGCAGCCAAACTATCCAGGGGAAGAGGGACAGAAAGACATCACTCTTTCATGGCAAGTGAGCCATTTTTCTGAGAGCAGATCTAAAGAAACTGGCAAAACTGAGCACCAATAACCTGCCTAAAAGCTTTTTCATCAAGATTTATCAGTCCTGAGTTTATGACAACTTTACAGCAGAGATCTTCATTTTAACTCACTATTCTATGTAATTTCTCCTCACATATACTCATTTCTTTAACCATTCAGAATATATGTATATCAGGAACAACATACAAAATATAGTGTTTCCTGAAAAAAATCCAGCAGGCCATGGAAGCCTCACTTTGTGCTTGCCTGGGGAAGATGAAATGACAGACAGACACAAATCTCTGAATTCTGCACTGGTTGTCACAAACACTGAAAGGCGCTTCATAGTGAACACCCAAATTCTAAAATTATGGATGTTGTATATTCTGTAGTTAGCCTCAGTGAAGTCACTGGAAGTATTCACAGGGATAAATGAGGCATGTAGGCTTTTGCAGTGTCTGAGCCTTCCTGTGGCTCCCTAACAGAGAGTTAGAGCGAGTATTTCACACCATGTCCTTTGGTGAAGTGACAGGCTTGAATGATGAGACTGCATTAGCAGTGTCTGCGGTATCATGGCATTTGAGATTTGTATAGCTGCGTGCTCCTGGCCCTTCACTGCTTGATTAAACACCTTGCTCTATTTACTCAAGAAAACAGTAGTCACAAGCTACCTCTTACCTCAGTGAATGCTTAATCGTTTACTACTCCTTTCATCAGGCAAACTCCAAATTAAAGCCACATACACCATCTGGAAGAAGACTTCTGATTAGTGATGGCATCTTGCTTGTGATGGGCATGGAAGCAGAAAATAACTGACAGCTGGAGGTTTTCACAGTTGGCTGTATGAACTATAGGGATAAAATTCCCTGCTCAGATACTTAAGCCAAATCTGGTATCTGAAAAATAGCAGTTTATCCCAACATCAGAAAACATAACCTTGCTTGCCTGGCAACCAGCTACTAACATCCTCAGCACTTGTGACTGAAATCCATCGCCCCTCCTACCCAACATCTCCTCTTCCGTTTCCTGCAGTAAAATTACTTTAAACGGAGCAGGGAGGAGGAGATAAGCCACATCATCCAATATCACTTTCCATTTATATAGAAGCTGCTATCCAAACGCTATGGAAGTTAACTCATAAGAACGACAACGCATCATACTATGTTTTGTATATTTGTTTTCAGAATTCATAGAACTCTGTGCTTTCTTTCCAAAGCATGCTGGAGTTTTAAGTATTTTGAAAAGCCAGCTGTGGTTTAATCAACCATCTGATCTGCGTTATGATAACGCTTCTGAACAACCCCAACAGTAAAATAAATATGTGTGCAATAAAGTGAAACAAAAGTGTGTACAAAAATGATAGAAAGGAAACAGCAGACTTTGGTTTCGAGCACCCTAGGGAGTTATTTATGATCATCAGGAAGAAAGGAATCACTTTAAAATAATGAAAATCTTTCATGTCCGTACTCCACTGAGCACAGAATCTTACAGTAAATGCTAATTTAACAATAAACTTCACTCTACTGGGACCACAACATTTTATGCAGGTAGAAATGAGGAGTGCTCAGAATTAGATCCTGACTCTACTGTAAAGTCAGGGAAAGAATTCCCACTGAAGCTCAGATTTCGTGCATATCCTCTTGCTGTAGTTTGGAAACAGTATCTTGTAAACAGTACAAAAAGCCATATGAAATAATCTAAACAGGTAACTTGAGACGTACATCAGAAAATGCAGTAGAACAGCACAACAAGCAAATTACCAGCCTATTGTTCCTCTCTGAAAAAGAAATATATGTCAGTGACCATTCAACAAAGGTTTGAAGATACTCCTCCTCCCCAAAAATTTGATGGGTAAAATATGAGTAAGCTGTCAACTTTCTTATTGGAGAAAGCAGATAGAAATCTCTCCGTCAGAAAGTCCCTGAGTTCTACATCCAGAGCTTCAATTTTTGCCTGGCGACAGCCATCCTAATGGAATGAAAACACATTATTTCCCCCCATGGTTTCTGCAGCCAACACTCCCAACCCACTCCTTTTGGTAGCTCAGCATTGTTTCTCATTTGCCAGCTCTTTTTTTTTCTTTTCAAATCCTTCACTTTACTCAATATATAGAGAGTATCAACATTCTTGGAAAAGCTGTGAAAAAGAGTTCATTCGATACACAGTTTTTATCATGGAATAACATACTAAAAGCTTTTAGTCTTATCTATAACTAATTTTTTTTATTCAAATACAGATTTTTTAAAAACAAACAAGTATCTGTAGCAGTAGATGCTCACTTTTTTCATCCCCATCCAGCCACTCTTCATCTTCTCAAACGTTACTTATTTCAGGAAACCTTTCAGTGCTAAATTAGCCCACACACAAAAGGATACTATCCTTCTTTTCAGACAGTTTTGCTTCAGAAGTTATGAGTCAGGATGGTCAGAGATAACTACACTAAATGCTTTCAAAATCATACTTCAAAAAATTGAGGCCAGTCCCTTTTGACATGGCAGATTGAGTACCCAAAATCAAATTAACAGTTCTAACGTGAACTCACCAATTAGGACAAGTCAATTCACAACTCCCATTTCATCTAAAACCTATCAAATTATTTAAATTATACACAACTAACCTGAAAATTTGAGGAGCCATCCAAGTGGCTGTGAGATACTGTTTACTAAACCACTCACAGGCTGTCTAAAAGTGCTACCTTTTTTCCTACCCGTAGGCAAGTGTGCCCTGAATAACGCTATTTATTCTGAGTATAGACATAGCCAGGTATAAGTCTGGGCAGCTCCCCACACACCTCCCACAAATGAGGAAGAACAGAACAAGCTGCAGAAAACAGTAATTTTCCTCTCTAGGTGTGTTTCACATGTAGCATATGTAAGGTAAAACAAGTTAGGAGAAACGCCTGCTAGGAGGAGGGAGTTCTGTTGACTCCATTTTTTATGGGCTTAAAGCATTGAAGCACTTCTATATTTAGTTCTCTCTTTATCTCACATGTTACACTACCCTCTGTGCATTCTTTAAGAGAGAAAACATGCTCACTGAAGTGGCCCTAAAATTGCCCCCAGTACACGTCTAAATATAATAGGGAGGCACGAACACATCTGATAGAGAACAAGTATTGCAGAAAAAGAAGTGTCACACTCTGCACAATCACATCTTCCCCTGCTCATGCTGCAGACACCTGGATGATACACTTGATTTCAGCGTCTGCATTTTCTAAAATGGATTTCTGTCTTCTTCACCTTCCTCACAGTCTTTTGTTTAATTTCAAACCTTTTTTTTTTTTCTGTATAGCTACTAAGCAGATGTAGTACTGGGTTGATAAACTGCCTAGTGGCTTCAGGATTGAAGTGTTCTGTTTATTTGTAAGGTATGTGGATGATGCACAGCAACAACATAAATTCTCCACCACCAGATCCACATAGCTTAAGTGTCCTAATGGCAGTAGTCCAGAACTGTCTCTGAAGAAAAGAATGTAGCTGGATTTGCATGAACTGTTGGGCATCCTCAGCAATTAAGATACTGAGAAACACTGAAATGTTCCTGGAGTAGCATGGGAGAAGTGGTAGAAGTAACCCCGTGTTGCTGCATCACCAGAGATTCCACGGCGTTCATTCGGGAGGTGAGGCAGGGAGGTTTGCCCTGGGAGGGTGAGATCCCAACAGCATCTCAGCGTGTTATGCAGTCAGCAAATTTTACAGAGCAGTTTGTTCTGAAAGTGTCAGTTGCACCTCTGAGAGGAAAGAGAAGAGCTTGCCTTCTCTCCCATGTTTTCCTCCCCACCCCCAGAAAAGAAATGCCAAACCCCCAATATCTCTCCTCATCCAAATGTGCAGTTTTCTTTGTAGCATGGCTTGAGAACCAAAGGATGAAAGCAGTCCTCTTTTTCACACTTCCAGAATGATGCTCTCTAGTGACCAGCAATTTTATTGTCTTTCTCGTTCTTCCTCCCTCTATTACTTTAATTCCTTATGTATTTGGAGACCAGAGAGATTTTAATTTATACAATGAGGTCATTTTGAAGTATTGAAAACCTAGGGTTTCACCTATTTTGACATATTTAATAACTGTATTTTGTAGGGTTAACCTTAATGTCCATGATTCTATTCTTCCACTTGCAATTAAAATGGAATGACTGTGCAAGGACAAACAAAGCAGTACAACTGCACACCTTTGCTCCCCATCCATTAACAGAATATTGCCAACAGTGATCTTCCTTTTGAAATTTGCAGAGATGTTCTTTTCTATATGACCTATTCAAATGAGTTGCTAAGAAGTAAATTAAACTTCCATGGAAATGGCTTTTCTGTTGTTAAAAGTGGGTAATTCTATAAAGAAGTGTTATTAGTAAAATGCATATTGAAAAATTCAGTTGTGCATTCAGTCTGAGGGAAGGTTACATGGAATGCTCTCAGACACGGTTTTAAGCCAGATTTTTCCATGTTCACCTTTTCTCTGGTGGATGAAACATTCTGTGGATGGTGCACTGGAGTCTGCAGGGCACCAATGTGACTCTTTATACAGGTGACAGATCACAAGCCAACTTTTTGTATTTAGTGGTATCACTTAATCAAGTCCGTTTGAAAGGTAACAGGATTTCGGTATCAAGGAACTCTAGAAAGGAAGTTGCTTTTTTGCCAGAAAACACATGAAGTATTCTCACTGTTCTCTGACATCAGGGGATGCATGACATAACATGACAAGATTGTCCTTAGATAATCCAAACACATGGAGGAATTTCAACAGAAAGATGCTTGATCATTGGCTTTAAAGTCATAAGGATACCCAGGAAAAGTTCCTATTCAAAAGAAAAAATAACTTTGAATTGCAGTGAAGAAAATCACTGTGTAACTCATAGAAAAAAAAAAAAGTAGGAGAAATAGATTCATAAGCCCATTGGCTATAAATTGGCACTGAACTTAAAAGGAGCTGAACTCAGAAAATGCTGCTTTTGAACAGTCCAGCGTAGGTTATAATTCTTGTATTAATTTTAAGTGGGATGAGAAGCCAAAGTGGATCAGAAAGAGAGAGAGAGAAAGAAAGAGAGAGAGAAGGTGCACCAGGGATTTCATTAAAAGTGGGTTTGATATCCAGAGATCACAGAATCGTTTAGGTTGGAAAAGACCCTTCAGATGATCTAGTCCAACCATTAACCCAGTACTGACCAGTCCCCCACTAAATCATATCTCTAAGTTCCACATCTCCACATCTTTCAAATCTCTCCAGGGATGTGTGACTCCACTGTTTCCCTGGGCAGCCTGTTCCAATCACTAGAATTTCACTAGAATTTTTAAATGATCAGACAGGGTCTGGATTAATGGCAGAACACTGTTCACTAACAGTTACTTTAGTGATCTCTGAAAAGAGCACATTATCCTGAAGTGCTAAATTTATTCAAATTTAGGGGCAAAGTGCTACTTTGCTGCCTGTTTGCAAGAGAACATGTCACGTGTGCTTCTCCAGCTTCTGCTTTCTCTGTGCTAGAGCCCTGAGCAGGATGAGCCCCTCCTGACCTTCCCAGGGCACATACACAGGTACGTGTTTAGTAGGCCACTGCATCCTCCCTACTGAAATCTCACCTGGGATGGAATTCCACAGCAGATGGAAAAATCTATCAAGAGATACCTGATTAAATAAAAATGTATTAAAACATATCTCAGATAAAAGCTGTGCAGTGACAGGAAAGACATGCTAATGCAGCATAGAGTTTGACATTAACTTTCTGTATTTCAAGCACATGGTACTGTTTGGACCATTCTCTTTTTCATACCAACTTCTTCAAAAACAAAATTGCAGAGCAAACTTAGATTCAGATTTGTAGAGGTGACCTTTTACCACCAATTTTGTGTATGACCTGTGCAACAAGGAAGTCAGTCCAGAACCCCAAATGTAAGTATAATGAATACAATCCACAACAAGCTCTAAGTGCTTGCACAGATTGAGAAAAACATCCTTTTTTCCTAATACTGTGACCCTCTCTATCTTTTTTCAGCACTGTCCAGGTACTTAGTTTCTCTCCTTCTCAGTGATGTGCTTGAAATACATGATACAACAGAGAGCTGCTTTCCACAACACAGAATTCCTGCACTGATAATGACATTCATTGCTAAGGGAACCTGAGGAACTGTTAGTAGGGCCCAAAAAAACTCTTAATATCATGTCATTGCAGCACCAGGTCTAATTAGCTTTTCTTGTACAGAATGGCTACTCTGCAAGACTTTGTCCTTAATTAAGCCTGTGTCAGCAGGGCACAAGGACTGGCTGCTCCCTGCGGGCTGGGATGGCAGGAGCAGCGGGGGAACTGGACCTGCTGGGCAGGACCTGGCCAGCCAGGTGCCATCCCACCACCCCAGCCAGGGTGACCTGGGGGGCAGCCCCTGGTATCAGCCAGCATCCTAGGGATGGGCCAAGCTCCTGGAATCAGGGGCAGGTGGGGGGAAGCTCTGACAGGCAGGCAGAGCCAGCGAGGGCTGTTGGTGCCCTCGGGGCCCTGACATCCTGATTGTTCTTCATCCCTGTACATGAACAGATAATTGAGCGGGCTCAGCAGACAGAATATCTTTTGATATTTTAGTGGAGCTGTAAGTTCACGTGCAGCCACCCTAATTCAAGGTAGAGTGAAAGGCCAATCCATTAATTTGCATACAGATTTAGTTTAAATTGACATTTTCATTTTAACACGCTAGGGAAAAAAAATTAACAGGCAAGACGTTTTGGATTAAAATATTTTGATTAGTTAACTTTCTTTTAAAACCAGCTTCCTCCTTTGCAATTTCTCTTGGATCTATTTGAAATTTTCATTATTAGTGGTATCTGGAGATAATTAAACATATCTTTCAACTTATGTTGAATGGAAGCAAGAGGCAACTAGCAAATGGTGGAAATAATTTTATACATTAGAATGGATTTGCTGCTTCATTTTCTTCAAGATCACGTTTGCCTAGAGATAGCGAACACTTAACATGTAATTTCTTACAAAAGGAAGGCATTTAGCCTTGAAACCATGAAGGGTTTATTTTCTCATCTCTTTCCATCTGCATGATGTTCACCAAGAGTTTTCTTTGAGGTCTGCAAGGTTGGCCCCCTCAGATTAGCTTACACAGCAAGGTGCTGCACACTGCAATGCCATTAACCTCTGGTTTACTTTGATTTTTTTCAGTCTCAGTATTTCACAGAAAATGGAGGTCTAATCCAAATCAATTACAGCTTGTGGAAAAATTATGGGGTTTGACATGACAGATACTGATGGACATTCATTAAAAGCTTTGGTCCTCCGTTCAGGCAGCTAGTGCCCAATTTTCCAGATTGTTTGTGACACTGCCCTCTCTGAGGCATCCCCTGTCTGCCTGACCTACCTGCCCTTCCATTTTTACCACCTTCATGTAACATCAGAACTCTTTATTTTTCCAAGCAGAAGCTCCATTTCCTTTTGAGAAAACAGTTGCCCTCCAAACACCTATTCGTATAAAGGGCAGTTTACAGTTCATTGCCAGTCCCAAGCTCGTCAACATTTCTAAAGCACCACTGCCTTCCCTGCAGAGGGAAAGGTTTGAGTCAGCTCTGCTCTGCCCTTAAAGCTTGAGCATTCAGAAATCATCCCACCCTCACGAGGCTTCCCTCTCAACAGATTTTGGAAGCACAGTACCAAAGGTGGCAACTTGTAAACTCTGACAAGGTGGAATGCGTTGAGGTGGGATCCAGTGGAAGAAAAGGAGAAACCAATCTGTCCGCAGCACCTTGCTTGTGAACTCACGTCTTGCACATTTTTACATATCAGGTGAAAAAAATCAGTTGTTCTCTCTAGATTTCTGATTTTTCCTATCCTACACACGCACACAAACACACATGCAACCCCCTCTCCCAGTACCAACCAAAATTATACAAGGCAGCCAGCAATGCCTGGAAAAGAAGAGACAAGATAGGCTTTTTTGTATTCTTAAATCTTTACTGAACTTTGTATTTTATAAGAAAGTAACAGATCATGGAAGATTTGAAGAAAAAGAAGTAACAATTCAAGAAACCAAAATATCTTTCAGAGGAACTGTTTAATTTGCAAGGAGAAACTTAAATTTCAACTAACTTTTGTCTGTGAACTGCAATGCCACCTAGCAAGCCTTCAGAGCCAGCTCTGTAGTCACTCTGCTCTTCTTAATAACTGATGAGGGAGTTAAGAATTACTTTCTGCAGAAGTTTCACTTTCAGAGCCTCATTTCTGGTTTTTCTGTGGAATGATTTCTGACACAGCCACACACATGCATAAACAGGACAAGTACTCCAGTTTTTCCAGTCATGTCTCTACTAATTTTCATTAGCTCAATTCAGACTGTCTCCCCAGTTCATCAGTTTAGTTTGGAACAAATTAAGACATTATTTCTATCTCAATAGCTACAGGATAATTCATTGGATTCACTCTTAGACCCAAACAGCAAATTACTATAGTTATGAATTGAAAATCTGTGAAAAGGATTCAAAGCCAGTAAAATCTATAGGATTTAAGCATATGTTTAAAAATAAGTATGGGGATGAAGTTTATCTTTCCTGAATGGAGGCTTTTTTTAAAAGATCTTAATACAGAATAACTTCTCAATAAAGTCTTAAATGACTCACTAACAATTATGTTCTGTAAATGCCCTGAGATAACTGAGGACAGTATGCAGCTAACCGATTAGAAAGGCAGTTCCAGTTAATCACTCCATCCTATTTATAGGGTAGAAATTATGACAGTGGAGATCTTGGGCCTTTAGAGAGATAACTACATTGACTGCCGACAGGAGAAGGCCTCTTGTCCTTGACTTGCTAAGGACATTGTGGCAAGAGAAAGTTGTGTGTATGTTCTTCTCAAAGACACCAATTGAATTTGTTCTCAAGCATCCATGGAGTGAAAGGCTCGTCCTGTGGTTCCAGCTACCCACTTCCTAAGGTGTTTTGAGTGACTGGCACAACACCAAGTTGTGTCTGGAGGACCCTTCTTATGTGGCCTGCTGTGACCTGCCTTAAAGAAAAGTAGTCTTCATACAAGGATAATGGAAACAGGAGAGGGAAAAAACCAACCACCACACAAACTCCAAAAATCCGTGCCAAAAGATCTTCAGGCTCTGAAGTGGAGATCAAACATCCGCTGTCTGCTGGATGCTTTACTTTGGATACTCTCTTCATAGAGAAGTCGGCAAGATGCTTAGCAAAACTACAAGTAAATTAAAATAAGAACATAAACTCCCTGAGCTGAAAATCACAGTTGCTCTCTACAGCCCAGTCTGCAGGAAGGCTTCTTATTTCTTCAGTCCCTTGGAAGTGCAGCCCAAAGTGGGTTTATTCAGAAGTGTTCTGTGGGGACAGATGTTTGTCTGACTAGAAGGTGCTCCAGGTACCATCTTGGCGTCACCAATATAAGGCCTAATAAAGTAAAATCAAGGTACATACTTAGTTAAGCAACTGAGTTAAGTTGAACTTAGAGGGTTTTGTTGTGTGGGGTTTTTTAGGCTTTTTTTTTTTTAATTACAGCACATTCAGTTGTCTGGCTGGCCTGTGGGCTTTTTCTCCCACTTTGCAAGGGTTTTTGTCTTAGATTCTTTAGCTGATTATACTTTTCATGCAAGAATTTCTCAGGACCAGCATTTTTATCAGTGTGTGTTAAGTAGCAAAAGCTGTGCCACAGACAAGCCCATGGAGAGAGTACTAGAGATTCCAAGGTACACTTTCTGATCCTGCCTTTTTATGCATCCCGTCAGAGTAGTTTCTATATATACACCTCATACAGTTGTATAGGCACAGAAACTGATAGCCAGTCTGTGACTTGACATGAAAATCACCCAAAGCAGTACAAAAGCCAGGGAATTGCATGCAAACACATCAGCTTTCTCATATTTCTTCACTGCAGTGAAACGAAGGTTCAGAATTGTTTGTGTTCTTTCCCAGCAAGCGAAACTCATTTTTGCATACCTAGCTCTATTCGCTTTCATTTTTTTTTTAGAAAGTCTTGAAAAAAAGAATAGAGACAATAAAATGCAAAAAAAATAAACGTGAAATCACAGTGAGAAAACGATGCAATTTACAGATTAACCTAAAACATGAAATACAGCCTGACATTGATGCATTGAAAGAATAATTGTAAAAGATAGGCCATTCTCATTTTCCACACACTTTACTTAATCATATTTCTGTAGATATAAATTGACTGAGGCATTAATAAATACCTACTTTACCAGAGTTCATTTCTTTGATTTAAGATGGCATGAAAATAGATTTTTCCAGTCATATCTTTTCTATTCATCTTAAGATGTGTAATGGGAAAGCAGGTGGCTCTCTTCTAGTCACATGCAAATTCAATTAAAATTGAACCTTTCAAAAGATATTGTATATATTTCTTATAGATATAACTTAAAATTAATTACTTATATGACAAAATAATAAAAAATGTAGGGCTAACTTCATGAATTCTTCATGTTAAATACTTTAGATTTACTATCATTTCCAAACAGATCAAAATCTCAAATTTGTTTAGTATGGGATTTGCATGATATTTGTATCCTGGACGTGCACCTCAACTGAATTAATACCTCATCACTCAAACCTTATTTCGGACTTCTCAACACAGATGAAGAATTTAATTAATGTATATCCCAAAAAGCAGATAGCACTTCTTAAAGCATTTTTAATTCGTATAGACTTAACACATATACCTAGTGTACTTAAATCAGACTTGTCTTAGATGAATCTCCTCTAAAATAAATCCTTGCAAAATTCAAATCCCCACATTATCAAATACTAGAATGATGTACAGTAAAAAGTATCTCGCAGTATAGCAGTATAATTCCCTTAATTCCAGGAAAGATTTGGAAATAGCGACAAAGAATTTTTTTTATTTTTTACATATAACTAATTTTTCCTCAGCTGGGAGGGGAGAAGAAAGAGATACTTAGTGGTAACCTTTCTGTGCTTCAGAAGCTCAAATGATATCATCTCGTTTGATGAAACCTCTGCTATTTTTCTGTTTTCCAGTGTCCTTTGCAGGGACATGTGGAACTGCTAAAGGAGGTGATGTGCAAAGCTGCCATAGTGATGGGAATTTATCAAATCCCTAAAATCACTAATGCCTCAAAACCCTCTTTCAGCAGTTAGTAATTTTAAAGGAAAGAAGCAAGGGCATCACTGCCTGTAAGTGCTCCCATTAATGGTGAGTTGGTGAGATGCATAAAAATACTTGTGAGCACCTCACAATCCATAATTAGTTTTGCGACATACCAGAAAAGTGCAAAAGTAGTGTCTGTCTTTTTATAGCTGGAGAGCTGAGGAACCCTGTATAGTTGAGACATATGCTTTAATTAGGGTGGCACAGGCCCTGCGTGGTGACAGGCCTATCACAGCTTCTCTGCTCCAGAAATACAAAACTCAAGTTTCCAAAGAAATGGGCACGAACCTTAAGAATGCCCAACTCAAGGACAGCATATCTCCTTCCAGACCACAGGCAGAAGTTATAACCCATAATTTCTCTTGTTCCATCCCTTGCTGCCTCTTTTGCATGATTTTGCATACCCATTCTCTGCGCTTGAATGTGTTTATGAGCAGGGAGAGATCTGACCCCAAATGTCATCCCCATTTGTCAGAAAATCCCTACCTGCCAGGTGACTTTGGGGTTTCACTGAGAAGGTTGGATCCAGCCTGAGCTGCTTAATGGAGCCTCTAAGGCATCAAAGGTGGGGCAGTTTAGGGGTCTCTGCTCACTGTCCTCCTTAAGGTTACACAGTGTGGAGCTGCTGACACAGTACTAGGGAGTGACTTCCCCTGCAGGCTATTCTCCAGCAAAATTTAATCATTTTAAGTTCTATAAATACTGTGTGATTATGGACTAAAAACCCTGTTCATATTACTGTTAGAAGTCAGCATTTTTCAAGATGTGTTTATTTTGTGTTAATTTTACAGAAGGAAAACCAGAAATGTTTTATGGGAAAAGCAAGAGCGGTAAACCTTTCAGTAGAAGCCACTGAAAATTATTCAAATAATGAGATTTTTATAATGCATTGAGTATTTCCACCAGAAACGGAGGAAGGAGAAAGGATATGAGATCTATGTCTCCATGCTCCTAACATGAATCAAAGTTACCTAAAGGTTTCAGTAAGGGACTCATTCTGTTCGTAGTTTTCAGGCAAACTTTGTGATTTACACCTCTGCTTTGAACTCCCCAGCTGGATTGAATACATATAGCTCTCCTAGGTAGCACTGGGATGTTTTTAAGGAAGAAACTTTGTGCTCTTGCCCTTTTGAATAAAGGACTGCACAAACAGGACAAGGGCTCAGAGACAAGTCTGGACGGGATTATCAAAACCAGGCTGTGCAGCTTGTTGTAAGGCACAGCTAACAACATCAAGGCACTCAGCCATCACCTCAAGCCTGAGGCCAAAGCCTGGGGCACTGGAAAAGCAAAGCAGATGCCAGTCATGTTCTACCTTTAAAATACAGGAGTGAGCAAGGTATAGATTAAAAATAGAAGTAGTGTTTTTGTCATCTTCTTAAGTGTTTCATGCTGACCAGGAACAGAAGAAAAACAATACACAGCATATACATAAATTATAATTGCTGTTTAATTATCTCATGATTATTTTAAGTTATTAATGAAATTCCCCAGTCTTCTGGTTATGTTTGCACTATAGGATGCACCAATATGGTATTCCTACCACACTGAATGAAGTGAGACACAGATCTGGAATGTACATCATGCGTGACTTGATAACCTACAATAATATGAAATCTTTTCCTATGCAGGAATTTTCAGGTCTCTGGCAGTGTAAGAATACATCACCACATGTCAAGCATAGAGAGTAGCACATAAGTACTCAATTCAAACAGGAGCATAATCCCTGCCGAAGATCTTGCCCTCTATGCTTGTTAATTCTGTTCCTTGAAGCTATTTCTTGCTAATACAGCACACCTTTAGTGACAATCCGTGGCTTAAGCCTTGTAGCTCAGTGATTTTAGACTTGTGAGGATGTGCAGTAATCCTCTATGTGCTCTGTTACATAGGCTTTGGTTCTGTTAAAAGCTGAATTTCTAGTGAAGACCTGTGTTTGCTGGGTGGAAGGGTCACGCCTGGTACATCGCTGGTCTCCAGTCAGAGCATGTTGCCTGTGCCACTGCAGTTACTCAGACAGATGAACACACACATGCAAATTTTGTGGTGCAGCCACCATTTGTGGTACTTTCTGAAGAACATCCCCTCATTAAACCTTCCTCATTGAACCTTGTGGCCACAACAACAAAATTTGCAATGTTTGGAAGAGTTGAAAATGCTGCCCTTTGCTTACAGAAACAGGGGTAAGGGAGAAGAATAGACAGGGCAGGGGGAAAGGCTCTGTTGGAAAATCTGTCTTACCAAAATTAAGGAAACATGTACAAGTAGCCAGTATAATGGAATAGTCATTCATTCCCTACAAATCAAAATGAAAGTGTGAGAGGAAGGGCTTCTTTTTCAGACTCAGAGGATTTGCATGCCATAAAGTGTCTCTTTGCTGCTGATGCCTGCAAGCTTCCCTTCAGGCACGTTCTCAGAAAAATTGTATAGTAATACATTTACCTATGAACTTCTTGAAAAGAGTTGATAAAAATTTTTAAAGTGTTCATTCAGGATTACCAAGTCTGAAATGGAAACTCTCGTATTTGGTAGTAACAGTAAAGCATATACAGTACTCACAGAATTAATTCCTAGTCACCGTGGAAAGCATTGGAGTTGAATTCAGAGTGACATTGCCATGGCTGACCATACTGAAGAATGCCAAAATACACAGTTAAAACAACAAATGCCTGATGGGTTTCCTTATGGTCAGGGAAAACCTGAGTTTTTCAGCAATACTGTCTTCTTCTAAAGGGTAGTGACCAATTCATTGAAAATAACCTCTCTATCAAAATTTGCCAGACTGAAAACTTCCCAAAACATGGCTTCAGTCAATAATTGCTTTAAATGGCTTCTGAAATCCTGCTCCCCTCTGAGCTGCAGCACAAGCAAATTGCACAGCTACAGATCTCAGCACCTCAGAGCTGGGGAAGCACACTTACATGCTGGAAGTTGCTCTTCATCACAATGAGAAGAATAAGGGATAACGTTGTTTCCTGTTCCCCAGGTTATAAGCATCAAGCTCCAGCTGATCACTGAGAAAATTTCAGAGATTAATTATTTCTCCTGTAAATGTTAAGTGCAGGTGTCAGCCAAGAGAAATTCCTCCTGGGTGTGCTGACATTGCTTCTTACAGCATCACCTTCTCAAACAGCACTTTGATCCTCCCACAAAGTGAGTCGGTGACACAGTTTGTTGCAGCAGGTCTGCTCCCAAGAATGCACCATCAAGAGACACCAAATAGGGTGACTTATATTAGCTACCTCGATATTGTCACAGCCTCTATTAGCTTTACAGCTACCATGAAGCACTGATCTTTAGAATGCAAAAGGAGACAGCTAGTGAAGACAAGTCAGGGTTAAAAGCAGGTTATTCCTGAAAAATGGGCTCATAGAAGCCTTTTCCTTTTTTGGCAGCATCTCTCTTAAATAACAGCACAAGGAAAGGACCTACTTTTGAATGAATGTGCATGTTTTGGTTTTTTTCCTCGAATGAGCTGAGAGCTAAAGTGAAGACGCCTGTTTTGAGCGAGGGGTTGGATCAAGCAACCTCTAGAATTCCCTACAACTCTGTGACAGCAGCATTTTCTGTCCTGCTTATCCCCCCTGGTAACTCCTGAGGTTGGGTAATGTAACTGCTCGGGCTCTGGGCATTGCTCTGTACAGCAGCAAGAGACAGCTCAGAGACAAACTTGTGTTAGGGGCTGTTTTGAGGTGTTTTCACTCACTTTTGTATCATCCCCTACCCTTCAATTTTTGGTGATTGATACAGAAGGAGCCAGCTCGGGAAAGGAGAGAAGCTATTGCACAGTTAAATTGGCAAGATACACATACTCCACAACAGCTGTATTTCCCTTCCCTGTAAAACCTGGAATGTACCTCTGAATTTGCTGGATAATTTTTTTTAAGTCAAGAATGAAGTATTAGGCTACAGGACAGAGGTCTATGAAAAGTATGAATTCACTGCTCAGTCAAAAAAAATGCAAATCAAATCACAGAAAAAAATTAATACAAAATTTATTCACTATTTTTTTAATAAAATAGCTGGATTTCTGGATTGGGTTTTTTTGTTTGTTTTTTAAAGAAAGAAAATAATGCTATGCAACTGCAAACAAGGTGGATAAGTTTGCTTGAATGAGCTTGTCTGCACAAAGCACGGGAAATAATGCCCTTCCTCTGCTTCTGATGAAGACTGTCCCATTGCCACAGACACTGCAGACCTATCACACCTGAATTTATGCAGACTTGAATGTTGCCTAAGACTTTTCCCTGAGGAACTGATGGTTTTCATTAGGAACCTCTCTCTGAGTATCCTCCTGCAGACCAGAAAGAAGGACCAGAAGGAGAGGCACAGACATCTGTGGCTGCTTCTCAGTCATACAGACAAATCAATAGAACAATAGAACAAAGGTTTTCCAGTGCCTCAAAGTACCTCATCACTTAAATGTGTGTCATCTCCAAGGACTAGAAAACACAACTTTATTTATCCTTAAGAACTTTGGTGGTCCAGCAACAACCTTGTACACAGATGTCTGTTTTTTCAGATGTTTCAGAATGGCAGTTCAGCTTTTGTGTGTAAAACTGTAGATCCCCAAAGGTATATTTTTATCTTTAGCTCCTGCTGTGGGTAGGAAAATTGTTATTATTGCTTCATATGATCTCTCTTTTCTTGGAACAGGATAACGTGGATCTTGGTGACCTTATGTTTTCACTCTGCTACCTTCCAACAGCCGGTAGACTAACTATTACAATAATAAAGGCAAGAAATTTAAAAGCAATGGATATCACAGGAGCATCAGGTATGAATTCATTTATTGCTCAGTGTGGATTCCTGTCCCATTTCCCTCCTGAGAGACTCAGAATTCAACTCTGTCAAATCCTAGAATGATTTTTGTGAGGAGGGTTCTTGTGCTGTGAGCTCTTGAGTTACTTGAGTACAGGAGTTTATGAGAAACAGTTTATGAAAAAAGATTATTATTTCTAAAGCCACGGTGATTCAGAGTGGCACGAGTTGGCCAAAATGTATTCCTAACACTGGGAATTTGCTTGAGCAGCAGACTCTTATGGCTGTGGCACTGAAGCAGACTGACCCTCTCTGTCAGTCTCCAAGAGCCAGTGCTGCTTTTGTTGGCACATGAACAAAGCAGTGACCATCCCAGAGTCCTTTCAGCAACCCTTTCAAAATTTGGTAATGGAAATTATAAACTAATTTAAATAAGAATTCATAGTTGCAGAGCTCCCAGAAAGAGGCTACAAATAAATAGCTTTTTCTTTATTTTCCTGTATTCAGGAGTATAAAAATAATTCTCTTGAGAAATATAAGCCTCTAATTGTTACACTTTGATTTATATTTAACCATACATCAGTAAATCCCGTGGTGAAAAACATTGTCATCTTCTGTCTGTTCTACAAATCTGACAAGTAATTAGGCTGCTATAAATAGGCTGATACAGAGGCTGTTGTATAAAATACTCATGTATAACACGGTTCAGTGGATATTTTAATACCCTCTGAGAAGTTTGTACACAACATGGAGCTTCTTGAACCTAAATTGTTCATTATGAGCAGTCAACCAGGTAAGGCTTTCAAAGCTCCACTGCCTCCCAGGCATTCGGTGGTAACAACGAAGCTCAAATTCCAATCAGGTCCAGAAGATGAATTCTGCAAGCAGGTATGGGCATACAAGAGGTCTGCTCCCTTCACTTGCCATTTATGTTTGCTCAAAAGCATCGAAAGAAAATCAACGTTGTTCTTATGATTCACACAGATCCCTACGTGAAGGTTTCTTTAATGTGTGAAGGAAGGCGACTAAAGAAAAGAAAAACTTCCACCAAGAGGAATACCCTAAATCCCGTTTACAATGAAGCCATAGTCTTTGACGTCCCTCCAGAAAACATTGACCAAATTAACTTGTCGATAGCTGTTATGGATTACGACCGGTGAGATACCTGTAGCTGTAAAATGACATCAACTATTGGCTTAGAAAATCTTACACAGCAGATTTGCATTGAGAAAGAAAGTTATTATTTTTTTCCCTGTAAGTAGGGAATGAGTTTCATGTTGATCTTGGTAGAAGACTCAAAATTTTTGTCTTGCCATGCAGAATTTCCTTTCTAAATGTTAAAATAGAGATTTACATTCATAACTGACATAACTAAGCTGTATACATGTATATATACTGAAGGAATTGAGGATATTGTCAGACAGTCCACATGCTGATGCTTTGTTTGTGCACATTTGCTCAAACCCCTCACACACACACATCCTTTTATAAAATTGTGGCTTAGAGTTTACTTGTATTTGCAGCTAATTACAAAATGCACACAAAGAATCTTTTACATTCTTCATGCAAAAATAAGAGACAAATACAGGCACACAGTGTGTGCTGTAAGGGGGGGAGATAATAAATTGTTTTGATTAGTGGAAAATACAAAAAGCATTCCTATGTATTTTATAGCACATTACATTTTTCAGGCAAGACTGAATTCTAACATTCTGTGATTACTGTTTCTGATGAAATATGTAAATAGTGTGGTTCTAAAGGTAAAGCTTTAAGACAAAAATATTATGGAACATTTTCACAGTGTAGGTCACAATGAGGTCATTGGAGTATGTCAAGTAGGCAACGATGCAGAAAGTCTGGGTCGTGACCACTGGAACGAAATGCTCTCATATCCTCGGAAACCCATTGCTCACTGGCATCCTCTTGTAGAGGTAAGACTTTTATTTTCTACTTCCCTGTTACAGTAGTTGTGAATATTCCTCCATATGGCATTAGAACATGGGCTAACATTTTATGAACAAACCCAAGATCTACCTGCATGAAGTAAATCCTAGAAAAGGGCTTGGAAACACTGATATTAAAAGTCAAACATAACATGCAAGTTAAGTCTGCTCCTTTCAATTTTAGGGAGACAGAACAGAAAGTAATTAATAATATAATATATATATATATATATGAAAACACCAAACATTTTGCACTCAGTTAAGGGTTTGGTTTTGGTTTTTAAATAAGATCTTGGGTAACTTTCACTAATAATTCATAAAAAAGAAACGGACCTTGTTTACAGAACAGTCAAGACCTATTTTTTTTATATATAACAACCTAATTTACTTCTTTTCTTGTAACAATATATCATCCATGGCACTGGCACATCTCAAAGGATGCCTAACTGCACTGAAAAAATATGTTTAAGTGTCTCTGGAGATCTGAGGCGCTGATAAGAAGCGACACAATCAGAAAAGTTTTTCAAGGTTCCTATGTTTTTTTTTGTTTTGTTTTGTTTTGTTTTTTGTCTTTAGGGCCCTATTCAGCAGGAATGTTATGCAGGTCTTCTGCGCTTGGATGGCTGCCGAAGAGGCTTCCTCACCCTTTTAACCTATTCAGCAGAAATTTGGCATTCCTGTTGAACTCTTTCTTAGCCATATCCTCAGGGGCTATTCCACAGAGTCCAGTGGGGTAAAGATGTCCTTTTAATCCCTCTGTCTAATCCTCTCCCCAATACAGGGAACACTAATCCTGATTCATGAGACACAAAAACTCATCAAAGATCTAACTAAACTGCTTCCTAAGAGTTACCATGACTTCCTTCCATTGTTGTTCTCGCTGCCTAAAGTCAGGCAGTAAATCCCAGTGAAGAGAAACTGTCGTGTTTATGAACAGCCACAGAGTTATCCCCAGTGTTGAAGGACAGGAAAGATGGTAGTATCCATACCAAGCCAAGAGTGATGCTGTAAGCTCTTCGTACTTTAGGTAGCCTCTCTGAGTAGACTTTGTGTGTCAGAGTGTGGCCGTGTTGCTAGAGGTGCCACTGAAGATTTACCCACCCGGCTGTGAGCACTGACCCTAGGCAGTACCATAAATAATTTTCAGGCAATAGGAAGATGCTGCAGGCTGGGAGGAATACCACAGTCTTGCCCTGAGTCCATGAGCAAGTGCAGTTACTGGTGCCTGGGGAACCACAGTTTGGGCAGGGTCGCAGTGGGAAGGCACTGTGAAAGAAGATGGAGCCAAGTGGGGGAGCTCTGCCTATGTGTTTGTGCCCTCAGTGGCAAGCTAGAAGCTGGCTGAAGTGCCACACTTGAAACGCTGACCTGGGCACTTGGGAGCTGGGTTTAGAAAACACCTCACCAAGCTTTCAGCTGTAGCCAAGCCTTCATAGGAGCAGCTTGACACAGCACACAAGGAGAAGTGCAATAGTTGTTACTGCCCCGAATATGAGAAGTGTCTCTTAGCAGAAGTTGTCTACATCCTTATATCCAACCTGTCTTCCCTCTTTGATAAATTTCATTGCAGCCAGAGCCCACAATTAGGTTTTGACAGCTCTTCCCTTTTTACAGGCATCCTGTTCTTTTCATACATGCCTGGCTAACTTCTTTAGATTTCATTACTGTGGATTGCTTTTCATGTCACTGAGCTAAACAGAGACATATTTTTTTCCTTCCCAGGAATCAAGTGGGGGAGGGTGTCCAGCGCATCCAGGCTGTGCAGAGAAATACATACACAGCATATCATTTTGGTTCCTGAATCAGGATTAGACTCAGCGAGAGCTTCTGGAACCTCTGTGGCCACAGCCATAGGACCCTGAATATTTGCTGAATAGGACCCTCAGTCTTCTACTGTGTGAAGAGCTATTGGTTTCAAGTAGCGTAATGTTATCCACTTGTAGCATTAATTCTCCAGCTGATACTATTGCTACTGATAGATTATTTGTATGGTTGTAAGCATTACTCAAATTGAAGTCATCATTTCTGTTCCTTGGAATAACCCAGGTTTTACAAGCAAAATGATAGCAATGAAAACCAACATATATGGGAAGCAGCAACAAACATGGTCCTTGTATTTGCAAAAAAACGGCGCAGTATTGTGAATGGATAGGTTTCTAAATATTTTTTTTTCAAGAATGATTGTCATCAAATATTTTTTTATGACAAGTTGCGTCCTCAGCCTCAGTTGGTGCCTCCTTTCACCTACATGAAAACAAATTAATATGGTTGCTTGCAGAAATCCTTCAAATCTGAAAAACTGTAAAAATGTTCTGTTGGGTGAGAACAAGATGCATATGGTATTTGTAATGACAGTATGTTCTTTTAGAAGGAAGATAACCATCTGTATAACATGGAGGTTGTTAGTCCTCAACCTTTGTAGATGATATTCCAGTCAGTGTTTCTTAGTCGTGTCCACAACACTGCAAAATGTTGGAAGAACATCATAGGAGGCAATGCTTGATCATACAAACAAGCACACGTGTGTGCATGTGCACACACACCCACCCTATGTCATTTTAAAATGCTGTTCCAAATATATAGTGCCTGTGAAGACTTCTTTTATTGTTTGTGGTAGAATTAGCAGGGTTATTTTACATGGTGATATCTTGTAAATTCAGACAAATTCTGATCATTAAAAGAAAATAAATCTTAAGACTAAACTCTTTCACATAATAAAATCTGTGTCCCAAAACAAGAGACCCTGAGATAAATTTTTTGCCATTTATTTAGCCATGCTAAGTAAGTTCTTTCTTCCTCCAAATTTTTCTAGAGACAGCTTGATTCAAGCTTTTACATGGGAATTTCTGTTTAAAAAATGCAAATGCAAAGTATGGATATTTTATACAATATAGTTGTCCGTTATGTACTTACAGGTAGGGAGCCCTGGACTTTAAATATAGTTCAGAAAAATTTATGTGCTCACACATTGCTTCATGTCTTGTATGTGTTGAATGCTCACAAAGTGTTTTGGGTTTGCAACTTTGCTGACACAGATGTGCATGCACAGATTGAAGAAACATTTAAAATTCTGACCCCAAGTCTGAAAAATTAGTTTTATAACTTATCAGTGAGGATCTTCCAGAGAATCAGAATTGCTGGCGGGTAAAACACAGCTTGGCACTTGCAGGAAACCTTGGATCTGTTGCAAATGTGTGCTGCAGCTATAAAGCAGAAGTCCTGTAAGTACAGTGGTTTTCAAAAACCTCATGCCATGCTGTGGAGAATACAGCTACCATGGGCAAGGGTACTGCTGGCAGATGGGTAACAACTGGGCATTTCCAAAAGAATACAAAAGAACAAATATAAATTTGCCATGGCAAAACTATTTCACTGCACTGCTGAAGCTTTATATCAGCAGGCCAGTGGTACAATACATTGTGCATATCTGTTCCTGCATGATCCTCACCTCAGGCAAAATCCTGCACTCTTTACTCAGGCTCATGTCCCAGGTGTCAACATGGGGAGATGGGCATGAGCAAAGAAGGAGGAGCTCTTCCTTTGGAGTGAGTGGAGTTCTTTGATCTCCTGGACAAATCGCTATACATGCATCCCTACCTGGAATGCAGAGCAGGCAGCAACACGCTCTCCCACTGCAGCAATAGCAAAAGAGACTTCTGGGACAAGGAAAGCAGCTACGCAGCAGGCTCACCTGGTGTCCTGGAAGAGTGCAGGAGCCTTTCTAGGATTTGTCCCTAGCAATTCAAAGGGGCATCATCTGAAAAGTAGTATCAGTATAATTGCCAGTGGGCTGGAGTTCTTTTATTTTATTATCATACTCCGTTTATTGAATACTCAAGGGTCTGGCCTCAAAAGAATTATTTTGAACACAGTTCTACTAAAAAACGAGAAAGAAATCTCTGTGACAGTGACTATTTAAAGTGGAATCCAGCAGACCTCAAAGGCTTAGGTATGAGGAAAACACCCTAAATTTATTATATTCTACTAATTTTTGCTGTCTCATGACTTGCAAACTGTTACTCAGGCTGTGGCATTACTATGTGCTTTTTCCAAATATCTGCCTTATCATAGTAGTGCATCTATGAAATGATAGCTGTTTTCTATAGTTGGATACTTCACTCTTCACTCTTATACTCCACTAAACCAATGATACTCCCTAGACCTGAAATATTTTTGTGTTATGGTTCTGGCCTGCCAGTGAACTGCTGCTGTCTTTGGACTGTATTGCAATAATGCAACAGCTGTTGGAAGGAACAGAGGATAGATACACTGAAAACCCAGAGACAACTACGGTCCTAATGCTGCTCAGTCTTTCTTTTCTATACTGTGATTCTCAGAGGTAAATTCGTAGTATACTCATGTGAATGATCACAAAGCTGAAACCCTCTTTTGTTTTCCTGTTTTCTGTGAATGCATAATTATGCGGTGTGAAATGTATCTTAACTCTGAAATAGCAGAGGAAATCCCTTAGAAGTGCATCTCAGTAAGATTTTAATCCCATTTCACTCATTAAAAACATGCTATTAAATTTTAGTTTAAAACTTCTAGTTTTCCAAGCCACGATGTCAGATGTTGTTTTATGAAAAACCAGTGAGCGGCAATGGGAAAGCCTTCCAAGTTACTGGTGCTTAGGCTGAGTACAATGGACACTTGTGTGATATTCCCATGACAGAACACTCACAGCACACAACTCCTCTGCAGCGGAGTGCTTAAATATTTCTTTATCTGTTTCCACTGAAATCACAAGACATTAAAAGCATTTCTGCTCTCTTTTGTTTTGCTTTTCCCTGTCAATAATCCTGGCAGTGGATAAACAGGCATGGGGAGGTGGAGACTACCAGAACAGAAAGCCAATATGTAGTATAAAAGACCCAGAGCTCAAACTGTTCTTACCAGCCCTTGCATAGCTCGGCTTTCTGTGCCAGCAGATCCACAGAACACCAAAGCAGTGCATGTGAGAAACTTGTTACACAGAGGTCCAGCTTAACTACTGGTAGGGGAACTCCTGGTTCACTTCAAAATGGAACAGCAAACTGCAAAATAATGAAAAAGAAGAGGTTATTTTAGTCCACCCTTCCCATCTCGAGGAGGTGTTTGTTATGGGTTTTTTTGGTTGTTTTTGTTCTTTGGTTTGGCTTGGTTTCATTCAAGTGTTTTTAAGCATGATAGTAGCTGTATTATCATCAGCACACAAAGTCAGAGACATAAGAGACATGTTTACATGCTTTATCACCTGGCAACATTCAAGCACTGAGGGGACATACCTGCAATTGGGGGAAAAAAATAATTGCTGCAAGCTCCCTTTTAGTTTAAAAGTAACAAACAGGGACTGGGAAATTTAGTTGAAAAGTCTATTTTACCCAGCTAGAAATCAATCTGCAATTACTTTACTGTTAATGCATTTTGTTTAAACAGAAGTGAAAAAAATTAGATTAGGTGACTCCATCTGAAGTGTCATCAATTAAATGCTTTTTTCCCTTTAGAACAGTGCATTGTCAAGTGATTACATCTCAGTATCATATGAGAAAACAATGGCTTTCTTATTTAGTAATAAAACCATGTAGAGAAAGTAATCCACAATACTGTAGAATTTAATAGAAGCCACCACTCGTGCTGGAAAAAACAGCAGCAGGACAGACCTTGTAACAGCATCACCTTGAATCTTGCTGCAATTAGTGGCAGACCTCGCTTGCAACCATTATTCTGTCCTGAAGTGACAGCCTTGCAGTAGGTGAAGTTAATTTCTAATACAGTGGGTTGGGCAAGCAACTACAGCTGGAAGTTCTCCAGGGTCCTGCAGTTCTCTGAGAGCACGTCCATCCCCTTGAGGGTCCGTAAAGTGCACTAATCCAGACAGCAGTGGTGGACACTGCCCAGGGAAGGTTCCATCTGTGGCCAAAGGCAGCACAATGGCACAGGGGGGAAGATGACCTGAGGACTTGTAAGCATCTGGGCTGTTCATTTGTTCCTTCGTTTTTCTGGGGTTTTTAGTTCCTCCTTCTTTTGCTCAGATGTAGACATTGTGAAACTGGAATGTTTGACTCAGTTGCATGCTGGCCAGCTGTCATTTTTAATACCCATTGCAAAGGTGCGTGAAGAGAGGTGTGTTGTTTTGGTATACTTTTGGTTTTAATAACACATGAACATTGTACTATACTTTATTATTTCTTGTTCAGTAAATAGTCCTGGTATCTCTATGTTTCATGTCTAATTTTGGAGAGTAGAGCCATACCTGTATCAAGGCTCTCTCAAATTAGGTGGGCATTTTGTTTGTTTAGTAGAAATAATGCATGATTCCTTTCGCAGTGATGGTTTGAGGGACAACAAAAAAGATCTTAATTTTGTAATACGTATTCCAGTCCTCTAAACACAAGTAAAAATGTACTGTGATTTATTTATATAAATCTAGTCTGAACAAATAAGTTTTGATCTTAATAAAAACTCTGTAAGAAATTGTGCAATTGTAATTTATTACTATTTTGTATTTAATATATTAAAGTTCAGTTCATTATTGACAAAACCAACAACACTTTGGAAATGTTTCTGCTCAGTTTTTCTCCATAGATGTTGTGTTTTGATAAAATAAATGAGGCCAGAGAGACAAAGCTGTTACTTGGCAATTACTTTGCTGCACTCAAACACAATTTGAAGATTTGGATACTGAAACCTCCTCGTTTCATCCCATGTCCACAGTCATCACTCCAGAAAGATTATCTGTCATATCAAACATGAATCTCATATATGCTTAATATTAAGAAAATATTCAAGAAGCTACAGAAGCACTTCTATCACGTAACAGTGTGTTAAGTTACCAAGATTGCTATTTAGCATGGCACACTGGCAAAATTCGCAGTCCTCCTGTGTGAACACCTGACGTAATTCCGGAATGAATCCCCTGGCAGAGCCCAGAAACAAATGGAAAAGAGCACAGATGTATCTGGTATGACCACACAAACTGCACCTAGAAATGCAACACTCTTGTTCTTTCTTTTTGTCTTTTTTCTTTTTCAAACCACCTGAAATTACAGACCCATTAGCAAGGGTTGTACATGTGCATGACTTCTAATTAAGTAAGAGTCTGTCTCTGCAGGGATAAGCTCTCCTCATTTAGAAGATCTAGCCTGCTTGCACATACCTCATTAGTAAAGAGCTGCTGCCATGTAACACATGGCAGAAAATGATATTTTCTAAGAAAGAATTTAATGTAGTTCTTTTCTCTTCTTGGGTTTGTTTGATGTCACAGGCACATGGAAAAAATATGAGAACAGGCCTGTAGTTTTGAAGTTGGCGTTATCCTTAGCAATGGTAACACCTCTAGGCCCAGTCTGGACTTCTGTTTTGCAGCTTTACATACCATTTACAGACTGTAAATGGTGCTCCAGACAGGTGGTGTGCCAGGGCGACAGGAGAGATGGAAGACTTGCAAAGGACACACCTCTAGGCATTTTGTTGCTGGAAATGAATGTAGTGTTAATTATGCTTCTCTGTCCCGTAAGCCACTATAAAATATACTCCGGCAGAGGAGGTGTATGAACTTCAACATTGTTTTTAATGTCTTTCAAAAATACTGGGTTGCATGTCTCTATTTCTTTGTTAATAAGCAAGCAAAAGCCTCTTCCTCTGTCAAAACAGGCCCACACATCTCTCCTTTCAAGACACTTTTCCAGCAGAATCATCTTTTAAGTATTTATATGTAGCCTACATACTTGAAAAAAGCTCCCTTAAGACTGGGACGGGTGCAAGACTGGTTGCAACAGCCTGTTAGTGACTGAAAGTGAGAAGCCAAAGGTTGAGCTCCTCACTGAAAAAGCCTGATCAATAGCTAATAAGACATCCCACATTGCATTCCACCTGAGAAGCCTCGTAATCCTGCACAGCTAATCAGCAGTGAGATGAAAATCAGGGAGATACCTTTTAAGTAATAAGCTTTACTAGCTGCTGACTGAGGCTTTCTGTGGGGGAATGCCAACATCCAGCAAAGCCTCAAAAGTGCCTGGAGTGACAGGAGTGGGAGTGCAGAGCGATGTCCCTGAGGAGCTGGGGACATGGGCTGTTACAGTAAGAAATCAGGAACTCAGAAAGGAGCAGAGACAAAGAACAGGGCTGCCACTCTGCATCTAAAGATCACAGTGGCAAAATTTGTGACTCTAAAAGTAACCTTTCTAGGGAAGGAAATCACGTAGTGGTTTGTACCACAAACCAGTTCCCTTCACTTCTGACAGTAGTCACAGATTGAGCCCTAAGAGGGGTTTCTAGTATAAGCAACACATGCTTTATCTCCCTGATTGATATTCTGATATTGCCATTTAAACAGCATCAAATAATTACCTGGGTATACTTATGCATTTATCATTTCCATATTAATTAACCACACACTTCAGTCTGGTCCACCACACCAGCCAAAAGGTCATGGCCTTAACCACTCAATAACTTGCCAAATGGCATTCAGGGAATTTATGTTCCAGTACAAGCACACATGGGAAAATCTGTAAAAGTTCCATAGTGTAAGAAGTGCCTGAACAGTCTGGTTCAAAGAGCTTGAGTAAAACTGCTTAAATATTAAAGAGTCATTTAGATGTGTCAGAAATGTCAGCCAACTAGTGTTAGATCCTTATCCAAAGGAAAAACTGTCAATAAAATCATCTAGGTTAGAGTAACCATTCCTAATAATAACAACATTCTATCCTGAACCTTTATAAAGTTTTGCAATTTTCAGTTTAGCAGGCAGAATTCTGTTTCGAGAATGTTGGTGTAATTATATCCTTTATGTCCTAGTAATTGGCACAAAAACATTTTTAAAACAATAGATTAGTAGACTTCAGCTACATTAAGTCTTCCAAAAATTAAGTATAATTCAAAGACTGTCTTTTAAAAATGCAGCAGTTCTGGATCTTTTGAATAACTTTTGCTTTTTTTATTTTTTTTATGTTAGTTCACTACATTAAAAAAGAATTACTGAATAACATTTGATGAATAGTTACATGACTTAGCTTAAAAAATTCCAAGCTGATCAATCGGTTCCTGTATCCCAGTGAAACTCAATTCCAAATATTTACTGTTCCAGTAGAAACACCTCTCTTCTGTCTGCCAGAAAACAACCTTTGATGCTGTTATTTCCTCCCTTCAAAACCTCAGCTCTCCAAACATGATAGCATTTTACTTTCAGTTCAAAGTTTTAATACAGACCATGTTTCAGGAAAAGAACACAAAGCTCTTAAAAAGTCTCTGCTAAGTCTGGTCCCTTCTCTTCAGTTACCCTTGAGGAATCTCACCAGCTTCAAACTTAGGCAGGCCATATAGCAACATACAAAATTCAATAAAATATGTATAAAAGTCCAAATAACCTCCTTAAAGATACTCTGCTTAATTTTGAATTCCATTACTAAAATGTTACAAAGAAGTAAAATTTTAAATCTAATGCAAAAGGCACTTGGGAGCTACAGGAACTGCAATGATCTCTAAGTCTTATCCTGCACCAACTAGAAATATTGGTACAATTTTGGCTAATCAATAAAACAAGTTTAGGCCAACATAAATGGTTAAAGATGGTACTATGCATCAGAGTACACCTGGAATGATGAATATAATCTGCTCAATTCCAGCAACAGTAATTAGGAACAAACTCCTTACTGCTATGGGTGGGTTTCTTGTTGCTGGTAGCAGGAGCTAAGGTTTTCTGTCTTATTTCCCCAAACTAATCAATTTCTTTATCCAGGTGTTTGCAAATGTCTCAAGACTTATTCCCTTTCTACAGTACTTAAACTGCTTGAAGAGTTAAAGTGGATTGAAATAGAAGAGGAATTCTCAGTATGACTCTGGAGCTGTATCTCGTCTCAGGAAGAAACGACAGGAAGCGACTTCCTCCTACTCTTACTTTGAATCCACTTTAAATTAAAATTCATTGTTCCAAACACTGCCAAATAATAGGTTGAGCTCGCTCAAAAAAAAAAAAAAAAATTCCTTCCTTTCATAAGGAGCATCTTTATATTTGAGTGTGGGGCTCTGCTGAATTGTTTCTTCATTTCCTCCAATCTGCCTGAGAACTGGAGTGCCATTCTCTCCCTTTTCTGCCCTCACTCTGCTAAAGCAGAACAGCACGTTTAAGCTAAAGCTTCAAAAGCTCTCCAGACAAGATCTAAGAAGTTTTAGTTTGGAAAATCTGTTGAAAGGAGAAATAATATCCAAATTGCATCTAGATATATGCCTGATAGACTTACATTTTATTTGTCTACTGGTTTTATTTCTTTCTTTGCTTCTGATCTCTGTCTTTTCTTCTCCTTTCCTCAAAACCTTTCCCTCAGCATCTTTCCCTCAGTGCTTTTTACTAGACAGATGGGTTCAACTGTCCTCATTCTTCATATATAAGAAAACTTTCCCATATATGTTTATTTCTCCTGTGGTTTTCCCTGTGAGCCCAGGTCCAAGAGACAAGGCAGGTCAGGAGCTGTTTCAACCTTCACTCACACTTCATCTGCTACACACCTCACAGCAATATTTTCATTAAAAAAGTGTGCACTTTGTCTTCAGGTAGCAGACCAAAGGTGTAGGGACACAAGGGCTGCTGCAGAATGTCAGACCATGGTAGAATGAGTTGCCAGGTTGAAATTTAATGAGTTAATAGCAATGGCCAGGCCTGAAACACTTTTGATGAATGCTGCAAAACCCAAGGTGACAGCAAATCACAAAATCAATGGCTACTCGTGTCTGTTCGTAAGGACATCAAACATTTGATGTCTTTAGGAGTTTGGATAAGTACCTTAATAAAATGTTTGAGGCCATAACACAGCCTGAGATGTCAGCATTCTGACACTTGTCCAAAATAATGTTCAGCAACACAGAGAACAAATGGACAAGCAAGAGAGCTGTGTTTATAAAAAGAGTTACTGTGGCATTCAGGGCAACAGACACAATATGCGATCCAACTGTCCAAATTACAATTAATGGAAAAATACCTTCTGGAAGTTTTATTTAAACCAAAGGCAGAGCAAACTCTGATGTTACTGTCCTTAAGAGAAAGGACCTCTAAGGAATGCAGATTTGGTTTTACTGCTCTATATTAATTTCCTTTTCCCTGTGACACCTTTTATGAACTGTTTCAAAAAGGGTAATTATGTGTGACAAAGCAAAAAAAAAAAAACAACCCTGTAAATCATTTTTTGTTTGGGTTGCCTGAGTAAAAACCACATATCAGGGCGTAAGAGGAGTCAGCAGCACTTCAATGTGCAAGGAATACAAAACATCCTGTGTTTAGTGCTAATGATAGCTAGCTGCTCACAGAAGTAAAGCATCTCACATTTCCCAGAGTATAATATTATTGTGTCCCAAAATTGTATTATGCTTCTTATCCAGACTCTCCTCATCCAGTTACAGGAACGGTTTTCACAGTTTGTTAACAAGCCTCAATTTCCATCAGTGTATTGAGTTTGCTTGGCAAGGTGCTGGTAGCGAGGGGGCTACAAAAGTGGCTTTTGTGGAAAGGTGCCAGAATTTTCCCCCGTGTCCAACAGAGCCAGTGCCAGCTGTCTCCAGGATGGACCCACTGCTGACTAAGGCCAAGCCACTCAGGGATGGTGGCAATGCCTCTGGGAAAATAGGTTGAAGAACGGGAGGGGGGGAAAGTAATCACATCCAGGGAAGAGAGAGTGAGAATGTGTGAGAGGAACAGCCCTGCAGACCCCCAGGCCAGTGCAGAAGGAGGAGGGGCAGGAGGTGCTCCAGGTGCCAGAGCTGAGGTTCCTCTGCAGCCCCTGGTGCAGCCCATGGTGAGGCAGCTGTGTCCCTGCAGCACAGGCAGGTCCATGGGGAGCAGAGATCCACCTGCAGCCTGTGGAGGAGCTCCTGATGAAGCAGGTGGATGCACCCAAAGGAGGCTGTGACCCCGTGGGAAACCCATGCTGGAGCAGGGTTCTGGCAGGACCTCTGGACCTGTGGAGATAAGAGCCCAGACAAGAGCAGGTTTGCTGTCAGGACTTGTGACCCCATGGGGGACCCACACTGGAGCAGCCTGTTGCTGAAGGACTGCACCCCATGAAAAGAGACCCACAGTGGAACAGTTCATGAAGAATTGTAGCCTGTGGGAAGACTCAGGCTGGAGAAGTTCATGGAGTACTGTCTCCTGTGGGAGGATAACCATGCTGGAGTAGGGAAAGGGTTCCCCTTCACAGGCAGCAGCAGAGACAACTTGTGATGAAGCGACTGTAGCATCCGTTCCTTGTCTCCCTGCACCACTGGGGGGAGAGGAGGTAGAGAATTAGGAATAAAGCTAAACCCAGGAAGGAGGGAGGAGTTGGAGAAAGTTGGTTTTAAGTTTTGTTTTACTTTGCGTTATTCTAACCTGATTTTGATTGGTTAGGAATTAAACTAATGTCTTCAGGTTGGGTCTGTTTTCCCTGTGACAGTAACTGGTGAGTGACCCCTCCTTGCCCTTATCTCAACTCATGAACCTTTCATTTTATCTCCTCTCCCTTGCACAGTTCAAGAGGTGAGTGATAGGGTGGCTTCGGTGGGTGCCTGGCCTCCAGCCAGGGTCAAACCACCACAGTCAGGAAACAATTCATCTGACTTTTCTGAGTGCCCAATGCTGACACACAATGATTTTTATGCAATACAGTCTGCAAATGAAACCTGAGCTTTCTGACCCAGAAGATTCAACACAAAACTTTAAAAAAATAATTCCACCAAATCCAGTCATGCTCCAGGACAGTGAATCCAGATAGAAAATTTTATAATAATATATACAGTCTTTTTATGGCAATCCATCTGTGATACCAGATTAGCTCAATTTAATTCATCTTTCTGCCATAAGTGTTCCAATGGTGGCTTTGTGTTTGTTTTGAATTTCAGAATAAGTACCAAGGGTGTGCTGCAGACTGTGCCTAAAATAGCATCTGGTTTATAATTACTGTCTGAGACCTGAATTACAAAAACCTGCCGTGCCATGAAAATATATAATTATTGAAAAGATCTTTTATGCATGGTTTGTCGGCATGCTCAACCATCAATTAAATCATTACCACCTAATCCTGCTCATAAATAGAATTTCACAGATTTCCAAATTCCTGAACCTACAAACAATTTTTTTTTCCAAGTGAAAAATTACCCCGTTTATTGAATGCCTAAAGAAAAGCATACTTCTTCTATGGAGATCAGAGCTACCAGCAGAGCCTTTTATCTCTTTTCTTAATGAAAGGATATATAATGCCAAGTTGTTAATTGAGGGGTAAAATTGTCTTGTTTATCCACTGCAGGTAGGTGGGATAAAGGTGAATTCATTCCAAACCTATGTGCAGTGCTGGTTTTTGTAGGGTTCCAACCAAATCCCAGCTGAATCAGCCATCACAACCTCTGTCTGGTAGCACAGCCTTTTTTTTCTCCAGAATTTTGCCCAGACTTTGCAATTTCTACTTTCACTAATTTCTGCAACCAGACATACACATCTGACACTCATAAAACTTTTGAGCCCCATTCTTCATTCTGATATGCTTACCAAGGGAACAGGACAGTAGAGGAGTAACAGAAACACACATCATCTTTGTGCTACCCAGGGCTGTGTGTCAGGCAAACTCAAGGGATTGGTAGATATTTCAAGAGCCTAAAAAATACGCTTGGTGTCTTCTTGATCTCCTTCCACCTACTGACACAATTTCTTTGCCAAGTGTGACAGCTCTAAAACAGCATTTTGCCAGGGATGCTCAATAGGGAGTCAGCAGAGAACTCAGTGTTCTGTTTTGGGGAACTCCTGGAAAGAAACAACAGAGTAGAGTAGGTGGAGAAGGAAATTATTCTTCTCTGATGTGCCTTTTAAGCCTTCATAATATTATCAGTGCCTTGAAGCTGATGGACAAGCTGTGTGATACCTTTATTTGCAAATATTTTCCCTCAAGCTGCAAGTCTCTGACACAAAGACCTCTTTTTCTCCAGTGTAAAGAATTCCTCATGCCTTTACTGATGGCCAAAGGAAGGTATCTATTATCCAACTTCCCTTAGGGTCATTCTACTGACTCCAAATTTGCTGCTATTAGAATGTGGCAAGAAACCTCTCAGAAAACTCACCTATGCAGACATTTTATTAATTCACCTAAGATAACTGCTTTTTGTTCTTATCAACTGTGTGAAAAAGAGAGCCTGCAAAGTCAGCAGGCCAGCTGGTCTGGGTTTTCAGCTGCCTAACCCATGTTGTGTAGCTCAGGGAGGAGAATAAATATAAAGGACAGCCCTGCTGAAGTCACTAAGTTTCTGTTGTCTGGGAGCTGGCAATAATGCTTTATTGTCACAAAGGTTCTTCGACAGAAACCGGGGCCTACATATCTAAAGAAATGGTATTCTGATCCATTCTACTACTTCCATCAAATGCTCTCCAGCAATCTGCATAGGTGCTTGAAAAACACACCTCTCAGTAACAGCAATGTGAACAGAAATCAGTCAGGGATTTACTTCTGAAAGCAGCAGTTAACCAATGCTCACTTACTGCGTATAGCCTGGCCCATGCTAAAAAGAAGTGACAAATCCATTGACAGCTGTGTCCTCAATTAGTAGGAGATCCAAAAAGTTTCAGGACCGTCTCAAACTTCACATGACCATTGTTATTATTCCGTGCTTGTGTCAGGGTAATTCTGAGTGGCCTACCATGCTAGACATGCATACAAAGTAATGCCCCATTTCCAGTAAGTACCAACAATACAGAGACCTCGGGGCTTTGCAGTATTTCTTTGGTCTATCTTTAACTAGTAATCACGACCTATTTTTGGTAGGTAGCCCTATAAACAAATGCTTGTTACTGTTCTTTTTTTTAATTACATTGGCTGTAAATACATTTCCAGCATCTTGGTGTCAGTGATGGACATCACTCCTGGTTATGTAGATGATACTGAACAAATCCAGTCAAGGAAGGTGACTTCCTCCATCATGAATCCTCGTGTCATTCACTGTGTCTCTGAAAAAAAAACCCCTTAGTACATCTTTGAAAGATAAAGGCTTGTGTTTCACTGAACTGGATGAATGACTTCCAGCATTAATTTAGACAAATGAATGCAATCTGATACGAGTATTGTGCCCTCGGTCCCTGACATTTTCTTTTGCACTACATGCTCTGGGCATTCCTTCTGTGTGCCGTGATTTCTGTTCTGGAAATAAAAGCACTTCCTTTAAGCCAATGAAATGAAAAACACAGGACATATCCTGGGAAATATTAAGAAAAAGTGCTGTGTAGATCTATTTCTCATCTCCAAAATAATCTTACTTCATTCATTCTTTTACAAGTAATTTCCTCCTTTTTCTGCCTCTCTTTAACTCCTTTGGCTGCACATACTTAGAAGGTTTTCCCTGGGTATTTATATTTTTCATTAGAAGTGTATTTCTCCTACAGACACATATAATTTATTCAAAATGTCTTCTCTAGCAAAATGTATTTCAAAAGATCAACCATTTTTTTTATCTTCTCAGCAAGAGGTATTATCACCCTTGTTCCTGCCTAATGCATCAGAAAAGGCGCCCCAGAATAACACCTTTATAGGATGAATTTGGAGTGGCTCATTCATACAAATGTGAATATTCATACGCATTCATCTGAATGTGTTTGAAGCTCTAAGCCTTAAATACAACCAGAGGAATGAAGATCAAGGGGAGATCATTTCCAAGTGGCACAGCTGTGAGTCTGCCTTCAGTGTTTCCTGCCACTGCAACTGGACATTAGATGTAATTCTGCAAGTCTCCCTCCGGATCCAAGCCTATCCATGAAAGTTCTTAGGTATTTATACTGAAATCAGAGCCTGTAATGCCTCACAGGTATAAGCTGACATCCACCACTTCAGCTGGAATCCCACAGATGGTTTTGCTTCTGTCAGGATGATGGAGTGGACAGGCTGCCAGTAATGCAACAAGAACACAGGCTTTTATTCCTTCATTTATGACAGCAGTTTCCACAAGTCTAAGACATCAACCTCTGTCTCAATTTCCCTCTTTGCAAATCAGGGTTAAACATTTACTTCTGTAAAATATAGTAAGGTGTGTAAATGACAAGGGCTAGAGTATTTTAATGACAGGTTATTCTATAATTAATTAAAAAATGCTATATTTTTGCTTTATTCATCTAAATTACTCCTTAAACAAGTTCAGAGAAAATGGAGATAGATTCTTAATAACCCATTATTATGCGTTCCCAAGTGTAAACAAGCCACCATTAAATTTCAAAAACCATTTGAAAAGGGAACATTTACAAAACATAATAAACATCATTTAAGACGTTATAGACTTCAAAACTTTGTACAAGTGTGACCATCCAGATTACTGACCATGTCAAAGAACAGTAATAAAAGAAGTCCTAAAAATAGTTGTAGATTATAAAATCAAATGTAGTGTTTTATTAGAGAATTTTTGTCATTTTGTATTTCCTAAGTTAGTTCTTAAGAGAACAGGAGGTATTAACTACCTATAGCCAGATGCTATGAAGAAAATGTGAGCTTCTGATCTCAATCAATAGGCAAAGTCTTTTATAATTAGAGTGGACAGTAGAGAAATCAAAGCTTTGTATAGCCTACAAGTTCTTTTTCAGCTGGGGATTTCAAACCTATCAGCTGCCACCTCCCAAAAGAGTACAAAGCCACTAATTATTGGGTTGGACTATAATGTAATAACAGCTTGTGTGAGGAGAGTGTGGTGGTACTGTCCATGTTTCTGAAGGTTGCAGGGAAGAAATGGGGTGAAATGGAGTAGATGAATCAATGAAAGATGAAAAAAATCCACATTCACAGATCTGTCTGTAACTGGAAATGTCAAACCCATGTTCTGGCTCACGATCAGGTCCAAGGCTGTTTCTGTATTTTGTTTATTGTCTTCTTCATATGAAATATAAGTTGATATCCAGGTCTTCCTCGGATACTGATTCTCCACATAAAGTTTTGGTAAGTCATTTAAAAACTCAGCATCTCACAGATCTTTTGCAAATCTCACACAAATATATTAATAGATAAAAAATATTCAAAACTGCAGCTTTGGATTTAGGTACCTAAATTCCATCCAAATGTCTTCTTCCTGCCTTTAAATCCATTCTGGTTATTAGTGACACAAAATATCACATTTTTTTCATCAGTGTTACATGTTCAGAATTTTTCCTCAAAATCAAGGTTGAATCAAGACACTGGAAAACATCTGAGCTTTCACTTAGTTTCTGAGAAGGCATCTAAAGAAATCTAAATGCTCAGAATCAGAGAATAAATTAACCCCTCTGTATCAGTTACTTTTAGACTTCAAGAGATTTTCATGTGATCTTCACATGATCTATGATTTTTGGATTTGTGTCTCTCTAGTAAATGTTGGCCTTTCTGTTTGCATAGTTTTAAGTGTCTGGTGGGTGTGGAGCTCACATGGCACATTCCATGGTGCTCCTGGCCTGTGCTGTAAACACGTCACACTCATAACTTTGAAACAGTAAGTCAGAAAAAGGCAGAATTAGAGCCCTTCTTCCACGTTTAGCTTTTAGAGACCTTCTGGCCATCTGCTGAGAAACCACAAAGTGTTTCTGACTCCATCTAGTCTCTGAAGGAAGCTTTCCAATATGTTTTCCAGAAGGTCTTTAGACTAACGTGAAGTCTCTGTCTTTCAAACAACTGTTGCTGCTTCCTAACTGGAATGAACAATTCCTGTCACAGATTTACATTATGTTTCAGAGCACTGAGCTTGCATGGTACAGTCCTTCATTTTGCATATAATCTAACATAGGAAGGCATTAGCACAGTCCCTCAGTGACTCATTAAAATATTTTAGTCAAGTTTTAGTGCACTTTTCATGCAAACAATGACTGCACAATGCTATCTCATTATAAAACAGGACCAAATCCCCTCCCCCTAAAAAAACCCAAACCCAAACAACAAAAAAGAAATAATAAATGTTTTAAATAGGCTTCAAATTCTTGAAAGAATAATCTATTTTACCCTCATTTAACTCAGGCATAATCACCTTTCTGGCCTATTCTTGCACTTAACACTCCTGAGAATATTGCCATTCACTACAATGAGGAAAAATAATACCTAGTTCAATATATGTTTCACTTTACAAAATACTAAGTCAACAAGTTGCTGAATATGGTGCCTATCTGTTCATTTGTTTTATACATAGAATACAAGGACCAGAACATCTAGGGCAGACAGAGTTAGGAAATCAACAAGAATGCTGAGCTTCTTTTTGTTCAGTATTAAAACCCCTAAATCCTTGTTGAAGGATATTATTAACTTGTGTAAGCTATCCCTTTTGGAGGGGTATGTTACACTCACAGATGTCAGAATAGCAGCAGAATGACTGGATGGTAGCAAAGGAAAATATTAATAGTTTCTCTTGGATCCATTCTGAACCACAGGAAGTTCCTGCCACCTCACAATTTTAACAATCTACATATAGAAGGTTTGGGTTGGAAGGGTCATCTACATCTTCTATCCCCAACCCCCTGCCCTGGGCAGGGACACCTCCCACCGGACCAGGTTGCCCAAAACCCCATCCAGCTTTGAACACTTTCAGGGATGGAGCAACCACAGCATCTCTGGGCAACCTGTTTCAGTGCCTCACCACCCTCACAGCAAAGAATTCCTTCCTAATATGCAATCTAACCCTACTTTCTTGGACTTTAAAGCCATCTCCCCTTGTCCTATCACCACATACTCTTCTAAAAAGTCCCTCTCCATCTTGTAGCCCCTTTAGGCACTGGAAGGCTGCTCAAAGGTCTCCCCAGAGCCTTCTCTTCTCCAGGCTGAACAGCCCCAAGTCCCTCTATTCTGTTGCCTCAGCCCATCAGAGATTGGAATGACAGTGTTCGACAATGAATTAATAACTTTCCAAAGAGCTTATCATTCATGAGTTAGCAAATGTGACTTACTGTGCAATCCAGTGAAAGCAGCTCAGTTGTTAATGAGGAGCCATTTTACTATTAACTCCTTGGCATTTTCAGACAACTTATACTGCATTCTTATACAAGGGGTGCTGCAGAACCTTCTTGCCCATTTATCCATGGATAAATGGAAATGTTTTGCCCATGTCTTGCCAAGCCAGCACATGGGCACCACTGAAGGAGCAGCAATTAATACTGTTAATGATTCCTCTTACTAGGCCTGTTCTCTTGTTATGAAACCCCTTATCCTGACCTTTCTGCATTGGAAGCCCCCAGGTGAGGAGGCTGAGAATTTATCAGAATTCCTTTCAGAGCAAAATTAACAGGTTTTACTGATTCAGCATGCTTTTCCTTTTGGTGCATAGCTGGGAATACATTTAGGGAAAGAGATGAATGTTACAGCAAGGGCTTAGAACAAGTCCCTTTCTGACAGCAGGCTACAGACACTGAACGTTACTCAATGCTTCGGAAAATCTCATCCCATCTAAGTGAAACCAATGCAAGGGTGTGATTTTAAACAGCTCCCATTGCTCTAGACATCTCACATCTATCGGTCTGTCTGTCTCTATTATATATAAACAGTATTTATTTGATATATTTCCCAGTTATTCAAGATATCACGTATGAAAATATCTAAGTGCTGTGCTTCTGCAACACATGCCATAATAAATACACCCCCAGCTTTTAGCCTTGTTTATTTGCACAAGGCTTTGCTATTAAGGGATTTTATTTTGTTCCCGTGTGCTGTCTCCTCACATCAAAATCAGAATGGTCTTCCCGCTTATCTTATCTTTTCCACATTACTGACAGTCTTTTTAAGTTTGAAGAACATTATCAGAGTAGTAATCAATGTTCTGCTGAAACTACAGGGATTCAACATGTACTCTTAAATCACATTACTCAGAAGCTCTTGCCCACAATTTGGGATAAATGTCTGTGTTTGAGGAAAGAGTATATCACGTTAAATATGCCTGTGATTCTTCATCATAAGGAAAAAAGTTTTACTTCAAATAATGAGTCAGAAAGCAAAGCAGTAAGAGAGCTGGAAAGAAAGAAAAGTAGACAACAGTAAGAGAGATGGAGAGGAGAGGAGTGGAGAATATGACGGGAAAAAATGAGACAGGACTAGAATTAAAGGCAATGATGTAGAAAAAAATCCTGACAGCTTTAATGGGTTGTCAGAGAAGATCTGCAAAGGCTCCAAAACAAATGAAACCAAAAAAAAAAAAAAAAAAAGGAAAGCCACATAAATATATGTAGAAATGAAAATGGAACAAAGTATCTCATCTATTATTTCAGGATGCCAAAATTAAGCTACTCTACCTAAGAAACTAAAATTGAGGTTTATGAAATTCTGCTTTAGTTTATGACATCTGGAGCCTGTATTGTTTCTAAAGATTAACCTTCATCAAAACCTGCAGTCTCTTTCTCCTGGAAAACTCCCTTGGCTTCCATGGGCTCTGATGCTAAGAAACCATAATAATGTTATGCTTTCCATCCTTCTTGGATTCAGTCAAGTTGATTAATTACTTCTTTTAACTACACTACATACAATAAATGTGTGTGCATGTGAGTGCACAGGCACATGTGGCTTCTTATTCTGGTGAACAGGAGGTGTATGTTTTCTTAGTATTCTCAGTTTAGTCAATATATCTACAATACCAAAGAAGAACATTTCAGAAGTGAAAAGTTCAAATCATGAGTCGAGGACTCTGCTGTGGTCCTTAAACCTTGACCTACGTCGCAGTATTTTGGCACCATTAAAGGAATGTGGGATTGACTGGGTCTTCTGATCCTGTATTTCATCCTCAAACATACCAGCAGAAATATACTTGTTTCTTTACCAAGGGGGAGAATACACAATATCTGCTTTTAGGTGCCTCTGTGGTACAGAATAGCCAACCCCAGGCAGGTTTAAATTAGCAGTTGATATTGTAACTAATGAAAAAACAGTATGGCTTATTTTTCATTATCTTTCTAGAGAAATGCAGCTTTAAAAGGCATGATCAGATAAAGTTTAAATGGGAATTAATATATGTCCTAAATGACTGATGCCATGCTAAAAACCTTTCAATATTAGCCCTGCATGTGTATTTGTACTTACAAACACACTGCACCATACTCACTATTGGGAAAAAATTTTCAAGAGTAGCTCTTTTCCCAAAGTAATTGTCACTGGTGAAAAGCCCTAAAAATATATCCATAAAAAGCAATCTGTTTCTCTGAGTTCTGTGTTTTCTTTCCTCCTCTTTTTTTTAATTGATGTCTTTTTATGGAGACTGAATTTTTTTTATGAGTTAATCTATTCCTACTGCTCCTTGACTATCTTTGGTTGCAATCCCTATGTTACATGGTGTTTCTGCATCCATGATTTTATGGGATAGTGGCAATAATATTATGATCCATCAGGGTTTCTGTTTCCAAGTTAACATCCAGATGTTACCACATAACCAAATTTCTCCCATAAACTTCCTCTTACACCTCACATTGACAAGTCTCTTTAAGGTTATTAGTTGGCTAATGGCAATCATATAGATTATCTTATTGCTTTAGTATATGGACAAAAGGAATGGAAAACTAATAAAATAGTGAAGAAAAGAAACTGCAACCCTTTGTTCTCCATTTTCTGCCTTTTTTCTGTTTCCTTCTTTCACAACTCTCCCACCATTAGTCCATACAATGAGGTAAATACTTAAATGCTGCATGTGAAATCTAGAACCTGGATGTTTGTGACAGAAGATCTTTCTGATTTTTGCTTGTATTCAAGCTCTGTAACAAAAAATGACATTTATTTAGACATTACTGACACCAAGTTTTTGTGGTTTGTTTTGACTCTTAACAGCTAAGGCCACCATGGGCTCTGGACAAGTTATAGAAAGACCTCCAGCCCATGAATATTAGCAAATGAGCATTAATTAACTGTTTGTTAGCATTCCATGTAACTTTTTTCTTCCAAAAAAAAGGAGGTTACATTGATATTTAGGATAATGTTGATTTATTCACTATCTCTAACTCGAATCCCATCAATTTATATTTAATTATTGGTCAATGATCATTTCGTCCTTGTGCCCTGCATATGTATGTTTTAGTTGGTATCTAAATTAATTTGAGACATCCCTACTTGGTACAAATATTATTTAAGAAAAAGAGATTTCCATCAACTATTCAGTTTCTATTCATTTCAAATTAAACCTAGAGGGCTCAAAACAATGTAAGAGCCATCCTTGAAATGCTTACTGAAGTCAACATTTCTGTTTCTGAGACAGGACTTTCTCCAAAGAAGTTAAAATTGCCATTAGAAGAGGATTATGCATTCTTGAATGTTTCTCATTTTCACTTTTATTTTATATAGCTTCATTTTTTCTTTCTTTTGAAAACATCTGCTGTGATATAAGGGACAAACCCCAGCATTTCCAGAGACATAGAATCCATTAGGGTCATTAAAAATATCTAAAATGGATATAATTATTGGTTCTGAAAGCAGATTCTCTACTGTTATCTTGCACCATAGGAGAAGTGAGAACAGCCAGAAAGCAGCCTGACTTCTTCTACCAGGTTTTCTGTCTGCAGAGATGAGTCTTTAGGAGGTGTGTAATTAGCATTATGGCTTTTACAATTACCCATCTGACAAATAGTGTGCAATCCCCTTGTTCTCTCTGAGCTTCTTAGGAGGCCCAAAAGCTCCTAAAGCAAGTCATGCTTTACGTTTTTGATAAAACCAAAAGCTGAAGCCTTAGCTGTGAATGCTCCTCATCTAAAGGAAGATTTCAGAGATGGAGATGTCAAATATAAGAAATGTTTTTAGTAATAAGTAAGGCATATGAACAAATCACGATTAGATGAAATAAATCATCCAGGAGTCTCAAGCAGGGTCTGTTATTATATGTTTGCAATATTCCTAGAACATTAGAGCTCACCTCTTTGTTGATATCCAATGTAAACAGTAAGTAAATAACACCAAGGCTGTTGCTACTAGATTTTGGAGAAAGCAATGTCATTATGAAGGGTTTGCATGTTCTTCCTTATTACTGCTGGTGAAAAAAAAAAAAAAAAACAAATCAAAAAAGGCTACAATAAACACGTTTCAAGCCAATACTTTCCTCTCCTGCCAACTGCTAACAACTAGTTTGTGTTCAGTTTTGTGGCAATGTACGCATTTATAACTGTGCTATTTGTGCAAATAAAAACCACAAGCAAGTTGTTTACCTGCTTTAATGGAAGCGACTGAATGGCTGAATCAATTGGCATTTAGGCATCCACAATGCATGTCTAGTCCTGCTTTCCAATATACTTCTTTGGGACTGGAACAGGAGGCTGAAATTTCTTATTAGTCCAAGGCAGAATATAGACTGGCAGTTTGTTATTACCAAGCTGCCACTGGGAAATGAATTATTACTATAGCACAGCAGGGGCAAGGGGGTTGTTTGTATATTTCCCATAAAAACCAATTACAAATTCTTTATAGATGTGATCATTACTGGATGATTACTCTGGACAAACACCTTGTACTTTCTAAACTGCCTGGGAACTGACTTTTCGGTACAGGCAGCTGAAGTGTGTTATTTTTGGTCAAGGTCACACAGCAGTTTTGCTGTTGCTTGATTTATTAAAGATTAATTGAAACAATAGGAAATGTTCTTAAAAATGCTCCTCACTGATGCATCTAAACACACCACAATAGCATCAGGATTAGTCATCACCATGCTGGTCTCATATTTCTCAAGGAGAGGGTGAAGAACCAGAATGGGACACTGAGAGGACAGACTTCAATTTGATAAATCATCTAAATAAATGTTTACTTTTAAGCCTGTCATCAGGTAGAGTTTTGCTGTCATAAAACTTTGAACTCAAATGTTTGAAGGCAAAAAATCTTATCAGTAAAGTAAGAATTATTTTTTAAAAATTAATTTATACCTTATTGAAAAATACCATAAATCTGTAGAAATAGGTTTGGAGGGGACCCCAATAGGTTAAATAGATCTGTTAAGCATCCTCATTTATACAAGAGAATCAACCATATCTAAAACATCCTTGACAGAACTGCTCACAGGTCTCACTGCCATTGCTTCCCCAAACTCAGTATTGAATTCAAGAGAGTCCTCCTGAGAGCTCCAGAACCTTTACAAGACTGAGAGTCACTCAGTTATCCTCCTTTATTCAGTTCACTGTCCCTTCCAGAAGACCACACACAGAAGACAAAATCCTTTCCAATCCCTTCCAGTTTCCACAGTAGTTGTGTTGGCAGAAATTTTAGCTGTGAGGTAAAAGCACAGGTAGGAACAGCTGGCCAAAATCTCCCCATCCAGGTCTCTGTCAAACGTGAAGAAATACAAATATGTAGCCCCAGCAAAAATACTGTGTTGACAAAAACAAGCAGGAAGCCAGAAGTGAAACTGCTGAGTAGGTCTTTAGAATGACTGCAACTACAAGAGCTGTGCAGGTGACTGAAATGGCCTCAGAGTCTTGGTATTATTCATATAAATAAACACTAATGGGCAAGAACTGATGATGGCAAAACATTTCCGGAAAGCAAATCGGTTAATATTCTCTAAGAGTGAAAAGCTTTGAGCTATAATTCATCTCTTTTCAAAAGTGCAGATGTTGCAGGGTTTCAGAAAAACAAATCATTAGTGCTACCTGTAGATGCAGGAGCAGAGTTACAGAGGTGAAAGGAGTTGTTTGCAGTTATCTGAAGAGTTTATTTGAAAGGCAAATGCATGCTCTAGGTGTTCACATCCTGAATATGCCATCCTGAACAGCAGAGAGAGCTTTCGCAGGCTCCTGTTCACTCCCAGTACCTTGGGTTCCCTTTTCAGTTCCAGTATCTTCATCCTAATTGTGCACCAGTATATAGTCAGTGAAACAGCCAAGCACCAATCATAAGATATGGATTGAAAAACTAAAGCCAAAAAGAACAGGTTCTGTCCTGCTCAGCTTTGGTATCGATGCCAATCCATATCACAGCAGTGATGCCTCTGCGACATCAACATGAACCTTGCACCCAAACTAAGGGCACTTAGACTCTGCTGGATTGCCACTACAGTAATGGAAGAAAAGGAGACATCATTTTCTTTGTTATCAAGTAAGTGTTTTGCAAGGTAGAAATAAAATGTAATGACCACTTAGTTATCAAAATCTCATTCAGATCAGAAATCACCACTGTAACATCCACACTAAGGGAAATACTGCAAAAGGAAAAGCTGCTGACTATTTAAATTGTCCAGCATCAGGTTTTCCTTATACCTGACAGCATATGAAATATGATGCAGAAACACTTTTCTGAATAAAGAGTAAAGAACAGTTGCCATGGAGATATCATGAGTTCCCTTGGGGCTTGAGGAACACAATTAGCCTACGGGATGGTTTTCAAACACTTTAATTTGAACCTTTTGGAGTTTCAGCAACGTAGTGATCTGATGAAACAATGAGTCATGCTGTCTGTATTTTTTCAGCCAGTAGATATTACTGTGCTTACAAAAGTAACAAGCATGGAGGAATAGCTTTCATTCTGATATTTTTAAACTGAAGTTATAGAAAGGAAACCTTCTGTAAGGTTAAAAGCTTTCACTTTTTAACACTAGATTAAAAAATACAAGTAATCTCATCTAATTGACACAGGAATCTCCTTTTTTCTCTCTTCTTTCTGGTTTTGCAACCATACAAATTAATTTTTCTTTTACATAAATGGCTTCTAGCAAAAAAAGAAAAGAAAAAAGGTATTTCCAGTCTGTGAATCACAATCCTTGTTCAACAGGATACAACAAAGGGAAATAGAAATCATGAGTTCTGAAAAACTGTCTCTAAATTCCACATGCTAAAGACTTTATTCTTTAAAAATGTGTGAAACTTTCATGGCTGTGAAACTTAGTGACTTTGTTTTATTTTTAAAAAAAAGAGAGATTGGACTAGATGATCTCAAGAGGTCCTTTCCAACCTCAATGCCCCTGTGATTCCATTCATGTAAATAATCTGACACCATGTCACCTGCACCCAAATTCAGTAAGTTCACAAGCACACATACACATAGGGGGAAGCAAATGATGGGAAGTAAGTTTAAACCAGTACTCCAACAAGCTGCCTTGTCAGACTGACCTTGAATGTTGGGGATGTGCTTTCCTCAGATCTTCTGACAACTGCAAATCTAACTGTGAATGCATTTACTCACCTGCTAAAATTCTGTGCAACTTTTAACATTCAGACACAATTCTCCCCTCTACCATCTTGGTTGTGTCACATCTTCTGTTAAATTTCTGTCCCTTACACTGGCCACTGTCAGGTGTGTAAAAGGACTGTAATTCTCCAAGCTCAGGATGTGGCTGGAGAGGACTACAGCAGCACAAGAGTTCTCACCTTGCACAGCCTTCTCACATGAAGGTGCAGTGGAATAACATCAGGATGAAGATGCTGAAGAGATAATAGCACTAGTTCTACGACTGCTGTTGCCTCAACTTGCATCTCAAAATGAGCAAAGGTCCTAAGCACACCGGGACATTGTACATGGAGACCAATGGGTCAGACTGTCTCAGTATTTGAAACTGAGTGAGACTGGAGGGTAACAGGCTGGTCTCGTCAAGGTTGTTTTGCTTTGGCCTATGCTGGCAATGAAAAGCTCTCCCTGGTCACATCCCCTCACAGCTCTGCCATTCATAATTTAATGCTTCAGAAAAAGGGGATTTTGTAAGCACAGGAGCTTTGGTCTGCATAGCATTAACAAGGCTCAATAGAGCAAAAGCTACTGTCAAAGACCTGACACCTACAATCTTTGACTGTCATTTGAGTCTTGTTCTTCATAACACAGTTTAGATTCACTTTGCGCCTGTGTATCACCATATAGAAAGTGCTATAACATGTAGAATTATGTTCAAATGTATTCCTATTTATTTTCCATTTCTGCAGACAGAGGAGACCATTAGCTGATGTAGACAACAACATAAAAACACCAGCAAACAAACAAGTAATTAACATTAAATCTGATCAATTAAACTATCTGTAAAATGTTAGGTACAAGAGAAATGCACAGCTGGCGAAGCATTATTAGTATTTGTGGTAGCAGCCCTATACTGAGTATAAATGAAAGATTTGGTGGTATATACTAACAAAAGTTAGAGCAGAAAAGCATAAACAATGGTAACACGCCTGGGTTGAGAGAGCAATAAACATCTGACTCTATTACTTTATTAATGCTATGTTCATTCAAAGCATCTTATAAATGATCTTTTTTAGGACAGATTTTCTCATTTTAAAACAAAGCCTTTTGAAAAACACAGACTTAAAGAGGCAGAACAATGTGATTCATTTAAATACAAAATTATCTTCGACTACCTTCCAATTTTTGTTATAGGAAAATAATCAGGTGCAGAGCAAGCACTAAAATCTTGGGTGCCACTCACATGATTTTGAATTGCATCTTTAAATATAGCAGCTCTGCCTCCATTGCTGTCCTGTAGTGTCTCTCTGGTTTCAGCCTCCCACAGATGATGCCAAGGAATTGAGCT
>JAWWMO010000174.1:6283712-6340246 GCA_035047845.1 Dendrocincla fuliginosa
AGCAATAAACATCTGACTCTATTACTTTATTAATGCTATGTTCATTCAAAGCATCTTATAAATGATCTTTTTTAGGATAGATTTTCTCATTTTTAAACAAAGCCTTTTGAAAAACACCGACTTAAAGAGACAGAACAATGCGATTCATTTAAATACAAAATTATCTTCGACTACCTTCCGATTTTTGTTATAGGAAAATAATCAGGTGCAGACCAAGCACTAAAATCGTGGGTGCCACTCACATGATTTTGAATTACATCTTTAAATATGGCAGCTCTGCCTCCATTGCTGTCCTGTAGTGTCTCTCTGGTTTCAGCCTCCCACAGATGATGCCAAGGAATTGAGCTCTTGGCAATTGCCCAGCATCAAAGAGCAGATCCTCATTTCTGCATTGAGATCACAGCAGGATCACCTTCTCCACAAACATCCTTGGGAATGAAAAGCAAGCAGTCAAAAAGGACCACCATAGAGGGACTTGGATTAAGACATTTGCTTTTATTTAAAGTTTCAGTGAAGCAAACAGTAGTTTTCCTCAGCTATTATCCCAAGTCAGCTCTCATTAGAAAGAGTAATCAACGATTTGTGCAGAGGAGGATATTTCCATCAGATAGACACCCTGTTTCTGATCTGACAGTACTCTCTGCTTGATTATACAGACTGAATCTGAATTCTGAATTCCTGAAGCCTTTATGCCTTCTATGAATGCATCTTTCCTTCATTAACAGGTGCATGGAAATCATTCTAATAACTTTTTAACCTACATCTCTGTGTTGAGGAGCAGATCTAATGAGGTATTATTATTAGCAAGGTCTTTGGAAAGAATATATGCTTCCAAACAGAAACCTCAAGAGATTAATCACTCAGGCTAAAAGCTGTTATGTGCTTTTAACACTCCAGATGAAATGAGCAGTTCCTGATTCTTAGATCTACCAAAAATCTTTGTATTTTTAATAATTTACACCTTCCTTTAATCGTCTGAACCTGTTTCTCAAAGGAAGCCAATTAGCTTCAATACATCATTGCCTATCATTTAATATAAATAAAAGAAACACATACTTCTTGATAGGTTTTCAATGTAATGGCAACTCCATCTCATTTTCCCCCTTCTTTTCTTTAAAACAAGCTAATAGGTCATATTGGCGACTAACGCTCTGATTTGCATATGCAAAGAACAGGTCTCCAAAATTAATTCTGATTAGAAGAAATACAGATAAACTTTCTATTTGTGCACTGGAAAAATGTCATGTAACAAAGTGCTTTGAGATTCTACGCAGAAAAACAGCACTAATTTTACTATAATTAACTTTGCAGCACAAATATAATCTCAGAAGATGATTAGTAATGGTGCTACATGATTGTTTGTTTAACAGTGAAAATTATTTAAAACCAGAAAATAATTAACCACACACATTAGAGTGTGTGTTATAAAACAGTCTGTCTTTACTCCGTGCTGCTGTGACTTCTGGTACCCCAAATGGCTGCTTATAGTTGCACTGAATTCAGTGGTGACAACCCCAATTATGCCAAAGTCTGCAGTATAAACATTATTCTACTTGTTCAGAGAAGCTGAAGAAAGTGACAGCAAGGTAGCAAATAGGTAATAAACAGTTCAGAAATCCAGGAGAGTAGAGCTTTATGAAAAATTCAGTAAAGAGTAAAAATATACCTCATAATGATCACTACTCGCTGCTTCCCTCTCCATATCAGACATGTGTGGAATGTCAGAGAGCAAATATTTTACCCTTTGAGAGGAAAGTTCTGATCAAAACAAATTTCCTCAAGGAAAGCCCAGTACTCTGACACCAAAGCTATAAACCAGTACATTTGCCATCCTGAAGGAATAATATTTCTTGAAATATAATTCGTGAAACATACTAAACAGATATGCTGGAACAGAACTGTGGCTTTAACACTGGGAACAGTAATTTAGGTGTCCTCTTTAATGGAAGTGTCATCTTGTCTAAACTGACATATGTTCCAAGTTAATTTATTTTAAAATACACTTTTTCTTCTCTTAACAGTTAGACAAGAGAGCTGCCTTCCTCCTTAGTCTATTGAACTCATAAGAGTTTTTTGCTTTCAAACAGAATTTCTTGTGTGGGACTTTTTAAAAAAGACTTCCTGAAAATATTGCAATGGTCCTAAAAGAAGTTTTCATGCAATTGAATGATGAAAGATTAGGTCTGTCTTCTATTAATCACTTCTCTGCCACAGCTACAACCATTCAACCACATAGCACAATTCTGTAACCTATGAAAGCATATATATTAAATATATATCCCACTTATTTTCTAGTCTTTGGGAAAATCAAAAAAGAAAGGCATCATAAGTTGAGAAAGAGAAAATTAATTGGAAAGTATTAAAACTCCTACTAATGTTGGACAGGGTCAGGACTGTAATTTTAATGGGTGATCCAGTCATACAGTATGATTTAAAAAACAGTTTTTCTACTTTGGTAACAATATTTTTCTTCACAGTGCCCTTCACAGTTCAAGACATTCTGTAACTCTACTAAAATTTCACATATGAGTGAAAACTTGACTCTGAGACATGTTATTTGCTACACTCAAACCACAGAATACTTAAATTCTGGAATGTGACAATCCATCAGCTTTACTTATCAGTTAATACAATTTTTCAAAAGTATTATTAAAATTCTTTTGCACATTTGTAATTTACTTCTGTTTGACTATGTTTTTGATAAAATAGAAAACTGTGTGTCTGGTAGTATTAGAATGTGAATTAAAAGGTAATTTTGAATCCTTTCTAAGATGTAGTTACTAAGTTATTACACTTAGTCATCTATGATACCAGCAGTGATGAAGAGTGTCAGATAATTCAAAAGTGCATTTATGGCATTCACATCTTATTTTCATGTGTCTTCCTCTATTAAAGCCTTGATCCCAAATTTACATCTCTGAAATTTTGAAACGACAATTTGTGAATCGAAACAGAAAATAATGTACAAAGAGAACACAGAAAGGAAGCATTAAAAAAACTTAATTTCACAAAAATGACATTCTGATTGAAGTGAAATAAAAACCAAAACCTGCAAATTCTATCAGTAATTAATTTTTGATTACAGCCCAGTTCTTACAATACAGTAATAATAACTAAATAAATAGAAGTCCTTTTTCACTATGACTGCTCATCACTTACCAAATGTATTTCTTGCTAATAAATTAAGCACACAGTACTTCTTGATTTTTCAATGATTCTGTGATTATCTTGACCTATTCTTTTGGTAGGACCATATCAGATTTTGGTAACAGGACTTAAATTTCAAGGACCATGATGAGTATGAAAATCTGTTTTATGTATCAGCATATATATGTGCAACCAACAAGTTTTATCAAAGCATAGGCAGAGCTGGGAGGCAAGAATTCAGGTTTTTCATCTTCCACAGGCTGGTTAATAACCAGTAATCTTGAGCAATGTGTCTTTACTGAGCAAGACACCACCCAGCACAGAAAGTGCACGTGTAACTACATCTGCCATCCCCCAGGTCTTTCACCATTCTCAGTGCCACGGACTCACAGTTTATTCCTTTCCTGCAAAGCTTCATTGCAGAATCTCAGCCTAAAATAAAAGCACTAATAATGGTGTCAACCAAGTGCAAAACAACACAGGAGGACTTCTGTGAGTTTATAAAAGATCTGAAACAAAAAGTGTAAGAGACGTGCCCTATTCAGCTCAGTAATCCTTACTGAAGAACACTACAGTGGAAAAGAACTACCTCTGACTGCTTAGGAACTGCCAGATGTCATTCATGTACCTTCAACTGAACTCGACATTCTGAACACGTTCTGTGGGCATCATTAAAAATGTGCTGAGATGAATGGGAGTCTTGCAACACCGTGCAAGTTCCAGCTCAATGTGCCTAGTGGAAAACAGCTAAGTGTGGATGAAAATCTGAATTATTTAAATGCTGTGCCCCATCAAACAACAGCACTTGTACAAACAGTTGCCTCTGCATAGAATGTTCTACAGAATATTACCTTATCAGAGGGTTGCCCTGACCATGACAAAGCTGGTCTCTCTGATTTTAACACGCCAGGACTTCTTGGGTAGGAACAACTCAGCACCATGCACGACCAGAAGTGTTGTCCTGTGGCAGCATTGTCATCAGCTTCAGCTGCTTTTGAAAACTGTGTTTCAATACTCTTTCAAAAACTCTGTTCTAGTAGCAGAAAATACTAATTGAATAAACTCAAGGTAAAGCCTCAAAATACACTTAAACACAAGACATTGTCTATAATGACTGCAAGGAATTGCAAGTAAAAATTTCATGGAAAAAGAGCATAGATGAGAAACAAAACCTGCTGCGTTTTTTGAAACAAGCACACAGGATGGATCACTGTGCTTCAGGGAGTCAAATGGGATCTCCAGCTCTTCCACAGTCCCCAGGTTGTGCACCTGGATATCAGAAACCAAAAAAAGGCACGTGAAAGCACATGGGATATGTACTAACATTCCTTCAGTTTCATTTGTTTTAACATTTTCAGGCAAGTGAATGAAACCTGAGAATAGATCTTAGAACATAACAAGCCATAGTTTCGAGTGACAGTCTTTAGAATTAGAAATAAAATTGTGTTCTCTCACAAAGGTTATCCATTGTTTAACCATCACCAACAAAAGTTTTGAAACAGAAACCCCCTGAAGTAAGGCACCAGCTATGCCACTGGTCTAATTTGGGCAACAATGACTGTCAGAGAAGTACAAACAAAAAATGCCCCAAACTGAATCTTCAAAGTAAGATTGCTAATTAGAAAACAATGGAAGCCATAGCAAAAGCATTAAAAAATTACGATGTAGCCTGCTGACTTACCAACAGACCTGATCTTAAATCATACCAAGCTGATTGCTAGACTTTGTGGCAGATAATGTAACAGATGAGAGAAATGCTAAGAAATTGCTCTGTAACAAGTAGATCAAGAGCTCTGTAGACTAATTCTTCATTAGAGGCCTCCTCAAAGAATTATCCCTCTGTGTTTCTGCTGAAGTCAAGTTTCTCGACGATGCTTTGACAGTGCTCCCTGGAAGAAACATGGGAATTTGCATGCTCTGTGGGAACTTACCACATCAGTGAGAAAATCCTGTTCTGAAAACTTTAATCTGTCTCCTTGAGTGACAGTCATACTACTAAGCTATCATCTGCAAACCAGCTTACTGGTGTTCACAGTCTTTCCCTTTGGGTTTGTCACAAGGGGCTGCCAGCTGTGAAGGGCTTCTACATCCCTCTTCCCGATGATTCCCCACACACTCCCTGCCCCTCCACAGAACAATGTGTTTGTAACAGATTTGGCTGGCCCCAGCTTCTAGCTCCATCCCAGGGTATTCCCTGAAGAGCACACACACCATCACAGAGCTCGCTCGCTGCTTTTGGAAGAACCCAGGAGTGTTTGCCAGAGACATTCGTGCTTTGCCATGCACAAATGAGGGACTGCTGTAAAAACCAAGGAGCTGCTTCATGAATAAATTTATAGAAAGCTTTGGAAACAATGGTGACTCTACACTCAAATCCAAAAATTACAGGCCTCCTGTGAGATAACTGTGACCACCACCAGTCCCTCAGTTCTTTTTCTTTCTTTTCTTTTTGTCTTGTTTGTTTGTTTCTTTGGTCGAGGTTTTGTTAAATACGACACCAAGGGAGGAGTGAATTTAGTGCTTGAGCCTCGTTGATCAGACTGTGAAACTCTGAAGTTATATTAGCCATGTTATATAAATTATGATAATATTATAATACATTAATATACTATTATTATATTATTAGGCACATGATGTACAATCCTCCTGAAGCATACCAAATGTATAGGTCAGAAAAAAAAAAGTCAGGATAGAAATCTTGTCGGTTTTGGGCTTTTCCCCTGAAGTGCGTAATGGTGTTGTACTGATAATCATTAGAACTCTGCTGAAAGTGGATTCAATATTCTAAATAATGAATAGAGGCTTCTTGGCCATTACACCTAAAATTGATTTTTTTTAGCTTGGAGCTTTTTAACAATGTTGCTTTACATTTGCAGTTCTAGTAAATATTTTTATATATTTTTGAAATATTCTGCTTCAAACAAAATGTGTTGGAGAGAGTTGCAATCTAAGATATCTCTTTTATGGGATGACAAGGTACTTTAGTTCAATAATATACTGGTTATTCCTTCAGATGAAGAGAAAAGGTTGGACTTTATTTTGTTTCTGCTGCATTTTTGTATAAAATATTGCAATAATCTATTCGGAAAATCTACTGACTGAAATAAAACCATACCATTGTAATTATGTTGCCATATTCTAAATCAAATTATAACATCTGGTGTGAAACACAATACTTATATAAGAGAGGACCTAGAACAGTAGAGGGAGATCTTTGCGTTTTTCCAGTGTGTATGTTGACTTCCCACTGACTGCAATTGTAGTTATTTACAGGTATTGGAGGAAGTAACAGAGACACAGTGGGTCATAGACATAAAACTAGAGTTTTTCCAGAGCACAGACAGACAGAGACACACACTATGGTGAATCATTAGGGATTTGATCTACAGCCTCCTTTACTATTTCACACATGAACCTTCCTCCTGCAAGTTGTTCAGCCAGAAAGCGAGCAACAGCAGGACATGAAAAGTTTTGCTCTGTAAGGTAAACATCTTTGAATTAAACACCTCCAGAAAGCTCTTAAACCTGTCTGAGAACAACAGGATTCTCCCAGCTCAAAGAAACCCCCAGAAGATACAAAAATGGCTGGGAAAAGTTCAAGACAGTGATTAGTACACAAAGTAAGAACAGGGTAAAGTATTTGGAGCCAGGAATGGAGCAAACATTGACAGTTCTCCCTAAACCAATGCTTTGGAGGCTGTGCTTATGGATACCTTTAATTCCAGCTCATGTTAACCAGGTGCTGCTGGGTTTAGTCTTCAAAAGAAGTTCTGAGTTCTCCTCAGAAAATGCAACACAGATAATCCCAAAGCCTACTTCCTTTTCTTCCAGATGCAGTTTAAGCTGTCTCAAGCTTTGCCACAGATTAAGTACTTATATATACGATTAGACCTTTCAATCTCTACTCAAATTTCTTTGTCCTTAATACTTTCCTTGCAAGTTATATTGCTATTCTCTCAGGGTGGTTGTGCAGTGTTATTGAAATGTGTGTCTCACAGAGCAATTTAGCCTGATCTACCTTTTGACGCTGCTCTAATAGTTTTAGTCCCTCATCTGCAATTTAATCATATCCACACCGTTTAAAAAGACAGGAATTCTATGCCTCTCTTATGCGAGTCTTTTCTATGCTGTAATCCCTGCTGATATTTTACAAATTAATCTCCCCCAGGCTGATGGAATGCGAAAGAAAACCACAGTTATCTGTGCAGAAAATATTATTACTCTTCTATACATTCATTTCTCTTTCAAACAAAAGACAACAAGACTTTATCTCGGTACGACAATATTATCATCCTTTAGTTATTTGATTCAATTTAATGTAAAGCATTCCAAATCATTTCAGACTTGGATACTGAGATTTCACATGATGTTAAATTACTGCTAATCATGACTCCTTTGAAGCAGAAACCTTCTCCTTCCATCTTTTTGTGTGGTTCTAGGAGAAGAACATACATGGTCCAATTTTTCTAGCTCAGAATAAGTCAGATTAACAAATTTCTCCTCACTTTCAGCCGAGCAGGCAGGGAAGACTCACAGTTTTCCCACAGTTATACAGAAAGTCCATCATATGATGAGGATTTCAATGAGCATGGACAATTGGGGCGGACAACCCTTTCAATCAGGACAATTGGGCTGGACGACCCTTTCTCTTCATCTGTTCCCTTGCAGGAGGGAATGCTCAAGCCACGGATGTCTGCACAAGATGATTCTCCTCATCCCTTTTCAGAGTTCTCCTTCAAACTCATTTCAAAGAATAAGGAGCCTAATGAGACTGCCAAGCCACACTTTGCCTCTTTCTCTTTGAAACAAACAATGCTGTGTCCCAAGTTCTACAGGCAAACTGAGCATAACTGGGGAAAAACCAAACCAGAAACCAAAACCCCACAATCAGAATTCTTGGGTGTCACCTTCTGAAGTGTTCAGTTTAAAACCACACTTATGAAATAACTCAGCCTGTCTCCTGAAAATGGATTTCATCTCTTAGTTAAAAATTTAGGTAAAGTAATACTTTCTTTCTTAACTCAAATATTATCTTTTCAATCTAAAGCACATAAATTCTACTTAAAATAACTTTTATATCCCAAAGAACATGAACAAGATGTTATGAGTAATGAAATGGCCTAAAGCAACCAGAAAAAGGACGCATGAGAAATGTATTGCTTCCCTCAAAAATGCTCCAAATTTTATTTGTATCTACAGCTCTTTCACAGAATAAATTCATTGCCCACAGTGATCTTTTCTCCCCCATCAGAAGTTATCTATTGAATTTTAAGGGTTCATGTAATGCATCTTCCATCATTTTCCATGAAAAGTTGCTCCACAAGTCTAATAGCTGAAGATCCAGAAAACACATCCAAGTTCAGAATGCTCTGAACTTGGTGCCTGCTCACATAACTTAGTAATTATCCTTTTTCTGAAGTTTAATCCTCAAATGAACTTATATGTGGCCTCAGTCCCATTAGAGTGTTGAAACAAACCTTAAAAAGATGACAGGAGATGACAGGCAACATATTTCTTTTCACAGAGAAATATTGTATGAATTATTAATCTGACCCAGAAAAGATCATAATCAAAGACTAGCAGGGGCCCCTTGAGCACTGTTAGTGCATAATTCCACCCTCTGAACCTTGAAAGCAGAGGGAATTGATATGGGAAGGAGCAGAGCAATAAAGCCAAAGTGTATGGCACTGAGAGAAATTTTAAAGGAGAGTTGTAACACCTACTGTACTCTTCCTTATATATAAGGATGTCTTTTCAATTATTCTTCTATTAGCATTTCTTTTTAAAAACAGAGGGAGATACTTATAATCACTTAAAAACACCACTGAGCAATTGCATATCTTTGAGGAACACGGAACCCAAAGAAAGTGCACCAGCAGAATTTGACATGTATTTCTTAATTACAGAACAAGTTTTTAAGAAAACAGTTACAGCCACGTAAAAGAAAGACACCAAGAGGATCTTAGCTTTATTCAGTGCTGAACACCATTAACACTGTGGACATTCTCAGGGATGGAAACTGCTTTTGAGTGAGTAAAAACTAAGAAAAGAGGCAACCGAAGATTTTAGCTCAAGCATATTCAACAGCTGTAGTGAAGTTGTATCTACATCTGCCTGCTGCAAAAATAAAATGTTGATATGAGTTGCTACTGCATTTCTATTCCTCCTGGGAAACATCTATCTTTGATTACTATCTCTATAAAATAATCAGAGAACTCACCTAAACTAATCCTGAGTTTCTGATCTTGCTCACCTGTTCTTAACATGGCAGATCCTGCTAATAGAGGACAATCAAAAATGCATCAAGTCCTACTGATTGCATGTACAAGTAAGCAGAAGAGAGCAAAAGCAGGACACTGTATTCTAGACCTTACAATGCTTGACAGATCTGCAGCACATGTACTAAATGAATTATTTCATCAGCTGCCTAAGTGCACGACATGCTATCTATAGCATCTCGGATGGGCAGAAACAAACAAAACAAAAGGCATCTTTATCTACTTTCTCCAGAGTATTACCATTCTTACACATGACCCCTATCAGTCCAGAGCAGGGCTGATGGTGCCTTGTAGTGCGTTTGCTCAAAGCACACACGAGCTGCCAGCTGCCTGCTCATCCAAACATGAACATCCAGTATCATGGAAAACATTTGGAAAACTGTTGCCAAAGAAACGTGTTTATATCTCAGCTGAGGAAGTCATGTAAGGCCAATCTCTTATCCCAGCAGGCCTAAGATCTACAAAATTGTCTGAAGTTCTAATGAAATATGAAACTTCTGCTGGTTACTCCTGCTCCCCTGGGATACACAGAGAGCATAACACTTCCAGAACCCCCAGGCTAGCTCAGTCTGATATACATTATTGTTATTTATACAACAGATATAGGATTAATTATTTACAGGATTTATTTAGTCAGGTACACACTCTCTCATCTTTAAAATAAGCTTCCCATTTAATTAATTGTTTTCAACCACATGCTTCCCCATAACCAGATTTTGAAAAGCAAATTTTGCTCTGTAAGCTCAACAACAAAAAGCAGAGGTATGTATGTAACAAGGCTGAAGCCCTCATTGTCCAGAGCATGGAAAAATCTTATGAGCCTCTAAGTGAATAAAACACAAATTACTAGAGAACATTTCAGAGCAGACAGCAGTTTTGAGTCAGCCAAAACTTAGACACCTCAGTAGTCACTGCATTTTTTGTGTGTACCTCAATCATCCCCATATTATGTGTGGTTTCGACCTGGAACATATCAGAGGGTGCACTTATCCTTATTCCAGTAGTTTCTGAGCACTTCACAACCCTTTTTGGTTGTCATTTTCTAAGGAAGTACTTTCACAGAGGGCAAGAGGCTCAAAGGAACAGAAACTTAGTGCAAGTACATCCCTGTCTTCTTGAAAGTGGTTTCTCCACTTTTCCACTTTTCAGACCTGCAGCATTAAAAAAACGCAGCACACCAAGAGTGCAGCATCCATGTGAGCAAGGCTTTCATTTTCCTCTCCTAATCACTTTTTCATAAATGGTACCAGAAACTTTTTAGAAGACAGGATTCATGAACAGATGCAGAGGGTGACTGTTTCCTGGATATTTTTAATTTACTTGCTGCAGGCTGTCATCAATGTTGTTGTTGTTTTAATTGCTTAGGAATGCTCCACACAATCACAAGGACTGATACTGGAAGGTGCTGACTGGTCCAGATCCAACCCATCACAAAAGTGCCAGTAGGTCTTCATACAGTCTGCTGCTACAAAATGTGTGCTCAGCTGGCACAAAATCGTTTAGCATCCTACAAAACTCATCCCTCGTGTTTAAAATTTCTGTATGGACATTTATTTCTGATACAGAAGTCTCAGTTTGGTAGGAAAAGAAAACTGACCTAGATAAGACACCAACCTGAACATTCCTGGCACACAGTTCCTGTGCAAACCTTCCTTCCCAGGCCTTGCACAGCCTCTCTGTCTGACAGTCACTGCTATTTAGTAGAGTTATTAAATGCTGCAAATTGGAGTTCCAGTCCCAGACACTGATTTCCAAAAGGGTTTTGCATAGAACTGACTCTCGGCCATATTATGAGGTTTATTCCCCAAGATTGTTCTGACATAAAAGGAAATTATTTTTAAAGGAATCTGCAGCAGATTATATATAGAGACAACACAGCAACAAATGCAAATTAAAAATTTGGAGGAATAGTCCTTGCAGAGGTTTAGAAATTCTAATATAACTATCACTTCTAGCATATTTAGACAGGGGTAACAAACACTAAGCTAAAAATCATTGCTGTTGATTGCAACAGGTTCAATAGCCATTGTAAAGCTAAATATCCCAGCATCTTTACAGTCTCCAAAATATTCAGACACCATATGAATTCCAGTGATTACATAAAGCATTCTTTAAATTTGGAATCAAAATCATCTGGGCACTTATCCCTGAAGTATCTAAATATAAGTTTCCAGTGAGTACAAGAAGCATTCCAGGCAAGGCAGGGGAATTGGCTACCCTGGCTTTATAATCTAACTGTAATAACTTTTGGATCCCACTTTATTATTTCAGATATCAAACATTATTTTATTACACAGGCTCACTTCAGCTATCCCTGCCATTCTGGTGGAGCTCAGGCCAGCTCCAGGACAGGTCTGCAATCACAGTTACAGCTGCCTCAGGCCTCTCAGGCATGTGTTGAACACAAACCTCAGTATTCTCTGAAGGTGCACAGCTCAAAGTCCCAAGAGGCCATCTGTCATGCCTCCCTAATCAAGGCTGTCACCTTCCATCTCATCTCAAGAAGGCTTCTAAAAGCCACCGTTTGTTAGCTTTTCTGCAAAATACTCAGAAACCACTTTGAACCTCAGACCTTGTTTCCTGCACCCAATTCCAAATTCAATTTCCCTTAGCTTTGCCCAGATGGACACGTGCAAACATAGCTGCTCCTAAGCTTTTTCTTCCACAGCCTTTGGGAGAAAAGGCTTACGTTCTCTTACTATCACTTTCAGCAATCAGCTAATTGATTTTAGGAGCAGCTCTTCTAATAGCAATCTGCTACCAATCTCTTCCAGGGCATCTAAGAAACCCAGCGTGACTGAATAGTGCCATAATTTAATTACCTGTTTTCTGCAGCACAGAGCCAAACACAGGCAGAGGCAATACCGCTGTTTGCTTTCCTGCAGTCACTCACTAAACTAACCTTCTCAGTTTTCAAGTGTTTGCAGCAGCACACCTGCCCTTGCATTCATTCCCCCAGAAGGCCCCATATGGCCAGAACAGTTTGCCAGCACTGCCAATCCCCATGCTGGTCATGTTTTGCACAGGCTCCTGCCGAGCCACCGTGAAGTTTACAGTGATTGACATCAAATTTGCCAACCTATACCTTTTTCTTGTGAGAGAATGTGAAAATAAATACACTGACACATGGAGCGTCGCAAAGCCCTGCAGGTAGAGACACAGGTGAATGTTGGGTAAGTCAGCTGGAAAAGTGGTTTTGAGGTAAAAAGCCCATGGGAAGAAGTTTTTTACCCTGTTTCTCAGTTTTTGCTCTTAATCTACATGTTCTTTGGTTTCCTCTTTGTCTCACCAGAAGAGAGATAACACAGTTACACAGGGAAAGACAATGTGGTAACAGTTCTGAAAATGTGGAGATCATCATCCAGAACTGCAGAATATTCTTCTGTGATAGCTCAATTTTCCTCAAAAATTCATTACTGAGAACATATTTGCAAGGGAATTACTCATCATCATTGAGACATTATATAAAGAATGGAGTAAATAGTCGTGGCCACTAAAGAAGTAAAATAGTGTGAACTACACATTTTTAATAGACCTTCAGCGAACAAAATTCAGACACCATAAAAAGCTAAATAATCATTAAATTATCAATGGTTTATAAAAATTATCTGATTTTGTAACTTTCTATTACTTTCTGCTGATCAATTATTAAATGTAAAACATTTACTCACATCCCTGCCACAAATGCAGTTCTTTTTTTGTGCCTAGAGGCAGGTTATCTCAAAGGGTGCCCAGAGGCAGAGACTATCTCACACAGGCACATGCTCATTGACTTTTCACAGAACCCTTTAATTTAATTAATTTAATTTATTTTCATTTTGGCCTCTTTCATTTGTTGCTCTCACTAACAGTAGAGTGCAGCCTCCAATCACTTCAATTTTTCTGTTTATTGGAAATACAGGCCTTAATGCAGTCTCCCCAAGTCCTTCACAGCACCATCTTTGGCATTAAAATGGGATGAATGAAAGTCTTGAATATAAACCTGTGTGGTTGGATCTGGTTTGCATGCTGGAAAACAATGCACAGAAAGGTGGTGTATGGATATATGAATACTGTGAGGTCTGATGTATTCATCAAGAACGTCAGAGATGACGCTGCTCATGTCTAACTTTTATACAGCTGGTATGACAACATCTTGGATTACAACCTATTTATTAATCTCCCAACATCTGTGAATTTCTAACTGAAATATTTGGTCAGACTCTGTTGTCACAGCCCCTCTGATCCCTGGGAGTTTCTGTGCTTAGATTTTTACAGCTAACAGCATTTCTGTTACTTGCAGAACCTCTTTTGTCTTTTTTCATAATATACACTTAAATCCCAAAAAACACCTCATCACTTATGACAATGTTGAGAAGAGCTAGAACAGGAAATCATTAACTACATTTCTGTACTCACAGGTGAACAGAACTTAAGACATTTATTTCTGCCTCTTAGATGAAAGTTGTTAAGAATTGCCTGATGGAATTATAATTTGATTTATTAAGACTCATTAAAATAAAAGGAGGAGTAGAGTTTAATATTGTTGTGGAGTAGTTTTCCTGAAAATTCACAGAAAAATTATTTTGTAAAGAGATTGTGGAGTTTATGTGGGAAGGGAATTAAATTACAGAAGTCACTTGCAGACTCGCAGAAGAAAACTTGCAGAAGTACACTAAATTGCTACACTTCAAAATAAACATCTCAAATGCCATTTCCACTACAACACTCAGACTCACGACTCTGACTTAGTCTGGAAGTCTCAGTGGGATGCTGGAAGTACATAAGACCACAGATGATCAAAGCTGTGAAATTCTCTGTGTGTTTCTAGAGGAAGTACTGAAAACCATAAAAAAGTTCATGGCACCATATCTTTTAGTCTGCCTGGATCTATGCTTATCAAATAGCACTAAAGTTTTTATTGATTTTGTCCTGCAAAAGCATCAAAATCCTACCAGCTGCTAGTTCGCTCCCCACCAGTGGCGTGGGGGAGAGAATCAGAAGAGTAAAAGTGAGTAAACTTGTGGGTTCAGATAAAGAGAGTTTAACAGGGACAGCTAAAGCTACACACACAAGCAAAGCCAAGCAAGGACTTCATTCCCTGCTTCCCATGGGCAGGCAGGTGTTCAGCCATCTCCATGAGAACAAGGTCCCATCACACACACAGGTGACTTGGGAAGTAAAACACCATCATTCCAAATACCTCTGCTTTCCTTCTCTCCTCTCTATATATTCTCCCCAGTTTTATATATTGAGCGTGCTGCCATATGGTATGGAATATCCCTGGGATCAGCTGGGTTCAGCTGTCCTGGCCCTGTCCCCTCCCAGCAGTTCTTGATACAGCTGTGTTAGATTATTTCAAAGAATCACAGAATGATTTGAATTGGAGGGGACCTTAAAGATCATTTAGTTACAACTCCCCTGCCATGGGCAGGGACACCTTCCATTAGACCAGGATGCTCAAAGCCCCATCTAATCTGGCCTTGAACACTTCCAGGGATCCACATCCACAACTGGGGGTCACAAAGACATGAGCAAAAAAGTAGGTTTGGGAAAGAACTTTGAAAGCAGGTTTTGGTCAGCCTGGTGGGTTATTTTCCAAGGACTACCATAAATGTAAAATTATTACAAACATCTCTAAAAAGGCTGAAAGTACTACTCACCAGCACTGTCCCCAGCTATTTTAAGCAGAGACAAATGCAAAAGCAATCTCTGTGCTAGAGTCAACGGGAAATCTGAACCTAGAACAGGTAACAGAAATTAGTTTTGACTCAGCAGCTTATTTTAAAAAGCCAGAAGCTTACAAGTATTTAATGCTTTACAGTGATGTAAAAAACAAACAAACCAAAAAACAACAGACAAAGCCAAAACAGTGGGACTCCCTTGCACAAAACTCCAGCTTCAGCCATGGCAGTGTGAAGTGTAAGTGCCTGACAGTATTTCACAAAGGATTTGTCAAAAAAACCCTAACTTTCCTTTCGCTCCAAACAAACCTTTTCTCAAAATCTGTCACCGTGTTCTAATGAAACAAAATAGAATTGCAAGCATTACTAGGACAGGACCATAACTCAGGACGATGCAGATAAATTGGATAAATCATATGAAATTAATAACATGACATTCCGTGAAGACAACCGTAACTGATTTTGGAACTGTTAACACTTGATGCCCCAAAGTTGAGCTAAATCTCACTCAACTGTCTCAATAGAACATCAAGTTTTACTTTTGAAAAATCAAGGCATTTTGCTAGTCCTTCAGAACATTAAAATTCACAATCAGCTACAAGTGCTTTCAGCTAGAACTGGAAATGTGGAAGGAAACCTTGCAGGTCCGTTTATTTTACCTCCAAACAGACTTTAAAATCTGCATGTTTTATGCTTATGCAGTGTTTATTTCTGCAACATGCACTAGTTTGTCTCTGCAAGTCACAGTCTGAATAACCAATTTATCTTCTTTTTCCACAATAAGAGCAAAGCATGTCCTGATCCAATTTCTATTCTGTCTAAATACTTGGATTTTTTCATCTGGGTTCAATAGTGTCGACCAACAACTCTCTCCCCTACTCTTAGAATCATGAAGATACAGTGAATACTCAGAAACATTTTTTATGACAAATAAGATATGCAATGTAGTGCACAGTGATCAAATAAAAATTCATTATTTACTCAGCAGCATACAAGAGATTGTAAATGAGTGAAACACCCTGAAAGCTTCAGCACTTACAAATGTTTCCGTTGTGACAAATGCTGTCTCTGCACTTGATGATGATTCTACCTTATATAAAGTCCTTTTATTTCCCCTGTTCAAGTCTCTTTTATTCAACACTACAGAAGGAACTATTTTCTACTTGGTTTTCAGTCAGCCCGAGGGATTTTTGAAGATCATAACTACTGAGATTATTAATCAGACAACACTATTTACAACATGAACACCGAACTGCTCCACTGCTGTAGCACAACAATTACTGGAAATCTGAAGCAGTGTGACAGATTTCTATTGCACTGCACAGCCTTACTAAGTAATGCTTCTATAGAGATTGCTTCTTAGACAGAGAATATTGCAAAACTAGGTTTCCCCTCTGTGAAATGGAATAATTTCATTCTAAAATCCACACAGAGGCTCAGCAGCACCCAGCTACTCTTCCTGTATATAACTGGGCTAAAGAATACAGTGACATGCACACGATAGTTTAAGTTGTATAGCATAAAAAAGAATAGTGTCTGTGTAATCTTGTCTCTACCTGTTATCTCTCAAGCAGTATTGTACCTGTGTATTTTCCAATTTATGCAAAAGTAGTCCCATTATTTCCCCTCAAAACTCTCATTCAGACTTTTTTTTAACTGCACTGTCTAGAACAGCATGGCTGAGCTGTTGTCTGTTTTGACTGGTGATTATCAAATTATTCAGAGCCACCCTATCATGACTTTGTGCCTCCTGCCTGTTTGCCTGAGGTTTAATTATCCCAGAAGCTCCTCAAAAACAAGGGCTATAATATTGTACCATTTGGAGAGTACCATATACATAATTTCATAACTGCAATTGTAAAACATTGAGAAGTGAAAACAATTTAAAAAACAGTAGCAATGTCACATCTGGTTGGGTTTAAATTTGCCAGAATTTATCCATAAGAGCCTGGTGAATTTTGTGCTTATTTTTGGGCCCTAGAGATTTGTACACCTTTTCTGTAAGTATTCAGTTTGTAAATAAGAACATCCATCTGGGCTAGAGCTTGGCAACAAGACTGATTTATTGCAGGTTCTCAGTTCATTGCAGTAATGGACTGTGAGTAAATAGATCACTTGGAATGTCTATCACTGCTTGGATTAAAAGCACATACATTATCTGTTACATCTGGCCAACTGACATGTAACTTAATTAAGTATCTACATCCTTAATTTTGACACTACAGAGAAAATTTTAAACATATAGGGGGGAAATAGAGGGGAGATGACATATATTTTCCATGACATGGTTTTGTTTTTTAGCTTGCCATCCACTCTGGCTGTATATAATGGGTTGGTCCAGGAGTACATTGTTCAGCTATGGTGCATATGTCTTTCAGATGTACAGAGTACAGGATGATCCCTCTAGAAAACATGTTCAATCACCTTAAAAAGGACAGGAGACACTCAGTATGTAAAGTACTGAATACTATATTGAGGTACTAAGCATCAGGCACTCACATTGAATGCATATAAGAGTATACACAGTGAAGATGTGAGCTCCATGGGAAATACTCCAGAGCTTCAGTTTAGTTTACAGAACTGTAAAAGTTCTGAAGTTATCAAAACTAACCATCTAAACTGCTGGAAATGATAAGGCTGAGAAGCATTAAAAATTTGCTTGGTACCAAAAAGGGCAAAATCATACCACAAGTTAGCAAACTTTGGTTAGCTGGACAACCAAACACTTTCCTCTCACCCCTCCCTTCTTCCTGGGCTCAACTTTACTCCCAGTTTCTCTCTCCTCCCCCCACAGCAGAGCAAGGGAACAGGGAATGGGGGTCACAATCAATTCATCACACATTGTCTCTGCTGCTCTTTCCTCTTCAGCGGGAGAACTCCTCACATTTTCCCCCTGTCCCAGTGGGGAGTCCCTCCCACAAGACACAGATCACAAGCTTCTCCAATGTGAGTCCTTCCCAGGGGCTGCAGTTCTTCCTGAACTGCTCCAGCATGGGTCTCTTCCACAGGGTGCAGTCCTCCTCCAGGAACCAATTGCTCCAGCATGGGTCAGAAGTCCTGACAGCAAACCTCCTCCAATGTGGGCTACTTTCCTCCTGGGTCCTCGTGTCCTGCCAGGAGCCTGCTCCAGCAGGGGCTTCCCACGGGGTCACAGCCTTCTTTGGGCATCCACCTGCTCTGGTGTGGGATTTCCATGGGCAGCAGGTGGGTCTCTGCTGTTCCTTAGACCTGCCTTTGCTGCAGGGGCACAGCTGCCTCACATGGGCTGCACCAGGGGCTGCAGGGGAATCTCTGCTCCAGCACCTGGAGCACCTCCTGCCCCTCCTCCTTCTGCACTGACCCGGGGGTCTGCAGGGCTGTTCCTCTCACTTGTCTCTTCAGCTGCAGCTACCCAGGTTTTGTTCCCCCTTCTTAAATCTGCTGTCTTGGAGGTGCTACCACCATCATCGATAGGCTCAGCTTTGGTCAGTGGTGACTCCACCGTGGAGCCATCTGGCATTGGCTCTGTCAGACACAGGGGAAGCTTCTGGCAGCTTCTCACAGAAGCCACACCTCTAGCCCCCCTTGCTACCAGAACCTTGCTACGTAAACACAATGCAGCTGGAAAAATAATATATCAAAAATTATGTATTTTGAGCACTCATATCTTACTTTATTTTTTATGTTATAGCTTGAGCTTTGGCTTACTACTTCTGTCTTCAATGTATTATTTGGTAATATAAAGCCACAGAAAATTATTTCTTCCCTAATATGAGGCTTCCTTGCCTCCTTGTCTCTATATTTCTTTCACATAAAAACTTAAGATTTCAGAGGTGGCAATACCAGAAACGGGTAATTATTGTTTCAAGTAGGGAATTAGGGTCAGGAAGAGAGAAATTCCAAGGAGAGAAAGATGCAAGCTTTGCAACTGAATGGAAAGACTGGCTCTTTCCAAAGGAGTCAGTGTCCCTTCTGGTACCAACAATTGCCCTTTACTTTGTGCACAGTACCATTAGAGGACCATTATCCTTCAGTGTCCATTCAAATTGTTACCTCCTAGAGAAGACACTGGGCTTAGACGTGGAGCCCAAGCAACTGTGAGAAAATATTTATGCCAGTGATTTTATGATCAACAGGAGCAAAACCAGTAATTTACATAAGTAGCTTAATAATGTTGAAAACTTGGCAGGTGTTATTCAAGTTTCCAAGAAAATGAAGCGTGACCACTGGAGGTCTTGAGCAGATCTAACTACCAAGAGCTTCAAGGAAGTCTCAGGCTCTATGTTAATCTGGTGGCCAAGATTCAAACCAGGGTGAATTCAGAGGCCACAGCAGTAATCATGAAAACATCATTGGCACAAATAAAGTGTGGAAAGTCCAAAAGCACTAAGATGAGGCCACGGTGCTTATAATGTGCATGCAGCCCTGACCCGAGGAACCAAAATAGCACTGCTTGTATGTAGATTACAAAAAAGCCAGAATCACTAATTAGAAGAGAGTTGCAGAGCATATTTGAAGTAATAACCTGAAAGAGAATAGCCAATATGGATTTCAAAGGGAAAATTTTCCTCCACAAAGATGGTTATAAAAGGTTATGGAGCTGATTATGGCAGCTCATCCAAACCATTTGATATTCAAAAGGCATTTGATGACACATCTCCTGCTGAAAGCCATAGAAAAAATAAATTTGGGTCACACAGAAGGAAACATCCTATGGTGAGCACTAATTGCATTCATCTTTTATTTATACATGGAGACCTCATAAAACATTCCCTACCCCAGTGACATCCAAATACTTTCCAGACTGAGCTATATTTAGGACTCTGCTCCACTCCCTGGGGAGGGAGGTTCTGCCACACTCTAGGATCTGGCTTACTAAAAATCCTAAAATTCTAAGAGCAAAAGGACTCACTGGTTATTGCTATAAAAAATGCAAATGAGTGGAGTTTCACCTTACCTAACCCATTGCATCTTTCTACCAACTCTTGCCTGGCAGAAAGCAGCATTTTTTGGGCAGACACGGACTTTTTATTCTGACTTCACAAAAACAGGGTCACATTTGAGGACCTGGAAGTCTGCACGTGTTTATACACTTGCTGATGCTGCGCTTCAAGTCATGATTTATCATCATCAATTACCAGCAAGTACCAATTCCAGTGACTCCATCCCTGTGCTGTGTGCCCCCTACCTAAGCAGTATTGGCAGAACTCCAGTCGTTTCAATGTCATTCCCCCTCACAGACATTGGTTTAAGCAGATGCAACCTCTGTTTCTCATGTTCTTTCAGAAAGATTTTGCTGTTTCCCTGCAATGTGTCTGGTTTTTTTATATCAGACCATTAATACCTTTCTGAATTTGTCATTTTAATAAGGATTGATGCAGCATAAAATCATAGAAAAGTTTTGTTCTTTTTTTCAGCAAATTACGAACAGGAAGGATTGTTTGGTTCTGATAGGTCTCGTTACAGGCACTCACATATTGTAGCTGTATGCAAATACATAAGTACCTTAATTTGTGGAGATTATAATTAGCACCTGTGACCCCAACTGGTCTTCTCTGTGAGTTCTGGAGAATATGCAATTTTTGTTAGCAACAAAAGAGAGAATTAAGGAGATTGTGGATATCTCAGGAACACAGATATCTTAGCAAAAGTCTTTTTTAACACATTTACCATCCTCATCCTCTGGTGAAATAGAGAAGTGTCATCAGTTTATACAAGAAAAAGTCTAAAAATAAATAAGTATCATAAAACCTATTATGTAAATCCATTAACTAAGACTGTATTCCCTTTTCAAGTTAACGTATTTTTTTTCCACAGATAGTTGAATTAGAAAGAGGAAACCAGAAGATTGTATTTCAAAAAGCCTAATCCAAAATATACATTCCCTCAACTGCAACTAATATTGTATCTCTTGTATTTGAAAACCCAGAATTTTCTCCACATCTGTTATTACACTTACTGAAGTTGTGAAATGAAAGAGGAAATTAAAAAAAGAAAAGGGGGGGGCGTTAGTAACATTTTTAAACATTCAGAATACTGAAAAAGATCACACACTCATCTAACTACCTAACTGGCTGTCACTGAGATCAAGGGGGAAATATTGCATGTTTGTACAGGTAGAATCCTATCTGGCTACTGTGGGAGCTGTGGGTAATCCACACTTTGAAAGAGCTTATTTAGGCACTAAAACTTGAGGACTTTTCCTAAGCAATTTCAGAGAAAATGAGTTTTTATTTGCACACAAATGAATCTTTGAGTGATTTCAGCAAAGAACAAACAGCTGCTGTGTATTGATGCTGAAACATTTAATTTTGGCATTTTAAAACCAAAGGCCTTGAACCCCTCATCTTGAAATTTGAAACTGAATTCCATGACAATTAATTTTACAAGGAAAAAGACAATTAAACCCCTTTAAGCAGGTCTTTGCTATGTAGTAAGTTCATATGCAGGAGCCTGTTGGTTTGCCCTCAGGCCACCTGGCATGGAGTGGCTCACGTCACACTGCTGAAGTCTCTTCCCTGCCAACTCAGGCTGCGTTCAGATGGCGTGTTGGGAAGACTCCTGATGCCTGAACCATGCCTAGCTCCTGTTTGTGAAAGTGGCAGTGAGCTCAGCCAAAACTGAGCAGGAGGCCTTTTTAAAAGTATGACAGTACAGACAGCAATGCTCTGGTAAACTCCAGCATTCCCTGGTGTTATTTAATTCACTAGAATCAACATATTCTGAATGTTCTTAAAAGGAAAAGTTAGTTCCTTGTAGAAAAATAACCTGTACCTTGTGCACCAAGATCAGGCATTCTATACATCTTTAAGCACTGCTAAAATGAAACAGCAGTTGCTGTTTCAGGAACCAGAAGCTACAGGAACCAGTAGCTTTAGTCAGTTTTGGACTCAAGTGGACTGACAATTTCATTTTAAACACCCTGTCTCATGAGGAAGGCTTAAAAAGGGGACAATGGCAATGCAGCAGTTCTCCTACCTCACTTCCTCACATGCTAGTGCTAACAGTTTTATTGCAGTGCATTTTAAGGAAATGAGGAAAAAGTCATCTAAGAGCACTGCAATTGTTGCACCAATTCTGTTAGTGCAAATTACTGTGCCTTTTGAATTGGATCAGAGACAAAGCACGAATGGCTCTGATGACTATGATCTTGAGCCTCAGGTCTGATAGCCTAAGAAGGGTATTCTAAAATTGAGCTACGCCTGGTTTTAAACTGTAGAAACATTTTCTTGTTGAAGGTAGAAAAAATATTTTAGGTAGCATTTCACCCTCCACAAAAGCTAAGACTCTTTCTTGTGCCTGCCCTAAGAAAGAATGGCTGCTGTTTCTTGATTTGGCTACCTATAAACCTGACTGTGAAGGTGGGATCCAGCTGTACACTTTTAGATATTTCAGCATTAATACTAATGCACTGAGGGTTTTGAGCTGTTGTCACAACCGATGAAATGCCAGTTCACTTCTACCTTTGCAAAAAGTACCTACTCGATCTCCAAACTGTCACACAATCCTTGGGTCTGCTTCTATAACAGCCACTTTCAACAGCAGATAAAACAGCTCATTAAAGGGCTGAAGCAAGACTGTTCAACAAGTTTGAGCTTAGGCACTTCGATTTTCCACGCCCATGGACTCGAATGCTGCACAGTGAGACCCTGTGATCAGTAAGTGATCACAGTAAAGGAAGTTCCTCATGTCACTTCACCACACAAATGCTTTAGAGGCCCCACAGCTCTATTAAACATCTAAGATTTTTGAAACAAAATATTTGAGCACCAGGCAACCTTAATCATTTTTTTCCCAACATTGTGCTATGAAATGCAAGACCCCTCTTACTCTCACCTCACCAAATGAAAAAATAATGGTAGTCAATGGAGAATGAAAAAGGGCCCCTTCCAGAAGATGACTGAGAGTAGCTAAGCTAGGCTTTTCCTGTTAAATTACCACTGGAGAAGCCTCTCTCCAAAAAATTGCAGGCCTCCAGAGACTGCTAAAGTTAAACTTCTCTAGTCAAAATTAACCTTTCTGAATACCCTCAAGTCCATCTTTGCCTCTAAAATGGATAAACTGTACTTTGGTATTTCATACCAGTGCTTCAAGGATGAGCACACTATAAAGATCACACTAAGGCAATGTTTAAAGGCAGGATCCTGTGCCAGTGTAAAAACTAAGAAAAAGTCTCCACTCAGATATTACAGTTCTGTGTATGCAGCTAATCAGAAGTCTCCTAGACTCATCTAGGTCTCATGGGAGGTCAGTGGCAGCATCCTGCAGTTTTGTCCAGAACTCCAATTACTGGACCATTCCTGTGAAGGAAGGGTTCTGCAGAGTATCAGCACAGAAACTGGGGTGCCAAATGTGCAGCCCTTCAGCAAAACAGGGCAATCCAACTGCAGCCTGCAATTTATAACAGCTCCCAAATTGTGTATGACTCGAAATAAAACATCTCCATGACTGGAGATAAAACATAAAGAAAGTTCATGGCACAAATAACAGGTAAGAGGATAGAGAGAGTTTTGCTTTCATAAACACCCAAGCAACCCACTGATACTATTTAACCTTCAGTTAAATTTTACTCTCAACAATTAAGTCTTGCTGTTTGTGTGAATTAAACTTTTTCTTTGCTCATTAAATAAGGTTAAAATTTTTTTTCACAAAGCTCATCTTAGCACAGCAAAGGATTTTTTCCATGCTAACAGCTGCAATCTTCCATCTCTTTAGAAACAATTTTTGCATTTTACCATTTTCTGTTGAGCTTTCTAGAAGCACCAACTCCAAAATCTTCCCTTCTGCAATCACCTTTATGCATATATTATGCACTGCATGCAAGCAGTATGATCACTTTATCCACAAACTCGGAAGGTTTGGAAAGGTTTCAGTATCATAATTGGAGCCCTAAGGGCCTGCAGGATAAAGTCAGCCTGTCCCTGAATGGGACAGGTAGAGAAAAGAATCTCCTGGCTCAATGTGGTGCATTCAGGATTCGGTGAATGGTCTCGATCCCCAGATCCCCGTTCAGTAAGCAGGCAATTATTGCTGTGCTCTGTGGACTGCATCAAGGAATTAGGTGAATCAGGCATCGCTGGGTTAGAAGCTTCCTGGGAAACCTGCCAACAATCTCTTCCTGAAAGACGATTTCTTACCCAGTTCTTTCACTCTGACATGTCTCGTAATTGCTGTTCTATGACCCTGTTCACTTTTCTGCATCAACTGGGATGATAATATTACCATAACAACAAGCCCCTATGTAATGAGACCAATTATTCAAAGGTTATTTCTTGTCTTGTGACAAATCATAGGCTGTCACTGCTTCCTTTTTCTCCAGTGACAGAACATCAAGAGTGACTTCAAAGTTTCCTTATCTCAGGATAAGTCTCCTTATCTCCTTATTACATGAAGTTTCCTGTAAACACTAAAGGCAGAGGCACAGTGCTCTGCTCCAGCAGAGAACAAAGGGAGAACTTCTGCTTGTCCTAGTGAAAAAGTCAACTGCTAGTCATTATGATAAAGAGCCAAATGACAGAACCAACAGATTAAGCCAAGTTAAACCTTATTTAATTCCGAAATAATTTATGGCCTTGTCAATTCTAGATATCAAAGACTACAATGAGATCTACCCTAACGAAGCACGTGCCTTTGCCAGCCAAAGCCCTGATGTGTTTCCTGCTCTAGTATCTGACTGTGATGCACACAGAGATCTGTGAAAGGTGATCAGAGGTCAAAATGAAATGGTATGCCAAAGTTATAAGAAAGCCAGTGTGCAAACTGAAATGACAATGTCAATTCTTTGATTTTATACTGACTCCTCTCTCTTGCAGCCTGCTTGTTCCTACAGGAAGGGAGATGCATGCCTCATGGGTTACAAAACTCACATCTAATGACAAAGGAAGATATTTAAGATTTATTAGATGGCTTGCTAGACACATCAATGTACTGATAATGATCAGCCTGATATGATACGGTTGATATGATATGATATGATATGATATGATACGATACGATATGATATGATATGATATGATACGATATGATATGGCTGTGCCTGAGAGAAGGACTCTAGAGAAAACGTGGGCTTTGGGCTGTTCACATCTCAGTCTCCCAGCACCCTCTAAACAGGCATGCTTGTCTCTGCATGCACAATACACCCTCTAAAGACCATCTTCAGTGTCAGTTACTTCAGCTGTATCAAAACTGAGAAGGGATGTGAAATAACAAAAGAGGAATAATAAATGGTATAAGTGGTGTCATCACAGAAAATGAACCGAAAGAAACTTCATATAACTAAATTTCATTTCCATTTATACTGAAGTAAGGGCTCTGAAAAGAGACACAAAAATATCTGGAGAGGGATGGAAGAGGCTTACTGAAAGAGGATTAGTAAATAGCAGTAGAGTAATTTTGGCTTGGTTGTCTCAATCTTTAATCATAAAACAGATTTTTTTTTTTTACGCTCACGCTGAAATTCACAAAAAGCTTTTATCCTGAACAATTTCACCACCAGAATCACTCAGTATTCAACCACGCATTTCATTGGGCTTTTCTGAAGTCACACTTTCCTTCACGTTTCCGCAAAAGTAACAGTGGAGATGTTTCTGGGTTAGTAAATTGATCCTTGTATTTTTGTAGATGCACACCTGAACAATCTCACTCCACACAGCCACAGGACGGATGGAGATGCTCCTTGACACACACACTGCCACCTGGGCTGACATGTGCCTTACCTGTCCTCTGATCTTTATATCCGTGGAAAGCAAGAATGGGAGGAGAGACAAAGCAGTTTTGCACTTGAGTCTTGTCTCAACAGGGGGTCATGTAAATACCTGGACCCACAAATTAGAAACAGCATTAGGAAGTCTATTACCTACACAAATTAATTAACACTGTTGGGTCTTGGCTAAAGAAAACACTTATGGATGTGTCTAAATCTACCCCTATTCAAAAGCTGAACAAAGCATACATTTAAACATATAATCCAAATGCATAAATTCAGCTAGTCCTAGTTGTATATACCTGTATGTTTTCCTGAATAGGGATGTTTTCTTGCATCAGAATTTTTTGGGGGTTTAGTACATTTTGTATTAGCTGTGTACATTTGAAATACAGAAATACTTCATATTGCAAAGGTAAAGGGGACAAGCTCACTATTTTTATAGCAAAATAAATTAATTCATCTTGACTGTACAGGAATTTAGTCAAGTGTGTCCCATAAATCATTAGGGTATCAAAGACAAGACAAAGCAGAAACTCACTGTATCAAGGTGGCATAGCAGTTCTAGCATAGAAAGAGTAGGAAAAGACATAATATTCAGATATTAATAATGTGTCTAGAACCTTCCATGAAATTTTGGTTCCAATCATGTAACTGAAAGTTTTGCTGCAAAATTTGGTGACTCCAGATTTGACTTTCCCTGTTTCCTTTCTCCTCCTCTTTAGTCTGACTGGTTACCCAGAAAGAAAAAATTAATTTCCATAATACTTGACCCCATGGACCTCAAAGAAATACGTATTGAAGATTTGCTACATGGTTTTTAATTATTATTTTATCAAATAATAATAATGTATAAATTTCTGAAGTGTAAGAATAAAACCATTTAAGCATTTGACAATATTGCTCATTTAGCCTGATAAATATTCCAGAGTAGAGATAACGTATTCCAGTGGCACAGATTTTAATTAAAAAAACATATTAAAAAATAAATACTTTGGTATAAAATAATGAATACTTTATCTTCATGTAATATATTTTATCTATGATTTAACTTCATCACAGAAATGCAACATGCTTGACCTTTGAAAGAATCAACCCATAAATACTAATTGGACTAAGCTGTATAGACAGGTATGTCAGGCTAAGATTAAAATTACCTTCCCAACCATATCCTGATCTCACATTTCAGATTTTGACATCCTGGGTGATATGCTCTAATCCTTCCTCAAACGTGGCAATAGCATGTTTCCAAGTTTGAAATACTGCAGAGCTAGATGATAAATAAATCAACATTATTTAATCACAACAATGAACACAAAATGATGTGCCCTGTCCTGCCTTATCAACTATCAGCCTTACACGGGATTTGTCAAAAAGATTCGGTGATCTATGTGAGAAAAAAATTGCTTGAGACCAGAAACCATTAAATATTAAACAGACTAAGGGTAGCATTAGTTATTTCTGCATAAAAAATATGTTTGCCTGTTTTATTGTATCCTACCAAACTCTAACAACCCTGCTAAGGCCAGGTGGCAGTTTGAGTTGGTTCATGAATATTAGTGCAGAAAGTACTAGTCACATACCATAACTGACTTCACATCATTTCTATTTGGTTTAGTTTAAGGTCTACTTGTAGGGAAAGAAACTAAACAAAACAAAACCAAGCAAACAAACAAAAAAACAAAACCCCCCAAAACCCAAACAAAACCCCCACAAACAAATAGAAAAACCCACAACAGAATATATTTTTCTTGTTGATCATCATTCCATTGTTAGCAAGTTATTCAGTAACAGTAACAGAGCAACCATGGCACTCATTTTGTTAAGCTTTTAGAAAGGCAATGTAAAAAAGATATGAAAAAATTCACACTAAAGCCCAGGAATTTGGAGGAAAATGGTTGTGGTTTGTCGTCAAAACAACACTATTATATGTTTTTTATGGTTACATTACCTTTAAGTAGATATAATGTGATATTCTGACCAAATAGTTGCATTTCTAAATCCACCTGGTCCTTCATTCAGCATATCTTCTCTCTTTGGAGATTTAGGATATTATTTTTTTTCTTTTTCTCATTTTCTCTGTACTTGGCTGTTGCACTGCAGTTAGGCACAAAAATTCATACCTGCTTTATACCTCCTTTTATACTGGCTTAGACATGGACTGTCTAGAAAAGAGAGTGAACTACATTTCTTTCTTCCGAGGGAGGATACTGGTACTAAGTCTTAACAGAGGCACAGTATATAGACACATATATATATATGTGTATATATACATATATATATACAAACAAGCACTTAGTACCTGTAGAACCAGCTCCCTTCCCTGACCCTTTGCTCTTTGATATTGAAATGAGATCTCAGGCTTTTCACACACAGCTTTCTGTAAAGAAAGCTACATGAATGGACACAAAACTATAGCCCCTTTTTTATAAATTTCTCACTTGTCTACGTAAATTCATCTATGCAGAAATAAGATAATATTTACTTTTTTCTTTTTTTTTTTTTTAATTTTCTCCCCAGGGAAGCTTATTGTTAACTAGCAAGCTAACTTACTAAACTACTCTAAAATCTCCTTTGAGTGTAATCCTATCCAGGCATCCAACCTAAGAAGAATTAAGAATAATGAAAACTATTTATTCTTGCAATACTTATATTGTCCCTGGTACCCAAATGACACACTTTTGCTTTCAGGTTATTGTATTCTCTAGAAGTTCACGTATAGAAGGTCCTAAAAGTGTGAAAGAGACACCCTGAAGAAAACTTAGAATGTTCACAACCCTACACTCGAAAATGCTAAGAATAATTTCACGTTTTCATCAGATGGCAGTGTAAGTGATCCAATGATGTTGACACTCAGTGATTCCCAAAAAAGTTTGTCAAATATCCCACCTTAGTGACTATCTAAAAATCAGTGCAAATTTTTGAAAGGTCTTCAATAACCTATACAAGCTTTTCCCTCACAGATATTTGTGTACATCTGTATCTGCTTTTTTTCTTTTTTTGCACTTTCTTGTTCTTTTTCTGAAGAAGAATCAGCGTTTATGACTTTTTCCTGAGGAATAAATAACAGTGCTATAAATAACTATAACAGCTACAACTAAATAGCCACCTTTTTTTTTGTTTGTTTCCAAATTGTAATGTTTGGTTCATGATAACCTAACAATGGAGGAAAGATAAAGTTTGTGGGCAGAGGTAATATCTTTTATTAAACCAAGTAACACGGTTAAAAAAGACAGACTGCAAAAGATGGGTGAGTTCTGCAGGATTGCTTCTTTATTTTCTCAAATGCATCAGCTACTGTAATACCTCCCCCTGCAAGATTGCCATCTCAATTAATGATTTCACTACCAGTGATGAGTTCATGAGTTTGGCACCTGTCTGTTCCATCCACTGCCAATGAAGCCTCCCTAGGAAGTAAGGAAAGGCTCTGGGCCCTGAAGCAACCATTTAAATAAATCTGTCATTTTTGTTTCTATGGAAACATACATCTGGCAGCTTTCCCAAGCTAATAGCCAAGTTAGCCTCTCAGTCATGTTCTTTTATTTTGGCATCTTCCTCTTAGCTATCATAAGACATTTTACTCTCCTAGTTGACTGTTTTGGAGAAACTATGTTACAGCCACTCTTTGCCTGTGATTGGTATCAGTTTAACCTTGATTAGCAGGTTTCTTCCAGATTCACAGCCACAGTTCATCACAGAAACCCCACACAACACAGCTTCTGCCCTCTTATCTCACTCAGCCTGTCAATCCCCCACTCATTTTGCTACCTTAGTACTCAGGGATCCTCTGTGACATTGAAACTTTGTACTTCTTAATTTTTAATACCTGCAGGCTCTCCAGTTTCAATTTTAAGCACTCCAGATTTTTTTGATTAATGAACATTTTCTGTACCTTCTACACAGGCATATTCTCCAGACAATACCTATCCCAGCAGTCAGGCCAGTCTCTAGAAGTCTCTTGACATACTAACCACAATGTGCTCCAGTAACCAACTATATCCATTTATGTACTAACTGTTAGTCTGAAGATTTACAATAAAATTTCATTAATTCTACTGCTTTCTGTAGTTGATAATGTGTCAAAAGAGATATTTTCTCACTTATTCCCATATCTAATGGCTCCATTTCTTAAATACAGTCTGCAAATCATCTGATCTTCTAATTCCCATTACTTTATTTCCTGCATGACCAACATAGGAGGATTACCATGAATTTGCTGTCCAGGTCCTGCAGAAAACACACAGAGGAACAGGATTTCTAGAATTAGAGCTGGTTTGAAAAGCTTTCAAATAGAATTCAGCTAACAGAACAGTCCCTGTTCCTTCCAGTAACAGATGAATGTTGCTACCCTGCATCTATCCACCCGAAGCACCTCTCACTCTGGCTTTCAAAGAGTCTGGCTGTGCCCAATCATGAGAAAACATGAAGTGTTCTCCTGCATCGCCGAGGCTGAAATTTTCAAGGAACTACTTATCTATGTCACTTTGAATTATCAATACATACTGGGAAGCTCCTGCAGGCTCTCAAGCAGCCAAGGACACTTGCCCTTTGCAGCACACCCAGGAAGGTGCAGCAGTGGACATGTGCCTCCCTCCTCTTGGAGTTAACATCCTTCTCCTCTTGGAGCTAACATCCTTGTAAGAGGGCCAAGTGGCAACAGGTTCTCATCATACAAAGCCTCTGATCCTATGGTCATGCAGCAGAGGAACCTAAGAAAGGCTTGTCTTTCAAGGCAGTTCTACCATTCTATCACTCTGATTCCTACCTTTTCCAGACTCCTCTGCAGTTTTAAAATTCTGTTAGCAACATAGGAATACTTCCTTCATCAGAAAGTGTACAGTCTCCATAAGAAAGGATCTTCACCTTATGGATCTTAGATGCTGCTTCATTAAATGTTAAAAATAATGAGTATAACCACTGATACAGCTCTTCCTAACTGTATATTCTCTCCATACTTCCCCAAAATGAATAACTAAAACAGTAGCCTGGATTCACCCCAGAAATTCAAAGCATTTTTCTTCTGTTTCAGCAGAGAGAAAGCCAGGTTTTCTTGACTCACTCAACTGCAGCTCTTTGCAAATGCCTTTGTGACTACACAAAAAAATCCTGATTTCATATCATGATTTCACTGTGACTTTCAATCATAAATTCTATCATATTGGCAGTGGATGTGAGTGCAAAATGGGTGTCCTAAATAGCTCAGATCTCCTCTACAATACTTACAGCTCCTTTCCCTGAAGTCTATCAGAAAATGTTTCAGAGCTCCTTAAACAAAATCTTCCAACTTGCTTTGATTGATTAGTGCAGTCAGAATGCTCCTACAAGTCTAGTATTATAACTTAATTAATTGTTTAGTGTTTCTTTTGCCTTGGGAAATTTGATTAATGGTCTCCAAATCCAACATCTGGTCATACACAGAAGCAATCACTCCTCTAATGGAGGAGACAGATCATAAAGGCACTGGGATTGATGCAGACAACATACATACAGCACACCCTGCTGCTGCTGTGCCTGTTGTTCCAGGACACAGTATCCCTTTTAGGTGGTGTGCAGACAAATATCTTTCTGTGCTTGATGCAGGCAATCAATCCTGTTCTGGGTTGCACATGTAAATTAGTGTAATGTCCAACAGGCATCAGACAAAATATCCACACATTCAGTGTTGCCTCTTCAGGGCTCGTACTAACTGCTCCCTCAAACAACCACAAGAAAAAAACAACAGACCCACATTCTTCAAGCTTGACTGATGCTACCCTTCCCTTAAGCATTTTCTGTCTCTACCATCCTGGTTTCTTTTTCTTCAGCCAGCCATGCCATCTCCATACTTTTTGCATAGAGGAAAAACGTCAAGTTATCACAATATGTCAGTAAAAACCCCTCTGCCCCATTGTAAGAGGCCCTATCTCTTCTGCAGAGGACGATTTGAATGACCTTGTGTGCCCACACAGGGCAATTCCACCCAACCATCTGTCACTGCAGGCATGGCCCGCTCACACAGGTGTACCTGGGGTCAGCCCATTTCATAGTTCCAGCTCAACAAGAGCCAGTTCTATTTGGTGCCTGCCCAAGGTAAGTAGCAGGTTCCTCAGCTCAGTGTGAAAACCAAACAGAAAATTCATCTGCAATATTCCATAGGATCTGATAGAAAGTCACTAAGATTGTGCAATGTAAGTGTAATAAAGAGTTAGGACAGCCCACCATGGGAATGTCTTGCTAAGACAGCTTCCAGAACACTTCCAGTCTCTCAAAAGCAGTTTCTATCACTGAACTGCAGCTCTAATTCCTGTGATTTTGAAAGCATTTCCAGAAGGCCACTTAAATGCTCAGACTTTCTGCCAAGGAGGCGTAGCAGTGGAAATTTTAAACTGTTGTGGTTTTATTTGAACTCTGGCATCTTTGATGAAGTGCCTTAAATTAGGTTTTTAGTTTTGATATTCTAGACTAAATAATAGGGGAAAAAATTCCTTACTGTGAGGGTGGTGGGGCACTGGAACAGGTGGCCCAGAGAAGCTGTGGCTGCCCCATCCCTGGAGGTGTTCAAGGCCAGGTTGGATGTGGCTCTGAGCAATCTGATCCGGTGGAAGGTGTCCCTGCCCATGGCAGCGGGGTTGGAATGAGATGATTAAGGTCCCTTCTAACCAAGGCCATTCTATGATTCTTTTTGCCAAGGAAGTATATTGCTAGAAATCTAAGAATATAAAATTTTATTTTATGTTATTATTTGAACTCTGGCATCTTTGAAAAAGCACCTTAAATGAGGTATTTAGTTTTTATATTCTAATTTTTAAAATGAGATTTGAGGGTCAAGTCTTAGGCACTGAGTTTCAAGTTAAAAACAAAGGTGGTATTAATAAACATTTCAGTCACTAGAACTCACTCCTAATACCTCCAGATGCTTATGAAAAAAGAAAAGGCTTCTCAAACTCAGAGAAAGATGAATTAAAACCAGCACAACATTTCTGTAATTGCATATTGTTCACTATTAATGATTAAAAAATAGTTTGAGATCCCTGGCTATAACCAAGACACATGGTACACTTATGGACAGACTATTGTGGTTATTAAATACCAGGTGAGAGTCTGAGAAAATAACATCCTAACTGCTTTTAGGCATATTGTTATGCATCCACCTTCTGAAGGAACGGGTTGCATTTGCATATATATAATAGTGAAAAGAACAGAAACCAAAGATCAGTACTTCACTTAGTAGCATCAATATATTCCCTTCTTTTCCAGGCCAGACACTGAAAAGAAGTATCATTCGCTTAATGGGTGGTTACTTATGCCCCCCTCCTTGGTACAAATATTTAATGATTTATAGTGATGCATTTCTAAAATATTCTTTCAGACAGATTGGTAGGAGCTATTCTGGGTACAGGAAGGCACCTTCATCTTCTGAGGCTGCTAATCTGAAAAAGTAGTCAACAGATGATAAAGATAAGGTCATATTTTGGAATCAAGACAAAATGAAGAGTAAAAGGTACTGCCTAAGGTAATGACTGTTAAGCTATTTAAAGTGCTTTCAATTGACAGTCCCCATTTTTTATCCTTCTAACTTGAAGAAGCCAAATGACAAAACACCCATTTGAGGTAGTCTGTGAGAAATCATGTCTGAAGCACTCAGGACAGAAAATTCCAGCGTTTATTTTTGTCCAAATTAGTTTGAAGGACATCTGAGAGGTAAACAATCATCAAGATTTATCCCAAAACTAGTACTCCACTGCGATTTATCCATGGCATTCCCTGAACAGTGAAAGAAAAGAGAAAATTGTTTGGAGATTTGTGGTAACACTTCAAAAAGCAAGAGAAAAAAGTGGCTATTCCTTCTGGCTCAGCAGCAGAAGCACATTTGTTTAGTAATCTAAATCCCTATGTGGGACCACTTTGATACAGCAGGTTGGTCCAACTGGCAGCCGAAAGAGCCCGTAGGACAGCCCAGCTTGGCTCATCCCTGTCTCAAAGGAGGAAAGGCAGCAAAAGGGCTGAACAGAAGGTGCAGAGGCAGCCCCTGAAGGAGCACTCAGACCCAGGAGGTCCCGGGGCTGCACATGCCCCGAGCCCAGAGCAAGGTCCAGCGCCACAATTCGGATGGAGGATGGCACGAAGCAACAGCCAGCTGTGCAGCCAAGCCAAAGCAAAGCCATGAGAAAGAAAAGCAATTAAGCATCCAGCTCTGAGAAGGCAAACACAATCTTTTCTCTATTGTTTGGTTAGTCTGCTGTCTGATTCCTCTATCCTATATCCATCTTCCCCAATAATACATTGAAAAAAAAAAAAAGGTTGAAAAATAGTGCAAAAAAATGATTGCATTTCTATAACTCTGAGAACAAAGTCCTTCATTGTTTGGCTACCGTATGACATCCAGTGCTGTTAACTACGTTTAAATTCATGTGATATAAAAATCTTGGACAAGATCTGGTATTCCTCATTTCAGCCAATAATGGACTAATAGTATAAATATTGTGATAAATGAAAGCAAATAATTAAATTCTATTCTGTCTTTGTCTTCTGGTACATCACGCCTAATACCTGGGTAGGCGTCTATGTTATTTCACTGTAAAGGCTATTAGCAAAACAATAAACTGTATGTAATATAAAATTAGATGCCTTTTTAATTTCCTCCTGGTAATTTTTATTGTCAAAACACCATATAATACAGCCTTCACTTAACAGCAGCAGGATGTAGCTTTTAACTGGAATTGTTGAAATTGTGTTTAGCAAAGGGTGAGTAGTAAATTATTCTGCTTATTTATTATTCAGATTAAGCCTTCCAGAAACATTTCCTATTCTATTAAATAATAATTTGAAAAGTACTTAATGCAGAAAGCTGTGAAGAGACAGGCTTTTTTTAAATTTGTTTTTTTCATGTGCACAATGCAAAACTAAAATTGTGAAAGTGAACACTCATTTGCTAAGAAGTAAACAAGTAGCCTTCCTACTCATCACTTCTGCTGTGCAGCTTCCCCAGCTATTCCTGCTTTGTCTTGTCTACCAGTTCTTTACAGGAGCCAGTCTAAAAATAATCTAAATACTAACATGTAGTGGATTGCCTAATGTATCAAATTCTGTCTATCCTACTTTATACTTCTCTGCACTGTGGCTGCAATATATGTGCAAAAGCTGGCAAATTAACTAATGTTGCTGCATCTACAACAGCCTAAGGATAGGAGTCAAGCAAGATTTATTGGGACACCTGATATCTTTTATTAGATCAAGTGATGCATCTGGGAAAAAAGACAAGTAAGCTTTCAAAGACACAAAGCTTACTCCTAAGTTGGTTATTAGTGTGCATGCACAAATATGCACACAGGCCAAGCACACAGAGTTTAAAATTCACAGAACACAGATCTATGTTCAAATTCAGTCTTTTTGTTCTAATTTTACTGTAAAATTCATGTATTTCAGGGCTACATCAGCTGGATAATAACCAGTTCTGGGAGAATTGGGATTCTTTAGCTCCCATAGGCAGTGCTGAGAATTAAAAGCCACAATCTGTCCAGCTCCCTCCATTTGCCAGTTGTAATTAAATAGACCTTCACAATTTATATTTTCCCCACAATATTTTGCATACAATTAAGGTTCTTTTAAAACGAATTTATCAAAACATGTTTGCCTTCTATTTATAGTAAGACAGCTTTTCCGTTTATTTTAGTACCCGAGAGTTCACGCTCAAGACTGATGTTTGAGATTATAACAAACTGTTTGAAAATTGTAAACTGGCAGACATTCCTGGCATTAAGACAGATGCACCAGGAGTACACTCTGCTCACTGTTTTCTGACAGTCTAAAAGGTGTGTTAACTTATAAATAAAAGATTTAACCACGCTTGCAATTGCAAAATTTATGACTGCTCTTGCAAGTGTGTGTGGTCCAGTGGAATTCAACTCCCTAAACCAATCTTTTACAAAAACACAATAAACTTCCTTCAGGCGAGAGGAGATGGAGGTTTGGTTTGTTGGGTTTTTTTTATTTATGAGCATATGCTTAATATTACAAACAGCGATGAAAGCGAAGAAAAAGGAAATCAGAACACGTGCAGAATCAGGACATTGCAAAATAGGTGAGTATAAATTTCAAAAAGAGGCTTTTAAAATTCAACTGAAAAATCATTCTGCATTGAGTACTATTCAGAAAATGTGCTGCTTTGGGATGAAAAAAAATACACTTTAATGCATTGGCATAATAATACAGTTTACAGCCATCAGCACTCTTTTCCATGCCATTTCTAGGTGCATCATTCTCATGAGCCTGTTACGGGAATACACAAGCAAGTGAATGATGTAAACCTGGGCAAGTTTGCACAAGTTCCTTACCTTGGTTGTCAGGATATTAAAGGACTGGAGAAAGTGCAGCAGGGGAGCACTGCAGACATCAAAGCAGGCCTCCCTAAACTGCACCACCTAAAAAGGTTGAGCACAAGCCAAAAGGAAAATCAAACTGGAAAAAAAAAATTGCCAGATGGGAGTGTTTGCAAACTTTAGGCTGTTCTTTACTTAAAAATACAATTCCATGCAAAGATTGCTTACCCTAAGGCACTAAATCCAGCACAAACTGTCTGCATGCTGTTCTATATTAAACCACTTTGTGACATAATTTCCACATGCATGCGGATTGTTCAAACCACAGATCAATCACTGTGTACATACATTTATGATATAGAACCATGCTTTATGAATAACTAATCCCCTATTAACTCCCATAATCTGCAATGCTATGCTTAAAAGAATTCCATTCCTATGTCGTGCTTGACTGTGACCTCAACCATGAGGCTGCAGAACTTGCCCCCATCCACAATGCTGCTCTAAGCAAATCCCATCTGACGTAAGCAAAAGCAGCTCTACACAGTCAGCCATCACCCATATGTCACAATCTGGAAAAAAGGGCAGTTTGCAGCTATTTTACAGTACCAAGGATCCTGCTGCAGAGTATGGAAGACATCATGCTAACCATTTAGTTGTGTTCAGTGTTTCTCATTGAACACAAATTGGCACCTGCTACCTGGAGGAATCACCCCAGGAGTTTTGGAGTAAATTAAAATTCCTGTCTAAGAATTAGTCTGTGCAAAAGTCCTGCTGGGAAAACTGATTTGTCCATGTTTATTTTCCATTTTGCCTATATTCAGTTAGATTACAGAGGATTGGAAATTTCTCATGAGATGATGCTCATTGTAAAAAAGGTAATTGGGATAGCACAGCTTGTGAAGCTTTGGAGCAGCAAGAATAAAGGCAAATGTTCTGCTTGTATCACTAGCGTTGTAAAATCCTTGCATGGCTTTTAAAGTTTATTAGCCCAGTTGTAGACAGAAAAACTAGGTAATTAGGTAGGTAAAAAAGACTCTCTGGAGTACAATTGCATTCCCAGTAACTACTATGGAAACAAGTCCCATAATAGCACTCTGTGGTCTGTGGCATCTTTCATCCAAGGTGTATTTCCCTTACCATGTTCATGACTGAAATGCAGCGACTGTGAAAAACACAACTGCTTAACAATGCCAAGAAACCAGGCAATGTTTAGAGGGAGAAAGGAAAATGGGTTTCGACTCATTTCAGTCAATGGCAGATTCAAGAAGAAAGAAATTATGGAGTTCACTTTTCCCAGACCATCCAGCCACTCTCCATGCTGCAAAGCCTGCAGTAGGATCTGTAATTACCACTTAGTAGCCAACTAGTGTTATTTGAGAGCTCTCTTTTGATATCATACCATCCCCTAATTGTTGTCACAACCAGTTCAAGAAGATGAACAGGTGTATATCCCCATCTGATGTAAATGTGATTCTCCACATTTTTATTTAGCCTGGATTTGAGACCCCAACTCACAGCCCACCTCAGCAGACATGCTTAGTGCACTGAATGGCTTCACAACAGCTTGCTCAGGAGAGAGCCAGCATGACAAATTCAACAGAGGTCCATGTTTCTACAAAATAAATAGGTTTTAAGAGGCAGGGCTTTTAGTTCCTGCCCCTGTGTGCTCTCAGAAACTGTTGCTGTTTCCATTTCAGTCAGGTTAGCTTAATTTGTGGATGGTTTCCATTCCTTTGTACAGTGGAGCAGAATGAAAATGAAGCAATGAAAGCCATTACCGGTAGCAGATGAGAGGCCAGGATAGGAGATGTCCAATGCCTCCTACCTCCCTTCTGAGACAAATACCTGCCCATCCTAAACTGGAACAGCTTAGGATGGTCGGGACCATTGCTGGGCCAAAGCTAAGATCTCACAGCTGGGTCACACGTGCAACATAAGCAATCACTAACAACTTGACATCTCATGGCTGGATAGTCAAGAATTTGCTGCAATCCTGTTGAACTGCTGACAGTCACTGGATCACATTCCTATTTTTCTACACTTGGCAGAATTATCTGCATGCATTACAATATACAGAGGGCACAGGTTTGACCATCTGGCCATAGATGTCAAACTGAGACATTTTCCAGTGGCAGCATCTGGTTATTCCACAAAAAGCCGTGTGTTTGCAGCTTTGGGCCTGTTACATAGTAGGGCTACAGATGCATTTTCTAGGCTGCCAGGTCTTCTTGCATTGTTTTCTTTTGAGTCACTTTTAACTCCCTAGTGTTTTCTTTGTTTGTAAGACTGGACAAGCTTACTTGTTTCATAAAGGTTTAATAAGGAGCTAAAGCTTATCCTATATATTTCTCCACCTGTGCTATATCACGTTCATCCACCTGATACCTGAGCCAAAACGATTACATAGAGATGGCTTGGGAAGCACTTAGCACTAGAAGGAAGGGCTTGTTAGCTTCCAATAGGTTAGTAAAGTAACAATTCCCATACCAACATCACTGTCTCGTTGGTCCAAGGGGTCTCATCTGTATAATAGGTATAGATTCTTCAGACACGTGGAGAAAACTGGGGTTCAACATGATTCACTTGTTCAGAATGGGAAAGCTATTTCCAAAACTGCCATTATATAAAAGAAAAAAAAATAAAGAAGAGAAAGAATAAGTAATTAGAGAGAAAAGCCAGCTAAAGATGATGATTCCTGTTTCCTGCATGAAACGCACACAAGCAGGAAATGTGCATGGAGGCAGGAAAAGGCAGTCTGAGAGGCTAATCTATAATTAACAGGCCATGGCACATCCTCAGCTAAGTGCAATCCAGGTAGCAGTGACACAAGGATGTCATTCAGAGAGGTTACAAAGCTGTCTGTACCTTCTAACACCTGGCACATGTCAAACATGGACAAAGTTATAGTGTTTCCTTAAGAGGACGTTCCTATAAAAGAATGAAGCCCAGAATTAAAGATTGAGGGCTCTTTCTGTGAAGTCTCTGCAGAAACATGCCACAGGATTTTTTCCTACATGCATCCTGTGCTATTTCATTTGGTGTGACAATAGTAAATGACAGATGTACTTTAGAGTCTGAAGGACCAGCAGCTAGACTGAAAACCAGGAAGAAAGTCACAAAAATAAGCTAGTGGCCAGATCTGATATGTCACTTTGATGCCATGTGAGGCAGTAACATCTTTTTAAATTACCTTTCAGGCAGACATACATAGATAATTTTGTCAAAGGGTCTAAAGGAATCTACATAACACCTGCACGTGTATTAACACTAACACACACAGATTCTCTGGCTAACTCTGCCATGGCAGCAGTGCATGTAAGAATGACTGCAGGGATTGCTTACCTGGGACTGTTCTCAAAATCAACCCAGCTGTGTTCACGGGCCCAGTACAATGACAATTCCACAGAGACTGTACAATATTTCTGCCAGAGGCAGAAGTACACAGAGTGAAATTGTGGTAGAACATTTGAATGTGATACTTACGTGTCATGTGCAGAAAAGGGAATAATATCTTACCATTACACCAGCAGGCCTAAAAGATGCAGTCGTGTGCTAGGTCCCAAGTGTCAGAAATAAATATCTCCCATTGGAGGACTATGCTGATTTAAGTGCAGAAAAGATATCTCTTATGTACAGATGCTGCTTGTCCTCTGTTGCAGAGAATCACAGCAGGAATTTTATGTTTGAACATATGGACGAGTTAGTCATGCCCTATCTACTCAGAGAAACAAACAGAGCCAGGTTGGATAGCTTGCAGGGCAGAACAGCTTTCCCTTTTTTTTTCCTACAACCCAGTAAAAGGCCACAATGGTGGCACTGAATTTCTATTTTAATCAGTTAACAGAAACAGTTTCTGATTGTCTGGCCAGCTGAGGCTAGAGAGATGGAAAATTTTACCACATATTCTATATTACTGAATGGATTCGGTCCTCTCATCTCTCCTTCTAAGACAAGTGTTCTGGTTTTTTCTCTAAGAAAGGACTCTATAGGTTGCATATTTTCACAAGACTGAAATGTTTTCAGCAGAAACTCACATTTCAAACCATACAAATTCAGTGTGCACTGAGCCCTGACAGGTCAAAGGGAACAGATCAGACCCACTTGATACAGCACTGCACAATGTTGTACGCTCTGCACAGAAATATGTGACCTTTTCCCTGAATGGAGATAATTAATTTTGGTGATACAACAAAGCTTGAGGAATGGATTCAGTATAACAATGAGAGCACTGCTAAACAACACGCTGACTTCTGAAGAAGAATTAAAGAAATGGTTATCTATTATTCATGACAGCTTAACATGTTTATGTCCTTTCCAGTCAACATAGTGCATCTGCTTTATTATTCATCATAAACTGGCACTAAGACCACTTCATCTGATACACTGACTTTCAAACGTGATAGCTCTAGCCTTAGACAGAGCATACAGGCCACAAAATTCATTTCTTGCATACGTGTCATGCTTAGAGTTCACTCTCTGCTGGTTTGGAGGACACTCTTTCTAACCTGGAGTCTTTGGTGAATGTCTTATTTTTTATTCACTCTCAGAGATTGGGTGCAGCATAATACAAAGCATACGTTAAATGAAAATATGAAAGTGTCTTGTCATGATGGGGCTTGGAAAAGTATCAATTTGAGAAGCTGTACAGTTGACTGCTCTACAGGTCCAGTGGATACACCCTCTCCTGACCTGGGGCTTGTCTGCCAGGCGAGTTCTCTGAATGAATGCTCAGATTAATGTGCCTCAAAAGAAACATGCTCTCTTTTTATGTACTTAATCTATGCTTATTAGCTCATATCCCCCTGCTTTGCACTATAATTTCTAAGTTTATTTTGTTTAGATTCTCTGGCATGCATTGAGGATAATTTTGAGATTATAAATTGGCTGGCAGAAATAAAAAGTTAGAAACAAAAAAAGACTGAAGTGATGAAATCTATTTTTCATACCAGATTAGAGAGAGACAGAAATCTATACCTGTGGATCTCCATTTAAAATTAGAGTGTCTCTCTTGGGCTCAATTCCTGAAGGCAACTGTTAATTTTGAATTCATCCATTCTTGAACAGTGTAACCAATTTTTCCAGCAGAAATCTCAACACTCCCGTGTAGAAATCTAAGAACACAGCAGGTCTCATTAATCTTACCTTCAGACCAGGATTTGGCTGATAGCAAGCAGCTATAAATAGCAGGAAACATAATCACAGATATTTTCGCCTTTAATCATATTCTAGTCTTTCTTTAAAAATTTATTAAAAAGTACTTCTTGTTTTTAAGGATAACTCTCAAGTTCAGGCTTGACCCCACCCCCTCCCCCACTCCTTTATAGGACCTGTTTTTATTGGTAATGTGAAAAAAACAGCACAATGAATTTCAACCATCCTCATCAGCTCCTGCATGTCCCCTTCAGGGCCTTTTCTGTCCTAGTTCCCCCAGTTCATAGACATTTTCCTATCTTTTAGGGTTTGGGTAGATTTAATTAGACACTTTCTAGAACAGCTCCATTCTATTCAGCCCAAGTTTCTGGTGCCGTAACTATCACCACAATCTCTGAACATGTCAGCAGCAACCCCTTGGAAATCTCATGCAGGGTCAGAGTTTTAGTTTTAAATAATAGAATTGGATAGTCCTGAATTCACTGCTGTAGTCTCAGAGCACATCACCCTGGTAAAAACTCTCCTCATATCTGCCCACGACCTATGAACAACTGCATTATTCATCACCACTAAACATATTTCTTCCACCAGTTGGTGGTATTTGGTCATCTCAAAGGGAAAGCTGCTTGATAAGTTTTAACAGCTTTCAGAGGTTTATACAGATCCCCTCTTGGTTCTTTGCAACATGTAGTACACAGGTTATGAATCCATCTCCTCATTGCAACATTAAATGAAATAATACTGAAGTATGTCAGTGTCTACTACCCGAAACGAAAAAAAAAAACAACCCAACACAAATAAACAATTTTTAAAAAGTAAATATGTCATCCTAGGCTTTTAAAATTTAAAATAATATCTTTTCAGGTTTTCAGAAATCATGGCTCATGCCTAAAATGCCTGTTTCAAAAATAAACATAACCAGAACACAACAACTGGCATTCTTAACTGAACTGGGCTGGGCAATTGTCATAATCATTTCCTGTAAATACTCTGAATTTAAAGCAGTGTCATTTTGACTACTGCACTCCTGTGACTAGGCTAAATGAACATGAACATTCAAGCAAAACAAATTTTAGTGACAATATTCATGAGCAGATCTCACAGTGGAAAACAAGCCAAAAGCAGCAAAAAGTTTAATATCGGTTTATATTGAATTGTGCAATTCAAAGGTTGTTTAGTTTTAGGGTTATACAAATTTAAGCTTCAAGGTACAAGGCATTGTCTTTGATCAACAGAACATTTGATTCTGAGTTTGGCAACAAACAAACAGACCATTCAGAATTGATTTTTATGTCAGACTACTTCATGATCCGTGTACAGATGAAGTTCTGTGGATTAATTCAATATTTAAAGGGGACTTACCAGAAAGATGGGAACAGGCTTATTAGCAGGGCCTGTTGCAATAAGACAAGGGGTTTTAAACTAAAAGAGGATAGACTCAGACCAGATAGAGAAAAGAAATTTTTTACAAGGAGGGTGATGGGACACTGGAGTAGGTTGCCCGGAGAGGTGGTAGATGCTCCATCCCTGGAAATAGTCAAGGTCATACTGGATGGGGCGCTGAGCAACCTGCTCTGCCTGAAGACATCCCTGCTCATTGCAAGGGGGTTGGATTAGATGGCCTTTAAAGGTTCCTTCCAAACAAAACCATTCTATGACTCCATGACATACCTATCTCCCCTTGTAAATCTGTACAAATACAATGTGGATTTGTTTTGCCCTTATGGTTTCATTTTCAGAGCCAGACTCAACAAGGTCATGAGTTCATCCTGCAGGTACTGGACATCCCGAGCTCTTGCCTATTCCAGGTGTGCAGTTTTGGTCACCATGAGGTAATACATTAAGCTGTTAGAGACAATCCAAAGGAGGGCAATGAAAGTGGTGAAGGGCCTTGAGGACAAGCTGTATGAGGAGCAGCTGAGGGCACTTGGTGTGTTCAGCTGGAGAAGAGAAGACTGAGGGGAGACCTCATTGCAGTCACAACTTCCTCGAGAGGGGCAGGCACTGATCTCTTCTCTGTGGTGACCAGGGACAGGACCTGAGGGAATGGCCTGAAGTTGTGTCAGGGGAGGTTTAGGTTGGGTATTAGAAATAGGTTTTTCCCCCAGAGGGTGGTTGGGCACTGACCAGGCTCCCCAGGGCAGTGGTCCCAGCACCAGTGCTGACAGTTCAATAAGCATTTGGACAATGTGCTCGGGCACATGGTGTGACTCTTGCGGAAGGTGCAGAGCATGATCCTGATGGGTCCCTATGTGCATGATCCTTGTGGGTCCCTTCCATCTCAGCATATTCCGTGGTTCTGTGGTGTTCACTGTTTCAGGGACATGGATCCCTAATGCTTGGGAGCTTGTCCCTGCAGCAGCACTCTGCTAAAGCCTGCAAGCAGCTGGCTTGGGAACAGCTTTCCATTCGTCTGTCTCCCTGTCATTTTGCACCATCTGAAGCAGACTTCCTTCTGCATTCCTTCTCGCTCAGAGGGTTTGGAAATGGTGTGGCTCAGTCACGTTTGCCTTCCAATTCTAAGGATTTGAGAGCCATCTAGTGGAGGCCTCTGAATCCCAAAATTCGGTCCAACCTCCTTCTTATATCACAGTGCATTTCATTCCTTATTGATGTCACTCACGACACTGTTCTTACAGCTAAACACCATATGAGGCTTTCAATTTGATTTCATATGTTTGTCTTTTTTATAGAAATGTGAATTGCTTTCTAAGATAAAATATTGAAAATGGTTTTAAAAGAGAGAGTTAAAGAAAAGTAGAATTGGAATTGTTTATTTCTCCTAATGGCAAAAATCCTTTCTAACCTCACAGATCTCAGCATTAGATTAATGGCCAGCACTAACAAGGACACTAATTCTGTAGATCCAGGTCTGAACAAATCAGAAAATACACAAGTAGGCAATGACACACTGTATTATTAATATGAAATATCAGTCTGATTCACCAGCATCAAACCTATGAAATCAGGCAACCATAAACTAAAAAAAAAATTGCAATCCCAAACAAAATCCCATTCTTTCAGATAACTATCTCTTTTCCTCATGTTTTGCCTATACCACATTTCATTATTGACCATGAGGTGCAGAGCTGCAAGGCACACGTGCACTGGTGTATCACTTATGCACCAGGCTGAGCAGAAATTATTCTAATGCAGGTGTGCCTAAAATCAGTAATGCAGAAAGCTCTAAATCAGACTATGACTCTGATGTTTCCTTTTCATCTATTGTTGCTTTGCATGTAAAGGCTAATGAAAGTTAAAAACATAATTAACTCTGTTTTAAGCCAGTCTGGACTTCAGAAGTAAAATCTGATGTATACGTATATTTGTATTACTTAGATCTAAGTGACAGAAGTGGGGATTTCCTACCATTTTTTCATGTTATCATAACACAGGGCACAGCATTAGCACAGCATCCCTTGCTCAGTTAAAGCCAAAAGAGAAAGGTGGGGGAGTTTGGGAGTCAGGGATGTTCCCAAAGCTCAGAAAGTGTCCAGATGGGTTTACAGAGCACACTGGGAATTTGTTGGAGATGCAGCCACAGACAGAACCAGCAGTGACACAGTGGGGTTTGTGTGCTTTGGCTTCGGTGGGACAACACTCACATCTCGTGATTCCTGTGAGGAACTCAGACGTGCCTACAAGAAGCCAGAGTGGGACTGCAGGCAAGCCAAACAAGTGAGGAAAGCCCTGGAGCAAGAAGCTGTGGCAGTGATGTGGAAGAGTTGGGACACCTGTGACAAAACACAGAGGTCCATCCGAGACAAGGCAAGGAAGTGCCTTGAACAGCAACCTCGAGGTCTCCATGGCTGAGGCCCTTAGCTCATGATAGAGGAGGTTTCTCCATCATGAGTGTGATGGAGAAATTAGTTTCTGTGAAGAAGTAAACTCACAGTTCACACACATTCCCCTTGACAGTAACATATTTTGCAGGCATCACAGAGGACCACAAATTGCTGCAAAGAGCCTGATTTATTGTGGCACTGCTCTAGTTTCACCAACTGAAATACCAGAAAGGATCTGACTATAAAAAAAAAAACCAAGAAAACATAGAATTCAATCATATAATTGAAATAATATCTTAAAGAAATGTCCTTTTTTACCGAAATCTAGTACCCACTCTGAACTGATTTCAATATAATTTTTAAAGCACAGAAAATTTCATCCAGCATCTGAAATCAGAACCACAAACACGGATGAGGAGCTGAAAATGCCTATTTTTCATTTGGAAACCTCTAACAGCTGTCAAAACAGACACCAAATGGTAAAAAGGTGGAATAAGTGCAGCAAAGAAGCGGCATTGTCAGGAAAAGAATATCATCTAACCCAGAGAGAAGACAAGAGCAGTGATCACTTACATCAACACACCTGTTTCCTTTCAGAGGTTTGAGAGGCCTGCCAAATCAACATAATGATGGTCAGGAGAAGAAGTGTTCCTTAAGAATAAACTTTCTGACCTGTTCATTTGTAGCACACTGTGCACTGAGACCACTGTCTTTCCAGGCATGCCAAGAAATCCTGCTTCAAATCATTATCAACTACACACACACACACATACATATATATTATATATACACATAGCTGGAGAAAAACTCATGTTTCTGTATATATCTAGGCAGAACAGAACTGGATCAACAAACAAAGCAAAAATAAAATAAAATAAAATAAAATAAAATAAAATAAAATAAAATAAAATAAAATAAAATATAGAATAAAACCCCCAACCAAGCTCAGTTCTTAACCAGATGCTATAACATGCCTTCCTGGAATGGTGCATTTGACGTGGAACAGTCATTGCCATTTACCATGAGATTATGGTTTAATAAGTATGGGAATGCCTCATTAAGAGAAATCCTTGGAAGCTTCTGGTCTTTCAGCTGCTGGTAATTCTAAGGAATGATTGAGCAACTTTACAAAATCCAGCTCTGTATACAGCATGTTTAAGCTTATCCAGGGTGTTTAGCAGTTCAAGGTATTTTGATTTGTGGGTAATTTTCCCTGTCTTAAGATGAAGGAAAGAAATTATATATCTATACCTTGACTTTTAAGTATGCTTTCTCGACAGTTTGCTTAGAGTATATTATTTTCTTCGGTGTCTGGATTCAAGAAGAAATAACGTTGCTCTGAAACTAATAAATGGTATTGCTCATCTAGTGAAGTCTTTAATTATAAAAAATTCACACAGAACCTGTAATATCATTTCTAAGGAAAAAGTAAGTTTTTCCATGACAGATGCTCTGACGTACTCTCATTAAATTCTCCAAAGAAACTCCTGCCTTATTTTACACAGCAACCTAGACTACAGAGTGCAATTAAAAAGAATATTAAAAGACATAAAGTTAGGTTGCTACTTCATATTATCTTCAGATAGGGCTTGCAGTGATAAATCAAGCATGTTTCAAACTGCAGGCAACCTGTGATATGATATGTATATGTATATGATTCCTTTCTCCACTGAAGGAAGACATTAAGGTATTGAATTCCATAGTCTTCATCTCCTGATTATTGCGATAGACACACTAAACTCAGAGAACACTGAAGGATTCCAGGTTCACCTGGGAGGTTAGAAAAGGAATAATTCTATTGTGTTGTTCTTCCCCAGTGCTGTAGCTGATTATTTTGTGGAAAAGAAGTCAGCATAGGATGCCAAGATGTTCCATAGGACATAATGAAGGCAGACATCACACTTCCTAGGGTGTCTGTTCTCAGTGGGAGGATCCAAGCAGGCAAGCTTTCTGTCCTCCCAGGCAGGAGCTCTGAAGGAAAGGGAAATGACACTGCAGTGGAAAATCAAGTATGAGCCTCTCTGTGCACTACTGACTTTGCCTGTAAATAGGAACTGGCAAATTGCATACACCTCTAAGGATGAATGAAATACTAAAACACAAAATACCTTCTTGTGCCCTTCTGTGAAATTTGTCTGCAAAGCACACAGAACCACCATGCAAAAATCGAGCACATGGAGGTAAAAACCTGCCTGCTGTGACACACTGGCATGAATTCTGCCATAAATCACGTCTGTACACAAGGCAGTCAGAAAGAAAAAAAGCTCTGTAAAGGTGAGGAGAGAAAAAACTGTAGAAAAAGAAAAATGGAGGGGGAGGGAAAGTGAAGAGGTGGAGAATTCTGAGAAATGGAGACGTCCAGTTTGGCTTCAGATACAAAGGGAGCTTTCTAACCTTCTAACACATGGGTTCCTAGCAAATACAGCATTAGTATAGCCGTGGATATTTCCAGACAAGGAATTCAGTCACGGAAATAATGAAATCAAATAAATAAATAAATATTGCCTCAAATGCAATCGACTCATGTAAGTCAATTATAATTCATTTTTAAGCCACCTTAAGTAGAATTATTCTTTCAAAAAGAAGAACTCTATCATGGACTTAACTAAATTGACACAGAACTGTGTTAAGAATATGGATTTTAGCTGGAAAAGTACTGGCTAGAAGAGGAAAAGGAATTTTTTTTAATTATTTTATCTGTGGGTTTCAGTCCTACTGTAAATAGGCTGAATGCAGGAAGAGAACACAATTGCTTTTGATCATTTTCCAGCAACAGCTGTGGCTGCTGAAATTGCTACAGACGTTAAGCATCAGATCTCCATGTAAAAGGATGACCCGTGCTCTGCTGCCTACGAATCTCTGCTGACTTACACCAAGCACACACTGCACAGTGTTGGTCACACGGGAAAGCAGATGGGAGGAGAAAGGAGGGAAAATAAATTACTTTTATTTGTATTTAATAAAATTTGGCCTACAGGCTTTATGTGACTCAGTAGTGAACATCTGGGATTGATCACAGGCTCACAAACCGAGAAGCAGTCATCTGGCTTCTAGAAACAAACACAGCCAGTCCCTCTTCCTCAACGTTATTTTCTTAATGATCAAATGCAACAGCCATTTTAAGTTTTTTTCAATACTTGCAGCCACAGTACTTTTTAGGACTTTTCAGCGTTACTTTTTCACATCGTGGCATCAGACAACTGTTGCGTTTCATTTAATCTTGGACTGGTGGCGTTGGGGATTGCCCTGCACCCTCACACACACGGCTAATTCACTACTACTTTTATTTTCTTCAAACTCTTCTGATACAATGGGAGTCGTGCAACTCCGGTTTTTGTTAGTTCCCCTCCTCACAAGCCTCATGGGAGGGGGCCAGTACCTGGTGCAGGATGCAGCACTGATGAACTACATGGACCGGCGTTTCATGGCTCTAGAGGTATGTGCTGTCTGCACCCTTCTGCAACACTGCCTAACTGCAAAGGGCTCGGGACACGTAGGAATGCTCTTCTCCATGTGGAGCAGGACAGTTTGGGTGATGTGCAAGAGCAGGAGGGTAAATTTCCACCTTTTTCAAGTAAAGAAGGAAAATCGTAGCTAAACATTTTGCTGTAAAGATTCCTACTTACCGCATCATTTATTGCAGGATACAAGTTCATAAGGTTATATTTTAATTCTCTTTTCACTTGTATGTTTGGGGCTTTTTACACCACCAATGAATTTAGCTAAAAATGCAAATGCTTATACAGTACTGCCACAGTCCATACTAGGGAATGGTATAAACACACTGTTATCAGTAGAAGTGCTGTCAAATGTTAATAAGGAGATAGAAATTTATCAGGTATTTTTCTTATGTACAGATAAACCACTCCTCCAGGTAGGTTTAAGACACGCTTATGCAAACTAGAAGTGTATCTTCACTTTTAAAAATCCTCTTACAGCTGGGAGAGTGAAATAAGTACTTCCTTTCAATTAATTATATAATCGTACCAGTCCTTGCTTCTTTTTCTGCAGTAAAAAAACTACCAGTACTGCAAAATACCTCTTCAATATTGGTGTGCTGTAATCATATATTATTTACCTTACATCATTAACATGTCCTTGGCTCCTGACCTGCACTGGCAGGCTTTTAGAGAAGCTCTAACTTGCCTGATCTCATGTCCCTTTTCCTATAAAACTCACGCTAGTCTTAACTTCACAACACAGAAAGAACTGAAGGATTTTCCTGACATTCTGTTCCCACTGGTTAGACTGAGATTTCCATTTTCTTAGCCACTATAAAAATAACTTCACATGGCAATTTCTATTCTTTTGGCACACATTAAAAATTATGCAACTCCACCTGTGGCACCAAAGAAAGAACAGGGCGAAGGGTGAGACAGATACTGAAGACAGCACTTAAAAATACTTAAAATAAAGTTCTTATAGAAAGTAATTAAACTTCCTGGGGATTTATGGTCGTGTATAAATGGGAGGTGGGGGGCACACAAAACCCACAGCTCACAAAGCAAGCAAACAAACAAATCATCACCACCAAGTTTATATGGAAGACGTGCAGACTGCCCTAGTGGCTCAGGAAACTCAGACATCCTCTAGTCAAACCAGAGCACCCAATCTAGAAGTGAGATCTAGTATGATTGTGTGTTTGGGTTTAAAGATTAGCTCAAATTCCTCATCTTCCCAGGGTGGCAGTGGGGGCAGACTACTCTTCTCAGGACTTCTATGATCTTTACAGAAGCAGCTGCATTGCAATAGAGAAATCACATTCCTCACCTTTGGAAATATTAAAATATTAATAATTTGAATTTGGGAGTAAAGAAATATGTTTGATTATTTTTTTTAAATATAGCCAATTATTTGACTAAAAAAAAAAGAAATCCCAACCACAACCAAAACTTCCTGAAATACAGCATGTCAGTATTTTCATTTTCCCTCTTAAATGGATGAAAAATAGCCCCACTAGATTGCGTCTTGGCCAGAAGAGGAGTATTTATGTGAAATGCTCCTGCAGAAAACTCTTTGGAACTGCTTCACCACTGGTCCTACAGGAGGAATTCTGAAAAGTTTCTGAAACACAAAAGTGTTTGTGAATCGCAGATTATGCACTATTAAGTACCTCTGGCTGTTTCCACTGGAACACTTTTCCTTCTTTAGGGAGCAAAACAAAGTATCCGGTTGTCAGTAACCACATTAAGGCCAAAAATATGGGGGTTTGTCCAGACCTTTGAATGTTTATCGTATGTTCCATTCACACGGACATCCAGCAACAGCCACTGGTTTGAAATAGGTGGGGAGCAGGGCTGGAAAGGAGAGAATAGAATGTGTTTTTAAAGTAATCATGAATGACATAACGTATACAGAATATCCACATATATGCATGTATTTTCTTCCTGTGTTCTAACTTAAGAGGAGGCTGGAAAAATGCAACCAAGACATACTGGATTATGTGGAGGAATTCCGAGACTTTTCAAAGATGGTACTGTCACGCCTGGCAGGACTGAACACTTATAAGGCTGAGGTTAAGAGTGAAGTGCAGAACTTGCTAACAAGAATTGAACGGGCACAAAGGGACATTGACTATTTTGGATCTGTCACAGATTCTAATGCATGTATAGAAGTACACGAAGACCTGATGAAACAGCAGCTACTTGAAGAGGCAGAAGAAAAAAAGAAACTTAAACTCATGCTCAATGCAAGTAAGAACAGTTTGCTTTTCAGAACTTTGGTGTGAACTAACCAGTCCCCTACCCAATGTGTGCATGCTGATAGAGGGATAATAAATTTTCATTAGCTATGTGAATACCACAGATAATTGCAAGGGGGTTTGGCTGTGTAAATACTAGACTTATAAAAACTATGTATATGCAAAAAAGGTAAGGGCAGGGGAGGGAAGAAAGTACAATTCAAACATTTATTTTGCAGATATCCTACTGCATATCATATTGATTCTTTGGAAGCTGCTTTTTATTATAAAGTGATGTAAAATCTTCTGAAGGTGTGCATTTCTGAGTTCTGCAGCCATACTAAGGAATTAACAGTGGTCTTTGCTCTTTGGAATGGGCAAGGGTCAAAACCTCAAAACTCAAAAGTGAACTCATGAATTAATAAACAGACTTCATTCACTTCTACAATTTGCATCTGGTTTACTGCCCTCTTCTGTTATTCTTTCTCTCCCTATCCCGTCCTTGTATTTTATCAATAGAGCATTCTGGCTTAGCCATAAGCAAAGCTCAGTTCTGATTTGAAAACAAAGTGTTAAGGCACCATGCATGAAGAATATATATCCAGTCTATACTTTTTTTAAAATAAGTAGTATTTTTACCTTAAAAATTTCCATTATAGATGCAAATTAGGTATTGTAGACATATTTAAAGTCGCCTGTTTTCATAGTAGTAAGAAATGAAAAATAAACAATCAGGAATATAAACTCTCATTTCTCAAAAAGCCAGGTGAAAGACCTTTAGCATCATCAATTATACAATTCCCCTAACTTCAAGAGAATTAGACTGATTTAATTTTACAAATAAGTTGACAGTTTCTTCCTTGAACTTTTCTGGCCAGCCAGTATTAAGGCAGATGGTTACAGAAGCAATCACCTATTCTGCTTCTAAGCTCTAATCGTGCATCACAGTTGAGTGCTTTGACTATCAGTGTTGGTTTTCCATATACAGAACTTTTCAACACTAGCCATTTTTTCAGAGAGACAAAGAAATGGGGGATTTTTAAACTGTGTTTAGACCACTTTGAAAATTATACCTTTCTGAGAGTTTCAGAGGAGAAAAAATGACTTTCTATTTTCCCTTATTGGAAATTATGGCTTTTAACTTTATTGTAGCAGTTCTTAATAACTTCACTTTCACTTTATTGTCAATACTAGTCAGAAGCTTTTCCCATTGAAGTCAGTGGCAAAGCCAATCCCTGTGTAGATTTTACAGCACTGAAAAAAGCAGCAATACCCTCAACTCCAGCAAATAGCAGCTCTGCTTCCATGGCACCATACCTTACCCAGAATCCATGATTGCTTTCACTGAGTCACTCCAAAACCCACGTGGAAAAGTGCTTTTTTAAGTCCAGCTTTGTTGCTGGTTTTGGTTCAAGTTCACACAGACTGGAAAACAACGAAGTAGGATCACTGTTTTTACATGCGATAGCTGATACCTCGTCCTGCTTTGGGTGGGAAACACAAAATTATCTTCTGCACATTTTGGGGTGTGATAAGAAACAGTGGCCTTTGAATGTGGAAAAATTTTGGTAAACTTTTTGCTTGCTCCGAATGTCTCAATTTCTCAGTCTCCCTGCAAGTGTTATAAAAACGAAGGAGAGTTAAAAATCTTCTCTCAAGAAGACACTCCACAGATTTCAGTGTCTTCTCATGGTTATTTCTCCTGCAGAGTCAGATACAGCTAATGTTGGCTAGGTATTTTGATTCAGTAGCTTTAAGTTTTTAGACTCCATCTAATCAATAAATGTTAGTTTTAGGAAAACCATTGTGGCTTGTTCAGGAAAGGTGCTTCCAGAGTGAGGACTTCCAAGAAAAAAAAAATAATAGAAAAAAAAAATCTATGCTGTAGCAGCAATATCCAAATGCTTTGATTAGAGGGTATCAGTATACACAAATGACATAAAGATTGCTTTCTACAGGCAACTGGAACCTTGCCACTGACTTCAATAGGTTCGTATCAGGCCAGAGAGGGAGGCTGGTTTTGCTTTCTCTATTTCATCTGCTGCCAGAACTTCCTGCCTTAGAGCTTTGTTTGTTCTGTTTACTGAAATGGCTGCACTTCACTGAAAGCAATTCTTTAAACTTCAAATACTGTGTCTTGTAATTTATGAGGGCCTTTGGTAAACAAGCTTGTTAATATGCTTTGCAATAGAGCTTTTGCTGGAAAGGATGGTGCTTGATAAAGATCTTAGAGTCTAAATGCCTGAGTCTTCACAAGCTTGATGCTTTTTGGTCTCAAACTTCTATGCAGAGTGCATACAAAATGTAATGAAGCCATAATTATGACTTGCTCCCTGCTGATGCCAATTTTAACCCTATAGTGAGGTAAAGAGCTATGTAACCCCACCAGCCATGCCCCCAGCACAAGAACTTATAGCACAGACACCATACCAACGCATTTAAAGACCACCTTAACGTATGCACATTGCTGGTTTTGTGATCTATGCATTTGTTCTAGTTCCTTTGTGCTGCAGGTGTTGGGAAGGGGAATGGGAAGATAGCCCAGTGTTTGGGCTTTCTGTTATGCTGATCTATTTTTATTTGTCTTTATAATATAAATGCATTAAAAGAGGCTAACTGAGGATAAGAGGAGTCTTGAAACAAAAATACTATATGTGTGGCATATGAGGAAAGTGGATTTTAATTTTTATGCCTTCAATAAGAAATAAATTTGATTATTTTACTATGTTAATCTAAATCAGAAGTCAGTTCTTTGAAGTAAAAAATATAACCCTGTAAAAGAACTGACAGGAATAATCATGGAATCAGTAACTGTGCTCTTGGTCTCCTCTCAGATTCACAAATAGAAGCCCTTTTGGATAACACTGGTCTAATAGAACAAAGCCAGTACACCATGGGTAGCTGAAGATACACATATATTATACAAAAACTAAATTCAGCACTACTTACCATAGCCACGCTGCTGACATCTTTACTGATACATTGATCCTGACCTTAGAGTAGAATTAAAAGGAAACTAGGCAATTCAAAGAAACAAATCTAGAAAATTCACATATATTCTAATTTTTATCTTTTTTTTTTCTTTTTTGTCTTTGGGTGTTTCCTTGCAGGTTGTGACCACATGCTCACAGGTATTAAGTCTCTAAAGATAGTTAAGAAGACTGGAGATAAGCATGGCTCTTGGATGAAAGATCCTGGCAAAAAACATACCAAGATTTATGTATTAAATGGTTCTGTAAATAATGTTATTTTGGAATTTGCAAATATAATGACATTCATGGAAAACAATCAAACGTTAAACGCTCGCAGAGTCACCTTGCCATTTCCCTGGGAAGGAACTGGCCACGTCATATATCAGGGTTTCCTGTTCTATCATAGATACGGCTCCTTAAATGAGATTATTAAATTCAATATCCAGAGAAGAAAAGTAGCCGGCCAAATGCTACTGCCAGGGGCTGGAAGGATTCCTGCCTATCAGCTTTCCCCACATACAAAATTAGACCTCGCCATTGATGAGCAAGGGCTCTGGGCAATCCATGCAGAACCAGAGACTGGAGGAAACATTGTCATTACTAAACTGGACCACACAACCTTCGCAGTGGAGCACAGCTGGGACACGACCTGCAGCAGCAAGGATGCTGAGGCAGCTTTCATGGCATGCAACACACTCTACGTTGTCTACAACTCTCCCAGTGGAGGCACCTCTCGCATACGATGTGTTTATGATGTTTTGGATGCTGTAAATACTTATGAAATCCCAGCATTGCATTTCCCAAAACGGCAGGGCAGCCATTGCACTGTACATTACAACCCTAAAGAAAAGCAACTCTTTGCTTGGGGTGATGGGTCCCAGATTATTTACAAGCTTCACACAGAGCAAAAAGTTTAGAATCTTTAGCAACTTTCCAAATAGCCTTACAAGCTGCCAGTTAAATGTCAACATGACCATTAACATGTCATAAAATTATATTATACCTTCTACAACTTTCATCTGTTTTACATAAATTTAGGCTTATGTTCCCCGGTGATCCAAAGCTAATGTCTAATGATGAAAACATAAAATCTCTATTAAAATAAATTACATTATGACTAAATTCTACACATGGACAACCTGTACAAACACATATCAGTATTCAAGCCTAAGGTTAATTAAAAAAAAATCCATCTCTGACATGTCTTCCTACCAAAACTATGCATTCTGCTTCAGTGCCACAGAAATCAAATCAGAAGTCCTTTCTGTCCAAAACATATGGACAACCTTCACTGCTCTGGAGTCACTTTAGAAAGCCTTTTAGTAAATAATATAAAATCACATGCTCTCAGAGAAATTATCTATAAATTTCAGCAGGAGAGGCTTATTATATCACAATGCATAAGAGTATACATCCTCACAAACATGGTTTATATTTAACATACAGCTCTCATATATTACACCAAGGCTATTCCTAATCATTTAACTTCTAAGGTCTTTCCATGAAATTTCCACATTTTTCTTATCCATGTAGCTGTACAGTCCACTTTTTAACCTGACAGTACATTAGCTGCAGCTCAGTATTTACTTTTATCAGCTTCAAGTTGCCACTTTTCAATATTTTTCTAGTGTATCACTCCTTGTGTGTCAGAAGGAACATTCCTAGATTATCTGCTCTTTATCAAACACTATTTTTTAAAATGTTTTACATGTCAGTCTTTGTTGCCTTTCTCATTAGTCCTCCTTCAGCATCTAGTTGTGAGGAATTTTCCCACTACTTCAAATCACTTCCATTGGTCATACAAAACTCTTTCTTACCCTATCCTCCAGCTCCAGGAAAATACCTGTTCATAAAGGTGGCCCTGATGAGCACAGTAGTACAAGAGAGGGCAGGCCATTGCTGAGTCCTGGATTTGTGAGTAACAGATAAATTCCAGGCAAATACAAACACATTTTTGTTTCAAAAATAACAGTTGCAAAAAGCCAACCAACCAACCAACCAACCAAAAAAAGTCCACACCAAAAACCAGACAGTTAGTGTGAAATACAGGCACTGGCCATAGTTTTGGGCTGGTGTTTTTATTATTATTATTATTTTAATAACAGCTGAATTTCTGTTTAAAAACAAACAAGCAAGAAAAAAAAACTAAAAAAACCCAAAAAAATAAACACAACAAAAAATTTCCCCCCAAACCCCACAGAAAATAGTGCTTGAAAAGCAATCCACAGCTGTTTCTGCAGAAAGCCCATTTTGTTCTTTACGCTGAAAGGGCTGTTGTTCTGCTTAAAAATAACCACAACAGAACAGCCAAACATCAGGGAACGATTTTGACAAGGAGTTCCAGAATTCAGCTAAGAGCGTGTAGACTGCTGAGCTGCAATAGTGCTACTCTGCTTTGAGCAAAAGAAACTATAACATTCTAAGCAGCCTTAATGAGTAGAGCACTAGTTCTGTGTTACAGAAGCCACAGGAAGCACAGTTCAAGACATCCTCGGGCTGAGAGTAAGGTGGGCTGGCACTGGTTTCCTGTGTGACCACGGGTTAAAGGCAGGTTGGACTATTTGGCCATTTATTCCTCATCTGTAAAATTACCAACGTGTAAATACAAAATGGCATTAGCCACCTTTGGAATGTTTTGAGAGCTTTTACTGCAGAAGGATGTGCAATTTTCCTTATTTAAGAAATAAAGGTTTTTGATGCAAACACGGGTTGAGTTTGCTCTTTGCAAAAGGCATTCGTGGGATGTGCTATGTGCCACACTATTACACAACACAGAAAGCCTCTGTTACTATGCCGTGTAGAGATTTCAACAAGCAATCCTCTAAACTTTAAGCAAGATCTTCTTTGAAACTCACTGCCCTGGAAATCCAAGCTTC
>JAWWMO010000174.1:6340346-6390826 GCA_035047845.1 Dendrocincla fuliginosa
GAGAGGTGAGGAGAGGGGCATCCTTTGAGCCACCATGCCACCACCACACAAGGAGCCTGTTGCAGGAGGGGGTCCTTGGGCCCCGGAGGTGGGGACAGTTCCTTTCAGTCTGGAGTTCAATCTTGCTCTATTTCATAGTCTTAAGGACGAACTTTCACACTGCTTTTGTTTTTCTTATTCCCCATAGATTTTAGTGTTCTTCTCTAACACAAAGTAAGATCCGATTCCTGCACTCATCTGTGAATTTCACCACAGCTAAGACAAAGACAAAGAACACCTTATAATGCTTCAGTCTTGCTCACACTCTTCCTGGAGCACAACAAGATTAAGCTACTGGTCCTGCAGCATGGAAATGGGGTGTGGGCTGGAGTAGCATATGAATTCTGTGGAGTGCAGAGACAAGAGTTTATTGGGCTTACAGCAGCAATGACACAAGTTGAGAGAGTCATGTGTGTGAGCATGCTCTGTTCTGCGGATCAATTAACATTCAGGTAAGAAAAACACTTCATAGTTTCTCCTCCAGCTTCCTGGTAATCTCAGAAATACATATGATTTGATTAATTTCCATAACTGATAGCACACAAACAGATATTTTACAGAAAGTCGGAAGAGGCGCTTGGTTAACCCCTGGATGAAAAAGGGCAAAAATAAGGACTGCCTGTTCAGAAATGGAACACAAAGACTCAGAAATACCCGAACTGAATAATCTGCTCCAAGACAGCAGTCTCCAAAAGCAAGGGCAAAGCACCATTGGCAAGGCAGTAGTAAGCAGCGACAAGACTGCATGAAAGAGGGCATTGACTCCCAGTTCAAGAAGATGATACGATTGTTACCATGGGAACGAAATTGGTACAAGGACACGAACACAGAGAAGTCTTCATCAGGAACAAAAAACACAAATGAGTTTATGACCTCTACCTTCACCATCTAGATAACATCCATTACTGTCCTTGTCCTCTCATGCTGCACTTTCTCTATGTGCTTGTTTCATCTGAACCAGATGCTTTCTCAGAGCTGCATTTTCACATTCAGACTCGACAGACAGGTTGTCTTGTGTTGGCTCTTTTGCTTTGCTGCAGCTCCCAGGGTGGAGTCCAGTGTTCTCTGCTAGGACATCATCCTCCTGACAACAGCAGCAGCCCTCAGTGCTCTGGATGCAGTAAAGGTCCCTCACCTCCCCACTGATACCACAATTACCTTGTTCTTTCCTGCATTAAATCAGGACTGTCCCTTCCCATGCTGAGACCAGGGTTTCATTGCACAGACGCTGCTCATCTTTCATGCCCTCCGTTCTTTCTGCTCTTTTGCAGAAAGCTGGCTCATGTCAGGAAAATCTGCAAGGATAACGTCCTGTTTGCACTTGAAGCAATCAGAATTGTCATAAACAGAAAGGTTTTCAGTCTTCCCTGTTTTATTGACATCTGTGGGATGAATTTAAGCTTTCTGTCAAAAGTGTGCTCTCCTACTTGGATTTTGTGGATGTCAAGGATCTGTGTGTTAAAAGCAACTTGTCAGTACAGCAGAGCTTGATGCTGGGAGCATGGTGTAAACTATGTCAACATAATTAGGTTTATTTTCTCAGTGCCCACCAGAGATAAGCTTGTTTCTCAGAAAATAATCTTCCCTTCTCTTTTTCTTCTTCATTTCTATCTGCCTGGATCTGGAGGGTGTGAGCCTGTTTTAGCATTCATGCAAGCAGACACCATACAAGGAAACCACACTACAAGTTTATTAGAGATGGGTTTACCACTAAGCAATGCAAATATTACATGCCTACTGTCATCCTGCTCTGTAACAGTGCATTTTTTATCCCGTGTGCTCTCTCCCACCCTTTGTGCCAGGGACACAGCTGCAGAGGTGTGCATGGGAGCTTAGCAAACAAACTGTAGAACTGAAGATACAGCTTTTCTAATACTGAAGAAATAGCTCCTCCTGAAGGAAAAAATCAGGACCTGTGGCTTTTTAAGTTACTTGAACTTTCCATGGTTTTGCCTTGCATATAAGAAAATAACATTTTATTATATTTGCATCATACTGAGCCTTAATCCCAGAAAAAAGAAGGTACAGAATCACAGAATCAATTAAGTTGGAAAAGACCTCCAAGATCATCAAGTCCAACCTTTCACTGAACACGACCATGCTAATTAGACCACGGCATTAAGTGTCCCATCCAGTCTTTCCTTAAACACCGCAGGGGTGGTGATTCCACCACCTCCCTGGGCAGCCTGCTCTAATATTTGATAACCCTTTCTGTGAAGGAATTTTCCTGATGTCCAGCATGAACCTTCCCTGACACAGCTTCAGGCTGTGCCCTCTTGCCCTGTCACAGGTTGCCTGGGAAAAGAGCCCGACCCCCACCTGGCTACACCCTCTTCTCAGGAGTTGTAGAGAGTGATAAGGTCACCCCTGAGCCTCCTTTTCTCCAGGCTAAAGAGTCCCAGCTCCCTCAGCTGCCTCCTCACAGGACTTACTCTCCAGACCCTTCACCAGCTCCCTTGCCCTTCTCTGGACTTGCTGCAGCACCTCAATGCTCTTCCTGAATGGAGCGGTCCAGAACTGGACAAAGAACTCAAGGTGCAGCCTCACCAGTGCCGAGCACAGGGGGACAATCCCTGCCCTGTTCCTGCTGGCCACACTATTGCTGATACAGGCCAGGATGGCCTTGGCCTCCTTGGCCACCTGGGCACACTGCTGGTTCACATTCAGCCGCTGTCAACCAGCACCTGGGTCCTTTTCTGTCACACAACTTTCCAGGCACTCATCCCCAAGCCTGAAGCGCTGCATGGGGTTGTGTTAACCCAAGTGCGGGAACGGGCACCTCTCCTTATTGACCCCTCCTGTTAAACGTGCCATAAAGTTCCATGATGTCATTACTGCAACTGCACAAGGCACTTAGAAAAACAAACCATTGCTAATAGTGGATGATGTTTTAAGGGATAAGACTAAATAACTGACTGTGCATAAGCATTAGCAAACCATACCAAGAGTTCCCTTCAGAAACAAGATCTATTAGAAACACACCCCTTACCGTGGGTTACAGTAAAATGTGTGGAAAAAAGACATATATTGAAGCTTTTTTTTATTTTGTCCACTATTTTAAGTGTAAATCTTTTCTCTTGTGATTGAAACTAACAGTTTCTTTCAAATAAAATCCTTGACATGAAAATAAGGTCATCTGGAGGTTATATGCAAAGCATAAAGGGGGCGTGCACACATGCTCATTACAGCAGGATTCTCAGCACTAGGAGGAGGTTTAATTTATGATTTTTTCAACATTTTCCAATTTTATATGTGCAAATATATGTATTGTGCACACACATATATATATATATGTGCATATAGAGTCCTAAAAAATTTCTGTTGGTGATATCTAGGTGTCACTCAGCCTTCTTTCCTGCCATCCACACTGCCAGCATAAACCGCAGGTTTAATTTGCCTTGGAATTTATAATTGCAAAAATATTTCAAAAAGACAGCTATTTGAAACCCCTTTTAAAATAATTTTGAACAAGTAAAAACTTTATGTGGAAAAGGTTGATAACAAAAAAATAATCTCCTAAATGCCCCCTATGTGAGTGTTGTATTTATTGCAGATAACCATCTGCTTCTCCTGTCTATTTGGAGCTGACTTCTCAGTGGGACTGGCCCCATGCAGCGAGTCAGTCCCCACTCCATGATTACAAGACTGAGGCTTTTCTTTCTGCTTTTTGAGCTGTTTCTTTAGAGTAGAGGAACAAGGGAAAATATCTGTGGAAAAGGTTTTGTTATTTAGGAGTATTTCAATAAGTAAATGCTTCTAAGTAGTTAATTTTTGAGAGTTCCTGGTAGTCTCTGACCTGCTTTTCTATTTCCCAATACTTTCTTCATCCAACTAATGACAGTCTGAAAGATCCAGCATTTGGGAGCAACAGTAGAAACACCCCCTTTAGGATGTGTTGGGTCTATATATCTGCCTGTAAAGAAAGATACACCTTTGTTTCTGCCTAGTTTACTTAAACTTCTAGAGAATGTAGGTGTTACACGAATGTTTCTGCCCCCCAAAAATGAAAAAGCAGTTTAGTTCAGGTTGTTTTTTTTATTCACAGAGTAAACATATTCATGTCTTTGCCTTTCTTAAATAAACCAATGACATACAACAGAATTTGAGTATGCTATGGGCTAGATTTCCTTTCAATTATTGGGCAAGCAGAAAATATCAAATTTGACAAAAAATGGCTAATTCTTGAGAACTGGTCATGGGTTTTCTTCCTAATGCCTGTAATAAGTTATGTTTGTACACAGAACTGTCTTCACCTGTTTGAAGTAGTCAGGTGTCTCATTTTTGTTCAGACCTATGTGGAGGTTTAGATAAATCTGCAGAAATGTACTTTTAGAAAGGAAATTTTCAAAACCAAATCTTTGGCATTCTGGAATAAATGTATTTATTTACTGGTATGTGCATTTTCACATAATTTTCGTTGTGTTTGCCACAGGAGTTCCAGTGTTTGTCCTACAGAATATTGTACAGAAATATTGAACTTAACTTGTTTGAAGGTCTTTTTCCCTAAGGCCAGAAATACCTACACAGAATATGAGAGTTATTTAACAATACTCTTTTAACTGTATTTTTACCTTAAGCACTAATAAGATTTCAAAACAAAACCATTGCCATAGAAAGTTACACAATAAATCCCAACTTTACATGATCTGTAGTAATTTTTAGCCTGCAGTTTCCTCAAACTTTCCTCAAAGACCCTAAATTGATACACACTGAGGTGCACTCCTTTTACCCCCTTCCATGAAGAGGACAGTGGGATCTCAAATGAACAAAGTCCCAGTTGTTTCCTTTGGCCTGCAAAGGACTGCACTTAGGCAGAAATGATTTTCACAATTACAAAAAAAACCCCCAAGCTTTAAATATGTAAAAAGTTACTGTAAAGCAGAAGAGAAGCATCTGTGCCCCGTATCATCAATGGAGAGAAATAACTTAAACTGCAGTCAGGTTAGACATCAGAAAATTCTCAGAAAATCAGACCAGACCAACTTTTCTGTATTTGCATGTGGGACACTCAGTTTGTGTGATCTGATGTTGCATTCATTTGATTTGAAATACAATTGGCATAAGATCATTGAAAAACAGATCATAACTCTGAGTTCTCCTGTTCCATGGATGTGATACATGAGGTTAGAAATGGTATTTTAATTAGGTTGTCCAAGTAAAGATAGTTTTAAAAGAGGATTATTACACCTGATTGCTCCATAACCCAAAATTAATCATAATTTTCTTATTCTTAATTAGTTGGAAAACAAAAGAATCCAACATATGAACACTAGTTGCTAATGCAAACAATTGGATAATAAACTTCTTACACATTCATCTGTTACCCAAATATTATTTTATAATAACTTATTTTATAAGTAAACCTCTATACAGTATTTTTGGGAGCAACACATCTTATATTTTGTACTTTTTTTTAATAATCTCACATAATACCTGAAATTATCTGTAATTATTAATAAACACTCAGAAAGAACTAAGTGGTTTGGGGGCTTTTTAAATATAGTTTTTTCAGACTAATTAATTTGAACAACACATATGACCAATTGTTTTTTCTTTTAAAGGCCCAGTCTTACAGTGCTTGCAGTGTTACTGTCTATTTGCTTCAACTGAGGATTAGAAAACAGTTTCGACACAGTTTCCTCTGTACATCCTCCATTTGAAACCAATACTGTCCCATGCAGAGGGATGGCTCTCCCTGTAAGAGCTGCAAAGATTTACTTTGGCTTTATGCTCTCACTGTGTTTTTCCAAAAGCAATTTTAATGTGTCTGCAAGATGCATGCTGCTTTAATGCCAGCTTTCCAGTGCCACATGGACAGTTGGTAAAAACAGCTTTGACGGAAAATGGACAAAAAGCAGTTTAAAACCTTAGCTCGTCTTCATACAGATGCAAAAATGAAAAAAAGAGAGGGAACCATCTGAAATCAGGTATTCCAGTCCCAGGGACAATCACCTCTGAAGCGTGTGCAGAATTAATATCACTGTGGAAAATGTTGGCTCCTATCAGGAGCTCAAACCAAAAGAGATTATTTCAGTAGCCTCTTTAGCAACAGCAGTTTTGCTGAATGCCATGAATTGCTTGTTTGCCCTCCAATTTTGGAAGCTAGTGAGTACACCCAGAAAAAATGCATTTCCTATTCAATTGTTCAGCCATAAAATGCAAACAATAAACTTGCGGGATTGATAACAATAGTGAAGTCAAAATGTATTGCCTTAGGTTTACAGAACTTGCATGCAAACTGAAACAACCTCCATTCCACCCTGAATCCACTTTTTTTCCCCATAGCATTGCCATCATAAGAAAAATAACATATTCCCATTCTTACTGCACATTTGGGACCACTACATTCCTAGTCAGTCTTGTCAACAAATAATTTCTCATTAAATTTCAAAGAAATATAATTGATTCACCAATTATAAATTATATGATATAAAATTACAGAATTATTAGGTTTGGAAAGGACCTCCGAGACCATCAAGTCCAATCTTTGACCAAACACCATCACACCAACTAAACCACAGCACTAAGTGCCTTGACTCCTCATTTTTCAAACACCTCCAGGGATGGCAACCAGAGCACAGCACTGACATCCAGGGGGCACAATTAACTGGCAGTGTATCTTACTAGATATGATTTTACTGACTCCCTCTAATGGAACTATAGGGCAAGGAAGGTGCTGATTATCAATCCACAAGCAAACTTTTTTGCGAATTATTTATATTTACATTTGCTGCCATTATATTTATCTGATATTACTCACAACATAAAATTAATTTCAACACTGTAAATATTAGTATCCACAAACATCACATTTAATTTCACCCTTGTTTTTGTCTATGCTAAAAGAATTTGTTTGACTCTTTGGTGAGGAAATACAGCATCAGATGACTGACTAACCAGAAAAACAATAAGGAATGCTCATAAACAAGATGTGAATACTTTTCAAAAAGGAATGTGGTATGTACACAGAAAGAGAATCCTGATATCTGACAATATGCAAGCAAGACAGAGAAGCTAAATTCATATCCTTATTCATTCCCTTGCTTCAGGGAAACAAATATTTCATCTGTGTACAACGTCAGTGAATAAAGTCAGTGGTTTAGGTACTTTATGAAAGGTGAACTAGGCTTTAAGACCAAAGGAGTTTTCTAAAGGAGCCTGAAAGAAGTGAACCTTTACCTGAACACACCAGCTAAAAAGACCAGAAGAGATCTTAAGAGAAAAAAAAATCATTTACAAAATCAAAAGTGAGACACTGTTCAGGCTGAATCCGTGAGACAATTCATGTCTGGATGCACTGTCTTAACCTACAGTTACGACAGAAATACAGCCATTATCATACCAGCAGGTTTTTGATACTGGGGTGTTTCTTTTGACTCGACATAAGTTCCTATTCAGGAAAAAAATGAAGATCATGGTGATTATAAATATGCAAAAAAAAAAATAATCTAGTTCCATCTGAAGATCAGAGCACTTCTGCAGAAACAGAGATCAGAGCCACAATAAAGATGACTGACCATAAATTTTTCCTGTTCAGAGAGGATTTTTTGGCAGACAGGATCTCCTAACTATTTATTAATATAACAAGTCAAAGACAGTTCACATTAAGAAGGTACAAAGAATAATATGTTTCAATAACACATTGTAACCTATCCATCTTAAATTTAAGATTGAATCTGCATAACAAAATGAAACCACAAGTTACCTAAAAGGGCTTGCTCACTTCCCAAGTGTCAAAATTCACAGTGTTCACAAATAACTTTATCTGTGATTAATTCTGGTTTTATTTGTACTAACAGAAATTACAGCAAAGCTCAGAAGAAAACTTTTAGTTTTCAAACAGGGACAAGTTTACTTACAAGTTTCTATAGCTGCAACCCATGTGAAATCACAACAGGATTCAGAGGTCACAGGCAGTGACACGCAGGTTTTCTCAGAATCCACCAAAACTCCTGCAGATTTTCTAACTCGAAATGTGCACATGGGCTGCTCACAGGGAAAGCTTTGGTTTGGATCTGTTTATTTCCAACCATTGAGACACACGCTGAGACTTTAATTTGTGATAACATCCATGCCTCTATGCAGAGACCATAAAGTACACAAGACATCAATCTCAATTTGAGTGAAGAGGACAAGGTGGTTTGTTTTGCTCATACAAGAGAAAGGAGAAATTAAAAGTAGCTGGCATTATTTATAGCCCCCACTAATGCTCTCAGATTTACATAAAATCTGCCATAAATTCAGATCTTCATCATCTTAAATTGACTTTCTTTCTCAATAATTAGCTTTAATTTATAGGCCATACACTGGAAAACTAACATTGTTGCAGTCAGATTTTATGGACTTTAGATCACTATGTCAGTTAATTTAAAAAATAAAAACACATTAGGAGATATTCCTCTGGTTACTTCAGAAACCTAATGAAAGTATAGCGACCAGGATGTGGGCAATCATCTACAAAACAGGCTTAGAGATCAAAGGTAGGGCAGAGAGAAGAGATGCTTTAACCTAAAAAAATGAAAAAGCAAACAAACAAAAACAAACAAACAAAATAAAACCCTAAGAGTGGAGAAAAGTTGAAAACCAGCAGTCTGGAGGATGAACCAAACAAGTCTTAGGTGCCAGATCGAGTTTCAGAAAAACACAAAGTTTCTTTCTGCAGGGAGAGAGAGGAACAAAGGAAATGGAGAAACAGCTAAAATTCAGATTTACAGAAAGAGTCAAGAAGGATTCTCGGACAGGAAACCTGTATTGTGTAAAAACAAGCTCCGTGTCCTTAGGGAACCTGTAAATCAGGGTGTTCCTGTTGATTTGTCAATCACAGTCTATTACTCATAATTTCCAGGCCATGCCCTCATGTAGGTGAGCAGCCACTGGGGCCAAGACAACCATTAGAGATACGGACCTGCTGCTTTTTTCTCTTGTTGGTTTGGCGTTTGGGGCAGAGTTTTTTGGTCAGTTGTTTGGCTCTCTTTGTAACAGGCCTTAGTGACTGCTTGCAGACTGACCTTAAGATAATTTTAAGATGTGTATCAGCAAAGACTCAGCTATGCAGCTGCCCACTCTTCTTTAATCTCCACAGAAGGTATCAGCCATCCTCTCTGAAGTAACATCTTAGCAAACATCAGAAATCACCAAAAGAAAGCTGGTCAGTAAACAAACCAAGAGCTCAGGCATGTGACCGAGTTCCTGCGTATCAGCTGAGTCACAGTGACTGACCTTGTCTGCTCTGGCTAATGTCGAGCTGGGATGAAAGTGGCTTAAGCTAATCTTCACTGCCTGAGAGCTGTGACAAGTCACACACCACAGCTCATTGCTGCAGCAAAGCAAGCACAGAGCGTTTTGTTCACCCGACTAACTGCACTGTAACACCAAACCACATTAGCCAGAGCTGCCTCTAGAACGGGGGGGAAGGCATGACTTACTGTGTCTGCATGTGTGACTGTGAGAAAAAGAACTGGGTGATAGCAACCATCACAAGCACAGAGAGAAGTTCCCACTGTCGGGGGGAAAGAGTGGGCAGAGCCCCCTGTCTCCTGCCTCAAAGCTTGCAGGTAAGATGAACTTGGAATTTTTCTGCCATTACTTTCTTTCCTGTGTTTGAAGGTACAGGATTTTGTGTCTATTAACAGGAAAAAAAAATAAAATCTTAGTTGAATCAAACCCAAATATTGGCTGGAAGATTTCATGAGAAGACAGTAGAAAAACGGATCTCTTTTCAATTACGAAATTGTCTAATAACATCTTATTTAACTCACAATGCTTTCCAGCATGCTTTTTTTTCCCCTATAACTTTTTAACACAACAAATTTAGGCAAATGTCAAATCCCCTAATGTTGTGAGTTCGGTCTGACTGAAACAAGCCCCATGACTCCACACTCCTCACCAAAGTAGGTGAAATAACAGCTTGTGTGGGACTGTATTCTCTACACACACTCGGGCAGTAATGTACAGTATAAGCTCTATTTTCCAAGCTAGAATTACAAGACCTTTGCCTGAGGGTGAGAGCAAATGCAATGGTTACAAATAGCTGTGTCTGCCCGAGAAGATTTCAGCTGCCCTCCATGAGCTTTTCATTTTCTATGGTAGGCTTGCTACCCCCAAAATTTGTAAAATGCCTCGACATACAGAGGCAGTGATTCCCTGGGAGCCAAGAACGCGTGTTATTTGAAATCCGAGCAGGAGATGGCGCTAAGTCCTTGCAGCACCAGCACCTAAATGTTACACCTGGCTCAGGTGTCATTCCCGCGACCGGCCAGGTCAAGGGCTTGTGTAAATGTCTTTGAAAAATGCTGCGCAAAAGTAACAATACGTTCCTGAAAACCTTTTCTAAGAACTATGCATGTCCATGAAAGCTTCTGAAATACAAGCAGAAGATTTGGGGAGAAATAAACCAAAACCGCTCAATAATTATAATACGCTCTGACAAAGCGATCTATATATGAAGAATTTTTTAAAAAATATATTTCATCTATATTTCATCAAGAGATACTTGAAAAGAAGAACTTTCATATCGTGTTCTGCTACAGAACAGATAATTCTCTAAAAGATGTCAGAGAAAAAAAAAATAGGAAGTTTTGTTTTCTTATCAAGTACCTGTAGCTATCCAGCAAGATTTCAAGAAAGTTTCAAATGTACTTTTATGTAAAGGCAAAATATCTTAATGTCCCATCTTGAATATTTCAAACTGACTCCACCAAATAATGACAGGAAAAAAAAAGAAAAAACCTAACAAAACAAACAAGCATATCTTATCCACTAAATATGCTAAAAAAGGTTTTGAAGGGTAAGAAAAGGCTGTGCACCTCCCCAGAGGAAGTTGGTAATGTGACTGGCCACAAATCTCTGTTAAAGATAAGGCAGGTTATACCTTCTAATGAGACATCACGGATTAGCTGTGCAGAGTCAATGGGGGAGGATTCTCCAATACATTATTTCTTATCTATAGCTGATTTAGCCACGTTTACATGAAAGGCAATCTCTAAGTATTTAAGTGGATCACCTTTTTTTCACCATCAAGAGATTACACAGTATTGCAGCTTTCACAGCCCTGCATCACAATGTTTATTCATTGTTTTAACGCTGGTGTTTCAAAGCCTACAGAGACTATGAGTACCTGTGATTTGGGGAAAGCAACGAAACCACACTCTGAGTAACCTTTGCTGTAGCCTTCTTGAAACAAAGCTTTTGATAAAGAAAGACATACCTCTTGTGAAAATTTCTTGAATGAATTGATAATAAAACATCAGAGTGGCTGGGACTGAATTTAGACTACATTAGCTGCAGCTAATTTACCCTCCTTTATAAACAGGAGAATTAAAACTTTATATAAAACCAGCAATTTTGAACACATTGCAAACTGATGTATCAAAACATGGATGTTTTCTCCTGCCTTATAGCCACAAGTTTCTATCTAGGGAGCACAGCCATTTAGAGCTTTCATCTCAGTGTCTCACCCTTCAGGGACTCTGAACCATTTTGCCACTTTTGTGCATAATCCAATAATGGACCAAACAGCACTAGGAAAGAACCACCGAATGCATAAGCCTGAGCACCAATGAGGCACACTTGCAGGGTCAGGCATATGACCTGAACTGAAACACAGGGCCTCCCAGCACTGTCAAAGTGACCCATGATGTGACTGTGACATTTAGGAAGAGAAACTCAGTTCTGCTCAGTAAGTTATAACAACATAAAAATAAATTCTGGTCTTCACATCTAGTTAAGATAAACTGTTATAGAGCAGCACATGGGATCTCACAGACAACTTTGCACTGGTTTTTTGAGATAGAAAGAAATAAAGATGGTCAGTAAAGCAATGTCCAGCAGTGTTCTCTTTTGGAGTTCCTAACTTCTTTTTTTCATAGGTCTTTTCCGAGAAGGATGATTCTGCTCTCCCTGAATAAACTTCATTGTTATATAAGAGAGGCAAAGACTTAACACAATGCCAGCTTTGTGACAGTCATGAGTCTACACCACTGCTGCAAAGAAACAAACCACTCTTATTGAAGGGGGGACTTCTGGAATGGTAATTAGCCAAGAGGCCAGGACAGCTGGGGGAGTGCTTCTGAAACCTGCTACAGTGAGAGAGAGAGGCAGGATTAATTCACTTTTTGCACTTTTTATATTAAACAGGATAGACAGGATCAAGAAGCTAAAGGGATCCCAAAACTAGGATTCTCTCTGCTTTCCAGTGCTGCAATAGTATTATTTCAAAAAATACAGAAACAGGACTGTACAATGATGACACATGAACATTGCAGCAGGACAATGTTTCGTGTTCTGTGCTTGGCTTGTGCCGTTCAGCCTCTCTCTGCTTCTGCCTGCTCTTCCCAAGGGAGTGGCAGTAATTGCAGAGCCTCTCTGTTCCAGGCCCTTCCCCTGCACAGCATTAGTGTGAGGCCGTGCTCGTCTTCCATGCACCAGCTGACACTGCTTTTCCCATCACAACACTGGGGCACAGCACATACCAGCAGGGCTTTGGCTATTCCAGGGCAGGAATAAACAAGAAGGGAGGTAACAACCTTCTGTGGCCATAACGGAGTAAATGATGTCCCCGATGCTGCTTCGATCATGTGGAAAGTTGCCCAGACACCTGTCCTAACCTCCAGTGAGTTGGGGAAAAGGAGGGGAAACCAGGCTGGTGTGGAAAAGGCTCCCAGCTTTGCCCAGGTTGTTCTAACTTCCACTGACTCTTTCACAAGTGGTTTAATGATACTGCAGCAAGTAGTGCTATATAATAATTTTTGGTATCAGTATTACAAAAGATGCAAATGTTATCAACCACTGTAGTTTTCACCACTCCTCTATGTGTGTGACCCATGTAAGATGAGTACCTCAAAGCTGAAAGACAAGAAAAATTCAAAAGCCGAATTAATACACAGCCTGTGGATTCCTGCCAGTTTTAATTACTCTTTAACATGTTCAGAGATGTTTCAAAGGCATTCTAGTTCACTTCCCATTCTCTCCCTCTCACACCTTGGCCATGTTTTCTCTGTACATGAGGTCCAATTCTTTATCCAGAATATCTGGTATGTGATTCATAGTCTTGGTGTTACATACAAGTTTAAAACAAAACTGAAATAATACATAACTCTTCCCAAGGTCAGGGAGTGCATCAGTTGGTAACAGGGAACAGGCTGTTTCAACATTCCAAATACTGGAAGTTTACACTGGGCAAAAAGAGATTTTGAATTGTTAGAGGCAGCAAAATTGCATTAAAACATTGTGCATACTAAACATGCTTAGTCTATTTAGGTGAAAGTCGGTGTCATCACAGAAGGAAGACAGCAAACTGTGGTTGTTGAAATACAGCCACAGTGAAAAGTGTGTGCTAATTACATTGTACATGGGACTCCAAACTCTTTATCTCACTTTCTGCTCAATGGTTAATTTTGTTTAGCCAACCCCCTGCAAAACTGACATCATCAGAAGTACTCAGCACATGCATGCTGTGAAAGAGCTGTGTCAGTGTTGCACAGGTGGGATGACCTGTTTGGACACCAGAAACCCTTATCAGATGTTGGATCACTAAGGCACCCAAACTGACCAGCAGACTCCCAATGACCAAGATCTGTAGCACTTTTCCTATTTCTAGAAGTAATCCAGGAATCTCTAGAGACAGAAGAAAAACCGACATTTTTGACTGTGACTTTTTGTTTAATATTTGCTTCCTTGGCGACTTCCTGTACTAGACATTTTTACAATCATAAACAGAGCATTAGAGACTTTTTTAAACAGGAGTCAACAATAATATGACATAAAACACTCTTACCAATATAAATGACCTATGCTGCTGTTTTGCTAATAGAATTAAATTAGATCAGAAGTGCTTTGAGTGATTTTTAAATCTTTGGAGAAAGAACGTATTGTTTTTCCTCTGCTAGCAATATAATGTTTTTGTTAACCTAGAAAATCCCCGGTATGTAGGAATGCAGGAATACCCACCAAAAACCCCACGCCGGGTAGCATGTTCTAGTTAACAACCTAAACACACTTTCAGCCAATAGTTCTGGTAATAACGATAAGAAGAATAAAACTCAGAAAGCGAGGGCGAGTTGTCCAAAGGCTCCCAGCTCGCAGGGAGAATTCCCGGGATCACCTGCCTGCCCGAGGGGGCGGGAGCGCCGGGCGCTGTCACGTGGGGGCGGGATCGGGATCAGGATCGGGATCAGGAGCAGGTCGGGGCTGTGAGGGAGGGTCTGTCCCAGGGGCTGGGGTGCTCCCCTGGCGTCCCTGGGCGCTGGGAGGCGGCGGAGAGCGATCCCGGCTATCCCGGCCATCCCGGCGCGGCGCTGCGGAGGCTCCGTCGGGCAGCAGGAGCAGGACCAGGAGGAGCAGGAGGAGGTCAGCGGGGCTCTGGGGCGCTTCGGCCAGAGGGTGACCGGGGGTCCCGGAGCCCTCCCGGGTCCCTGTCGCTCCCCCCTCCCCGCCCCTGCGCTCCGCTGGCAGGACTTTGGGACGGACGGACAGACGCGGCTCCTGGAAGTTAAATATTTATTCTCGCAGCGAGCAAAGCTCCGAAAGTCGGGTTCGGCTGGCGGCTTAGTAAATAAAGCGCTCTGTTGGCGTGGAACAGTCGGGTCAGAGCTGCTGTGGGTAATGACATCCAGCTGCAGCCAAGTTCTCTAAAGGGGCAGCCAGGTGTTCTCCGCCCCTCAGTCTGTGTTTGACAATTGACTCCAAAAAAAGAGGTATGTGGGTCGTCTGGGTCGTGGCAGTGGGGAAATAGGATCGTTCAAAGGATGTTGAGGAGGGAACAGCTGGAAGATGAAAGTGGCTGCTCTAGCAGTACAGAGATAAGGGGGGTGGGAGTGTGAGGAGATGTCAGGGGATCTCCAGTTCCATCGGCCAGCACTCATGTTATCGTGCTGCTGTGATAAAAATACCTCCCCCTCACGATTTGCAAGAAGGTTGAGGAATCGCACTCTTTTGTGTATCATCATTTGTTCAGTTTTGCATGGGGCAAAATAGGATGCAAAGTATCAGGTTGGTGTGTCGGTGAGTGCGGATCTCACTCTACATGGGTGCAGTGCAACACGTGCTTTTGAGGATTTGCGTTGTATCTCCACAGCCATCAAGGGCGTTTGCAGTTTCAGATTTTTAATTTGAAGGTTTTGGCGGGAGGGGGGACACTGAGGGGGACTTTTCTGTGGTTGTTTTGGGGTTTTTTTTGAACAGGAGTGTGTGAACAGGTGTATAAAGGATTTCATTCTGAAACTTGTATGTAAATGTGGGAAGAGTAGATGGTAGACCAAAGAAAGCAGAATTTCAGCTTTCCATGTTAATTAATTTACTTTGCTTGCGTTCCTGGTTTTCACTTGGGTCTGCTGTGTGAACTTGTCTAAAACCAATGAATCTTTACACTTCCTTCTATCTTCCTAACAGAGAAAGACTTGGAGTAAAACTCAGTATACTAAGAGGGTGAAAAGACAAATTGGGACAAACCTAAGCAAATATGTGTTGGTTTTAAACGATATGGATTTTCCATCCACTTGCTCATTGTTCCAGTTGGGAGCAATTCTAAGGGCCTTTTGAACCTAAAGGAAACCCAGTGTAAATTAGACTCTTAGCTTCCTCTTGAGCACAAGTATAGCTTGGTACCAGAACATGAGGAAAAAATACTATGTAAGAAAAATAAAGTAATTTGTCATATATAAAATAATTCCAAGTCCCCAGTAACAAGACTTAAGCTAAGGGATAGTTCAGAACTAGTTTTACCACTGATTGCTAATGTTTATATCTGTTGTAGAGACACATGACACACCTGTAACTGTTTTGAACTTATCTTAGCATCATTTAAAAAAACTTAAATACTTTATTTACCTAAGCCAAGTAGTAATCAAGTATCTTGGCAAAACATATAGCAGTTTATCTATCATCCATCTGAGACTCTGCCCTATGGAAGGCCCAAATTAAAGGGCAGAAACTGGTTAATCTCTGTGACTGAAGTGTGGTAGGAATTGGGCTGGGAACATTGTTCCCTGATTCCTTCTTCCCTTGCTGCTTTCATCCCCTGTCCCAGAAAGTAGAGGAATTAGAGGAGTGGTGGCAGAGGGCACTGCTCTACCATTTTGATTTCACTCCAGCAACCCTATCCGTATGAGAACTCTGCTATGGGCAGGGAGGACAGGAAGGAAGTAGGGAAGGAATAAGCAAAGACAAGATAATAACACTATCCTCCCTTCACTCCTGCTGTATCTGACCTCACTTCATCTTTCTTCCCATGGAACCAGCAGTGATCAGGGTGGGTGTGTACGTAGCAAAGGGAGAATATATTGGTGTGAGCATAGACTAGAGAAGTGCTTTCTGGGCTCTTGAACCCATTCCCCCAGTTTCCTGTCATGCTTGTTACACCATGGGCTGACCGTGCAGGCTGTAAGGCAGCATAATGTGACTTCATGTGGAAGAGTGTGTTTGAATGGAGGATGGGGAGAAAACAGATGGAAAGGAGTAAGTGGAGATCTTAAGAATCACCTTCCCTGAACACTTTGATAAAGTCAGAAAACAGGCAGGAAAGGGACAATGTCCTATGAGTGAAAAAAACGGGAAAATGAAACAGAACAAAAGTTCGTGAGCCACCTCTTTGTTTTCCCATGTGCAGCCCTGCTTCTGGCCCTCATTTACCTAACTTGTTTCCTGTTTGCCTCTTTCTGGTCTCTCTTTTCAAAACAAACAAACAAACAACTCCCACAAAACCTTATAAAGCACTTGTCCCTAGACACTACTTTCCCCTCTTATTAGACTACTCAGAGTCAGACCAGAAACTTAGCTCATTTTCCCCACAGCTAAGGATTTGTTTGAGCTCAAACAGCCTTGACCTGGTAAGATTAGCAAAAGATCATCTCATATAGGTAAAACAGAGCCTCAGTGGGGCTTTGCTTATTAGCAAAAAATCCACCTTCCTCCTGCTCCCTTTCCTCTGAAAAAAAATATTTACAGGAATGGGATGAAACCATCTCCTTGCTTTAGAAGTCTGTAATACCATGATTTAGTGTTTATCAAAGCAGAGAATGATGGATAAAAAAATGTGTTTTGTGATAATGATCACTTATTGAACATTGGTTATCATTGAACAAGCTGTGCAGAGAACAGTGTTTCTGTGTTTCCCAGAAATACCCAGTAGTGTAGAAATACTAATACAAGAGAAGATGACATTTAGGGCAGTAGATTAGAACCCCTGGAACTCACTTTTCTGACAGTGAAGTTTCATCATTCAGATATTTGGAGTTGTTTATCACCTGTTTGCCATCTCATCCTCAGAGATCATTTCAACTTCCTAAGGTATGATCTTGAGATTCTCGTAAGGTGCCCCAGGAGGCACACCTGGTCCCTTCCCAGACTTTAGTCCATATGTATGAAATAACTTTGCTTCAGCGACTTGACCCCTAGAAAATTAAGAAAGATTGAGCCATGAATTATTGTAAGTTCTCTGAACTTTCCCCAGTATGTTTTGTTCAGTGTCATCAACTCACCTGGTACTTTGTAGAGCTGAAGAAACCGAGACTCCCACTTGGGACAGTCTGGCCTTTAACTTTGTCCAAGCAGCAGCTCTGAGGTTGTAACAGGTCTTTGATAAACTGTGACAGCTTGAATTTCTTCTTGTCAGACCTTTGCAGGATTTCATAGTTCTCTTTTAAATAAATGCACATTAAGCAACAATATAAGTGCCGCTTTTTTTGTTGTTTTAAGCTAGATGCTTCTGCCTGTGTGTTTTAGCAGGATGTTCTTATTTCCAGTCTCTGTGACCTTTAACATTGGTTACCTCTTTTGTTTCCCTGCATCTTCATGCATTTATTTGCTATAAAACCATTTCCCAATAGCTCTTATTTGGCAATTCGTTGATGTAGAGAACAAAGAATTTAAATTACAAAGATAATTTCTTTCTGAAATAAACATAAGAAGTAAACCCTGGTGGCACTGTTGCCAGTTTAGGTCAATTTGTGTTTATGCTGTGCATCTATCAAGTTACAATGTAGTGGTTTAAAAGACTGTAAGCACGACCTAGATTTTAAACTCTAGTTTGATAACCTGTAAAGCAAGATTTTTATGAATATTGTGGAGCTTACTAGTATTTCTGGAAGTTCTGTGACCCAGAGTTGCTGAGGGCAAAAAGCTGAGTATTTTCATACTGATCAAAAAGGAAAATTTATTACCTTTGCATGCATAAGACAGGACATTATTTCTCTGTCATTACCAACAAACAAATGGGTAACCATTAGCAGTTTTCTCAACTCTGTGTATGTGATGCATAAAATATATTCTTATTTCATATCCACATAAAAATGTGTGTTTATATGTTTAGCTTAGTTTTCTGGGTAAAATCTGAAGTAACTGAAGATAAAAATTGAGACTAGAATACAGGGGAAAATGCAACACCATGGTTTAAAGAGGGGAAAAGATAAGAAACCTGATAGTGACCAGATAGTATGTGACAGACAGCATTCTTTGAATGCTAAATGATGGATCTGACCTCCAGAAAGTTCCAGTGGTAGAGTGTGAACTGGTGATTTTATGGGAAGTCTTTTGCGTATCACCCAAGAGCATGGTGCTAAGTTGATGATGGTGTCCTGAAGCAGATATGAATTTGGAGAAAACAGGTCAGCAGGCCTGATTGTCCTTCAGCAAAATCTCAAATTAGACTGGAGGGGTGAAATAAGACTGAATGATCAAAGTCAGATCACACTGGATGGAAGAAAAAGGTCCAAAGCCTGCCTCTGCATATCATATGCTGACTGAGTCTTGTTTTCATTAGAGCTACATAACATGTATGAATATTCATAGAGGATGATTCATTTGTTGGTTAGGTCTTCATACTCTTTAAGATCAACAGATTGTGTGCCACTTAAAGTAATTACTAAAGATAAATCTAAGATGTTGCATTCTAATCTGGATTTTCAGCACTTACAGTATGGGAACTTTATCTTTTAAAACAGGTCTGGTTGGTCTCCCCAGTCAGAGATGACTTAGCTGGGAATGCCTTCTTATTTCTCTCTGTACTGCTCATACAAAAAAAGTCATTTTGTTTCCAGTTTGCACTGTTTTCAACCCAAAGTTTATTTCAGAAGTCTTAGTTGGATAGGGGAACATATTTGCCAAGTGTCTGTTGAAAATAGTGAATGGTTTTTATTCCACTACAGTACAGTGCAGATGGAAGCATCTGCTTTAATAACACACAATCAGACCATCTTATTCTAATGACATTGCAGTAAGATTTATGAATGTGTTTTTCTGTGATGATGATAAACTAATGCACATAATCCAGTCAGCTCCAACACAGAAGTATTTTGATGTTTCGCTCCAGAGAAAAAAAATGCTCTAGTGATGACCTTGAGGAGGAAATCTGATATTTTAAATAGGAAACCAGCACAAGCCCTCCTAGGGAGCAAACTTTGTGCCTTTCCTCTGGATGGTATTTGCTGTTTGCAGTATTAGACAGGGCATGTATTAAGATCATCTTGCCTACGACTTCTCCATCTTTTATTTAAAATGTCATCATTCTGTAATTCATATAAAATTTCTGTTAGGTCGTCTTTGGTGTGAGTGCCTTAGAGACATTCTGGCCAGTGTTAACCTAGGAATGGAATGGTGATCTCCTAGGAGTGCAAGTAGGTGATCTGAAGGCATGCCTTCCAAACTCAACTATTCTGTGACTCAATTATTCTGTAATAACATTCCCTTCCCAAAACTGTTCTCCTTAGATTCAAGTGCAGGCCTCTGATCTGAAGTTTAGTATTAATTCCATTCCTTTCTTTGTTGTGGAAAACCTCTTTTTTCCAATTTTCTTATGCCCGGCCTAAGGTATGAAGTTGTGCTTTGGTTTATTTATGACTGTAACCTGTCTATAGACCCTGAAGTGAGGGTACAAGTGAGAAATCACATAAGCATGTATCTTCTTGCCATGGCCTTGCCATCACTCCCTGAATGTTTTCACTGGCAGAATAGGAGAAGAAATGGCAAAACAAGTCACTGGATCTTGGGATATGGTCAGGACATGAATTTACAACTTCAGAAACCATGAGACTGTAAAATACCTCCCTGGCTGAATTGAAAGTACATTTGTGGAAGAGCCTTGTAAGCACATACACATATAGAAGTAAAGCGTTTGCTGTAAACTCCTTTGTAATACATACTTGAAAAATTGTTTCAAAAATGTAAGAGGAACAAATCTTAAAATTCAGAGATTGCTTACATGGACCAGAAGTACAGACTGGTTGTAAAATATGAGTGAAAGTAGGATATGTTCGTTACATCTAGAAAACCAGAAAATTAGAATTAGTGGAGTGAATATTTTGTTTTCTTGAGAGTAGTCTTCTGTAACTGAAAGTGTAAGTACAAAGTACTTTAATGTTAGGACAGATTATATTAAACCTGAAAATCTCAGTGATAAACATTAAAAATTATTATCTATTTCATGAATTAAAATGTTCTTCAGTTCAGAAAGCTGAATGAACCCAAAGTAGTAACTTTACCTGAAATTCTGAAGTGCGGTTTGTAGTCTGATCTAGAAAACTTCACATGTACAAAAGCAAAAATGTATTAGAACCTTTTGTTACCAGAAGAAAGGAGAGTTGTTAAAACAAGCTTTTGTGCAAGAAAAAGATCTGTTCTGGCCTGCTTTTGCAAACTGTAGTGCTGTGAAAAGTACTTAATAGCCCACAGTAGTTACTCACCCATACTTCGTCCAGTGCGTGCAACATTTCGTAATAGCTGTAAATTAGTCTAAGGATTAGGAAACTCTTTCAAGAATTGTGGTCCAAATCTCTTTGATTGCCTTCTCCATTTTAATTGGGAAATTTGGTAGCATCTTCAGTTTCCTTTGTAGATGGTGAAGTGCAGCTGGTTCTCATTTCACGTAACCCACTGGCAAAAGACAGACTTTGGAAGAGTGCATTTCAATGTCTTATTTAACATGGGGACAGGAGTTTGTGTTCAGACTAAATGGTTTGTTATAGAAGGAATTCATACTCTACAATGAATTCAGCTTGGATTCACCAGTCATTTGTAGTTTTTATTTAATCAAAGCTTCTGATTATCCAGGACTAATTGGGAACGGGACTAGCAGCTGCTCTCTTCCTTTGGAAACCCAGATTTGGGTACTTAGAAGAAGAGCTTCCAAATTAGCTGCGACTGATAAAAGTGCCATGCCAGGCAGCTTGCCTGGTTTGCCAGGCAGTGTGCTCATAAATATAATTTTACTGTAAATGTATTTTATTTGCTTTTCTTAACTAACAGAGCAAACAGTACTGTTTACAGCACAGTACAGTCATGAAGCAAAACCATCCCTTATCAATAAGCACTAATAGAGAAGAAAAAAATTCTTCATGACAGAACAGTGTTTTAGTGTTTGTCAGCATGACCATATTCTTCTTTTCAAGTAGGAAAGGACTGGATATATATTATTTTGGAAAGAATAAAATTGTCTTTTGTATTTCCACTGAGAGTTTTTGAAAACCACAGAAACACAGGGGACTAAGTCTCTCTTACATCAAATCAAATTTTCCTTACACATTTAGTATGAAAGCATAAAGATGTCATGATTACTGGTATGGAAGCAGACTTTAATCCATTTTCTGGAAAATTAAATAAACTAAAGAAACTGATAATAAAGTCTGATTTCCTTTCCTGAAACAGAAGAAAAAATTACTTTCCTACAATGGACAGTCATTTGAATAGTTCAGACTTTTTTCTAATTTTTTTTAATTTTGATTTTCTTGCACTGTCTCTTGGCCCCATATGCAAGAAACTTGTGAGATACTTTTCATACAGAAAATCAGCTGATAGTTGTTAGAGATTAAAGGACTTTGCAAGTCATTAGCCTGAAATAATTTTATGTTGTGGCTGTTTTACTAAGCAAGTCTAATAAAGGCATTGTTATCAAATAGTAAAATACGTGATCAAGTTACTGCCTCAGGAAACTCCATAGGTTTAGTCACAATCAGACTGAATATGAGAAGTAGAACTTTCAAACAGTTCCAGAAAGCTGCTCTGAATCTTAGCCTGAAATCCTCTGAAGTGAGGCAGGATGTATAAAAGCCTGACACTCAATATGCCCCCAGGTGTCATTGCTGGTTTTGACAGTGTGTTTTATGACTTCTGGCCTTGCTATAATGACATTTGGGGACATTTAAAGTGATATAAGAATTCTGTTTCTATTCTAGTACAAAGGTGTCAAATGCATTTATTTCAGAGCCAGTAAAATCTGACTAACTTTATAACTATACATTGCTTCAGGTACTTTTATACTGTAGCACTTGCAGTAACAACTGCAATTTTTATTTCAATAATATGAAAGTGTTTTACTTTGGACTGGAAGTAGCACAAATTTTAGGCTATGGGTTTTTTGGCAAATGCTTTTGGGTCATTGTTCATGTTCAAGTAGTTATTCAAAATACTTATCTAGAAAGGAATCTGGAGAAATCCCACGTATGTAGCTATATAATAGCTTAACTTTTGGGATTTTTTCATATCACAATGGCAATTCACTATTAAAAGACAACAAAAAGGATCCTTTGCACATAGCCCAGTGATGAATTATGCTGACAGCATCCTGAGCTTCAGATGCAAATATGTATATAAAACCAAGAAGAATACTGAATTTATAAATGGGTCTGTTTCTAGGTTCAGTTCGTGTTGAGAAAGGCAATTTTTAATTTGGAAAGCTTCCAAAAGCTTTCAGCATCAAGTGTCTGAGCAAACCTGTAAGCTAAACTGACTGACTTGGAATATGGTTGCTTTAGAGACTCATATGGGGAACCAGTTTTACTGAGCAGTTACTCCCTATCTGGAAATGTCACATACTTTCAAAGTTGTGCAAATTCAGATAGACATCCTGATGCATGGAACTGTGGCTGTGATTTTTTCTTATCTTTGTCTTAGTCCTTTGTATCCTGTATAATTTATAGAGAGAAATCTACATTGATGTCACTTACCCTTGATAATGTGATTTGACATGGAAACTTATTCATTCTCCATTTTTATAGAACTGATAAAAAATGCTTGGAAATGATTGGCAGAAACGGCATGATGGGCTTTGTGGGTGGCAAGAACTTGAGAACACCTGTCATGGCTGATATTAAAAGGTGCTATATGTAAGAGTAGACTTTCAGGATCTCTTTTGCATCCTGTGCCATTGGATGTATCTACTTTATGGAAGCAGCATGCTGCTTTTGAACTCTTTGAAGTGTATAAAAAATTTTCAACAGATACTCAAAACTGGATGTACAATTATCTTACTTTTTTAATTACCTTATTATGACCTAACTTACTTGTTTCAGTTGTGGTGATAGAGCCAAAACAGTAACAGTGCACACAGATGAAAGTGAAATAAAAAACCTCAGAGTGGGTTTTCAGTGAGGTAATCCCGTAAAGATCCTTTGCTAGGTAAACATGTGCTTCTGTGAGCAAACACAGCTCCTCTATAGAATAGGTCATGGAGGAGACCTATATATCTTGTCACACATTCTTTATGGGCTGCTTCATGTTCCCCCTAAAGTCAGCTTCTGGTTTCAGTGTATGCTTACTCTGTCTCTAGGCATCTTGCTTTGCTATTCATTTTTCTTCTAGGATACACTGGAAGGACAAGATAAAGGATGTTGCATTGTTCTTGCCACCTGTAATAATGTTTCTTCAGCTGGGAGATATTACAAGTTTCTCTTACCTGTGTGAATCTTAAAAGTACTAAATATTGCTCTTGGATATCAAGTTACTGCTCTGTCTGTCTTGCAGCATTACCTCTCTGTATAATGCTTTTTTTTCTTTTTTCAAAATGAGAAAATTATGTTACTCCATTAAGTGTGGAAAGTAAATATGAGAGGGGACTGTATCATCCTCTGATTAAGAATTCAGCTGTGGCTCAGTGTGTGATACAGCAACTTCCCTAGGGTTGGCTAGTTCTGTAAGGAGGAAGGATTCCTACATTCTGAAAAATGGAAGAGCAAAATCAATAAAATGTCATTTTAGATCAGGTTTTAACTTGCCATGAAGAATTTTTGCCTCTTGGTTATGATGTCCAGGTGTTAGAAAGATAAATGACTTGCTGGTAGAATTGCCTTGTTAAAGTTTAGGGCTTGATGTGCTTCACGGATCTCAGACCTAAGGGATCTGAGCTTGGGAAGAAGGATGTATTACTGAGAGGGGACACAAAGAATGCAGAATTCACAGGCCACAGGGACTTCTGGCAGAACTCCCAAGGTAAGGGAGAAACTAATAAAGCCAACGCAGCAACTGTGCTCAAATATGCTCCAGCTGGGTTAAAGGTAATTTTGGTGGGGGAGAGCAGGGCCACCAACTCACAGACCACGACCCAAGAAACCCACAGACCCAAAAGAAGGGAAGGACTGAGCACATGGACTAATTCATAAGATGTGAGGGAATCATTAACCAATAGAAGACAGAATACTAATTATTAAGAGAACTGGGTAACTTCTAGCCCATGAACATTAATGCCTTTGTTTCCTAAGATGTATAAATAGTGAGAAGTTTTGGTCGTTGTCATGCTGGCTTTTGGATTTGCCACCCAGCACCCCTCTCTGCAGAACTGAGAATAAATCAAATGCCTGGACTCTGTGTGTGGATTGGCCTCTTGCACACCAGGTGAAAGAACCTCTTTTGGCACAACAGTTACACCTATTCTTTAAGCAGGGAAAAACTGGAAGATGGCTTTTCCCAAAGATATTTTCATTAATGTTCAGGAAGCAATCAGTATAAGAATGTTTGGGTTATAAGCCTGGGCATAAAACTGACACAGCTGTTAACATTTTTGTTTTCATTGACTTGTTGAGTAATGTGGGATATGGTGCTTTCATAGTGATCCACTTGTTGTTCCTAATTTAATGCTTTTAATCCAAGCAGATTCAATTTTGTTGAATTTGCTGTTTCTAGTAGAAATATATTTTTCTTTTCTGTTTCCCACAGACACTTCCCTCAAAATAGCTACTGAAGCTTCCAGTTTATACAGAAGTACTTGATACTGTCAGTTCCTGTTGGTATGAATTCAGCATATTTGTGTTCACAGATGCAGGGTGGCTAATATTAAACCAGTCTAGTGATGTTTCCAGTTGTTTGTAAATTGCTGCACAGAATGTTTTCAAAGAGCAGAAAAGTACTAATAATGAAAAGTTGTCTTTATAGTATTCATTTTTAAGCCTTATGTCTAAAGCTGAGTTTAAACTTCACAGAGGCCTCCACATCACGTTTGTAAAGCTGAGACAAATTCAGGACAGAGCTTTATAATCTGAGTAACCCAAGAGTAGGTGACTTCATAATAAGAAATATCTCTCTTTACTGTATCTATGTTGAATTGTTTCACTATACAATCTAACCCAGATCTCATTTTTTCACCTTAGAAATCTTGCAGATGAGAATTGCCTCTTTTGATTTCAGGAACTCAGTTTTCTAGCTTGTCAACCCTGCCCTTTTTTCTGAGTTTCTGTTGCAGAAAAACACATCTCGGGTATCTCAGTATCCACTGGTGCCAATTCCTTTACTGGTCCTCACCTGTTCTAGTGTCTGCCCATTTTAAGGAACACTTAGTGCTCTCCACTCTTCTAAACCTCCAAAGTGGGTTATTTTTGTAAAATTCATAGCTTTTACTCTGCACGGGAATATTCACATCTTCATCTATGTCATCATATGGTTCTTTTGAGGCATTTTGCTAAGGGTCAGAAATATCCTGCAACTTGAGTGCTGCCTGTAGCCTTGGGCGTCTCATCTCAACAATGGTACAAGACGACAGGAAAAAGCATTTAGAGAGGCAGAAAGTGTGTTGTAAAATATGGATTGGGTTTGCTCAGCAGAGAGACTTGAAGGGTAACAGCTCTTCAGTTCAAGAGCAGTGTCAGAACAGAGAAAGGGGAACAGGACTGGAAAGAGTCTGTAAGATATAGGAGCATGAAAAAGATTGAGCACTGTTTTGTTGTTTGTTCAGGTGGTGGTTTTTAATTTTCCTGTAATGTCAGAGCATTCATTGAAAAATTAGAGAAATATGATTTGAAAAGAAATCAGATGAATCTACAGAGGGTGGGTCCTTCAACATTCAGGAAACATCATGGTTCCTCCCCAGACTGTGTTCCATAGAGTCTCAAGCTTGCTGACTATTGGGAAAGAGCAGGAGACTGAGCACTGTGCAGCTGTGTTGCACTGAACATCACTGGCCAGACAGACTTCTAGTCTGAATGAGCCCGACTGTTCTTATGGTGTCGTAAGAGTTCCAAAAATACAGAGCTGTTTCTGCCTCTGAGTCACATGAAGTTGATGGGTACCTGTCTGGATTACACTGCAGGCAATAATAAATAGAGGTCAAGGCTCTAGGACCAAGGACTGCATGGGCTCTGTAAACTATGCCACTTGGCTGAGGTGTGTTTGCTCTTTGTTGGCAAAGCAGCGCATTTTTACAGTGGTTCTCTGTGTATACCAAGGAACAGATTTGAAAATTGGATCTCCTTAGCATTTCTTTGAGATCCCAGATCTTCTGGCCCTATGTTAGCACTGACCTCCTTCAATGATGCATCTTGTGTTTTCAGACTAATATTCTGAATGGCACCTGCAGAATTTAATGCAAAATCTCTGGTTCACAGTGCTTATGAATACTTCTGTATCCCTAGTGGGATTTATACACGTGTACTTAGATTAATAAACTAAATTATTAGTAATGCTTGTTCTGCTGAGTTGGTTCTGTAACAACTGAGTGGTCAGGAATCACAGAGTCATAGAATGGCCAGTGCTGGAAGGGATCTCAGAGATCATCTTGTTCCACCCCTTTGCCATGGCAAGGGACACCTTCCACTGGACCAGGTTGCTCAGAGCTTCATCCAACTTGGTCTTAAACATTTCCAGTGCTGGGACATCCACAGCTTCTCTGGGGAACCTGTGCCAGTGCCTCACCACCCTCACAGGGAAGAATTTCTTCCTAAGATCTAATCTAAACCTACTCTTCTCTCTGTTTGAAGCCATTCCCCCTTGTCCTGTCACTCCATGCCCTTGTAAAATGTCTCTCTCCATCTTATTTTCAGCTCCCTTCAGGTGCTGGAAGCTGCAATTAGGTCCCCCCAAAGCCTTCTCTTTCCCAGGCTGAACAATCCCAATCCTCTCAGCCTTTCCTCATAGGAGAGGTGCTCATTCCCTCTAATCACTTGTTTCCATTTGCACAACTTACTGAAATGCATAAAGGCAAACAAAACGTGGACACTGGGATTTTCCATAAGGAGCTGTCCTGACCCACTCAGTTGTCCTGGCCAGGCTGAAAAGCCTTTGAAAATGCCAGGAACTACTTATGGATCATGGTATTCCTAATTCTAGAGGTTTAAAGAGTGTTTTTTTTCCCAGCAGTGTAGTTTGTCTAAATGTTTAGTCTTTTCATAGAGAATAACTTTGAGAACTTTTGCTAATCATGTGTACTTAATGTCTCTCCGTTCTGTCATTTCTATCCCTCTGCTTTACTCCAGGGAAAGAGTTAATTTGTGCTTGAATTCTGTGTTTACTTTTATTATAACTTCTCACCTTTGAATTTACTAGAGCATGAATTTGCTTTCATGGGGCGAGGGCGGGGGGGAGGTGTGGTGTGTGCAGGTTCCCAGGGATTGGATCTGGAGTTAAGTGACTTCAAAGATCCAGCTGAAATGTTGACCTTCATAGGAGACAATGTGAAGCTGTGACCTTGAGGCCAGTGAACACCTGAAACGGGAAAGAAAAGAAAATCAACCATAGTTTATTTGAAATGTCAGAATTTTGCAGATCTAACTCTTCCTAACTCTGAAACTCTTAGAACTAAATGTAAACTGTAGTACCAAATCTGACTTTTGTTTACCATCCATCTTTGTGTTTATTTTAAGAGCAGAAATGTTTGAATTTTGGTTCAGAAACTTCCCTCTCGTGTGTTTTACCAGATAATGCTTTGTTCAGCTGAAGTTTAAATCCAAGCATTAATTCCTTGTGGTTCGTTTGTTTTGGTTTTGGGGGGGTTTTTTTGTTTGTTTTTGTTTAAATTATAACTAGTTAGCAGTTGGAACTTGTTAGATGACAACTGAACTAAAATAATTGGGTTTTTTTTTATTTCACTTAATACAGTAACAAATAATGAAATGTCTATTTTAAGATTTGTGAAGCTGGAAGCTATCACATTTTCCTTTATGCTATGTATAACACTGAAAACTTAAGATGTCTGATAATTTTAAATTAAGAAGGGCTTTCTTAAGCTTTTATGAACAATGCTTAAAGCAACACTCAAGGAATGAAGGGGTTTCAGTTGCTAGAACTGTTTGAGAGAAGGGCTGAAGAAAGCTCAAATGACTTTGCACATGCCATTCTGTCAGCGTCAGCTTTTATATGTAAGGATGAGACTTTGTACAAACACCAGTAATGAATTTTGGTTATGGTACCAGTAGTAACTGCAGCTCAATATCCGTGAGCCCTGTGGAGGAGTTACTGTGAGGTGATTTGTGGTCTTAAAGCATCATAAAGTATCAGTCAGGTTTAGCATTTTTTAAAGGGTCCTTTCTCTTTTCCACCCCCCTCTCTTCCCCCAGAATTCAGACTTGTATTAGCAAACTTAATGGTTTTATTTTTGAAAAGAAATGTTTGGCTTTGACTTTGCTACTTCACAGTGCAGCAAATTTTTCTACATTCCATTCCCTTCATATTTGAAATCAAATTATTTAGCATAATATATTTAAAAGCATCATCATCCTTACTGCCTCTCACTCCAACTTTTATCAGTGGCACACAGAGGTGGTGGTTTTACAGTGCCAGGGTAATAGCCAGCTGCCTGCATAAGCCAGTTTACCTTTTTTAGTTAGCTTGTCTTCATTGTGGAGGTATTGTACGAGTTCTGTGCTTCACCTAAGGATGTCCCTCCATATAGGGACTCCCAGCAATATATTGACTAGTGACTTCAGCAGTTCTACCAGCTACCTGAAATGGTTACAGGTCTTTGTTCAACTTTGGCTAATCTATATTTCTCTCTAGAGTTTCCCCCTCTGCCTCAGTGTGGACGCAATACCTTTTAGCTGAAAATAAAAATAGCCTTGTTTTTACTTGTTGCATAATGGGCAATCAGTGAAAGAAGGGTTCTTTTTACCCTTTTGCCCATTCCAATGAAGTATATGAAGGGGAAATAGAACAAGTAGTGCCTGTATTAAGAAATAAATTAAATTTAAGCCATAATCATAGAATTAAAGAATGGTTAGGATTGGAAGGGACCTGAAAGACCATGTCATTCCAACCCTCCTGCTGTGCATAGTGACACCTTCTGCTAGATCAGTTTGCTCAGAGCCCCATCCAGCCTGGCCTTGAACATTTCCTGGGATGGGGCATCCACAGCTTCTCTGGGGAGCCTGTGCGAGTGCCTCACCACCCTCAAAATAAAGAATTTCTTCTTATTATCTGATCTAAATCTATTCTTCTTCAGGTTAAGGTCATTACCCCTTGTCCTGTCCCTACATACCCTTGTAAAAAGTCCTTCTCCAGCTCTCTTGTAGCCCCTCTATGTACTGGAAGGCTGCTGGAAGGTCTCCCTGAAGCCTTTTGGTCTCCAGACTGAACTGCCTCAACTCTCTCAGCCTGTGAGATGAATAGGATTTCTGGCTGGATAGCCCTGGAGCATCCTGTGTAATAGTGCTCCTTAGGCAGTCATTCTAGTGATCATCAGGAATTCTTCTGCTCCCAGCAGCTGTGCATGGTTATTTAGGACTGACTAAGGATTGTCTTAATTAGAGAGTTATGCCAGGTTCCGAAAGGCCAGGATGCAGCTATGTATTTATAACTCTTGTAGTTAGTTGATGGTGTCTTGAGTACTGTGGAGCCAGTGGGAGAGGTGAATCAGCAGCTGTGTCTGGGTACAACAGAGCATGTGGCTGCAGGGAGAAGCAAGGTGGGAAACAGCAAGGGTGGAAACTCTGCACGTTTCTTCATTCCAGGGCAGGAGTCATCTTGCAGCTGAAGGAAAGTGGGGAGGACTTCTGAGGCTTACCCAGAGCACTTCGTATTCATTAAACCATTAAGTACAAAGCAGTATAATGCTTGAATTTGAGTATTTAAACAGTTTGCAAACATGTATTTATTCATCCCAGGAAGAAAAGGTGGGGATAGTTAATTATTAGTTGTCTGCTAAAAGTAAGAGGAATTTGTAGGCCACTGACAAGATCCAAAGATCCAGATTTCTAGAGTGCTTGTCACAAACCACACTCCTCTCCATAACTGATAAAATTGGCCACCTCATTATTAGAAGCAACCTTGGAAAACCATCTGAGCTGCCTAAATGTTAATATTCTTATCTCAGCTGCTGGTTCAAGCCAGCCATGAAAGATTCAGATTTAATTAAAGCTTTTCGTAATTCTGAAGGACATCTTGTTCATAGTGAATACGTCTGTTAAGTATTATGTTCTTTTTGGACACAGTAAGCTACAGTTTTACATACAGAATGTAGGTTAAGAAATTTGCAAGGGATATTGAGTCTAAGCACAGTAGTTCTACCAGAGCTTTTTAATTTTATTTGAAATGCAAATCTCAAACTGGGACTTATAGGCTAAAACTAGCTTAGCAAAATAAATTTAAGGGATTCAGACCAGTTTGCTCTGTCTGCACTTCCTGGAAGATCTCATTACTGAGGTAATTATAAAAAACAGGGTTGCAATATCTCTGTGGGCTGGGCTCTAAATTAGTATGAGTGTGTGGCTTAGAAGGGACGATAATAATTTAGACTCACATCTGCTTAATTGTAAAACTTTGGATATGAATAGCGAGGAATTTTTACTGATCAGGCAAAAAAAGTAAAAAAGCCTTTTCTTCCTAGGGACCTCAAAAGGTGAGTAGATTGGTTCTTGTGTTTTGCTGGCATATAGATTAATCTAGTAAGTCCTGAGGGTTAGAATTTGCTAATATCAAAGTTTGTACTGTAATGTTAGATGTAGTTTTTGTTCAGTCCTTATAAAAGCTGAAAAAGCCTTATTTTAAAATATATGTATATTTTTACATAGTTAAATAAGTCTTCATGTTCTGCATCTGTTGATGTCATTCAGGAATGAAAACTGGAAAAGGAATTGCAGTTAAAATACCATTGAAGAGAGGGTTTGATGAATTGATACAGGTGTCTTGTTATTTAATAATACTAGAACAAGAGTCCACAACTGCAGATATTTCTATAGAACCAGATCAGAAATGGTAACTGAAAACACAGGAGATCTAAGGAGCTATTTTCATAATATTGCTCAGAACAGTCAAACTGTAAGAAGGGAGTGTCTGGGAAAGTAAGACTTGCCTGAAGCACAAGCAACAGGTCTGTCTAGAAAAAGATGTCAAGCAAGTAATATTACATTATCGCTGTGCAGCAAAGAACATTGCTTTTATTAATAAATCGTTGTTTGATCAGCAGGTTTTACTCTAGCTTAGTGCAGTTAAGCAGAAAATATACTGGGGTACTGGTGAGAAAACAGGCCAAGTGTGGAGGCTGGGAGATCATGCAAGATTCACTTCTGGTGGAGTTTTTCAGCAAAATGTTCTGGGTTTTGCAGAGGTCTTGAAAGAAGGCTTTTCTTTAAATAAATTTACAAGTTTGTAATGGAATATATCAGCATTTTCTGTACCTTTGTCACCACAGGTGGTCAAATACTAGACATAAAAATAGTAGATGTTTAGAAAAACTGATAGTCCTGCATTTCTTGTAACAACAGCCATGCTCTGGCTGCTTTAAGGCTGTGGAGAAGTAGCTTAAAGCACAAATAAAAGCACGGACTGCGATCTAGAAATAGGAATTCTGATCAATTTTTAGTGTTTTTCACTCTTTACCCTGCTTCTGATTTGGAGCCAGTGTGCTGTCCTGGTTTACCAGCACAGCTGGTGGCCACACATTTCTGGGGGAGTGGCTGGTGGCAACATCCGCCAAAGGCAGGGTATCCTTGGTGCCTCTCTGGCAGCTGCTCACGTAGGTGGATTTCCTTTCACTGGGGTGATTATTGCTGATGCCACGGCTGCTTTGAACCAGAGGAAGTACTGCAAGGAAGGAGACTCACTGCTCTTGAGAATCAGGATCCCTCAAGTCTTTAGTGGCATGTAAATGTGACAAGAGAGGATGGAAGTCTCCCCAAACCAATAAATTGAAGGAACAGAATGAGAGGGGGTGTCCATAAAGCTCACATGTGCGAGTGTTCTGAAATTTTAGGTTTATATCAGCTGACTTAATGCCTTTCCAGATTACTCTGTGCACAATTTTTGTTATTTCCAATACCATTTAATGAAATGCTTGCGTGACATGCATTTTGGTTAAGTTCAGTTACATTTAGCATTGTTCATACTTAGAAGATTATTTGACAAAAATGCAGAGGCCAGAACCAACCATTCATTTACATTAATCTCTGCCGTGGGTGACACTAAAGATAACACATTCTCGTATTACTCTTCAGATCAATGTGATCTGAAGTTAGATAATGGCTTACCCGTTATGACAAGCTATAAATGGCAGAGTTCAAATTAGAACATTGTAGTTTCTGACTCATTCCTGCATCTGTCTCCCTAGATAGTGGGGTTGTATACATTGACTGGAATGGACATAGGACACTGATACCACAGAGGTTATTACTAAATTAGCTGTCTTTGTGTATATCTCACCAGTACCATGGAGAAAAGTCTTTGTCTCAGGAGAAAAGTCTGTCTCGGCATTCTTAGTTTGTAAGAGAAGAAAATAATTTTGACTCGATAGTACAAATTTTCATTGAATTGTGCTTATTGGTGAGACTGAACCTTGGCTGTGATGCAGTAATTTGGACTCAGCCATAAGTGTACTTCTGGAGATTTATTTTTTCCTCTGACGGTTCCACTGAAAGGAAAAATGGCAAAGACTATTTTAAAGCTGACTTTACCTTGGTTGCTGATTCTACATTTTAGTATTTAGTCAGGCTGCAACTGAGAGCATAAATGTGGGTTGTTTAGCTAGCAGTCGTGCACTTGGCCATGGTGGCCAGTGCCTGAACTGTCACTGGATGAACACAGTACAAATCTCCGTGAATTGCCATTAGAGATTATTGTAATAGTTATTTAAATTCAAACTACCTGAATTCTTAGCATAAGTAATCGCAGGATAAATACAGATCTGTGACATTTCAGTAGCACTAGAATAATCAGCCCTACAAACTGTTGCCTGAAGGGTATCTCTATCCATTGTCAGACAGGTTTCCTTTGTGGTGCTCAGAAAGAAGGGAAAATTGAACAATTTTTAATCACAGATCTTAAAACTTGCTGCGTCAGAAGGCTGAATGTCAAAAGACTGAATTGCACCCTTTATGGAAGGGAAATCAAAATGCTATGACCCTTTGTAGGCTTTGTCAGTATTTTGAGTTGTGTGTTAGGGCACTGTGAAAGTCATGCATAAGCCCCCTGTTCCTCACTGTGTGGGCAATGCTGTCATGCTTCAGCAATGAAGTGATGTGCAAAAGGGCCTTATTTCAGAGGGAATTTTCTCACTGGCAGTGAAATGGGCTGCATAAATCCTTTCACCCTTTGAAATGTCATCTGTTGACAACAGTGACTGCAACTTGACTAAGAGTCCGGCAACACCAACTCCCAAGTAGAGGCTAATTTGGGAAGATTTTGTTTTGTTATCCTTAATGTCAGATGGTAACATGAATGTATTTAATCCTGTTTTAAAGAGCCAGAAGATACTTCAGAAAATTCATACCTGGGGCATTTTTGTTATTTGAACAGAAAGAATTGTATTTTCAGTGTCATGAAAGAAGTGGTGGAATGACTGAATAGGGATATAGAAAGGAGGAGTAAAAACTATTTAAAAATTGTGTTTAATCTTAAGGCAGCCATCAAAAAGGAGATCTCCTAAAGAGTTCTGCTTATAGGCTAGGTATGTTTTTCCCCATGTCTCCATTCCTTTATTGAACCTTAGTCAATCCTCCTTTTTCCCACAGGTTGAAACGCACTGAACTTTGAATATCAGACACCATTGTTAAGGATGAGGAGTAGGGGCATCTCAGGGTTCTAGTATTTGAAATTGTTCAGTTTTGTTTTCTCTGTTTTAGTCAAGTCTTTTCAAAAAATGAATCAACAATTAATTAAAACCTTAGAAATCCCAAGTCATCTATAGGAACAGCTTTGTTAGTTTTCTTCTTACTAGGCTGTATTTTTGCTAGCACAGACTTTTGTTTGCGTGGCTCAATTTGTAATGTAACAGTGACATACTCTTTCTATCAGGTTATTTAGTGCAATACAAATGATTTCATTTGTCCTTTCAGTAGAAAGAGAAAGATCTGAAGAAATCACAGATGATGGCTTCTGACGCGAGTCATATGCTGGAGGCAGCTCTGGAGCAGATGGATGACATCATTGCAGGTATAACAATGCTTTGTTTTACGCCATAGGATTTTGAGATGTAACTGTGTTTGTCTTTTTTACTTTTTAATAATCATTCTCAATTTATCAAGTTCTCTGACATGCAGATTTCACTGTTGACACTCTGGTTCAATAGTTACGTGAAGGAAATCAAAAGTAAAATAAAGGAAGAAAACACGCAATTCCCCCTCAGACATGTGAATATTGAAGTAAGAGAGATTTACTTTGCTTTAATGCTCTGTGGCAACTTAAACACATCTTCAGCCATGTGGTAACATTCCATGTTGTATATTTTAGGGTTTTTTTATTTCAGTGTCTCTTTAAAACCAGTTTTCACCAAGTCTTCCAGTTAGCTGGGTAGTATATATCTTAATTTTACACACACAAGCACATATGGATATATAAAAATACACATAATTTCCTTTATTTATGATGTATATATTCAAAACAGTTTGCCTAATAATTATCCTCAGAGCCTAATGAGTTAGGATGTGTATCTTTTTGTTGGCATTTACACCCAGAAGTGGTGCTAAGAATTGTTTTTTACACAGCAGTCCACTAGAAAGGCATATGATGCAAGCCAGGATTTGCTGTCTTTGGTGCTCTCATGGTTAGGCAATTAAAAGGTTTTCTCTCAGCATTACAGCATTCAAGAAGAGAAGTTAATTTCTGTGGTTAGGCCTCGGTAGCCTTGGGGTTTGTGCTCACACACCGCTCGGTATGAGCTCCTCCAAGGAGTGTCTGGGCAGGGCCATGTTCTCACTTGTGCACAATGGGAAAGAATTCACTAAAGCTTTAGAAATCCAAATAGTGACACCCATGCTGTGCCTTCCTCCCTAATGATGATGATGACATCAGCCTCTTGTTGCTGCAGTTGCTTCTTCCTCATCTTCTTCCTGTTCTTCAAGTAAAGCTTTCTATCCAGAGACTAATATGGATTTTAATAATACTGGATTTTAACCAACAGAAGTTAGTTGGCATTTTACTTTTTCATCCCTTACAAAACATATAGATAGTCAAGGAAGCATTGAACTTCCCTTAAATGTCTAAGGAGAGAACAAGTAAAACAAGTCCCAAACCATAACTCATGAACTAGGGAACTGTAATACTTTTTTAGCCACTGCAAACCTTGGGTTGTGATTCTGGTTAGTGCTATAAAGGCACCAAAGTAGCACGGAAGGCCATGTTCCTTTAATGATGCTATGGAACCTGTGCTCACAAATCACCTGCACACATACAGAACTCAGTGTCTCTCATCTGTGATGATTTATACACAGAAAGGTGATATCATGGGTGACGATTCCATTTTTCAGAAAAATCGAGAGAAATTGAAAAGAGTCATTTTATTTAAATTGATTTCTAGATTAGACACTTCTTTTTTTCCAGGAACTGACAGGGTTGTGAGGCTGGTTGTGGGTAAGACAATAGGTGTTTAGTGTTGGGTGTTGTTTCCATGCTGTGGAAAGATAGCCTCATAATATGTGGCATACCTGATTAAATGACTACCTAAGAAAAGCACTTTTTTTTTCCTAAGTTTCATGCTTGGAAAATAATTAAGGTCAGAAGATTTTGTTTGTTTGTTTTTACTGTTCTTTTTCTTTTCCACACACCTTTTTGAGATTGTTTGTGCCATGACATTTTAGGGTTTAATCTTGATAAATAAGGAATAAAATTAAATTGTTCCAGGCTTGCAAACAACATCACTTTTACTCCCCTCACTGAGTTGTTGTGATGGAGACAGTGATATAAAGAAGCAAAGCAAATGCTAGGAGAACTACTCTGTGAGTCAGCTGAATGCAGGTCCTGTTCATGGGTGTTCTGTAGTGGTGTTGGTGACCAAGCTCTAAACAAAAAGGATGCCAATGGCATGTAGAGTTTTTTTCCACAGTGCATGGGTAGGTCATGAGCAGATTGCCAACCTCTTCAAGAGAGTTGACTTCATGGCTTCACATTACCTCCATTTTCAGTCTAGTGTCCACTGATAATCAGTACAACATTGAAAACAGGCTTATATAAATAAATCTAATGGGAGAAGAACCAAGGTATTTCCCAGACAGAGCATATCAAGTCTCATCAATGTTAATTGAATGCTTCCCATACGATTCAGAATTATATCTACCTGTACCAATAGAGAATCATGTTGCTTTACTCCTTTACTCATTAAAAGCTCAGTTGATTGGAAAGGTCATTTACTTTATTTATTTATATGTTTATTATTTTCCATTACTAGAAATAGATAAGACAGGTTGAGTTGAGTCTGTTGTGGTCATTCTCCTCTAGCTAATGATCTGTGTGTTCCAGAACTATTTCTTGAATATTCTGGTATGACTGAAGGACCAAATATATCTGCTGGAGTCTATACTTGGATACAGTTATTATCTCAATTTGTCTCAAATTGAGGAACATAATGATTATTCAAGTCTGATTCTCTCTAATTCAATCCAGTAAGCTTCTGTATGCAATTTGGGCAGGGACTGGAAAACAGGAATGTTCTCTTGTCCTCTATGGTGAGAGAACAAATGAGGTAGAAAACTCCTGCAGAAGGATGACTGGAGGAGTGTCACGAAACAAACCAGGACTGAGATTCTTCTAACTGCAGATTTTTGTAGACCATATTTTACAAATATTGGAAAAAATCATCTGTGCAAATGTAGGCACTCTTAGAGGAGACTGAAACAGCAAAAAAAAATCAAGTGTTAAGAGTTTGTGCTATTTCAGTTCACCAAATCCAGACTCCATGGACATCTCCGCCTGATACTGGATTCAAAGACCAAGGCTAAACTTCATGAGTGAAGTAAACTTAGGTAGCTGGTGAAAAAGATGTTTCCTTTGGAATGAGGCCTGAGTAGATCCTAGGAGAGCCATGCTCTTCTCTTGGCCTCAGCAACCGTGCCTTTAGGCACAGAATTAGTATCAATCCCTATTTTAGAGAATCCAGAGATGTATATTTGTCACTGGTTAATTTTTGAAGCTTGAGTATATACATATATACATACACTCAAACCCAGCATTCTCTATGTTAAAAGAGAAAACATTCCTGATTTCTTTTTTTTGCCATAGTTATTATTAAAACACTAGAGTCCAACTAGGTCTCACTGCAGACTGTGCTCCTCAGTGCAAAACAAAATGTTTTAGTGTTCAGAGTGCATGAGGGGAGGATTGTGAAGCAAGATTAACAAATTGAATTTCACTGGCCTTGATCAAATTTGACAGATAGGTCAGTGTTCCCAAGTCTTTTATGCTTCAGTACATCTGTACTGATAACCCACCCTCATAGCTATATAAATTAGGCACGCTAAATGATTAGCCTTATTTGACTAAAATAGCAAAAAGGGCTAATGTGATTGTCAATGAACATGACTGATCCATTAGCTGGAATGACTTGCACTCCAAACAGAGGCTTCCTCTAAAGAAAGCACCTGTATGCCAGATCTGTCTATGCATTCATTATTTGAGGTGCATGACTTTGGCATTGCCTCCCTCTGAAGCTTAACCAAGTCATTAGTCTTCCTTTTATTCAGCTTGTACCCACTTATTAAAATTTGTTTCTTTATAGGACTGTAGATTTTGATTATTTTTCTTTGTAATATATCCTAATGAATTAAAATAATTTCTATTTTGTGTGTATTTTGTATCAAACTGCTCCTCTCTGACAACAATTTGGGAACCCATTGTTTCCCTTTGTGAATAATGACCATAATTGTAAGACATAAAAACTCCTGTCACAATATTATAGTCTGCTGCAGTTCCAGAGTCTCTTCAAATTCACCAAATAATCTCTGTAATTATTGAGTTTCCTATTAACCAGAGCTGCTGCAATTATTGCTTACGGGAAAATAATGACAAAGTTAAATATGTTATCACATGGGTGCATACTAATATTTCAGTATTAGCACTGCAAGATTAGAAAGTAAATATAATTATAACTTGTGCAAGGAGTGTGTTTCTTTGAATTCTCTTCTCTTGAGGTGCCAGAATGCTGGTTCAGTTCATGGCTTTGGCTTGTGTGCTACAAATCCAACCACTTCCCACACCCCTGCTGAAAAAGGGCCCTTTAGAGTTAATTTTACATAAGAGACGAATGAGTCTTTTAATTCAAGCTTAATATATTTTCCTTATGGGATATACCTGCCAGAATTTGGAGGAGGACCTGTTTGTGGGGTGTTTTTTCTTCTTTCTTTTTTTGCTTTTCTTGTCTGCCCCATGATAATTTTACTATGAAAACAGTACAGTTCGAGTTCCAGAGCCATACTATCATCCTGTATGTGTTAGATTACTAAATCACTGCTGGTTAAGTGATTGGAACTTGGATTCTAAGTGTAGGAGTGGACAAAAAATATTGACACTCATTCGTACCTCTTTGGATGAATTTTAGGTTTTGTGAAATAAGGTTTTCACTGAGTTCCTGGATAAATAATAGGAAATCAAACTATTTCCTAGTGACCACATCCTTTACCCATGAACAGTCATAGGTCATCACAGGATTCATTCAGGCTCACAGCACTTTAGCTGAAGAAGTTGGACACCTCTGTTCTGCTTCATAAGGGATTGAAATAGTCCAGACCAGACAGAGAGCACTTAATCCTGTTTTTCTGTGCTGTGTGTTGTGGGGGTGCTAGTGGATCTTATTTGAAATATATGCTGGGTGACATGCAGATAATGGGCAGTGCAAGCCTCCTGTGACTGTGTAGGATGATTAGAGAATAGCTTTTAGTTATTCTTTTCAATTTGTACACTTCCACATGGCTGTATTTTTTTATCACTTATGTCCTACCCAAGGTTCACAAGATTTTCAAATTCAAAATCAAGTTTCTATAATAAAGATGTATATTATAGTTTTAATAGGAATCTTTGTAGAATTTCATTTTAGAGCACTGAACTGGGTGTCCTTAAAATAATGATGAAAGAAGCAGAACAATATTTAAATAATGAGCAATTTCTTTCATTATAGATCAGAATAATTGAGCAGAAACAGCTGCAGTGCTTTTCTTGTCTTTTCTAAATAAATTGTAATTGTGTTAAAAGGCTGTGCTTCAGCTATGATTAGTATATTTGCTTTTTATTTTCTGTTCTTTTTCAGTCAATAGCTTAGGCTTTTTTCCTGAACAAAAAAATAATGTATCTACAGCACTTGTTTTTCTTATTACTGCTATGCATTAAGTAAGGTGAGCAGTTGTGAAGTTATACTATAGTGGTTTTTTTGAACCATTAGTTACACCATGTTTAGGGATAGATCCTATAGCAAAAGATATATAAAAAGGGAAATTAAATAGTAAATTATTTGAAATGGGGTCTTAGAGAAATATATAACTTCCCGTAATTATAGTTACAGAAAATTATGTATCAAGAATATTGTGAGGAGAGAAAAAAGATAAAAATAGTGACCTTTAATCATCATATCAAAGGGGAAAATATAAAAATGTAACACAAATACTTAGGGTTTATAATTTGTAGTTCTTTATTTTTTAACACTTCTTCTAGCTTGTTTTAAATGCTGACATTAATCTTCCGATACTTCAGGAAAGCAAATTAGTTAATTCCTTAGATGTCAACAATAACAGAGAATAATGCAGTTCACTGTCTTTCTATCTGTTTAATTCCTAGCTTTTCATGTCAGCTCTCTGTAATCCTGCGTTTAGCTTTGTTAACAGCATCCAGGACGTGGCCTCTCAAATCGTGCACACTCTCAGCCATGGCAGACATCTGTGACATGGTTTGTAGGGCCTCTACACGTGCTGCAGCCTTCAAGTTAAGACCTTGTGTAACTCTTCAGATCCGCCTTTTGGGAGCATGTGGAGATCGTGGCAACTCACATTTGATTTGTGCATGTGCAGCACTGGCTACTCATTCCTGCCTCAGGGTTGCCAGAGTAACCTGAACTTTGGAATTTCCTCAGTTTTGAGTGTTTAACCTTGCAGGAGGTCACTGGAGCTGTTTGGGCTACTGTCCCGAAATGTGCTCTCACCACCCTAAGCATACTTTCTCACAGCTAGTGGGGCTCTGAGCACGGGATGGAGAGTGAAGGCTGTGAATCCTGTTTGTAGGACTGATGGATTCCCCCCATAAACAGGGCAGTACTACAGAATCTTATGGAGCTGAAAGCAGAGAACTTGCTTTCTGAACACTTCATGATCTTCCTCAAAAATAGGTGTTTAAAGTTGTTTTGCACAAGATAAAATTTTTCTTTGAATGTCCAAGTCAAACTGATTTACTGACTGATTTGACTTCTCTTGCATGTGTCCCTACCTGTCCGGCAAAACAACAAAACCAGAAGGTTTCGTTCACACAAAACAAAATCCTTACATCATAGTTGTTTGTATTAGGTTTTGAGGCAGGATTGGAAAGAAACAGAAGCATAAATATCTGCAGATACAGTATGTAGCAAAGAAATGCAGTTAAACTATGAAGTCCATAACCCCATGGGGCTGAAAATCTGATACACAAAGGTTCTTTTGTGTTTTGTATGATGTGATCTGTTTTTCAGCACATGACTGAGTCAGTTGTTTAACATGCAAGTGATACGAGATCTTTAAATTCAAAATCATCTCTTTTCCACTTCCTACTTTAAGGCAATGAAATTGATTTGAGAGTCTTTTTAAAAATCAAAATGGTAAAACATTTATAAAACAAGTTGCCTTTATTTCCTCACAAAAGCAGGGTTCTTTCCCTCCCCCTATGCTTACAGAGACTATTTTTTTTTCATGGAATAGGATTCATACCAGTAGTTTACTACTGCTTGCTATAAACAATTATGGGTTTTGCACGAAAAACATGTATTTGTTGTCTCACAACACTTTTTTACTCAGACTACTGGTTACCCTGGCCATAAATACACTCCTTTTTTATTTGTAATTTAGAAAAAAAAGAGAGAAAATTGTTGCAAGTGTTTTTTATTCTTTGTCTTTAATAAATGTGTTGACCCTGTTTTTCCTGTGCAGTGGAGGCTCAGCCTCAAACCTCCATCCTGCATAATCCCTCTTCCCTTTTTCACCAGCTGTGAGGCTGCTTGGCTTGTGTTTCTGGACAGGAGAGATCTTTTTGTTGTAGCTGTGTATGCAGTAGCTAAATGTGCTGCACATCACAGCTCGGCGTCTGCACGCATGTAGAAGGAAGAAAAAAGTTGAGTAATTACAAACAGAATTTGCATAAGAAATTATAGGCAGTTCTTGAAAATTGTCTCAAAGATTCCACGAGTGCTTGTTCGTAGGGCTCAGTGGAAAATCATCTGAGCTGCATGAAACTTGCATCTGAATGTGGTCATTAACGTTTCGAGGCTTGGAAATTTTTTCCTAGGGCTTCCTGCTAATCCAGCTTAATAGTTACTGCTCCCTGTAGTTAACGATCTAAAAGCAGAGATTTGAGGAGAAGTTAATATGAGCTCTGATTCAAAACATACCATTTGAGATGTATTTTGCATTGCAGTATGAGAAGACAGGATTGTGTGAGCTACCTCTTCACTCATTTGACAGAAGGTTTAGGAACAAGAAGGCTGAAATATGTCCCATCCAGACTTTACTACTAGTTTACATAAGTTCACATTTTCAAGGCTATCTTCATGAGAAAAAGAAAACTGTGCTTCAAAGAAAATTACACTTTTTGTAGTCTTGGAGGAGAGAGGAAGAACTTGGACAGCCTATTTGCTCATTGAGTAAAAATTCAGGTAAAAAAGTGTTCTCTAGCAGTGTAAGAATTGACTGAAAGGCCAGAGAAAATGTATGTTTATAATTTTATTCTAACCGCTGTTGGTCAGATATCAAAATTGTTACTCTTGAGTATTTCAGCTTTATAGAATGTGATCCTTACCCAACATAGTAGTGTTTGGGTTTTGCTGCGGGGCTTTTGTTGGGTTTTGCTGGTTTCTAATCTAAAGGAACCAGCAGTTTCAGAAAAATCTCCTTTTAACCACCGATGGCTGAGTTGCGCATTACGAGGAATGTGGGTTTTTTTAAAACTCAGCCAGTTTTAGAGCAGAAAGACTGAGATGATAAGGATGAATGCAGGGCATCAGAAGCTGAGGTTCAAGGGAAAGTGAGAGATCAGACACAGTATATACGGCTAAGAGAGATGAAAGTTGTGTGATGGATGAATGTATAGAATATAAGCTGAGGAGAGCAGATTTTCCAAGTGGCCAGGCTTTCTGCTTCTTTCTTTACTTCTGCTTAGGAACTTATTTTTGCAAGCTACCGGTAGTGCCGTTTTCAGAATAGGTTATGTATTTGCCCAAAAGGAATGTTTCTTTGAAGCCATTCAGCTAATTGCAGGGAACTTTGAAATAAAAATGTGCTTTAATGGTCAGGGTGTAAGAAATGTGTAACTTAAAAGTTGCTTTCCTTTTTGTTATTACTTATTTTATTCTTTCTACCTGCCTACAATGTGCAGCTACGTTGAACCTCCCTCATCTGTCTGTCTGGGGAAGCCAGAAGTGAGCTGCTTGGAATGTCGTAGTTTCAACACTTTTTCCCCCTTTTCTTTCCTACTGCTCCAAAGTGGACATTTATGGTGATTAATTGTGTTCCAGTAGTACACTAGGAAACCATGGTGTTGAGTATTATATAAACATCATGACAAAAGATTCCCCTGTGTCCAGTTTACCTCTGGCAAAAAAAAAGTGAGGCACAGGAAGGCTGTGACTTGCTCTAGAAAGAAATGAGTCTTTTTCCAAGAGTTCAAAACTGCTCTCATTTTTCCTGAGTAGTGATAAAATTCTCCTGCTTGACCTGCACTCCTCCCCTCTTTAGTTAGCTATAATAAAGCTACCCACAAATTAATTGCTGTTCATGGTAAAGTATATTGGTAGCTCATAGTGTTCTGTTTGCTCTGTGGCATCTCTTTTTTTTTCCATTTTTCTTTTTGGTTAATGAATCTGCAAGGACATCCAAATGCTTACTGTCTGGTGCTAGAACTAATGCAAAGAAATATAATTACTTAACCCTACACACTTCTTTTTTTTCAGAGTGTATTCTTGTCCTTCTGGGGAGCAATACAGTTCCTACTTAATATGAAACTACTTGGAAAGCAAATAAGAAAAGCAAGCCTGTTCTTCGTTTAAATTTTAGCAGTAAACCAGGAAGTTTTCTGAATTAAAATGCTGAGTAGAACTCTCTATTTCTGCGTTTCCTTACCTAGTATAAGGTGCATTAGTTGTTGCATTTGGAGGAGTTCATTTTCCATTTCATCTCGGAGTATAAAAGGTACTACATTAACAACCTATAGCAAACCAGTTTTAAAATAATTCCACATTTTGCAAAATGTGAGGCTGCTTTGAATTCTGCCAGTCTGAGCAGTCAGCTGAAGAGCCTGGGATAATTCAAGCATTCATATGGAGTATCTCAGTCTCACAGAGTCACATCATTCCTGACTGGCCCTGCCTGTGCTCCAGCACTTAGGAATATTTACCTTCACAGGTCTGAGTTTCTTAAGGGTGACATTTCTTTTGCTTGCCATGATTAAAGAGTGTGAGTGTGTGTTGTTTTCCCTAGTGTTTTGATAGACACAAACCAAATCAAGGCATGTTGAAATGTGTGAATTTCACTGTCAGTGAATCTTCCTATAGAGTGTAAAATCATTTTCTGTAGAAGGTAGATGTTTCCAGGAATGTTACAGTCATGATAATCTAAGGATGGAGGCAAGATGTGATACACAGTGAGACCTTTGGACTGGTGAACAAAGGTGTTACTATACTGTCCTGCAGAAAATCCCTGCTATGTATGGCAGGGTTGTATATTTGGCTATAGAAACTACCTACCAACTATAATTAACTGAACTTCTGCACAATTGGTTTAAGTTGTATTCCCCTTAAACATGATGGCTCTTATTTCATACCTGAAGTGTTGGTTGTGGGCCTGAAAGTTTGTGTGGCTTTGTTTGAATTGTGTGGATTTTTGTTTGTTTGCTTTTCTTTTGTCTATAAATAAAAAGTAGTCATATAAATAACATGAAAAACTCCATAGCAGAATGCTCCTTTTGGTTTTTCCCATTCTGTATCTGTTTTAAATTGCAACTTCATTGAAAGGGTAACTACCAAAGCTGAGTATGAAATACCTTTGACTCCTGTCTGCTTTTCTAGCATGAAAAGTACCTGCTGAGCAAAAGATAGAAAAACGTAATAGAGAGTTTTCCAAAAGAAAGAGTGAGAGAACTATTTTAGAAATCCCTAAAGCCACAACAACCAAGGAAGCCACGTCTTTTCAAGTGGCATCAATGCTACTGAAATAGTCAGTGCCATGTTTCAGTTTGTGGGCATATCTCTCAGAAAGTCAGTAGTGAGCCCCTCTGGCTGAATGAAGGTTATATGATCCAAATGGCTCTTACACAATTTGCAAATCTCCTATTTTTAGTCTCTAGAGTTTCATATTAATCTGCATTAGGAAATGCATAAACATAAATAAGCTGGTATGAGTGGATGGGAGTATAGAAATACATGAGAAAATATGTTTTAGTGATCAAGCCCAGCAAAACAGTTAGTTGATCCTCCCATCAAAAGGAAGTAATTCAGGAAGACAAGGTTGATTTACGAGGTGAGGTTATCTCATGTAGCAGTCTTTGTAGCACCGGATATTGAAGAAACTTTATCTTGGACATGGTCTTAGCCAGAAATTAAGATGAGATCTTGCACTTGGGGTATTAAAATAAACTCAGGAGCAGCGGAAGTCGGCAGGATCAAAAGGAATATTCTAGTCTGAAAAGAGGTTAAGAAAATATGAAACACTCCAGTAGTGGAAATGAGCATTGCTTAAAAAAAAAAGAAAAAATTAAAACCCCTACTAACTGAGCCTTGCAAAACTTCAGAGATTTCTGGGAATGGTCGGTTTTTCATTGTTTGAAACAGCCAAACAAAAAAACCTGTGCATGATACAGTAGAATTCAAGCCATACGATTTTTTGCAAAGATCTGACAGAATACTTTGTGTCATTAAAACAGCGGTTGAAGGAAACCCAGGTAATATGATTTAAATTTTCCCAAAAGCTTTGAGTAAAGTTACCGAGAGACAAAATACAGCCTTTGTTCCAAAACTGAGTGACATGGGGAATAATATTAGGATTAAATGATCAGTTAGCATTGTGGGTAAAAGCTGTCTAGGTGCAGAAGGCATTTCAGTGTGCTAGGGATTGTCAGTGTATTTGGGTTGTGCTGAGGGATTAGTTGTGTATCAGGCTGCATGTAAAGCAAAACATGGTTTGTGATGTCTGAATCACGGTAGGAAAATGACTGCATCAGGCAAACTACCACTGATTCATGCAAAGTAGTGTGCATTCAAGACAAAAACTTGAATTCCTTATACATTTATACATTATACAATAGATATGTCAGCTCAGGGGAAAACAAATTTAGTGGATAATTTTCAGAGGCCCAGTGAAGATTTTTGTTCCTTTCATAACTAAGGGGTACATCATGTTCAATACAGGAGTAAAATGGAGATAGTAAGGAGATTATTATAATACCCTTGTGTACATCAATTATGGAGTCTTCTAATGAAAACTATATGCTCTCTGGATCCAGTAAAATATGAATGATCAAAAAACTAAAACAATCTCCCATTAAATGAAATAAAGGGAAATTGGATTGTTTATGGCAGAGAGAACAGGAATGAAGATATAAGGTGAGTGCAATCTATTATGTAGATGAGGCAATGAATTGTAAATAAAAACTTTAAAAAGTAGAGCAAATAGAATCTTCTGTCTGACCAGTTCTTAAAGAAAGAAAAGGAATATTAAATGATGCCAAGGTTTGAAATTCAGGACTGAGAAAAGATAGCTTATTTTAGTGTGCATCTCACTGAAACGTGGCGTATTAAGACAAAAAGATTTAAAGATATTAGAATTTGTATTATTTATAATGCATAAGTGAGATAATTTTTTTACTGTGCTTAATGTTGTCGAGAAAATAATATTGCTGCAGGAGGGAGCTGTTGTAATTTAGAGATCTTTATGTCATTTAAAGAGCTAGCAATGTTTTATTTGTCTTTTTTATTGCTAACTTTTAGGGGCTTGTTCTCTGTGGGAGTTTTAAACCTGCTCACAGTCATGTATGTTTCTAGATCTGGTAACGTGATCTATTTTGATCCAAGTTGCTTGTCAAAGGACTGCACCAGTTGTTCCTACATTGCTTAATGCTGCTTCTATGTAGCTGAGAAGTTAGTGACATCTCATGGTGACCGTGGAAAATTACAGGTGATTGGAGATAAAGGTTTTGGTGTTTGTAATTTAATGGACATTGCAAATGTTTTCTAGGTTGAAATTCTTTTTTAATATGCTTGTACATCCCTTTCACATTTCGTTCTCCAGTGTTGGTGATTTATCTAGAGACTTAATTCAAGTATTTCTAAGCCTGAAATACTGATTTTTTGAGTTAGCATCTGAAGTCCAAACATCTGTCACCTACAAAGCAATTATATAACATTGTCTCTTCTGGTTTTACCTGGTTTAGGTACAAAGTCAGCTACAGAGTATGCCAATGGTGGTTATGACATCGTGTCACCCGCTCCATCAGTGTACTTGGGCACGTTTCAAATTCTGCATCTCCTGGAAGATCTAAAGATGGCATTGGAAATGCTGGAGGACCCTCAGGAGAAGGAAGCACTGCGAAACCAAATTCCCGGGGCCACAGCAGTGTGTCTGCGGGAGTGGTTTGAGGAGAATCTGGTGAGTAGTTAATTTAGCTTTTCCATTTCGTTTGCACTGGAAGCAATGGATTGGCTCAAGTATTTTAATATTGCTGCTTTATGTGCTGATTACCAAAACAATGCAGATAAGAAGTTGATAAAACACCCCATTTTGTCCTTGGTGAGAGAAAAGATGGTAAAAATGAACTACAAAATGGAGTTGCCTTTTCTGTGGGTTATTTTTGGCTTGGTTTACTTTGGTTCATCCTTTGCTGGAGATAACAAATTTATAAGTAGTTATAAAACTTAATTTTTAAGGTATCAATTTGGAATGCAGTGTCATTGTCTGTTGAAGGGACAAATTCTCCTGTCCTTTCCCTTGCTACATTTCCTTTACTTTAAGGAATCTACAAAGCATCTTGCGCACCAGGCAGTGGTGGTGATAAATGCAGGAAAGCTCTTGATTCTGGAGCTGAGACATTTATATTGGGATAGATGGGGAATAAATATTTGACTATACTAGGAAAGACTGAGGCTGAGTATCACATCTTCAGGCAGATCCCAAAAGAAGAGAGCCATTGGATATAAAGGAAGGGAAAAGCAGGTCCTTCCACAGCACTCCCCTTCACCAAGCCTCACACTGCAAGTCAGTGGTGGTTTCCTTGTGTGTAAAAGCTACTTGTCACTTTCTCAACATCAGAAAAGTTTCCTACATGGATGGATTTTCTTCTGGTTTTGTCAGGATACGTGACTTTTATGTAATTTGCCTCCTGTAGTTTCTGTTTTAGTGTTTATCTTCGGCTGTACCTGCCCTGTGCCAATTGTCACCTGATGTTGTTGGAAAGGTAGCTGCTTTTGTTTGAACTTGTCAGCTTGTTGGCATTCTTCACAGAAATGTCGCTGGAAAATCCTGTTTGGGTCTGTTTGAGAGAAAGGAATGAGAATTTGGTACCAAGTTTAAAAACAAAAGGTGCAGGCAAAGTTTAATTTGGATTTATAGTATTAGATTTTGGATTTAGATATCCTTAGGCCAGCTCTTACTGAATTCCTGCCTTAGCAGAAATTGTGATGCTTATTCAAGTCTTTGCAGTAGCTGAAAGATGTTTTTAGTGCAGAAAAGGTGTAAATTTTCAGAGTTGTTCACAGTAAAGTTGGCTCTAAACCACCAAGTTGAAGATTTTGAATCTGGGGGTCTGGCTTTTGGCCTCCTGTTGCAGAAATATTAATTAAGCTCCTTTTGCAGCCCTGTAACATAGGGAAGCTTTGATGTTTTGAGTCCTCATATTAATCCATATATGTGTATCTCTTCTATTTCATGGGAAACCAGCCAAAACGGTAGCCATTGGTGACTTTCAGCCTTGCAGTTTACTGGTGTCCTGAAAGCCTGGTCTAGTGCATCAAGAGCAGTATTTGTTTGATAAAGCAACTGGCGAGTCTGGATTCAGAGCCAACAGAACAGGAAAATTGGTGCTCTGGAGCATCTCTGGTGCAGCATGCTGAGATCACTGTTTCTAAAATATTTTGCAGTGTTCTGTGTCAAGGGAGGGTGGTGCATAGTTGCTGTGTCTGTTATTTGACAATGGATAGTAATCTATGTATTTGTAGACCTTTCTCATATTTTTTTTAAATGCAAATAATTTGTAAGCATGCACACAGTTTTCATGAACTTTGAGTTTGTGAGAGCTTTCTCTACTGACAAGCTGCAGTTTCACTTGGAAATTGGGAAGATATTTGATAAAACTTAGGTCAGTTTAGTGAAACTAAATGTGTATTTTATAGTTATGTCCCATACTGAAATTTCCTTCAGTCCAGCCCAGAGCTATGAAACATGGCACTTAATATGTGAAAAAGGACAGTTGAGGTAGTAAGCTATAGAGAATGAGAACTCTGTGTCTCCGTGAGTCCATTCACACTGGAAGCCTCAAAGGAAGTTTGGTAATGATTACTCTATGAAATGCTGAAGAGCCATTAAAAAATCCCCACTCAATTCCCGTGGTTTAAACACATCAAGACTGAAGTGGTTTGCTGATTTATTAAAAACATAAATAACTAGAAATCAGGGAGCTATACATTTAGGATCAACATCAGCAAGAGGTAACATCAACATTAGACAATACTAGATGCTTAAGGAATGTTAAGGAGCACCTACAAATGTCTAAATGCAGCTCTAAAACTAATTCCAACACGTTAAACCCCCACAGGGTGTGCCCACACATCCACAGTGACACACACACACACACACATATCTCCTCTCTCAGCTGGTGTTGGTTCACAAGCATGAACAGCCTCTTCTGTGGATGTGGGTTCCTCACAGACTTGTGGGTCCTTCAGCTTTCATCTGTACCTGTTCAGCTCCCTGTGCTTTGCTGACCCTTATGCTGGGAGCAAATACCCCATGAGTTCACATGGGGACCCCTGGAGTGTGGTTCCCCAGTTGCTGCAGCTGGTAATGAGCAGGTAAAGCATGCACTACATAAAACATGCCAGATGGGGCACTTTCTCAAGTGAAATGTGCTCCAGAATGTCTCTTCTTGGCATTCTGTTTGAAATGTAGGCTAATAAATGGGTACAGAGATTTGGAATCTGGTTTAGTTGTTGAATTCAACCGAAATGTTGCCTAAAACAGTGTTTGATATCATTAGCAATAATTGAATTGTAACAAACTTTGGAGTGGATTGTCAACTGATGCATTTGAGCTTTGTTTTAGAGCCATTACAGGTTGAATTGGAGAGGTATTTGTTTGGTTAGTTGTTTTTTTGTTTTTTTGTGGATGATTAATTCCACACCTGTTTATTTTTAGGGTCCATACACCTTCCTTTGAAGCTGGAGGGCTGCTCTAGTGTGTAACAGAATAGCTTTAGAGACTCCTTTACAAATTAACTTGAATAGGTGTCAAAAATATTCCCAGCTTATCCTGATTAGGCCTATGTTAGAAACTAAAGATGCAAAAAAGCAATCTGATGTTCATTTTAAAAGCAGATAAGCATGCTCCTTTCAAGAAAGGAGTGTTATTTTATGGTTCCTCTTCACTTAAATGTGTGGTTAAATATTGTATTAAAAAAACCATTGCAGCTGCCATTGTTAATCAAGAATACAAACAATGTGCCTTATGGAAGTAATTTGAATATGTGTTTTGCTACTGCCCCATGTTGCTTTTATGGGAGACCACAGAAAGGGAAGTCAGAAAGATGCCTGGAGACTCGTTCCTGCTGGATAATATCAGACAGCAGCATTGAACAGCACTTGGGTTTCAGCAGCAGTATGGAATTACTGATCAGTCAAGGGTGTTTCTGTGATGGCTACAGATACTAGGGCTGGTCTCACCTTCCTTCAGGTCCATAGCACCAAAGTATGGAATTTATCAGACGGGAAAGATCACCAAGTTATGTTTGCTGGTTTGATCAATTTAATTATTTAATTTCTGTTACCCAATGGGGACAGTTATGTTCTTTGGTCTGTCTGTGTGAATACCAAATTTGTGGGAAAATTCAGATATGCCTAGAGTGGGAAAACT
>JAWWMO010000174.1:6390926-6411855 GCA_035047845.1 Dendrocincla fuliginosa
ACAGTTATGTTCTTTGGTCTGTCTGTGTGAATACCAAATTTGTGGGAAAATTCAGATATGCCTAGAGTGGGAAAACTTCTGGCATCATGTTTCCTACTTGATGCTACATTGCTGACTTGCCCTTTTGAGAACATCTGCTTCATCCTTTTTCTTATGGAACCATTGGTGATTTGGTGTCTTCCTTAAGGAAGGGGCTCACCATTTGTGGAACTAAAGGTGTGCATTTTGAAAAGGCTCTTTTTATTGCTTCTGTGGTCGGGGATCTGTGAGCATATCAGGTTCCTGAGCTTACAGTGTAACTGGGCACAGCAACTGTGCTGTCACTGCTTTGAGAGACATGAAGTAGACTTGACAAAGTTAGTGCTGAATTTAGAAAACTTCTTACTATGTGTCATAGAACGAGGATTTTCTAGTTGCTGTAGTTGCACAAATCTTTTGACAAACCTAAACAAAAAATGATTAATTATAGACTTCTAACTATTTAAGAATTATATTAAAAACCCCTGCCTCAAAGAGCATGTCTGAAATGTTTTACATGGCTTTGTGATTGTAAATTCTTTGGCCTTAATCCCCAGGTCTTTTTGTTCTGTTTTTATCACAGAGAGTTCATATAAAACAAACCTGTGGATTGTATCAATGCTTCTTGTTAAATATTTTAGTATTGCCAGTGACCACGTGACATATCACAAAGCAGGTAGTAATTTCAGCATTAAAAATTAACTGCTGCAGTAACAGCTGACTGTGTTTGGCTCTATGAGCTATGAGAGAATGTATTTATTTAGTTTCATAACTCTGAACTTCTGCACTGTTCATTCTGGTTTTTATTCTGTACCTTTTTATGGAACCCTTTTCTGAGTAAATAGGAGCACAGCTGTTCTTATAATTGTCCTTAAGCATGACTGAAAGCCTCATTGTCAGGATTTCAAACATGATCTTCCTCCTAGTGGAACGTCTATGTTTAAAGCAAGCCACTTTATCATGTAGCTTTATCTAGTGACCCTTAAAATGCTGATTTTTGAAAACTCATTAGTATTTTCCTCATTATAGAGTTGTTTGGTTGGTTGATTGGTTTGTTTTTGGAAGTCTCAGAAAATCTCTCTAAATTTGAAGAAGTAGAAATGGGAGAAGAGCATAAGAAATAGTAGAGAAATGTGTTAGAGGCATTTTTTACTATAATGTGATTTGTCTTATGATATATGTTGTTTTTTGTTTCTTCTTATGATCTGTTTTATTAGTAAAACCAGAGACTTTTTAGCAGAAACAGGATAAATTCCTTAAAGTCTTGGCTGCTATTTGGTCATGATTAAAGTTCAAAAGAGATTGTTTCCACAGTGTGTTAAAGTCAAGGGATTTTTTTTCTGCAGTATCTTCACGGGGACTTGGATGAAAACAGGAAACCCCAGTTCAGAATTCTGACTTGGTGGAGTTTGTGAAGTTTGGAACTTACTTCAAAGTTTTATTTTAAGCATGTGTTAAAGTGCTCTGCTGAAACATAATCACTGGTCTCTCTGTTTCACTTTTGTCTCGGATTCATTTCACAGACTTATCTGTCCAGAGCAGAGGCAGAAAATGACTGCAGTTCAGGGCACTTCCATGGACTTGAAAACGTGCTTTTATAAGTATCAATAGCATTTTTCAGCAACAGCTGAGTGGGAAGGGAGTGTATTCTGAGCAATGCCAGTTAAAGCCAGTGTACTTATCTGCTGGTAGATTTGACTGTGCAACTCAACTGTGGAGAGTCATGATGGAACTATATATAGCCAAATCTTCCCGTTGCCAAGGGGTATTAACACATGTTAAATTGAAAATGGAGCAGTAGAGCCTGCTTGGGGCAGTGCAGAAAAGCCGTCATTCCATAAGCATTCATGTTTATTTTTGCCAGCTCGAAACATGAGATGGGGTCTGTTTTCTGGGGAGCAGTGGAGTTCAAAGTTGTATGACCCTGTCCTCTGCTGTGCTCCAGCTCCCTTTCAATGAGCTGATGATGCAAGGAAGGCCTGAAGTGGAGGATTTGCTCCTCTTAGAGTTCTCCAGGAGCGTTTGAGCACTTCCCAGTCCACAAGGAACAAGAGAGCCGCATCCTTCACATGTTCATGGATACTAGAGAGTGCTTTGGAGCTACTGGAACAGAGGGCTACAGAGTTGGCACGGGATTTTTCTAAACCAGACCGCTTTTGTTCAGTGTTCTGTGGTTGTTTTGTCTGGGATTCAGCCAGACAAACCAGACATCCCTGACTGTGGCTGCTCACTGCAGTATCTCAGCAGAGGTGGGAGTCTTTTCTATATGAACAACTAACAGGAGCTTTAAATAGCTTTGCAGTGAGTAGGGCTGATTTGGGTCTCTTTCTTAAAATGACGTGGTCAGATTAGGTTTTGGTATTTTCTTTCACCTTTGTAAGGGTCAGTAATGCTTAACAGAGCCATCTTAAACTACAATGACCAGAAGTGCTTAAACAGAATTGTGTTCTGGCCTTGGGCTTAGAGTACTCCTGGAGGAAAGGTGGTATTCCTGTTATAATAGCAGGGCCTGTATTTTTACGTTATTTATCCAAGATTTCAGGGTAGTCTGCTGACATCCAGTGAGGTTTGCTCTGGGGTGCAATCCTCAGTTATGTGGCCTATCCACACCATGATGCTGTCAGGGGAAATGGAGGAACACCCTGTAGGAAGCCATGATTGTATATAGAAATTCCATTTTAACCTTCAAATGCATTAGTATGATTTATTCAGTTCCATTTATGTAAGTCTTTCAGCTGTTGGCTTTGGTGCCTTCTTTCACACTAAGTGGCTGAACATCTCATTAGTTCATCTTTCCTTTTGTGTCTGATGTTATATATGGTGTCCCTTTTTCATTTCACATTCTGATCTGTCACTAGAATGTCAAGCTGCATTGCTTTTCGCTGATGTAAATATTATACACTGTATTAATGTAACAGACAATAATGCAGAAATGTAAATAGTATGAAGTATCTGCTTTTTTAAGTGCAGATAGAGGAGACACTGGAAAATGTTTTCCATAAAGTAATTAACAGAGGCATTGATAAAGAGAAATTATATAAATAAACAATGGTGCTGACAGATAAGATTTAAATGTAATGGTCATGTAAAGAAGCTGGTGACAAAATTTCATCTTAAAAAGTTCCATATTGACTTGGAAGTATTACTTGAGTATTAGAGGAATAGCATAACTTTGGAGTATTTCTGTATATAGCCTCTATTCAGATGTCACACAGTTTGGGTAACTCATTTGCTAAATTCTATCAGTTGTGACAAACATAGCAATAATGTATCCACAACAAAATTATTGCATTCTCTTTTGGATTAGTATGCTAATAACAACAGTGAGCAGACATGTTTAGCTAAAATTCAACTAAATATATTTTCAGGTTTAGTGTTCTCCCAAAACCAGAAACAAATGATGCTTCTTTTAGGCATATTGTACATAATGTTGGCATGCTACTCTTCTTCATAAGTAGATCAACAATGTGCTTTATTTTCCTAAATAATGAAATGCTTAAGAAGAAATTAATGAATATTTGTACATTCCTTGTCAGAAATAAGGACCTGCAAAGGTGCATGTGCAGCTTATTCTGTTTTGAGGGTTTTTTAAAAATTTTTTGTATTCTGAAATTTAGAAGAGAAAATCTGATGTGTGTCACAGTGAGGAGAGGCAAAATGTTACCTGGTAATGTCATTGATGTATGTACAAATATTTGGTAAACACCCTGTTTCAGTGCACTCTTTCATATAACAACCGGGGGAAGTATTCACAGGGATTTTGGTGTTCTATTAAGTAGAAAATATTTTTTGTTTCCGTGCAAAAATACAGTACTCAAGTTTCTTACAATCTGCATTCTCTTCTAAATAAGTTTCATGCAAGAAGTCATATTTCTTGTAGAACTTGGACTGAAAAAGTCATTCCTGCATATGGCAAGGAATGTTTGAAACTGCCAAGAATGTGCAAATGTCTGTGGATGAGTTAATAAACAGTAACTTCATCTAAACATCAGTAATATATTCTTTGTGCAAGCCAAGGGAAGGAACCTCCTTATTATTTGAGCAGTAACGAGGAAGAACATGGTAGTGCTGGAGATATGTGATATCCTCCAGCCTGCAGATGGGAATGGCTCCAGAGATGTCAGCACCTGTTTGAGGTATTGCCTCCCCCAAATATGGAATAAGGAGAAGGCTTAACCATGCTGGCACAGAACTAATGGCCATCTAGACCTGTTTAATTCTGAAATATAGATTTTAATCAAAGAATTAAGCCATTAAGAATGAGTGTGTTTTATACTGAGAAAGGGTTATTTGTTTGTGTATCTACATGATGTTATTTCTTGTCTGCTTCCCAGGACATTGTTTATTTTTTTAAATTATCACAAGGAAAGCAAATGTGCTCATCTACAGAACGAAGTATTTTTTTTTTCCCTTTTGTTCCAAGAATTTCTTCTTTCTCTGTCACTTAGGCATTATCAGTTCATCATGATTTAGACTCTAAGACAGATTTTCTTGCTTGAGATAATTCATCTAGATTCCTGAAGCCATTGCTCATCATGAAAAAAGAATTTCTTCCTCCACTGTCTTCTGCACAAATGGCCTGCATTTCTTTCTACACAAATATTCTCATGTTTTCTCTCTCTTTCTTCAGTGTGAAGCTCTCACATTTTTCTGCAGCGTGAGAATGAAATGAGTTGGCATGCTGAAAAAGAAATTTCCCTTTTAAAATCTGGTCCTAATCCCTTTGTTTCCAAAGCAGCCCAAACACTAGAATTGAAAAAAAATAAATGTAGGAAGAGTTGATACTAATTCTTGGGAAAGGAATAAATTTTTATTGCATGTCCATCCTCGGCTGAACCATCCAGATGAGGCTGGGAGGATGAGTAGCTGGGCATTAATTTCTTGGCCTAAGAGGCCAAGTGTGTGTGCTTTTGGTGTTTTCAGAGGCTGGTGGGGTTTGAAACCAAAATGCTCTCTAGGTTATTGCTAAAAAGGCAGACAGGTGCTATGGTCCAGGGACTTGGGCTAGGCTGAGGAGCTGCTGATTCCTCTTCCTTTGCCCTCCCATTTCCCAGAGAGTAGAAGAACTCTGCTGACCTCTGCATTTGGGCTGCTCGGAAGGATCACAAAAACACATATTTTATCACAATTGTAACTGAATAAAAAGTGAAATCGCTAAAACAATATTCATACATATAATTTTATAATGTTCATAGGGCTTCAACTGTGTGGGAGAAAGAGGCAGAGTGGTGGAAAAAGCAAACATCTCTGTGCTTCCTCAGCTCGGGGCTGGTAGAAGAGGGAATGCACCAGACAGTCAAATTGCCTTTCCCTCTACAGTTCTAGAAGGATTTGTGGATGTTTTCCTGTCTCTTTAAAGGTCTGGAATGGAGGGGCATGAGAGGCGTCACTGACTGCTTAAAGCATTCTGTGACTTCTGTTTCACAGCTCTTGCAGCGTGTTTGTTTACTATTTGAAACATAAAAACCCTCATTTCAAGTGTTTGACATGCTGACTAATAGAGTACTGGGTCACTTGGCTGAGTGGGTTTTATGGGTTGTGTATCAGCAGATTTTCGTGTGACCTGCACTTTTGGTGTTCTGCAAATGGAGGTTTTAGTTCTAGGAACACTGGTAGCAGTCAGCAGTTTTCTGTGGAAATACAGAATTGGCAAATAAATCCTCTGGGGTTTCATACAGCTTGTAGAATATACAAACTTTGTTAACTTTAAACATTTTAGAGCCCTACATTGCATTGGTATTACTGTAATGTGTTTGGTTTTGTTTCTTTTTGGAGATGACACTGGAAAAAATAAACAATTTGGCAGGGGAAGGGAGGAATAGCTGGATCATTCTTTGAGGGGTAACACTTGAGGGTGGTGGTTCTTCAGCAGTAGTGTGGGATTTTTTTGCTTGATTGTTTTTTAATTCTACACTGAACCAGAAGTTCAGTGCTCAGTGAAGAACTGCACACAGCCATGGATTTCCTGATGAAGCAATCCTCCGATTTCAACATATTTTCCTTCTTTTCACCCTGCTCAGAGAAGCTAACCTGCTCTTCCAGTGAAATGGAAAAACATTCTAAGCAAATCTGGGTCAGTTGATTTGCATTCAGTTGGTATCTGAAAGTTTCAGGCCAAAGCTCAAGCAGGATGTAAAGTCCAGCACGCAGGTGACAGGCTCGAAGGGAGCATGTGACTGTCTGGAATGTCTGCTGTCAACATTGGTGGCTGATAAGATGCAGAAAATCCAGACACTTACCTTTTAATCAGGAAGAATGACTAGCAGGAATCGAGAGTCCTTTGCATGAAATCCGGCAGAAATGACAAGGCAGAAATAAGGTATGTTTGTCATTTTTAATGCTTTTAAAGGGGAAATGGGTAACCTAACTGCAGGTGGTACACTGGGGCACTAGCAAGGGGAGTGATACAGTTTTTAGGTAGTTTTTAAAATGAAAACCAAAATCATTAGCTGATATTGTGTGGTGGAGTGCTTTAAAAGAGGCATTTCCTTCCTCCCTGGAATGAGAGTCTTAAAGCCCATGTTTTGAAACAGGTGAAATATGGAACTGGAGACACCATAGTGGTGGTGCTATGGGATGTGCAGTACTGTGAGATAAAGTTGGATGTATTTGCTGTTCTCCACAATTAGAGATCAAGTTTTCAGGGGAAAAAATGCCCTAAGCTGTTAGAGTTCATGTCTGATGTGAAGAGAACCCCTGCTCAGTCTTCAGTTTGTCAGCCATGGCAGAGGCTGCCATGCACAGACAAGTTGTATTAAGTAATAATTTTTATAATTTTATTTTAAATGGCCCATTGGTGATGTACTAAGACTTGTGCTGGTGTGAGCTAGTCAAGAAATAACTGCTCTTATCAAATTGAAGATAGCATAAAAATTTCTACAGGCAGCATAGAATTCTATGTACAGAGCAACCCAGAGCCCCTTCTGATCTCTCTTGTAGGTGGTTTGCTTTGGAAAACTGACAGTTACTTTATTTTGTCACATCTGCTGGTTATTTTAGATATCCTAGCACCTTTAGAAGACTTTCAGCACTAACTTTCTGAAAGTTTTAATGTTTTCCTTGTCATGTGACTCTAAGTAAGAACAGGTGATAAATACACGAAGGAAACTGGAAGTCTAGGTTTGTGTTCTTCCTTCTTTGTGTTATGGAAGGTTCTAAAAAGACCTCCATCAGGACAAAAGGATCAAGAATGGTTGAAATACTAAAAACTGGCATTGCTTGCAGAAATTTCATCACATATCTGTGACTTTCCCCCTTTGGAATGTGGGCAGATGCCTAAGTGAGGCAGGTCCCTGTAAGCACAGCTTTTGAGGGCATTATAGAGCTTCAGACTTTGAGCCCTTTGCGGATATCATTAGTGTCACAGGCAGCCTTGACACTGGCTCTTCCAACCTCCTGCTCTACTGCTCCTTAAATACAGAAGTCAGTTTGGCTGTAGAATCTGAAGAAAACAAGGAGATAAGTAAATGTTCTGGGATCAGCACAAAAGCTCCATGGAGGCAGCTGTGTTCATTGCCCAAGCAGTTGTCCTTGTGTGCAAAGCAGTTTCCCGGTTTAAGGCCAAAGCTACTTTTAACTAGGGGGAGATAACACTGAAGAGTGGAGTTTATTGGGAAAAAAATTAGAAGTTATGAATAACTACTCCTTGGAGGCACTAGAGGACACCGCAGGAACAGGCAACACTTTTAAACTTCCCTTCTTGCCAGGGCATTGCGTTGCATGTGCATTTATCTTGGTGTTGCAAGTTTGAAAAGTTGCCATGCTATGAGATTTCAGCTTCAGCAGGAACAGACAAATATCTTGGAAGGGTATCATCATCTTCTCCCAAGATGGAAAATCGCCTCTTTGGCAATAGCAGTATTTATGGGATCATTAACTTATTCACAGGATCGTCCTTGAGTTCCTCCTCTCTTATAATGTCTTTTGAGAGGACAGGCAAGTAATTCAAAGAGGAGAACTTATTTTTAGGTTTAGTCTGAGCCTGAAATAAACTGAGAAGGCTGAGTACTGTTATGATAAACAGGGAGTAAAACAGAGACAGGAAATAGGGGGTCTTTGGTAATGAGTTCCAGCCACTCTTGAAACAGAAAGCCAGAGAAAGCATTACTTGAAAATAGTTTCTCAGTGACAGCCTAATAATTTTTAGCTTGTTATTCAACATTAAAGGGGAACAGTTTTTGCAGATTTATACTGCTCTTGAAAGATCCTTTTTTAAAGCTATATTTTTTGATGTTTTTAGAGTCGCATTGTTCTTGTTGCTAACTGATCTGCTGTTTAAAAAAACCAGATGTTTGGGGGAGAGTCTGAAGTTTATACAGTTGCGTGTTATATATACATCTGTGAGAAGCCTTTGGGATAAGACCGTGGGACAGGGGCTGGAGATTTAGCTTAAAATATGAACAGGCTCTGAAGATTTTAGAAGGTGAGGGTTGAAAGGGGAAGAAATCCCAGCTATATCCTGTGGAACAAAGCAGTGAGCTTGCTTCCAAAAGTTTCTTTTAGCCCTGGGAATGTAACTGCTGAGATGGGCCCAAAGCATGGATGGTGAGATTGATATTTACAAGCACTTCACGTGGCTAAAGAGGGTAAGTGATTTGCTGGGCTTTGTTTTCTCTTTCTAAATGCACATTAGCAAAATCTCACTCAGAATTCTCAGCTTTGTGAAAGAAAATGTGTCCAGTGTGTCAGATATAAAAAAGTGTAAGTTTCTTCATGGGAAATGAATTAAAGGCATTTCTTGATGTAGCAGGAGGCTTAGGGAGGGGGGAGAGAATCAGCTGTCTTTGTCTTTAAAAATGAAACTCCAGGATCAAACTTTGAACAAATGGCAATAGAGTCTCGCAAGTGCTCGTGCTTTCCTGGGATCGCAACACAACAAAGCGAATCCTGCAGGGGAATGTATGGCAAAAGAAGGAGAGTATGTTGTTTATCTTGTTGTGATTTAAAGTGAAAAATTAGTTGCGTTAACTCGTCACTTAATTGATTCTTCATCAGGGTGACTGTGGGACCTTTCTGGATGCCTTTGTTTCGGATAAAAATGGTGGCACTTTTTTTTCTGTGCATGTTACTCTGATAAAAAGATTCTTTTTAAAAACAAGTGCTATTAATTTTGTGTTAAACTGTTTGAATGTAAATTAACTGCATGAGATTGGTTTTGTCTTCCTATTAAAAAAAAAAGTAGCTTTGTGCAATTGTTTTGTCACCTTGGGAAAATCACTTTCTTTTCATCAGATTCTAGACTTTTTTAATGTTCTGATTATTTATTGTTCTCTGTTAGAAATTATAAATGGGATGTGAATCCATCCCTCACGGTAGGCTGTTTTTTAAATTAATTTAAATTTAATTGTGTGTCGTGAAAGCAGCACAGCCTCTCGTTATACTCTTAAAATCTGTTTTAACCTGTGTGCACTTTTCCTGCAGATTCTTGCATGTGGATGTGTGCACACATGTATACATATGCACATGAGCTCTGTTTTTTATTGGCTGTATAAACATAAAATATAGGTCAATACTTACGTGAAATGTGAATAGGAAGTTTAATTTGGGTGGTTTCTTGAATAAATACAAAATATTGATGTGTCAGGTTATAATAAAAGCTTGAGAATCTTGAAGTTAATTCACAACATATTTACATCAAGCCCTGGAAACTTTTAAATTTCTGGAGTGTGTCTGGGAGGGGGTTAAATGGGAAGCAATTGGGATAGTGAAGGAGAAGAGGCAATAGGAAGTAGCTGTCGGTAGCATTATACTATTAACCTAACCCGTGCTCTGTGCAGTTAAAGCTAATTACCTGTAAAAAAGATGTATTTTGAGCTAACGTGTTAATTTGTTAATTAAATGAGGTTGTGAATACGGTTGTGCTTCCCGGTGCAAATTTCATTTCTACAAAGACAGGTTTGGTGACAAAAGGCTATCAAGGTGTGCTGCTATCAGGTACTCTGTACTGTGTTCAGAAAGGATACTGTGTTCAAAGGGAGCTGAGAATTTTACAGAAATTAATAATGCTCTTGCTGCTGGTGTGTGTAATTCCTTTAATGTCAGGTACCTAAAGGAGAATATCAATACTGCTGCTTTTCCTTGCAGGCTTTTTAAAGGGGTGAGCACATGGAGGGGAAGGGAAGAGGACTAAAAATGATCTTGTGTTGTTCCCTGGAGAAATTAAGCAGTCTGCTCTCAAACTCCTTTGATGAGTGATTGGGGGGGGAGGTAAAAAAAAATTGGAATAATCAAAGTTGCTTATTTAATTCTCACATTCATGGATCCCACTGTCACATGTCTGGCGCTGATTGTTACAGCTTATAAAGATTTCAGTTCCTGCAATCATAGACTGTTGTTCCTTGGCTGATAATAAAAGTAAGAGCTGCTTTCAGAGTAACAAATGGCATTTAACAGAGAATAACTGCAGCAGACTTCCATAAAGCCCTGGTGAAGTATGCCAGAGCTGGCTCAGATTTCATCATTACAGAAATCACTTCAGAGACCGGGGTGGGTTTTGCTGTTGCAGTGGTTGGCTAAGCCAGGCTTGTGTGGTATCTGTGGCCTGGACTGGATTAAGGCAGTAAACAAATCCAAAAATCATGGGATCCAGACAGGCAAAACGACAGATACAACTGCTATTTTCAGATGCTCAGAATGGAGGCTCTGGTTTGAAGCAGAGGTCTTCTATCACAGTGTGTATAGTGGCATCACACAACAGCAGCAGGGAAAAAGCAATATTTAGATCAAATTGAAATGAGGGGTCACCACACTGCAGTTCTTTCCATTGGACTTTATTGTGTTAAGATCACCTGTGGAAATGCTGGGCCAAGAATGGCCACAGGTATGGACAGAGGGGGCAGTAAAAGGGAAGAGCAGATGGACAGAGCAAAACAACAATTTAGCCTGCCCTCAGTTCTGTGTGCTTTCCTTTGTTTACTGTTTTTGCTCCATTCTGCTTTTTTTTCTGCCTTTTGCCAATAGTGAGAATTCCGAGTCTGCAGCAGTACCTCTCACAAGAGAAAGAGCTTCCTCTGATAATATCTCACCTAATACCAGAAAGACAAAACTCTGCAATGGGTACAGCTGTCCTGGACCTCAGGGCATGTGATGGCCATTTCAGGATTGTCCCAGTTAGCTTCTTTTGCCTGAGAAGCTGAACATCTGACACAGACACAGAGAACCACCCTGGTTTCATGTAGCCCTGTAAGAGTTTGTAACAGTGCAGATATTGGAGGGTACCTTGTTATTAAGACTGAAAGCCAGGATAAGGAGGTCACAGGAATTATTAACAGGGACATGTCTCTCAGCAGTCTGTTTATGGAAGGATATGGAAAAGTCCCTGTGTATATACAGTGTGCTTTTATGTTACAGCTAGGGCAGCACCACAGTTCTCATGAAGTAGCTAGTGGGCAGTTTGTGGGAAGCATTTTGCAGATAACTAATGTAATGTTAAAAGTTGCTGTTGCAAACTAAGGAACCTGAGATACCTCCACTGCCTGGAGCTGAAAGCATCTCATTTTTAGCAAACCTTCTTTGCTTCTCCCAAGGGATTTGGGTTAAAGGGTTCACGTACAATTTCATGTCATCCTGTTGCTTTGCTGTGATCTTTCTGTCTGACTTTAACTGGAACACACCATTCAAAATAAAAATGGCATAACCTTCATTTTGCTATGTAGACATATGAGTATAACCTCAAATTATTAATATAAATACTAATATTTACTACAAAAATTAGTAAGGATAAGGTTATTATAAATGAACTGAGCTATTTGAACAGGGGTGGATGGAGTGGAGTAGATGGAAGGTCTCCAGCATCTGGAAGACTTTGTGCAGTGATAAGATATCTAATTTGGAAAAGGAGATACAAAGAAGTTCCTCCTCATGTTCAGATGGAACTTCCCAAAGGAAGTGGAAGCATCTGACAACTGTTGTTGTTTGCTTTAGACTTGCCTTTGGAGCTCAAGTAGCACAGAGCTGAAATAGGTGTACGTTGTTCTTATGCTTTGCTTTCTTCTGAAAGGATTCATAACCTCTACTATCAAGAGGTGGAGTGATCAAACCCATGATATAGGCATTAAGGTCAAGGTACTGCAGGTGAATCTTATGACTTCTGTAAGAATATCTTCCTTTAAATGATTTAACTGTCTGGAGGAAAAACACAGGTATTAGTTTTCAGAAAAAATATCCAGGTAAAATATAAAGTTCAAAATTCTTTATTTTCAGCACTACCAAAATGTACCTAGCCCTGCCTTTGCTCAGTTTCAGACTATGCACTGTTAGCTTTTTCAGAGTGACTGCTGCTTTCATTTAACCAACCATTAACAATGGAAAATAAAAAATCCTACTGTTGATTTATTAATTGCCTTCAGATGAAAGGCAAGAATTATAGATCCAGAAATCATGTTCCAGCCTTCTCCTCCTCTCAGGCACACTGAGGGAATGCATGTACACTCAGATGGGTGTGGATCTGAGGTAGCACTAACATCCCAGGAGATTAAATTTGTATTGCATCCACAGTCAGAAGCAAATAAAAATGTTTACTGTGTAGGCTGCTCAATCATCACTTCATAATACTACTGTGACTCATAACATCATTTTAGTGACCAAAAGGAGTACAACAGAGGTGGATAGACCATAGTCTTCTAAATATTACCAACTCCAAATAGGCTGGAAGAAGTCTGCAGTCTACATTTTCTTGTGTTGAAATGCAGTCCTGCTCTTTGTGTGCTGCTGGGAGTTTGTGCTAAAGCTGACTGTTTGAACTCTGCTGGCTCTACTCATTTTCAGCTTCTAAACTATAACAAAAGGCAATACATCAAGCATGTCCCTAATCTTCCCCATTAATACAAGTATTATTGTTGCCACAGGCATCCTATTCAATTACCAGTGGAACTGAAGGTGATTCATGTGACTGAATAAGAAGAGAGGAGGGTTATGACATAATCTGTCTTCTCCGAGAGGCGGGTGACTTGTTGAAAAAGCTCACAAATCACCACTTTAACTGATTGCCAGGTTTCTTTTCCCAGCTCCTCCCCGCTCCACAGCCCAGTATGAGGTCCATGGTATTCGTGACAAATTTCTGGGGAACAGCTTGCTGATCAACTTCAGAAGTTGGTGGGTTTTGCATTAAAATGAGCTGTGTTGGAGACTCTTAGTGTTGAAACAGCACACACTAGGAAAACATAAACTGGCCTGTATTCAACTTTACTACCTTGCATATGTGCTTGCTTTCAGCGGCTTACTTTTACAGGCTCTCAAGATACAGCTAGAAGTTCCCTGACAGAAGCTTCCCAACAGAGCATCTGCACAGAAGCTCTGTACAACAGTTCTGACAATAAGCTGCATTCTGAACTGTTTCCTATTAAAATAACATACAAGGAAAGATAACACTCTGTGCATAACAGGCTCTGAGAAAAACTGTTGAAAATTAAGATAGCTGAGTTGATCAAACATTTCTTCCCTTTATTGCCATATTATTTTATATTTTTGCTGATTATCGCCATTTTAAGTTACACTCTTGAATCGTTCTCCGAAGTCTGATATTTTTGTGCCATATATTCTGAAGGAAAATTTAAGCCTTTTTCTTGGAAAAGGCCTCTGTAATGACTGGATCATGGAAGTGATACTCAGAAGTTTCCAGCAGCTACCAATATTTTGTTCAGATTCAAGAAAGGAGTGTATTCCAAAGAGAGATTTGGAAACTAAAAATGAAGAAGAAGCTAAACCAGGTGATGAAATGCCAAAGTTTTGGGTCTTTTCCTTTTCTTTTTCTAGAACTGGGAGAAGCAGCTGATTTGGAATTGTTTCAGGAAACTTTTTACATTAATATCTTTTGCAGTATGTTGTGCATTAAATTATATCCTGAATCTCTGAGGAGACCACAGTACAGGTGCTTCAAAAAATTGCTTTGCAGCTCCTGGCTCCCCATGGTGTGGATAGGTGTACTTTTCACTGGGTAAAAATTGATTGGATGGCCAGGCCCAGAGAGTGGTGGTGGAGTTACATCCAGTTGGATGCTGTTCCCCAGGGCTCAGGGTCCATCTTCATGGACAACCTGGACTAGGGCATCGAGTGCACTCTCAGCAAGATCAAAGATAACACCAAGTTGGGCTGGGAGTGTTGATCTGCTTCTAGGATAGGAGAGCTCTGTAGAAGGGTCTGGAAAGGCTGGATCAATGAGCAAAGACCAGTTGGATGAGGGTCAACAAGGTGGAGTGCTGGATTCTGCACTTGGTTCACAACAGCCCCAGGCAGTTCTACAGGCTGGAAAGCTGCCCAGCAGCAAAGGTCCTGGGGCTTCTGGTCACCAGTGGCTGAACATGAGCCAGTGTGTGCCCAGGTGGCCAAGAGGGCCAGTGGCACCCTGGCTTGAATCAGCAATAGTGTTCCCAGCAGGACCAGGGCAGGGATTGTCCCCCTGTACTCGGCACTGGTGAGGCCACACCTCGAGTGCTGTGTCCAGTTCTGGGCCCCCCATGACAAGAAAGACATTGAGGTCCTGGAGCATGTTCAGAGAAGGGCAAGGGAGCTGGTGAAGGGTCTGGAGAGTTAAGTCCTGCGAGGAGCAGCTGAGGAGGCTGGGGGTGTTCAGCCTGCAGAAAAGGAGGCTCAGGGGTGACCTTATCACACCCCACAGCTGCCTGGAAGGAGCTCGTAGTGAAGTGGGTGTCATTTTCTTCTCCCAGGTAACAAGGGGTAGGACAAAAGGAAATGGTCTTAAGTTGTGCCACAGAAGGTTTAGATTAGACATTAGGAAAAAATTCGTCACATAAAGGATTGTAAAACATGGGAACAGACTGCCCGGGGAAATGGTGGAGACACCGTCCCTGGACGTGTTCAGAAAATGTGTAGATATGGCACTTGAGGACATGGTTTAGTGGTGCAAATGGTGGAGGTGCTGGTTGGACTTGATGATCCTAAAACTCTTTTCCAACCTTAAGGATTCTATGATTCCTGTAGACAAAGTATTTATGATATGCAGTTGCTGTTTCATCTGCAGTGGTATTACCATCAGCGTATTTTCAGCTACCTCACCTTAGCATATCTTTCCTTCTACTTTGTTATCATGATATCATAAACTTCTTTACATGCTTTATGCAATTTCTCTCATTCTTTCATTATAAGAAACATAATTAATGTATTTGGCTTATCACTCATGAGGCCTATATAACAATTTTCCATCCTTAATGCTACATCTTCTGAATTAAAAGCTTAAAAATCTTGTTGATTCAGCCTTTTAGACTTGTGCAACCACATGCCTGGTATTTATTGTTTGTGAGCTCTTACACCGACTGGGATCATCTGTAGCCTTATGTCTTTCATGTTACAGGTCCTGTACTCAGTTGCTGCTGGGACGTGTGACATCTAACTACACTTGCTTAGTTCCTTCCCCGTGCTGACTTTGACAACTGCAGAATGCACTCCAACCATCCACAGATGGCCTTGGTTCATGTTACATTGTTTTATCTTGTCTTTATACATGCCACAAAGAATTACCAAGTCTTAAACAACTGCTGTGTGTCAATCAGACGCTTTTATTTAGCAGGTCTTTTTTCTGTCTACTGTACTTTCCTGTACTTGTCTGAGCCCTGTCTCGCTGACCCATGGGCAGGGTTGATGTTTTGTTGGAGCTTTGTTCCCCCTTTTCTATTCATGTGGCTGATTCACCAGGCTTTATGTTGGTCTTGAGTACTGGGCTGCCAGCAGAGGATTTTTCACAATCACTCGGTGCAGCAGACATCATGGCAGGCTATACATTTGGTAATTCTGAGTGTAGTGACCTATCTTTTGATTCTAGGTTGAACTAATTCTTAATTATGGATTGTAAAAAATGTTGAACTGCATTTTGCATTCATGAAGGATTGTTTCTGTAACAAGGCATTGGCAGGAATTCAACCCACTGTGCCTGTAAGGCTGAAGGGGAATGCTTACACAAGTGGTTACAGGTACATTTCTTCAATCTAGCCTAGAAAATAGCACATGGAGAAAGGGTGCAAAATCTGCTTGACTCGGTTTTGTCACTAGGAGACTCTTTTGCTGCCTAGCAGTGTGCTGTTCTTCCCTGAGTACTTGATGTTCTAGCTGCAGGAAAGCCTCCCCTACCACTGGGGGTGAGCCAGAGATAAACTGGGGCAGGCTGGTGGGCTCTCCATTGAGAAAACTCTTTTAGTGGTATGTAATGAAGTCTTAACGCTAATGGAAGCAAAGCAAAGCTGCTAAGGCTAATGATTTTGGATTCTGAAGTGCAGTGGAAGGCTTTGCTTCCTGTGTGGAGTCAGAATGCAGGTGAAATGTCTGGCAGGATGATTGAGGATGCAGAGCTGAGGTCAAAGGATTGGCTGGGCAGACATACAGAAATGCATATTGTTTACTTATAAAGAATCCTTATTTTCATTACAATACCATAAAAATTAATAAGGAATGAGCTTGAAGGCCATACAGACTGACTGACCAACTCAATAAACAGGGCCTAAATTAAACCAGTTTTATGAAAGCTGGGAGGGGAGGTTGAGGAGTGGGGATATTTCTTAATAACAGGAGAAGGCTTGAAAAAATTACACTGAGATGTGAGGACACAAATTCTAAAAAATTAAAACTAGTTAAGAGAAAAAGAGCAAGTGAGGTCATCATTCCTTTAAGGGCACGGGCCATCTCCCTGCAGGTGCCGTGGTAAAACTTTATCCAAGTCTTCTATTTGTGTGTTGTGCACTCACATCTGCATATTTAGAGCCATTTCTGCAAGGCTTTGAATCTTAGCTGTACTTACTGTAAACTGGTCAAAAATTGGTGACAAAGGTATATATTCTGAATAGAGTTAACATATTCTTCTGCTGCTGGTGAATAGTGAGGTCCTGCACATTCTGTTTTTGATGTTCCTGTGACCCTCTGACCAAAGGACAAAGCTGGGTGAATTTATAGGTGATTTGAGTTAAGAACCTTGCAGCCACACTAAAGGGCATGATTAAAACATAAGAGCCTACTGCACTGGAAAAGAGAGTAAATAATAAGATGCAATTCAGTATAGTCTAGCTTAAAGTTATACATTTAAGCAGAAACACTGAGTATACACAGAACAGGATGGTAGCTAAATAAGAGCATTAAAAAAGGATCTGGAAGTTATAGGTCCTAGGCTGAAAATATATGAGTTTTACTATATGGTTAATATGAAAAGAAATACGGCCCAAGAGTCTGTGAAAAGGTTTTTCCACTGAAGCCAAAAATATTGTTCAGCTGAAGTCTGCTGTCTCCTCATAGGCACTTAATTTCAAAAGAAGTCAAGTAGCAATTGGTGAGAAGGAAATAAAAGAAAGCAACAAAACAGTTCTTGAAAAATTAACCTGTGAGGAAAAGGCAGAAAAACTTGAGGGACCTACTAATTAGAAATCTACAGAGAGTCTTCCAATAACGAAAATAAATTCTGAACCAAAGGGAAGAGCCTTTCTTTTATCGATGCTGGCATGAAAGCACCAGTAGGTTGAAGTAGAAGAGATGATGATTCAGGTCGGACACTAAGAAAAATGCTCTAATGATGGGTAGCTAAGAAGAAGATGGAGAGTCTGTGTGATCCATTTCTGGAGGTCTTTAAGAACAGGCAAAACAAGAATATTGGTCCTAGGATAGAAGACTGAACCAGATGGTCTCTTCAGACACCTTTCAGTACTGTTTGTTGGTGGCTTTCTAATTCTCTCAATTTCTTCCAAATAATCAGAGGCAAAGGTGCTCAGTTTCACTCAGCCTGCAAAGATGCCATCCTTATATCTAGTTCAGCATGTTGTGGCTTGAAAAGTGTCTTTTGATTGAATAAAACGTTGATTTCTTGATTTGTATTAATTAACATCGTGTCTATTTTCGTCACCTGTATTACATTGGGGGCTGTAGAACCTCAGGGTAGATCAAGAAGCTCTGTGTTCAGCTAACATTTTTAAAAATTCCTATTCACAAATGTAAAGTTGAAAAAGAAAGGCCAGTTGGGGAGGAGGATTCTAATTATGTTGGTGCCATTATGCAAGTACCTCTAAATGAGCAGTCAGCTGCAGATGAGTGCAGCCAAAGGGACCTGCTGGAAGTTGGATTCCTGTGTTATCCGACAAGCCTGGCACAGCATTACATTCCCTGGCAGAAATGCATTGCCTGCAATGGAGTGGGAAAGGAACCTCAGAGGGCTCAGGTTACTTTTGATGCCCTGAGCAAACACACAAATGGTTTAGCACGGGGGGTGAAGTTAGGAGACTCTTCTAGACCTTTGAAAATAAATCTGCAGATTTTTTTTTTAATTGTGGTATTTCTATCTGAAGCGTTAAAATTCATAGGAAATGGACCTAATAGTTAGATACAGGCCGTGTTTTAGAAGAGCTGTTTAGCTATCCATGAGTGATTATGTGGCTAGAGTAAATCCCAATAAGAATTTGATCATTTAAATAATTTTTTTTTAGTTGCTAACCAAAAAATTCTACTTTTCTTTCAGTAATTTCTAGGAATAGTGTAATACCTATGGCAATTTTTACCACTTAAAAATAAACACCAAGATTCCTTGACTTTGGCAAAAGACTGTTGAGACCAGATATTTCAAAATAAATGGATTTTGTTTTGGTAAGATGGTATTTTTCATTGAAATTATAATTTGATTAAAAAACCCAATCTATTGCTATACCATTCTTGATTGCTGCAAATGAGAGAGTATTCAAAATCCAGCTAAATAAAGGTACATTCAAATGTTCAAAGGTGCATTTCATGCATATGAAATGAAGTCTGTGACTAGAGACACTTCCATTCATATTTTTTGTATTATAAACCCCACATAATAGATATCATTTTTATTAAATATTGGTTTAATACTAAGCTTTAATATTAACTGTAAAAATTCTCATAGCACCTTTTTTCCCCCCAGTCACAGGTGAATCATCATTCGTCTAATAATGAAACTTATCAAGAAAGGCTGGCACGATTAGAAGGTGATAAAGAGTCACTCATACTGCAGGTATGTCCCAAAGAGAGAATATTGTCTACAGAGCTGACATTTGGTGAATAAAAGTTGAAGTGACAGAGTATTTCCTGTTAGACAAATGTTAGTGGATCAGCAAATGTGACTGATATTTAATCAGGAATGACTTTATAATGTGTATAATCCCTCTGATTGATTTTCATGGGGGGGTCAGAGGAGTAACAGCAGTAGGAGGAGGGAGAGTGACAAAGAGGTTAAAGCAATGTTGGGAGGTCCCAAGACACTGCTGTGATAGTGGTTCTCGTTCTAGGTCTGCTGGCTTACACCAGCTTTCTAGGTTCTGTGTGTCTCCACTTTTAGTGAACTGCAACACTGTCAGGTAGAGAGCACAGCTATTTTTCCTTCTCGTGTGCTCTACCAAAATTGTTTACATCAAAGGCGAGGTAAAAGGGTGGGGGGGAAAATTGACATTTTTAAAATGCATGCCTAAGCTCTTCCAGGTGTCCTGTTTCTTAGTTTGCCAGCCCTTTTTCAAACAGATCCTCTGTCCCATGTAAGTTTTCCTCCTGGAGAACACACGTTGCTCTACTTAAAAAAACCCTCTTTTTTTTTTTCTGAGTATTTTTGTTCCTATTATACTATACATTCCATGCTTTTTAAAACTGAAGCTAGAGATTCTTTGAATGTTCTTTGCATATCCTTTCTCTTCATGCTTACAAAAGCATATCATAAGCATATATGTTTATATCGAACAGAACTTTGGTGTGTTGGGTAGCTGTTCTCTCCCCTTTGAGTTACCAGTTTCTGTGAGCATGTCTTATCCTGTATGTTCTGTTCACACTTGTGTTCATTTACTGAGCAGAAGTCTCACTGCTGTTGTTAAATAAACAATAAATGTTTGTGAGACACAAGCTTTGGCTTGGTTGGATTATTTTTTTCATTACTATTAAACTGAAATGGCTATTGCCAAATTTAGGAAAAAAATAGTCCTAAATTAAAAACAAACTTCTGTTTGGAATTTAAGTGTTTAAGCGTGTGCTACAAATTCCCTTTTTTTCCAAGAGAGGGTCAGGTCAGGGAAGACAACATCACAACTGACATTTATTAGAACACCTTTTATTAACCAAGTGGCTCATGGTTAACTCTGGCATCTTGATTCCATTAATCACACCAAACAGCTTTTCACACCGTGCATTCACTCCTTGCACGGTTCACTCACACACACGAGCAGCTTGTAACTGGAGGGGCAACTGGGAGGCCAAACCCAGTGTTTCCTCCAGAGCAGAGGGTCATACTGGAGCACCTCTGGGGGTCTCCTTTGTATCTCCCATGCCTGTTTGGTGCTGTGCTCTTTGTCTGTACGGAGCAGCCACTGTCGTCTCAGCTGTAGTTCATGCTACACACCCCTGTGTTGATGGTCATGTGTACTGAGGGGCTTGTACAGGTTTGGCAGAATCCTGCTGCTCAGAGTGTATCAGCTGGTGTGGATTTAACAGGACCAGAAGTGCTCATAAGTTCCTGAAGATTGTTCCAGACTACTGTTCAGTATGTGCTTTTCCTGCTTTTGTGCTGCAGATTTTTTGTAACTATTTCTTCATCCACACAAATAGGTACCCAGGGATGCAGCCAGCCAAATGCACAAAGGTATTTTTGTGACATGGTTTGGAGACCTGCCTAGAGTTTTTCTTAAAAGGAATATAGTAAAATCAGATGTAGAAATTGCCCCTCTTTTGCGTTTTACTCCCATCACCCTCCCATAAAATCAAAAGGCTTAGTCTATGAATTTTTCCTTTCCCGCTGCACGGCATTGCAGCAAAATTGCAAAAAAAACCCATGCAAATAAAATAGACAAAAACCTCAGTCTGGTAGATGAACAACAACAACAAAGGTGCTGAGATGGAGCTGAGTGTAGAACCTCCAGTTGGGCATATTCTATCTAGTCAGTCGAATATGAGGAGCACAGGCAAGTCCCATGGTGGCCTGAGGGAGTCT
>JAWWMO010000174.1:6411955-6435192 GCA_035047845.1 Dendrocincla fuliginosa
CTCCAGTTGGGCATATTCTATCTAGTCAGTCGAATATGAGGAGCACAGGCAAGTCCCATGGTGGCCTGAGGGAGTCTGCTGGTACAAACCTGGCTCTGGGAGTGACCATTGGCATGAGGGATGAGGAAGGGATGGGAAAGAGAGCGCCTCTGTTCTATGGCTCCTGCTGAATTGTGCCAATGGCTGTGGGCCATAGCTGTAATCTCTAGGGAATACAAGGCAGGGAGCACTCCAGGTTTGCATCAGACTTGCTTCATGAGAAGCAGTGCGAGGCACTTTGTAGTGGGCACGGGCAGTGCCCGCTGTTCCTGCCCACCAAGGCTGAGTCCAACACTGCACCTGGAGACCTCCTCCCCCTGCTCAGCCTGCGGTGCAGGCTGGAAATGCTGCAGCATCTGGGGCACCTTGTTACAGATCTGTGCACAGCAGATAGTGCTCTCCTCTAGCCATTTGTTTGGGGGACTTTTTTTATTTGGGATTGGGGTTTTTTTCCCACAAAGTAGTTTTTAACCTTCATACCACTTGAGTTTTAGCTAATTCTTCCATATGCCTCACTATTACAGATACTTATAGGAAATATATTACCTATGGACCAAGTGTTGCAGGTGTTGCACTCCTAAGGCAAGCTGGGCTTGGCCGGCGTAGCATGAGCTGGGATTATGTTCTGTGTGCAGCCTGCTGGTTCCCTGAAGAGTCTGGCAGATGTGCTCCTGAGCAGAGGGGAAAATATGAGCTCAAAGTGGCTAATGTGCCTCTCAGCCTAACTGCTGGGACATCCAACACATGCTTTTAAAGCTACTAAGGTTTTACTAAATTCCTTTGCAGGTCATATTGAACACACAGGGTTTTGCTTCCAGGTTGCAGTGCTAGTTGGAACCTGACACTCTAAACAGAGCTGGTTTTCTTTCTCTGGAACCTGCGTCAGCCTGAAGGAGAGGATTCAGTTTGTTTCTTCTTGCTTTCTGACCTCACGGGCGGGTTTTGTGAGCCATCCCTCATTTAATGAGAGCAAACCAGAAAAGCAGACACGCAGAAAACTTCCTTGCAGGGAGTTCTCCTCCTGCCCCAGCTTGGATGTGTCCCCCTGCCATCTGCCTCCACCCACTCCTTCCTATCATCCCTCATCCCAAGTTCATCTGTTCTCTATGCTACAGCCAACTACTTTAAAGGGGAAAAAAAATAACTGTATTTTTTTAATTATTATTTGTTTATTTCTGTGCTCCTTTCCCAGGCGTGCTTGTCATTATGTTGGCAGGTAAACCAAATACAGATCCTTCTGCAGCTTCCCTGAAATGAACTCACTTTCCATTGGGTTTTAGAAATGCTGCATAGCATGTATGTCTTAAAAGTTTCACTTAGACATACTTTACCTTTCTTTTAAATTTGCTTTTTTTTTAATAAAGGTGTTGCAGGGTTGGATGTGAGAGCACAGATAAGTTTTTGTTAATGTATTTCCTTCAAAATGGAGTTTAAACACCTAAGGCTCCTTTTTTGTTTGTTTGAGATAACATTTTTCTAGTATAATCAAGGCTTTTATGTAAATAAGTAGTGAAAATGAACACAGAGAGAGTGCTGCTTAATGTGGGAATTAACGCTGGGGTTTTTTCCACATCTTCTCAATGTTATCCTGGGCTTTAGGATAGGTTTTTTTCTGCTTTGCAAGCTTTGAACTCAGCTGCTGGACTTTACTTATTACAGATTGGTCTGTGCCACCATTCCCACAGTTCTTTACCAGTGCTGCTTATTGTTTCTTTTCCTGGGATTCATTGTCTGTATCTCGCTTCTTTTGCTTTCATGTTTCGGCTTGCCAAAGCCTGGGAATTTTTCTTGGAATAGAGCTTTGCCACTGCTAAAACATGCCTTTTACTCATTACATTCTTTATAACTTCAGAACGCTTTATTGATAGGCAAGCTGGTTTGCAGTTCTTGTAAGAGGTAAAGTAATTGGTTGGGTTTGGAATGAAGAGTTTTCCTATTTATCTGTTTCAGGGGATGAAGTGCCAACACTGAAATGGCAATGCATGCTGCAAAAAATGCTTAAAATATTTTCAGTACCCTATGTTTGTGTTTGCTGCTTTCTAATTTTCAGACTTTTGCATGAATTGACCCAGGCTACCTATAGGTAGCATTCAATCTCTTATAGAAATGCTCTTTCTTTTATTATATCAAAACAAAATAATGGGGTGGGAGGGGGGGTGAGAGGGCGGGGTTGGAGCAAAGCAGAGGTAAGGCTGAAAAATCTCGATAGAGCAGGTTGCTGCAGTGCTCAAGAATATTAAAGCCTTGAGGACTTTAAAAGAGAACTTGTTTCTAAAACGTGCCTTTGGATGTTATATGTATAAGGTAATTGAAACTTATTTACAGTCACTTCAGTGCCACTGTACTTCTCAAATTGCAGGTGAGTGTTCTTACAGACCAGGTGGAAGCTCAAGGAGAGAAAATCCGGGACTTAGAAATCTGTCTTGAGGGGCATCAGTTGAAACTGAATGCTACAGAAGAAATGCTCCAGCAGGTAAAAATCTGGATTGCAAAGCTTCTTGCATCATCTTCTCCAGCCGAGGGGTGAACATACATGGTCAGCTTGTCTGCATGTGTGAGTGCCTTTGGCAGCAAGATAAAACGGGGAGAAAAAAAAAGCCTCTTTTATTGTTCTCTTGCTGCTTTGCACTTTTCTTTTTTTTTTTTCCCCCCAATGAATGTTTCTTTGTTTTGTTGTTGCAGAAAAGTTTTACTGGCTGATTGCATAATACTGTACGTGGCAGCATGTGAAATGAAACTCTTGGGTCTTATTTGTGCTGTGCTCCTTTGGACACGGCTGAGTAACTGGTTAGGCAGGTTAAATGTATCTTAATATATGTAGGAGTTATAGAATTAAGACGTTTTATTTAAATGTCTTCTGTCTTCCTATGGCTTTGAAGTTGAACAAGTGGCAAGTTGAAATTAATTACTCTATCACATTCTGTTCTATAACCATTTTTGCTTAGGAGCTATCTCCTTATTTTTATAAAAGAAAATTAGTATATAATGACTATTTTTCTTTATTTAAGAGTGTCAGACTATATGGTTTAATTTTTGCTCTTTGATGTTCTATGTTGAGGGAGCAGAACAAATGATAAGTCAAATACATTTAATTTCACGTGTTACTGCAGAGCTGGCAGGTCTGTTGATGCAAAAGGACTCTCCTGCTCTTACAGATGCAGATCATCTGTTAATTCAGTACATAGATACAAAAAACAGATTCGAAACTGTAAGTAACCCTCAAAATCTGTGCCAGAGATTTGCAGGATAGATACTGTTTTTGGCCAACTTAGTTCTTTTTTGTTAAAAATTTACTATTTTTGTCAATGTAAAATATACAAGTCTTTCTATGAAATTATTATAAGGATCCTTGTACATATGTATGGAAACAGTAGCACTTTCTGCAAGATAAACTTGTCTCCTAAACCTTTTAAATTATAATTATCGAAGATTCCTGTAAAAAAACCCTTTTATCTCACACAATTTTTGCAGTTCCAAAATGCTTCTGACTGGGAAAGGTTTTATTCTGAGGGGAGATTTTAAAAAATGCAGATAGTCAGTGCATTTAGTTTTCCAGTGAAATTCAAAGAACAGTAACTTTATAAGTTATGAAAACCTGTTTTCAGACTTCAGGAAGGCATTCACAATACAGTGTAGAAGCTTCCTGTTTCAATCTGAAACTAGATGGTTGTTTTGTGGCTTCTGCTAACACTGTTTATTGTTTCTCTGACTTAATTTTTTTTGCCTGTGAATTTAAAGCCCTATTTAACATAAAACTGAGGCATCTGAAAGTAGAATATAATGGTGCACGTGCTTTGCTATTTCAGTGAAAACCTTTGCATCGACTCATCTGGCTTTAGGCACATGCACAAACTCCTTACGAAGCTGATCCTCAAGTGATAAGCTACAAAAGACTGTACTAAAGCTAAAGAAGGCAGAGAGTCTCCAGATATGCTTAACCTTAAATCTAAATTTTGAGGAACCTCTGAAGGGCTGGAATTGTTGTTTCTCATGCAGATTCCGTCTCCCAGTAGAGAGTGGGCTATGGGAAACCCAAGTCAGACCTCTCAACGTCTCAATAGTCAGAGAAGTTGTACATTTATTATGGCTCAGTAGAGGGTCCTTTCTATTATAATTTCTTTTGAAGGTTCTTTTTCTCAGTTCATCTTGTTGAAAAGATTGCACTCCACAGGGAGCGGGTTGAGATTTAGAGAGCAGAGAATGATCTGATCATGTGGTGATTATGACATTCATGTAAGATAAGTGGCCAATGGACCTTCCCCCAGACCATTTGTCAAAAGTGGAGTATGTGGCCTTGGGGGCTTCAGTGGATGGATTGGGGGAGAGTTGTGTTCTGATCTTCTCAGCCAGCACTTGCTACAGCCCTGCTTTTCAGAATGACTTCTGTTACCTTCCTGAGGTTTGTGTAAATTCAGTTTTATTTCATGGTTCTGCTTGTTTATTTACAATATGTTGAATTCCACCCATTTTCGCCTTTGTGAACTTAAGTCAACCACTTCTTTGAAATGGAAAATGGAACAATAAAGATAATTACCCCAGCTTGAAAAATCTTTTATGGGTATTAGTAGAACTAAGCTAACTGCAGTGTGGATAAGCATATTCTTTACTTAATATACCTGAGTCCAGGATATCTTTTTAATTTTGGGAACTGTAAGGAAAGTGACTCTTAATTAATTCTGTGCCCAAAGTGCTCCAATAAAAACAAAAATCATAAACTTTAGGATAATTTAATGGTGGTACCTGGTAGTTCCACAACAGAAAGGGTATGTAATGCTACCCTGAAAAAGATTTTTTGCTGAATCTATGCTAGCAGAGACTTGTTCTCTTTGTCAGGGTGGGGTTACTGGCTAAAATCCTTCTGGCTTATGATTTATGCACAGTTGTTTTGAACCCTGCTACAAAGTGATCATGGAACCACTTCTGAAACAGCAGCTACAATAAAATTTATACAAATAACATAAAATGGCTGTTCAGCATTTTGGGTGGGCATCTTGGGTGTGGAATAGTAGCAAGAGATGCTGCTGCTTCTTTGCAGAGAATCATGGTCCTTCATTGCTCTGAGAGGGGGGTGCAACATCCCTTAGTCAAACATGAACTTTGAAGAAATGAGTTGAGCCCATCTAAAGGTTACTGAGACATAAAGGAGAAGGCCTCATTCTCCTCTCATCCTTCTCCCTCTTCCTGGCCATGTGCTTCTGCAGCTGCTTTGATACTGCCTGTCATGTTCACCAAACTTTTTGTCAATGACTGGGAGAAAACGAACTTGGGGTTTAAAAGGAAGGGGATGTTTTTCCGCTGGGTGAGTTGAGACACCTCACAGAAAAGGTCAAGGTGTGGCATAAGGGCAGTGGAGGGATGTATGTTTGACATGCCTGATCATGGAACCACAGCCAAAGAAAACACATCTCAGCAGCGTTTGAGAAACAAGGGAATGCTGTGCAAGAGAGGCAGAGGTGCCCTGGTGTGCACAGGTACAGAGAACACATGCCTGTGATGTTTACACTGCCAAACTCAGCCTTTTACTTTTGTAAGGATCCTTTTCCCACTACAGACTATAATCAAGAAGAGCATTTTTCACCTTGAAGGTGCTTTCATTTTCTTTCTTCAAAAGCAAATCAGGCCTTTTGAAAACTGGCAAAACTTCAAATCACTTCCTAAGTGTGATTCTGGTTTGGGCCAAGAAACAAGGTCATGTTTCATACTAAGATTTTCTGGAGCATGATGGGAAGCAAGGCACAAGTTTGATCTCATTGGATTGTCTTTCAGTGGTGTCTTTGTCTTGCCACTGAATGTGTAAATGACATGGAAAAACTCGCCTGTGTGAGGAGTTACCTGCATTCCCCCTTAGCACATTGTAATGAATATGTCTAGAAATAAAATACAAAGAACTTCCTAGAATTATTCTATGAAAACAGTTTATGCTGTGACATAGTGCATTTCCAGTACATCAACTGCTTTCAAATGTAAAGTTACAGCAATTTCAGAGAGCAATGATGCGTATGTGTCTTGTTCCAAGTTAGTTTGTGGCATTGCTCAGTACTTTCTTCCAGTCAGTTTTAAGAAATAAACTCTCTTTTAAGGGAAGAGAGGATCTTGAACATTTCTGTGTTAGCCGTGGGGGAATCTCCTGTCAGCTTGCTATAGAATTGGAAAGCAGAAGTCAATTTTGCTCTATAAAGTTGCCTGAACTGTCCCATAACAGAAAGTACCAGCCATGCCTAACGTAACCACATCAGTGCTGTGGAATCTGTGCTGTCAGGCCTGACAGCTGTGTTAGGTCAGTTTGGAAAGTGAATTTTCTGCACGTGCAGATTTCACCTCCACGATTCTTTTACGTGCATTTTTGGGGTAATTATCGTAAGACTAGTTAATTACCTCCTTGCTATTCCAGAGCTGCATTTGATTTATTGAACAGATACTAACTCCCATTGGAGCTCTCTGCCATAAAGTGCAACAGTTTGCTTTGCCAGTGAAAACACTGGTCTGTGTGGCAGTGTTTTCTGATCCTGTACCTGATCTGTACCAAATCCTAAACGTGGTTTTACTGTGTCTTTCTGCCTTCCAAATTAGCTCTGGCACGTAATTGCAAGATGCAACCCGGGGGGGCTCTTGTTGCAGGGTCGTGTAGTGTAAACTCAATTGTGTCTTCAGTCAAGCAAATGATCCTGCAAAGTATGAAGCTCTTGGGCTTAGGATTCTTTCCGTCTTAAAAAATACACGTAGAAACCGAAATGTTTGAATGCAAGCAGGAGGGAAATCTCTGTTGTCGTGTCACTTTCTGTGCCACTTCTGCCTGAGTGCAAGGGCAGAGGCAGGTGTGGCACACAGTGTGGGGCACAGTGGAGGATCTTTTAAGAAACAGTGGATTAAAAGAATGCAGGGAGGAGCTGGATGAGAGTAGGAACTTGAATCCAGCGCTGGTTAGTGTGTACCTGTTAGGGTTTTGCAGTTGTCTTATAGTCAGGGAAGCCAGAATCCTGTCTTGGTTGCAGGGTATAAATCTGGCGTGTATCTGTTTGCTTCTCAGGAATATTGCTGGCTGGCAAAGACCATTCCTGCAACTTTCAGTTGCCTGAGTTATCTGATCTTAGATGATTTTCAGCACTTGTTTATAGCATGCAGTAACTTCTTGCCAGCAGCTGGCTCAGAGTTTCAGATTGTGAAGCGTGCTCTGTGCTGCTCTGGTGTGAGCCACAGGGTTTTCGGGGTGTGCTCTCGAGTTGTCCAGCTGATCTGTACAGGTGAGCACTGCACTGCTGTGTTGTTTTGCAGCTAATGGAGGCAGGAATCTGCTGGCCAGGCGGGTTGAAAGGCTCTCCCAGTTGGCAGTGCAATGGGAAGTTCTGTCCTTTCCCTTGCTTAACTATGAAATGATGAATTGGAGGGCTGTAATTCACTGCCTGCTGCCGACTTGCACCATTTCATGGTGATTACACGTGTACATTGCTCTCAGCTGTGTTTTCAGCTAAGCAAATATCTTATTTCTGCCACAGCTGACACACAGCACTTGAGAAGTGCAGTCCTCAGTAGTGGTGGCTCTGGCTGGATGTTGCTTACCAGGTAGGTAGTTTGGTCTCTCTGTCTCTCTCAACTCTTTTAATAAGGGTGAAAAGTCAGGAATTTTTTGAATGCTATATTTTGTACAATGCACAAGTGCAAAAGGGGATCTTTGCGGGTTTTTTCCACCCCCTTGACTCAACTAAAATCTTACTTATGGTTTCTCAATCAGTGTATGGTATGATTGTTTCTTCTGCTTTGTGGAGAACAAAATATCCTGGGATTTTCTGTGCTTGCAGCTGGCAGCCTAGAAAAGTGCAGGGTCCTCTTTTCAAGCTATTTTCTGTCATATTAAATTTTCTAAGCTGCTTTATAAGAATTATGTATTTCCAAGACAGTAAAATGTGAATGTGAGATATACAGTACGTGCTTCAGTTTCAGTGGGAATACTGGAAAAGTTGGTTAAATATTTTAGAGGTATGCAGTGTGAATTTTAAAAATACTTTTGTGTTTGGAAATAGTTTGCTGCTCCTTGATCTGTCTGGCACACAGATATTGTAGTTTCTGCGTGACTCATCTTTGTAATGATTCTATTGAAAAGTAACTTTTTTTTCCTTAATTTTTAAGTTAAGTTTCAAAGAAAGAACTCTGAGAAATTAAATGATACTTATAGTACATTTCAAAATTAAAATTAAAAAGTATCTTGTTTCCAAAGAAGATTCCCTGTGACATGTTCTATTTCTGTTCTGTATTTCAGCTTTTAGGATCCTCCTAAAGCTGCTACAGCCCAAATTACCATTTTGCCTGTCTTACATTATCTTTTTTTTTTTTTGCTTTAAAACCAATAACACAAATTTGTGTTTTCCTTTCTTACAATTGTATATTTATTCTGGCTGAATTCAAGTTGCATCATACCACTGAAATACACTATAATTTCTCTGTAACAAAATGGGTCACATTCTTAATGAGCTGTTCACTCTGAGCATCTGCTTGAAGATGGAAATAATTGCTTCCAGATGTTACCATTTCGAGAGGGGACATTTACTTTAAAGGGCACTTGCTTTCAAAGCAGAAGTTAGATTCTCTAGATGCAAGAGGAATTGTCAGCTGGTTTAAATCAGTGGAGCTCCATTGAAAACAAACTAGGGATACTTAGCTGTTTGGTCTATTTTAAGTCATGAGCTTTATGCCAGTCTATTCTAGCTGAGAATCTGATTCTGTAGCTTCAGAGCAAACTGTAAAATTTTATTTGAGGTGATTTTAAAAAAGTTAAAATCAGCTGCCTTCATGCTTACCTCTTGCAGGTTGTGCCTTCATGTTCACACAGAGCTACTGAACTTGGAATGGGAGGAGGGAGCATTCATTGCTCTCTGTTGCAGAACTAAGTGCAGTTTAGGAATCTATAGAGGAAAATCAGGAGTAATGCCAGATAGTGCATTCAAAGGACAGATCTCTTGCTAAAAACCTCCAGAGGGATGTTGTGTCTCCTTCCCTTCTTAAGAAATCTTTCTCTCATATCATGGAACACCATGTCAGTGTCCAAAACAAATTCTAAATGTTGTTTTAGCTCTCCATTGAATAGAGTCTGTCCATGGGGCCGGAGTTGCCTCATCCTGCTCCCCTCTCTGATGTTCAGTGGCCTTACTTCATATCCCAGTTCTCGTTTATAGCTCTGTCTTAACCTGCAGCAGTCTGCTACGTCAACAGCTGTACAGAGCCCCTTCCAGTCTGGACTGGAATGTGCCTCTGAAATGGATGCAAGGTGGTGTTTTACTGGAAGATAGAGCAGTTATTTGTAATTAGAATTGTAATCACCTCTGTAGAATCAGCTGCTCTTGGGATTCCATTAGGTGATTGCTGCTTAGAGTTTCTCAATAATAAAAGTCAGGGCAATATCTTTTCCTGATTAGAGCTTGATTTATTTCATTCAGAGGGGAAAAAAAAAACAGACCCAAAAACAAGCCAAAGCCATGAGGCTGCATTTTTGTTTATTTTCCCATCCATACCCAAATATCATTGCTAATGTCAGCAGCAATGGGCATGGCACTGGGAATAGTGGGTGGCTTAGATAATTGATGTTGCAATACCAATGCAAGTTTAGTACTATTTTTAATTTGGACAATATTCCCTACCCGACTAAACCAATTCACATGTAGAGCAGATTGGGGTTCAGAATAAACTTTAGCTCTATAATTTTTAAAATAACCTTTAGACTGTGGCACCAAGCCATGGTCTACAACATACAGTTTGTAGAAGAGAAACACATGAGGAAAGATTGATGGATAGGGCAGTTTCTGATCACTCAGTAACATCAGTGGAGACTCAGATAACAGTGGCAACTTCAGCTGAGTCTCTTCTGTGTAACTCAAAGCAGAATCAGCTGTGATTCCTCAGTGTGTTTCATAGGATCAAAACACTAATGTGATTTAGGAATTACCATAAAATCTTTTAACCATTCAGAAACCAACATCCTTTTGAAGAAATTAATTGGGCATTTGGAAAGTTTAGGTATCAGTTTTTCAGTAAGGCTTAAACTTTGCAATGGGCTTTTTGCATTTTGAAAATGGAGGCCAACATAAGCATTCTATGAATATAATAAACACTGCTGAATTTTTGATGACTTTTTGCATGGGCTTTCTTGAAAACTGAAAGATGCAGTGAAGGTGTGAATATTGAATGATTTCCAGACACAGTGAGATGACTCCATCCCAAGTATGTCTTCTCTGCAATCTGAAAAACAAGCCTGGGGCATGCAAGCAAAAAGTCATGGCCAGTTGTTTCTCCTCGACACTGTTACTCAGTTTAGAGATTGCCTTTTGGTTCCAGTTAGGACATACCATTTTCATTCACTGCTGTTCCCTCCACAGTGTGTAAGAAGTCATCAAGTACTACATGGTGTAAGCTTTTAAGTACTGGTAGTGTGACTGCAGAATCATTGCTTGTCTTTGATACTTTGGTGTTTTGCTTAGAGTGCTCATCCTTTATTGAATAACATGTGACAAGAAGGTCTACAATGTAATACTAAAACACAGCTTTGTCTGATGAGTATTTTAGGAAGACGCCAACTATTTTGTAATGTCTCATTATGTAGGTTTGTGTTTGTTCAGCCTTGGTATTGTTCTTGATTTCATGTCTTGCCCAGGGATTAACTTTGCCACACATATTCTTGAAATAAGGAGTGGGATACAGTGGTTTGGTGATTAATGCAGAACATTGAGATGAATAGCTGCAGCACTTGAGAAACACACAGTTCAGCTGTGGGGTAGGGACTTTAGAATTGTCCTGCCAATAAATTACATAGCAGGCTGTCGGTGTTCAAATAAATAACTGGAGAAAAATACTCTGCTTTGCTTTCAGGAGTTGCTGAGTCGCACATCGCTGGAGACTCAGAAATTGGATCTAATGGCTGAAGTTTCGGACCTGAAGATCAAGCTCGTTGGTATGGAAAAGGAACAGAGCGAATATGAAGAGAAACAGAACAAAGCTGAGGTGAGGTTTTGTTTTGGTTTTTTTTATATTAGCTTGTTTTTAATGTTCTTCTATGACCTGTCTATGGTATGGTGTCGGACACCTGAGCTTTTGAGGTGCAAGCAGCATGCAGTGGGATTTTCCATGTTTACAGCGCAGCCCATATCATTGATCCCATGAATTCAGGGAGGAGTATGATCATGCATTTTTGGGATGTGGTTTCTTTTCCCCTCTCTCATTATACTTTAGAGTTTGCTGTTTGGCTTTAATCGAGGCAGAGTCCCTTCCAGAAGCATATATTACCCTTGGTGTTCACTTAACCCTTTCCTCCCCACAGGAGCTGGACTGGCATTCCTACCAGAGCTCTTTCCTTGTTTATGTGGCAGAAAAAGCTGTCAGCTCAATAATATCAGGGGTGCTACAAGCACCGAGCTGATCAGACTTGGGGATGTCAGGGCATTTGTGGCGCTTGCGAGAGAAAGACAAGGGGCAGGGCATTTGCCTCAAATGAGTGTTTTGTCTTGTGGTTACATAATAAATAGCCAAAAAAATAAAATGTTAGGGACCAGAGGCAATTCCAGCTCTTACTCCCCTTCAGATGTGGAGAGATCTGGACATCAAAGGAGCTTTGCTTTTTGCCATATTGGTTAAGAAAGAGTAGGAAACACTGAATGAACATCTGAACCATCATCTGAGCAACATCCACTTCACAGTAGCGAGCAGCAGGTGGGAGCCAGGAAGGAAAAGAATAATTCATACAAATTGCCATGTGGTGCCCTACTCTGTGGTCCTGAAATGGGACCAGCTAGCAGGAGGGGATTGCCTGGAAAAGAAGGATTACACTGTCTGAGATTTTGCTGACTGAAAAAGACCCCAACTTTGTTCCATATTGACTTAGGACTAAGTTTGAAATGCAGGCAGCATTAGAAGACTGTTTGCTCTCCATAACGTTGCCAGTGGAATATTTGATTGCTATGCATCAGTTGTTTACCTGCAGCGACATAATACATTTGGGGTGTGTTTGTTTTCCGACTTATTTATTCTCTGAAGTTTTCTTTAGAGATCAAAAGATAACTTAAAGAGAGCAGTTTCTGGCAGAGCTTGCAAGCCAGAGAGGCACCAGCTGCTGTTTTTACCATCTGTGGCCCTTCTCATGCTCTTTCAGGCATAATTGTCAGTGCCTTGTGTACAGAAGGCCTGAACACTCTCACAGTACCTGAAAAGCTGAACAGGTCTGAGCAGCTCCCCTGTGCTGCAGATGGGACCTGCTCCCAGCAGCCACCCTCTGGAGGGGCATTCAGCAATTCCCAGGACTTGTGGAACACTGGGATGGGGATGCCTAAGTTACTGCAGGACATGCACACTCCTGGAAAGCAGCAAAGCCTTTGAGTGCATTTCTACTGACAGGACTTCTGAGAGCCCTGTGGGTCTGGGCTCTGTGATGAGGGTGAGGCTGTGACCTGTGAAATTTTTCTGCAGCAAGGTGTGTGTGCCCCCTTGGGTGGAAAAGTTGAGCTTTATTGGCCTGGAAGCCTTTGTTGTATTGCTAAGTGATAGGACACGTTCCTGCTGAGATGGAAAAGGATTCTAATCTGATGGAAAAGGTGAGAGTCGTTGTGTTAAGTATGTGCTGAATTATTAACTACCCCAAGATGTGATTAGGTTTCTGGCCTGTTGAAAGTCAAAAATGTGCGTGTACAAAGCAAGGAAAATTGATGTCATAGGTAAAGCTGTGGGAAATAAACAGCACTTTTGGTTTGCTTGTTGAAATATCTGTATAATGATTTCAGATTGTCCTGAATAAGCATTAATCCAATTTATGAAGGCAAACGGGTTGTTTTCCATCAAAGAGGATGGTTATTTGAATTCTAGTGCTTTAACCGTATTTCAGCTCCTCCTCCTGTAAATGATATTAATTTTTCAATAGAGACACAATTTCAACTGCCAGAATGACATTTATTAACACATTTTCTTTACACTATTCAGTCTACATTTATTCCCTATATGTAGTGACTAAACCACTTTGACATGCCCAAACAGTCTGCCCGTGGTTTGCTCTTGTTTGTGCAGACACAGGTGTGTTCTGGTCACCCCGTTGCTTCAGAGTGAGGCAGTTTTCCAAAGTGACAAGTGATCAAATGAAATCAATCTTGCTGTAACTGTATCTCTGTGGCCACCACCACATGCTCTTACGGGGTGTGATGCCTCAAATGAAATTGCAGGTATTATTTTGACATGAGTGGAGCAAAGCTGTGGGGGACAGGGCTGACCCCTTTCTCACGGACTGCAGCTGGCCAGCTGCTGCTTCCAGGCCTGAGTTTAGGACTGGCAAAGGTGGGCAGAATAGTGATTTGATGGATTTGCTACTATCAGTCTTTTCACATGGATGCATGTGTTAAAATAATTAAACCGTTTTAATTATACTTCATGGCTGACTCTGCTATTTCTAAATATAATAATGGGTTTTCAGAAGTTTAAAATTAAATGTGGCATTGCAGAATAATTCAACTAAACCATGTTTGCTCTGTCTTCTAATTTTCTATTTTTCTATTTCACAGCACCTGTTTCCAGTCACATAGAATTTATCTATAGAATTGTTTTTCTAGTTGGGTTGGGAGGAGGCAAAGCAAATTAAGATATCCTTTCAGATATAAGCAAGTTTTAGTGTGTCAGATTCGTTTCACTTTATCTTGTGCAGCTGTCATTTGGGTTTGGTTTTAGTTAGCAGCAAAGAGTTTCTCAAGCATCTCTAACCTCCTCCCAAAGGTATTGATTTCACACTGAGTGCCACTTGTCTCTGGCTCTCCGAAAGCACATACTAAATTTAAAGTGCCATTTATTTATATATATTACACAGGGGCCAGGAGAATAGCTGCTTGTAAATGGACTGTCTCACTCCTGGCTTTGTCATTTTCATTCCTTTGCTGTGGAATAATGTTCTACTTTTGCCACAGTAATGCTGTGAAGGTTTCTGAAATCTCACCTGAGGGGTTTGTGTAGCTTTTCTCCTACCTGAGAAATTTGGAACATGTGTGTTTTGGTTTTTATAATGTAGCAAGATATGAGTAAGGGGCATTATCAAGGGATTAATGGCAGCCCAGATCCCTGCTCTACTCAACGTGGTTGAAAGAGACTTTATGTCACTCTGAGGAGCCTGCAATAGTAATTGTCCATTTCAACTTGTCTAACAGCCCTTCTTCTGTCCTCCTTTCTTTTTTAGCATGGGATAAGTGCTGTGGTTTGGGCTATAAACTGTTCTCAAGTATTTTGTGGCTCTTGTAACTTCTGAATAAATATCTGGTGCAGAGTTACTTGCAATTCCAAAGAGACTTGAGTCAGGGAGCCACTGACTCCTGCTGAGCAGTTTGGTGTGTTGTCTCATCTGAATCGAGATGTTAATAAATGTTTCTGCGGGGAAACAATCTCAAAAATGAGAAGCCTGTTCTACCTTGCAAACAGAAACAACTGTAAAGGTACATATTACAGCTGGAGTCCATCTGTACTGTCCAGTTTGCCCTGAGGGAAGTCGGTGTGGACACAGAGAGTCTCTCATTCCCATTTTTAACGTGGGGCAAAAGAGGAAAGAATTGCAAGGCGGCAGCAGAAGTGCTTCTGGACTCCCCCATGTTGCCACAGCTGGAGCAGCTCTCAGTTCATGCTCCAAAGTCTGTGCATCTTGTTTGAGCAGCCGTTCTTCAGAACCTCCTGTGGGTTAACAGTGTCCTTGTCAAAGGCGAGCACAGACTATGCCTTGGTGCTTAAAAGAAACCAAGGGAGGTGGATGTGTGCCCTGGCAATTCCAATCCCCAGCTGGTGCTGCCCAGTGAGGTACCTGATTGTGGAGATGATGGTGAAAACAGAAAGATGTTGTGGGTAGTGTCTGAATTGTACTTACAGGTAGTAGGAGAGCATGAGTTAGTTGGGGGGATGCTTTCCTTGCCTGTGTCTTACTGTGTTGCTGCAAAGTGGCTCTTGGGGTCCCCAAACACAGGAATGGTGTGTTTTCACCTCAGGGAGCTGTTCTGAACCTGTGCAGCCCTGGCCGAACAGGACAGCCTGTCAAAGACTGGATGTAGCAGGGTGGGTGTGCTAGTTTATGGAACTAGTCCTTACTCCTGTGAATTAAAGGTTTGTTGGATGAAAGAGGAGCATCAGACATTGTGATCCCGATTGAGAATAATATGTATAAAGTGAAATAGATGTAACTGCTTTTCTAAATTTCATCTTAAGCACAGTGCCCCTGGAAAAATACTTAAATGTGTGAAACTCTCAGAGCTAACTTTGTACGTATATTTATTTGGTGCATCTTTGTGAGTGTTTGACTGAGGAAGCCGATGCAGTGTGAGGTTGGTTGTATTAATACTTTTCTGGTCAGAACAGTGTCCTGTCCATGCAGTAGCTGTTCCCTTGATTTGAGACTGTTGGTTCAGCAGAGAGCTGAGGTTAAAAGATTACTGTTGTGTATTGTAACAAAGAAAAATAAAAATATTCTGCCATTTCATCCATTGTTCTGTCCACTAAAATCTTTTTCTCTCCTTTGGGAGATGGATTAAGCTCATCAAATTTATTCCACTTGAGAAGATTCACAAAACATACGCTATTAAATTTACATGAAATCCAAGAGAAAGGCACTCTAAATTTGTAATACCTTAGAAAACACCCATCTCTGCTACAGAGTTTGGCAACTTCGGTGCACTGTTATATAGATTTTAATACTTGACTTTAGTTTGCTTTCTGAACGGGGTATTTTTCTGTGTATCACTGATACACACAAATCCAAAAAGCCAGCCAGCAAACTGGAGCACTTTAAAATAATTACTTTTTCTTCTGTGGAATCCTTTGATTTCTCCTTCATATGTTGCTTAACTCCTTCTCCACATCAAGATCCTGCCCAGAGAGCAAGAGAGGTAATGGAGCTATTTTTCTGTCCCATTCTAGACCGGGGAACAGAATTACTTTACTAGTAAATTCTGTGTATAAATTATGAAAAAGTAGATTATGGCCCCCAACTGAGCACTTTGCAGTTTCTTCTTGTGCATGATTTGGCAGTGTAAATGGCTGTAATCAAGCCCCATTTCAGCAAAAGTGTTCCTCTGAGCCAGCATATTAAAACACGTTCCAAATGTTCCTGTATTTGACTTCATGTGACTGTAAAGGTTTCCAATAATGAGGGACGAAATTCTCACCTTAACTTTAGAATCAGAATCCTGAACGAGTCTGGAATGTAGATTCTGTCCATTTAAACTGTACCTGTGTGCAGTATTCCAGTTTTATGCTCATTTACATGTACTTTATCAGAAGGGAAACACATAATCTGTCTTTTCTTAGTTTGCCTTTGATGTGCTTCATGTATTTCTTTGTTCTGCAGCTGCAAATATACCTTCTTTGCATCAGTTTCCTTCTCACCTGTCTTTTTTTTTTTGTCTTTTCCTTTCCTCCCCTGCTTTCAGTCAGTAGTGAACCTGATCAGTGACCTACAGGAGCAGATGTGTAGACTGCAGCTGGAAATTAATAGTAGAATCCAAGAAAGAAAGTCTCAAGATAGGAAACCAGACTCACCACCCAATGGTCCTCAGTGTGGGCCCAGATCAGTAGAGGCTGTGAGCCAGAAGAATTGTTCTCAGTGTGATGTACGACAAGTACACCTTGGCAGAAGCCTGTGTATTGCATCTTCTCTTCTCTTGAACAAACTAAATCCCACTAACCAGAGCTATGTTGTTGATTTTTATTTTTTTTTGCATTAATCTTTGTGACTTTGATTAGCAAAGAGTGAGAGTGTCATAAAAATTCCCATAAAAAATCCCACCCCAGACACCCCACCCTTGATTATTGGGATGAATTCAATCACCATTGATGGCTGTGTGTTAAAGCACAGATACCTGTGAGATCCAATGACCCTTTTCAGGTTTTTTTACAGTTTCCATTTTACTTGTAAGTCTGCAGTGCTTGTGTGGTGTGGGTTTTTTGGATTTTTGGGGTTGAGTTTGGTCTGATACTCAGCATGCCAGCATGGTTTGGTAGTTTGCCACTTTTCCTCATGCCCAAGCTGTGCTTGATGGTGCACCCTAACCAGTCCTCTGAACACAAATTACTGATTCCTGAATATCTTAGTAGCTTAACACAGGTATAAAATTGTTTCAGCCAAGACTATCTGACACGCATCCTTTCTTTTTCCAATGATAATGGCCAAGTGGGTGAAAAGAGCCATAGTAGAAATAATCTGCTTGTACTTTTAAAATAGCTAATCCATCACTAGCAGTTACCAGAAAAGCATTGTTGAATTTACATTACAGATCCTGGTTGGATTTGATCAAAAATATGTCACATATCAAAACAAAAGCTACTTTGCATAAACTGCTGAAATTCACTGAAGGTGAAGGAATGATAGTGGTATGCCTGGAAAAGACCATTTTAATATTTGCTTTTAAATCAGATTGCTTTAGCTGCCTCTCAAATTTAGTTGGTTAGAATCTGGATCACCAGAACTCATTTTATAAGTGGTCTGCTTATGTTACAAGGGAGTTTTTCAGTAATTTCTCTCATAGGTATATTATAAAAATAACTATTTTGGGTATGATGCCTATTTGGAAAGCAATGCTGTTGCAGGACTGCTCAGTGGATTATAAACTACAGTACGGGATGCAGATTGGAGAAATAATCTGAAAGTCAAATCTGGGAGTCTTTCAAAATAAATATTAATGTAATCCAAGATATTAATGTGGCGTTTAATGTATTTACTACACAGGAATTCTGAAATTGGGTTGCACCTCACCTTCAGAATGAACAATAAGATATAAAGGAAAGGGAGAAGGGACATTGAAGGGACAGGTTCTTAGACTGGTCACAGTTTTTAGTGTGATGGTTCAGTGTTCATTTGCTGTGTGGTTCATGCATGATCTTTAATTCAGGACTGTGAAAAATTAGTATCTGCCCGAGAAATCTTATTTTTGGCTGCTGTTCTTCCTTTGCAGGGTTTGCTGCAGGAACTTAGACACCTCAAAATTAAAGTGGATGAACTGGAAAATGAAAGAAATCAATACGAGTGGAAATTAAAAGCAACTAAAGTAAGCAGAACAAGCATTTTCTAACAACAGACTTATTTCAGATGTTTCACTTCTTATCAGTATTTCCTTTTCTTACATTTACCTTGTGTCAGGGGCTACTATGAAATCAAGTTTTCTCTAACCATCATTAGAATAAGTAGTTTGGTTTGTAGGTTTTGTAGAGGTTTTATGTGCCTTTTGATCCCCCTGTGCAGTTTCCAGTCTCCTCCCTTTTACTAATTCCTATTTTAAGAAACCAAGAAAGGCATTTGGACTTACAAAGATCTGTTCCAAGTAAAGGTCTCTTTGAAGGTTTTCTTTCTTTTATTTGTGTGTTGTGACAAACCACCGTAGGAATATACTTTCCAGCCTGAAGAGACTCGCAAAGTTGTTTTGCTGTTTGCTTAGTATGGAATTTGTTTTCATAGACATTAAGCCCAAAATACACCATTAGATCATCTGCTTTGACTTTGTGTATATCAAAGTGCATGGCTGCCTTACCCTTCTGTTGCCCTGAAATCCTGGAAAGCTTCTGGGTTGTAATCTGGAGAAGCTCCACATTTGAAACATTTCATCATTTCCCCCTGTAATTAATTCTTCTGGTTGAACGTTCTCCCTGTTGTTCCTAGTTTGAATTTTTAGCCCTTTTCCCCTAGATTATAAAGCACCTTACTGGTTTTCCTTGCTGAGGTGCCCTTTGGTGCTGTAATCTCATCTCTTTTCATTCATATAATACCATAATCCCTGTTCATACAAATGACTGACTTTTGAGTTGTGGTTGGATCTTGGAGAAACATTTCAAATTATTAAACTGAGTTTCCTTTTTAATACTTGATAGCTTGATCCAGACATGACAAACAGCTATTATTTGTATTAGCATTTCTTTCTTTTGAGAATTCTTGGATGAATAATGAAATGTTGCTATTGAGTCTTTTTTTTCCTGTTAAGATAACAGCTTTTTTGTCCACGAAAATGTTTTCTCTAAAGTGGTGGATACGAGCAGCCTTTGGGAAAATATTTTCTCAAGCAGTGTGTGGCCAGCTGCCAAGACAGATACAAGATTATGGAAAGTTTAGGAGCAGAATGAAAATAAGAAAGAAGACTCAAAAACCCCACTGAGTGAGAGAAGATGCAGGACTGGAAAGGAAGAAAAGTACAAGGAAAGAGAAAGGAAGCAGAAAAATAATCATAGAAATGACAGGAACGAGACATTAAAGGAAAAAAAGGGCATTTAAAAGAGCTCCAAGATCAAATAGACCAGAGGAGGCAAAGCCAAATCTGTATTAGGTCTGCAAGCTTTTGTCTTCCTGTTGTTCCAGTCTCTTAGATGAGAAATTGGAGTATTTCCATCACTGGATATAAAAAGCATATTAGTCACTGGGAAGTGCAGGAGCCCTTCAAAGATGCATCAAGGCAGATTCTTCTATTCCACGTGGACTTTTAGGCAGGGTGATGACGTTGTCCTGCAATCCAGCTATTGCTTCCTGGTGAATACACGTTTGTCTGCTAATTAGTCAATGTTTCTCCCTATTTGAAGAATGTTGTTTGGAATTTTGCATCTTTTCCTGCTTTATTTTAGTATTTTGAGAAACTAGTCACCTTTTTTTTTTTTGTCATTGTTCTTTCCTTTTTTCCTTCCTTTTCCCCCCCTCTTTTATTCTTTAGCTGCAAGGAGGTTTGCTATGCTTCTGCTGGGGAAATTCAGAATGTTGATAAATAGAGGCTTTAAGCCCCTGAAGAAAATCCAAACGAACTGCTGAGCTAGTAAAGTATACTGTTGACAGTCTTCCTCAGCTGTATTTCAAGCTGGACATCACAGAATTCTTCTCCCCCTGTATTGCTGAGGTCCTTAATGTGTGATTTTTCTCTCCCAATCCAGTGCCAGCACAAACTGCAGTAAATGTAAATGAAGACTGGTATTTTGTAGGATGTATGTGGTTGTTTTCCAGGCCATGCTTTCCTTCTAGTTGTTGTGAGGAAGAAGAGTTTTGTTATCCTGCTGAGAAGAAGGCTCAGCATTAATACGTTCTCAGTTATAAGTAGTTACTAGGATTGAAAAAAAAAACAAACCAAACCAGCATCGGCTTAAAAATGCTTTGTTATTTTAGTGGGCTTCATGCAAAGCTCAGGAGTTGGCAAATAATAGTAGTAGTTGTTGTTATTATTGTTATTATTACATGACCAGCACTGTAGCACTGAGAGCTTTCCAGCATTTCCTTACCTACATGGATTGCAGGACAACGTCATCACCCTGCCTAAAAGTCCATGTGGAATAGAAGAATCTGCCTTGTTGCATCTTTGAAGGGCTCCTGCACTTCCCAGCTACTAATTGCACCATTTTCTCTGAGAGCTAATTGCATTGGGAAAGGGAGCTTCTGGAATAGGAGAATGGACCATAAATACGTGTAGTTGTTACAGTGTTTTTGAAATGTCCTGAGCTGGTAACAGACAGCAATCAAATCTATCTACTTAGATGTCTTCTAGCTCATAGCAAAGAACCACAGAGCGTCAGTGATGATGTTATTCTGAATTTGTTGTGCTCTCTTTCAGGCCGAGATAGCCCAGCTCCAGGAGCAGTTAGCTCTCAAAGATGCAGAGATAGAACGCCTGCAAAGCCAGCTCTCTAGGACCTCCTCGTACAGTGAAGTGGCAGAAAGAGGTAAGGGGAGGGGAAACAATGCTCAAAATCCAAACCTGTACTAGAACTTCGGTAGCAGCTTCAGCTCAGGGTTTCAAAGGAATACAAGGAGATACAAGAATTACAGAATTTATTCTGGGAGTAAAAATGGTGTAAATTCGTTTTGTGTTCTGGTAGAGTTGAGGGTTTTGATGTGTGAAATTCTATTCCAACCTAGAGGCAGCACAAATTTAAATGAGTGTCCTCAAGGCACTGAAATTTTTTCTGTTTGTATTTTCTTTATAATTGTAAAGAATCATTGTAGTTCAACGGGAATTTATTTCTTGTGCATATAATTGAAAATTTCTTTGAGAAATCTTACAGTTTTACTTCTTAAGGGGAAAAAAAAAGGTCACAAGAGTAGCTAAGCATGAAGTTTAAATGTCCAAAGATCCCAAAACAGTCACTGATTCCTTTCTTCAGGAGTATTTAGGGTCCCTGTCCCATGAAAGGTTGGACCTTCAGTGTCCCTTCCAGCCTGGGCTATTCTAGGATTCTGTGATCCTGCAGATTTCTGTTTTAAGGCTACCCTGTTCATCCAGAACAATGGCAAATAAATCAGTTTGTTTAGCCTTTGCTCTCAACCAGTCATGTCACAGTTCTCTGAAATATTGACTCCCTGGGGCTTCTCTCAGTTGCTGTGGCCATGAGAATATAGTTTTAGTGACCTTGTTCTTCTGCAGCACTGACACTTTTCCAGGCAGGAATATTTGTGTGGGGTCTGCCACAGTGCATCAGCTTGGCTGCACTAACTCCTGTTGTGGGTGTTAGCTAACGCTTCTGGAGCCTGCCCTGGCTGAGATGTGGATTTTCAGGTGCTGTGCTACATCTTTCTCAGGGCTTACCCAGAATGTCCTGTGGTTTATTCCGAGGAAGTGACTTACCAAATAACTGTGCTGATTTCACTCAGCTGCAGAGCTTGTGCATGTAGAGAACTGCATGTCTAACTGGATAGTTGGTTTGTCTAACAGCAATGTTTTGTAGAGGAGCATTTCTGCTGATAGAATTCTGTGTCTCCTATGAGGTTCCCAAAGAATTTGTGGTATTTCAAAGGAAAGAGAGTGGTATGACAATAAATCAAGAGCTTAGTAGCATTCAGCTTCTAGTAATGTGTCTGGTCTGTTCATGCTGGAAATGGGTGAAATTACCCTTGATTCCAGTGGCAGAAGGACCAAACCCTGTACAGATTCTGTGGGCTACATGCATGGGAGCCACTTAGAGTGTACTAGACTGGAAACAGTATGCAGCAGTAAAAATTCTTCTGAAAAAAAAATAAAATTAAAAAAATTACTGATTTATCAGATTTTTAGGTGAAAAATAACGTACTTGTAGTATGCTAGAATGCATATTCTCAGTCAATTGCAAAATTTATCTAATATGTGCTTTTTCTACATACTTTATTTGACTCTCACCATTTACCATCGTAGAGGAAGTTTATAGGAGAAGGCTAAAAGAAAAACGTAAGCCTTGCCATTCACTTTTGGCTTTGTCTCCCTGTTCCTGTCACACCAATGATAACTCAGATGCGTTCTGCAGCAATAATTCCATGTGTTGTTTGGATTTGGCTGTCTAATTGTAATACCCACGAGACACTGCTTTCATTGCTTGCAGCGAGCAGACAGCTACTTGCCCTGTTCAGTAAGATTTCACTTCAGAAATAAAAGTCAGAGGTTCACAAATCAGATTGTTGAGCTTCAAAGGGATGTTGTCAAGGTTAACAGAGCCAAAGCTGAACCTTTACCTCTTTTTATTTGCACATGTGTAAACCCCATGTAATATCTGGAAAGACAGCTGTAATTGCAAGTCTTCTTCCTTGGAGGGGAGGGACTTTGGGTTTGGCTGGTTTTAAATCAGTGCAGTAAATAAAACATAAATTAAAAAAAAAAGTCTGAAGAAATGTTTCCGTACTTGATTTTTTTTAAAAATATTGTAAGTAAAGCTCGCTTTAGTGTGCTTAAAACTACCTTGACAGCAATCCTTCTTGAAGTCTATTATTTATAAAGAGAAATCAGCAGGACTGTGATTTTGTTTTTCAAAGTCTTCCAATTGCTTGCCCACTGCCTGCTGGCTTTAGTTTTTGATTTGGCCGTGTCTGTGCATGCCCTGTGTTAATAAGTGTTCTCTTCTACAAGAGAAATGTCTGCAAGGTTCATTTACGTGTCCTAAAACCTAATCATTGCAAGGTGTGCATTTATCAGAATCACTGCAATCAAAACTAATTACAGCTTCTGCAAATAGTTTAGCCATGACATTGTATATTCAATATTTAGTTGTAAAACTTTTTTTTTTTTTTTTTTTTTACAGATGCTCATTAGCAATATTGATTTTTCTTTCCCCTCTCTGTTTTTCATTGTCCTTGTGAACAAGTGGGTCTGGTTTAGTGTCAAAGCACGAATCCCTCGAGTGATAGTTACAACATAAACTATCTCAGGTTCTGTCTCCATCACTTACACTTGATTCAGGATTCAGTGTAGGTTGGTGCTGGAGCACCTGCTAAGAGCAGTGTCTAGAAA
>JAWWMO010000174.1:6457929-6530237 GCA_035047845.1 Dendrocincla fuliginosa
GGTTACTGTATCTGTAGAGACACATTTGGTTCAAAACTGAGAAATATTAAAGACTGGAAGAGTGTCAAGGCCTGCTGATGACTCTTCTCTGGCCACCTACTCCTGGTAATTGCAGACAACAGGTACAGAACTTTGATGCGACTCAGTTTGGCTCTTGTGTCTATTAAATAAACACTCAGATCACTTACATTGGCAAGCAGGAATACCCAAGTTTCAAAGGAAATACAGCAGAGTTCAACCCCTACACCAGCCCACAGTTAATGCCTTAATATATAGACATAGAGCTGTGTTTCACCAGAATCTAATCTAGAACTGCTGAATAATAAAGATAGGCACATATTATTTAGAGGTATTAAGCAATTTAATGCCAACAAAATGCTAATGTAAACTGGTCCTGGAGATAGCCCAAAACAGCTGAACTTTTGCTGAAGTGTCCCAAAAAGCAGGCACATCCTGAAATACATGAAAAGATCCACTGAATAACACGTCTGACACAAGAGGAGTTAACTTTTACTTCACACTTTCTACAGGCCCACCTGGCTTAGATCACTTTTGAAAACAGGGCTTGTGATAAGGTTTCTTTTCTGAGGAGCTGGGGCATGTCTGTACTGTTTAAAAGAATAAAACAAGAAGACTTGATATTATACTAATGCCCCCTGGAACAAGAATGAACCTCTGCCTGCTGGGCAGCAATGAGCAAAGGCACTTCCATGTGTCCCAGCCTACCTTGTGGAGGTCTGTCCAGTGTGTACCACAGCACAAACTGCTCAGGATGCCTCTTTGCAATGTCTTCCAGCTCAGCTCTCAGCAATATGTCACTTTCTGTCTGCAAAATGAGACTGCTGTTTAGCTCCAAACCATCCCAAGAGCCCTCTGGCGTGACCTCATCTGGCATTCCAGACAAATGCAATGGTAACTTATGCAAACCAAGCAAGTTATTTGGCTTCCCCCGCCCCCGCCAATGATAGTTGTTATCATTACAGGCTTCTGTAAATTCAGATTAAGAAAAACAAACTGTGAGACTTCTTAGCCACCTAAACACAGTCTTAAATATGGCAATCTGAACAGCTTTCTAATCCAGGCTAAAATCATCTGATCCTGATCATCATCTCTGATCCTGGCAAATATGGCCCTGGACCAGCATGAAGGTTAACTATACAAACAGATTAGCAGAAACAAATCCTGTTGCCTTGAAATCTGTGAAGGACTAAGATGAGTAGAGGATCAGGATCTGGTCATAGAATTTATTCCCTAATATAGGAACTGAGTGAGACTATGAGAAGGCACCTTCAAAACAAATAAAATCATGGAAATCTGTGACAGCACCATGCAAGTATTTATAAAGGGCCTTAAGGATAATTTTTGAATTCAGTTTCTCTTTCTTAAATAATGCCCACCCAGGACAATATGTTAATAACTTACATTGTAAGCATTTCCTGCTCTTCCCTATACTGATCATTTTTAAATGTGCTATCTCAGATGGTATTTTCTCAGGCTGGATGAAAATGCAAACCCAAAGACGCCAGAAGAGTATGAAACGTGTGCCATCAGTTTAAAAAGCTCAGAGGCCAACAAAAAGTAAGCTACTAAAGAAAAACAAACAGATGGGTCAGAATATTCACCTGATTGGCAAAAAGAAGGTAACATTTTGTGGAGTCCTTTGGATCATTTGTGATCTGACGAATCAGCTGCAACATAGGAGTTATTCCTGTTAAAAAACAAAGTGGTTACAAAATGGTATTTCTTTCTATGGCTACAGTTTCAACATTAATGCCGCCTTCTTTCAGTTTTCAGTTGGAGCTTGGTTTGCACCAGGCTACGTATCTCTGAATGTCTAATCCACATCAAAAGCAGACATTGGGGGTTTCTATCACTACAAATAGTTTCAAAACAAAACCACAGTACTTGTATACAGGGCTTTCCTCTTCATCGTTCTCTGTCACATACGGTAATTTCACCCTCCAGACATTCCCCTGAAATACTCTTTGTCACTGAGAGGTGAAATAACTTCTCTGAGGTGACAGGGTAAATCAATACTCAAACCCTGATGTTGCTAGCCCCCAGGACTGAGCTCAAGCCACTGGAACACCTCTGTGTTGCCAGACAGGAGAAGAAATACAGATCATCCAAGTGCTCTGCTAAGCTACAGTGATACTCCTTACATGCATCCATAAAGACGTTTTCATTCTCTAGACATTCCATATGATGAGAATAGTTTTACCTGTTCCTCCAGCTATCATCCCAAGATGCTTTGCAAACTTTTCCTCTGCTTCAGACTTCTTATTAGGCTTGATAAGAAACGTACCTAGAAGAAATATTTAAAACCTATAGGTACATTAACTTCCAAACAAACATGGACACAAGTTCCATGGGAATAAATTACTGCAGCCTTACAGTTTTATCAAGCTTTTAATCATTGTCATTAATTTCCAGTTAATAAGATCCCCGTGACACAGTCAGCCAGGTGACTGCTTTATTGTATCTTGTGATGAGAAGACCTTGCCAATTTCTGCTGTTCACCTGGGTACACCATTCCTTCAGAACTACCACAAAATGAGGCAGTTTGTAATTAAATTAATCTCCAAGGACCAAGCCAAATGAAAAGCCCATGGAAAGTATTCTATATGAAAAGCACTTAACATATTCCAATCTTATCATATCCATAACTAGCACCAAGCTTTCCTAGGTACTACTTTTTATAGTAGCCAAAGCAGAGCGGAAAGGAATATCTGTAAAACACATCCCTCACTTCCTTGGGAGGTAGAAGAGATTCATCAATATCTTGCTGACTACAGAAGGTCATGACCCAGAGAAGCACTGAGCACTTATCCCCCTGAGGTAAGACTTAAATGCACAGCTCCTCTCAGTCGAGATCAGTGCAAAATCTTTCACTTGCATCTTGCAAGAGGATTACTTCTCTGGGCTTATTTCCTCACAGTCAACTCAGACCTTGTTTAATTATAAAATGGAGCTGGCTCTCAGTCAGTGGGTTATTCAGTAACAGTGCTGAGATTCTCAGGGGGCCTTTTAGGTCACAACCTCACTTGTTTAAGAAGCATCTGGAACATCTCCCTCCATACATATAGCTGAGGTATAATTTCTAGTGCAAACTTCTCAGTCATATAATGCAATAGCAATTTTTCCTGATATAATTATCTCAGGAATGAGACAATCATCAGTTATTCCTTAGACAAAGTAAACACAAAGTACTCTTTCCTGTCATACCAACTCTGACAGGCTCTTGGTCAAGTTTAGAAAAGTGGATTTTCTCTTTTCCGCTTTAAAAAAATCCAGATTCTCTGTAAAGTTGTCAAGTTTTATAAAACACCTCTGAAAATAACCAGTACAAGTTCCTCCCTTCTGCTCTCCCACCTTTGTGTCACAGTACCTGCTCCCTTGTATACAAGGAGTCCATTTGGCCCTCTGAAATCAATAGTATCTCCAATATTCATGTTATCCAGGTACTGGGACATCTTCCCACCTTCCGGGAACTTGGGATGCACATTTTTGTGGTAGACCTGGGAAAACAGTAATTTTGCATGATACCAACCACTAACTTTCCTGCAGACAGTATTACAAACTGCAGAACACAACACTGCAGGTCTGAAATTTAGCACCTGAGAAAGAAATTGAGACAACTCTGTGCTCTCAGTTAGCTCTTGAGCCTTGCAAAAGGAAGCAGCCAAAATCAGTAAAACGCGGTGTCGTGCACATGCCCCTCTGCTCTTTTCAGCCAGGCCAGCAGGAATGGGTGGCAGACAGATTACCTGCCTGTGTCCTCGTTTCACTATCACTTCAGCAAGAACATTATGTCATCCCATTTTTGCAACCATTCCTTCTGAAAACAGCATTGCTGCATCTTTTCAAGACTTTCCCAGAGGCTCAGCAATACATGCTCAGCTTTTTCAGCTTTCAAAGCACATAGGAAGTATTAAGCAGTTAATAATAATTCACCACACTTGTATAGCATGAAGAACAGAGCACACAAAAAAAAGTGCCCAGATTTCTAAGGAGAAACTCTACTGTAGAAAAGGATTAGAAAATCCAGAAGTCCTGGGATGAGATCATCCTGCATTCCCTGGCTTAAAGGATTTCCCTTGTTTGACTTGTTTTCTACTTGAAGGTATTAGCAGTTGGCATGAGCAGCAGCAAAGCCATCTCGAGGCAGAGGGCTCAGTCTTCATGCACTGCCAAATAAAAGATACTGGGGAAGTTCCTGCAGTACTGCCAAGGAAGCGATTCCTCTTTCCATCTACTCTACCTCTGCCATCTCTCAGTGCCACACAGCAGATACACAGGATGCAACTTACTATTCAAGGGTAATGTGAAAGGAGTTGTCTGCCATGCAGTCACCCTATTTGAAAGAAGATGACATTTGATGACTAATTCAAAATAAACCATTTCACTAAAACAAAGTATTTGCCTTCCTTCCAGTTAGCAACTTATCTATATTAAAGGAAAACAAAATTTACCTTTACAATTAAGTCAACATAACCTTTTGTCTCGTCACTGGAAACTGGAGTATAGGCTCGAATCACCAGGTTGCCATTGATTTTTGCAGAAAGGTAAACATGTTGGCCTAGGGAGGAAGAAATACAATCTGATTATTTTTTCATCCCTGGAGTACAAGAGAGAAAGGCAGGTATTGTAACCTGTTACATGCACACAATGACAGAGAAAAATCTTTGCCATACAAACATTGTATAAAACATCTGGTTTCTTCTTTTTCAGCAACAGTTTCTGGAGCATGGAGTAACTAAGGAGAGCTGGTAAGATACAAGGAAAGTAGAAAGTTGATAGTAAAACAGTGATTTGAGAAAGTTTGTTGTTCATGCTCAAGTACTCTCTGTATTTTGGGTTCTACCATTCTCATACTCATTGATAAAGTGGACATCAAGGATACACCAGTTCACACAGGCATAGACAAAAGTACTCCTGTGTAACAGCAGCAACCTCCCAGAACAAACTTCCCAGAGATCCTGCACCAAGACATCAAGAACAACACCTTGGGCCATATTCCTTTTCCATATCTCCTGCCTCCATAATGCTGCAGCTTCCACAGCATTGGGTGCTGCTGTCCAAAGAGCTCTTTGCAGTCCAAAAGGCCCCCATTTCTTTCTGCTGATTAAAAGAACCAAAACCCCCTGCCAAGAGCAGTGTCCTTGGCCCAACAGCACCCAACGAGAGAGTTGCTTAGGAAATCAAAAAGCAGGAACACTGCTGGCAGAAAATACTTTTATTTTTAGCAACATGATCCTGGTAAAAAACAGAGGGCAGGAATCTCCCAGAAAGTAATCTGGCCCATACGCTTTCAGGATCTTATTCCTAAATTCTTAAGAATAAGGCCTACATAAACCAACCACTACAGGGCATATCTAAGTTGGTTTATTGTTTGTCTAGTTAATGCAGACAGTTCAATTACTCTTTCCCATACAAGTCAGAAAAGAATTTGGAGAAAGACAGCTGCCCTTGGACAGGCATAATGTGAGAAGGACACACTCACAGCATGGAACGGGAAGACCCTGACACTTGCTATCCAACATGGGATACTCTGAAACAGCACAGAACAAACAGGGCTGCATCTGCCACATCTGCAGATCAGAGACTTTGCCCTGCAGAGATTATCATCAATTCAAGGTCCAAGGTTCAGTGCTATCAGTGTTCCAGGGCATAGGAGAGAAGAATGTGCCAATCCTAGCCTGAAATTAACTTTGTGCTACAGAACTCAAGACAAAGTTGCACAGAAATCAAAAGTACGTGTACAGAAAAGGCTCTGAATATTTCAGCATATTCTATATACAGTAGTTATATTTCTCCCAATAGATACAAGCTTCCCAGGCAGAAGACTTGATCTCTTTCTCATTTACAAGTGTAACTGTATTTTCCAAAAGCATGAGGCCAGCTGGCAATAAACTGAGGGCACCAGATGGAAGCAGAATGCAAATAAGAAATACAAAAAAGCTTTGACAGGTACTATTCTTGCTTATATCCTGCCTGGTGATGAAATCCACCAGATTCAGATCAGTTTCATTGCTCTTTCCTAAACTACGCTGCATAACTGAACAGAACAAAACACACACACAAAATAAATCAGAAAGACAACCCTTTGGGAAACCTCACATTTCTCTCTGAGAACAGCAGCATTCAGATGCAGCTTTTAACTCCTTACTTTGCTGTGCCTTAAATTCCCAAACAGTTGAAGTCCAAGAACTATGAGTAAACTTACAAATCCTAAAACCAGAAATATGTTAAATGTTTCCAGCACTTACCTACAGGTAATCCTAATATATGATCTGCTGAAGGTAGTCCAAATCGGAATTTCTTAGTATCATGACTGATTTCCTAAAAAAAACAAAGTTAGAATGAGGTCAACATCACCACTGCTTTGCATTTCAAACTATGCTCAGCACGATATGCTTTAGTAAGCCTGCTCTGTGCTAGCATACAAGCCAAATACTGGGAAAGGACAAAGAAACAGATATGAAAGATAAAGTTTAAGCAAATCAGAAGTTTCAGGAGCAGTCTTTTCCTCTTTCACTCCACTAGAAGTGACTTTTGCCTGCTTTTGCAATCCCTACAGCAGTGAGCCTGGAAACCCTCCATCGCCCAAGGGCAGCAAGCACATTGTGGCCAAAGATCAGGCAAGGCAGGGCATGCAGAGCTCGGGCTGCCAGGGCTGCTCCTCTCCGTGCACAGGGGACAGAGATCCGGGGAGAAGCACACCTGGGGCCTACACACACCGAGCGAGCGATTCACACCGAGCGAGGGATTCTACCCTCGGGAAAAAAACTGGTGGCTCTGACTCGTCCTGCTCTACCTCGGGGAAACACTTCGGGGGTCGGGGCCGTCCTGGAGAGGCAGCCCGTGGGTAGGAGCCCCCCACTGCCCCCAGACCGACAGACCCACAGCCCCCATAGCCCTCACACCCCAGACCGACAGACCCACAGCCCTCAGATCCCCGACCCCAGAGCCTTCACATCCCTGACCCCCCGAACCACATCCCCCATCCCCGTCCCCGGTCACCTCCTTGAGCAGCAGCCGCAGGGGGTACTTGCCGAGCGGGTCCCGCAGGGTGACGGGCGGGCCGGCCATGCCCGCCGCGCCGCGCAGCAGCAGCACCAGCAGCGCCGAGGCGGCCACCACGGCCACGGCCACGGCCACGGGCGCTCCCTGCGGGGACGGCACAGCCAAAACGCAGTGAGGGCACGGCCCAAAGCGGCCCCCGCTCCCCGAGCCCCCCGCCAGCCCCTCACCGCCAGCGCCTCCATCGCTGCCCGCAGCTCCGCACACACAGCCACGCCCTCTCTAATCCCAAATCCCTCCCTGATCCCACTCCCCGGGTCCCGCCTTCCTCCCACATATCCCTCCTCACCCCACATCCCGGGTCCCGCCTCCCTCCCTGATCTCACATTGCGAGTCCCTCCTCCTTCCGTGGTCTCACATATCCCTCCCTGATCCCACATCCCACATATCCCTCATCCCTCCCTGCTCCCGCATCCCGGGGCAGTGCGGGACGTGGAACTGTTCCCTGCTCTGCTCTCGGGCCTGGCGGGCCGTGGGATCCGAATTCCCGTGTGCTCTGCCCGATTTCGCCAGAACCAGAGAGCCAGTGAGGTTGGAAAAGCCCTCCGGAGGTCAGCGGGCCCAGCCTGGGACCGGCGCTCAGTGCCCTGCCCAGGCTTTCCTCACACACCTCCATGGGCAGTGACTCCCCCGCCGCCCTGGACCCCAGCGCCTCATCATCACCCTTTCTGTGAACAAACTATTCCTCATGTCCAACCTGAACCTTCCCTGGTTCAGCTTGGCAATTCCTTGTCCTGTCGCTTGTTCCCTGGAGAAGAACCCGACCCCACCTGGCTGCAGCCTCCTCTTAGTTGCAGAGAGTGATAAGGTCACCCCCGAGCATCCTTTGCTCCAGGCTGAAAACTCCCACCTCGTTCGGCTGGTCCTAACGGGACTTGTGCTCCAGCCCCTTGGACAGCTCTGTTCCCTTCTCTGGACCAGCCCCAGCACCTCAGCATCCTCCCTAAATTGAGGGGTGTAAAACTGGACACAGCACTCCAGGTGCGGCCTCACCAGTGCCGAGCACAGAGGGACAGTCACGTTTGTAAAGCTGTGTTTCAGAATTCTGTGCACACTCACCCTTTTTCTCCCCTGCATTCCCCTTACCTCAGTTCTCATGGCCTTCACCTTTGGCAGCAGGAACAGTGAAGCAGGAGCTCTGGGTCCGGAGTCCCAATTTGCCAAAACAAAGCTGAATTTCAGCTGGTGTGACTGGGAACAGGAATTATTTCCTAGTTTCTTCCCTGTCCCTTGGACCAAAATTTTACTCTGTTGCATTATTGATACAACATTAATCTTCCCTCCAGAATGGGACTCTTCCATGCCTTTATTAAGAGAAAGAAAAGGGGCTTGCAAAGCTAAAGAAACTTTTAGAGACATTTCTTTGTTTCTGTATTAACTATTCCTAATGCTCCTTCAATTTTTGCTGATGATTTTCTTTTGTGACAAAGGCAGGGGTTTGGTCTATATAAAATCTTTTTTTCCCCCTTCAAAGTACCAAGCCTCATCCTTTCCTCTTGTTAGCCTGTCTTACACAGACATGACATAGACAAAAACTTTTATTGTAAATATTTAGATATTTCTACTTACAGGCCAGCAGAAGGTGGTTCATATCCAGATTTTAAGCATGCAGAGAACTTGAGCCTACCTCAGTACTCAGGTAGGCTGCAAGTATCCTACTTTTTGACTGTAGGTGACTGTAGGATTTGGGAAAGCCTCATATAACCATAAAGAATTAAAGGGGTCTTTACACAAACTGTAAAAACTAAAGCAGAATTCCATTACATGACCTCTGTTGAAAGTAATTTTTTTTAAAGTCAGATTTCATGTGCATCACAAAACAGTTCATATAATGGCTAAAAGAAACTGGCAGCTTACAATAGACTAAAAAGATGCAACGAACAAAAGCCAAACTAGACTACTTGTAAAACCATACTAGAAGAAACACAAAAGGACAACATCAAGCAGTCAAGCAAAAAGTGCCCCAACAATATTTTAAAATAACCTCCTGAATAGATGAAAGAAATTTTCACAAGAGATATCAATTTATCAGCATATAACCCTACATTCAATATCAGCACAGCTGACACTACCTGTAGATCTCCCCCACCTTTTTATTTGTCTCAATACATTCAACTGAAATCCTTGTTGTAAATTAATAAACTGATAAAAACTTTACAGGTATTTTAAGCCACCTTTTTCCTGTTGAGCAAAACAGAATAGCAACCAAGTGATTATACACATCTGCTCCCAACACAAAGTGATACAGCCAGCTAATGGCAACTTCCACCATAACTAAACATTAACAGACTTCCATAACATAAAATTAAAAAGGATATTTTCCCTCCATTGCTCTCCAAAGATCTCTTCAGAGAGCTTATCAAAGGCAGAAGGATACTCTTATCAATAATGGAATACAGATGTGAATCTGATTCACTGAATCTCCATTTACTCATAGAATTTCCACAGTGAAGTATTTTCACACCTTCACAGAAAACTCATTATTTTGTGGGCTTTTGCTTCAAAATTTAGAGTGAAGAAAAGAAAGTGGTCAAAAATGTTTACCTTTACTCATTTGGGAATAAAAACAGAGAGATTATTTTTCCCCAACAAAAACCCAAACAAACAAACAAAACCCAAAACAAACAAATAGAAGTTCTAAACTAATACAATCAAAAAAGTAGGGTTACTGGCACCAAATACTTTTATGGGAAACAACTTTTTAAGGGGTTTTGCCATTAATACCAACAAACATGGCAAGGTATCTGACTTTTTAGTTATTTTCTGCACCCTTGAGTCAAAGGAAGATTATACTTGTGCCATCAGTACTCTCCTACTGATGTGGTTTCTAAACCCTGAGGCTGGGAGCAGGACAGTCTGCAAAGCCAACTGGAGCCCGTCATCACAGTTTCTTGTGTGAGCAGCCATTGGGACATCGACATTTTCAGAATTTTGTTTTATAAATCTCCAGGCCATATGCAGGATGCCTTACACTTAAAAGCAGCTGCTGAAGCCACCAGCTTTCTTATATTAACAAGTCAAGATTATGCATCTGTGCCACAGAACAGGGAAGATGCAGGAAACTCCATCCAACAAGTGTAGGAAAGAGGTTCTGGAAAAACATTTGTCCAGTGTGAGCCAAGTGGCAAGTTGTGCCCCAGTTATTTCTGTCTTGGTGATAGTCACCAGTGAATACAGAGACAAAACCCTTCTCACCCCCACATCCTCCAGGATACTGAGCTTTAGAGAACATCACTGTTGAACTCTCAGATCTGTGTTGATACAATTTCTCTAACACACACGCAGAAACTGTTGTGTAAATACAGATTAATGTCACCATGCAGGCTGTTAGATTGCTGGATCATCAACAATTTGGGAGATGCACTTAAATTAAAAACCATTCTGCAAGATTGATTTATATTTTATTACTCAAGAAAATGTGTAATACCTGCCTGTACTCTTGCAAGATCATGAAGTCCTGTTACCATCCATGAATCTCTGTATAGTTTCCTAAGGAAAAAAGAAAAGTTCATTTTCAGGCTGGTGTAACAGCTTTCTTGAAACTTGTGACTCTTAAAACCTACTAAGTTCCTAGAACATGAGTGTGGAGCAAAATCATTTAGTGGCAGTGTAAGCTGTAAGTAGGTGGTAACTAAAAGTGTTCCAGCCCCCCTGGACAGAACCACTGCTCTGCAGAGACACACTGAGCAATTACAGATGTTCCCACGGAAGGATTCATCCCAGTGCACTTGGAATTAAAGGCAGGGGGCAGCTGGGACAACCCATTCTTTGGCAAGGAGTGCTCCTCCACAGATATGCTCATCTGAAATTTGCACACTGACCTGCCAAGGCCATGAGCATGGTACAGCTTCTTCAGCTCCAGTTATCCTACTGAAGGTGAACCAGGGCTGATTTGAAGGCCTTCCACAAATATCAGCTGAAACAGAAAGAAAACACTGAGGTTTCAAGAAGTCTGCAGAGGCTGAGGTTTGGAGAAGCAAAGAACATTCCATTTAAGGGCTACCCCACAGATTCTCAAGCCCTTTCCCTCTCCACCCTTTTTTGCTATATATTCCAACCTCCCTCGTTACAAAGGATCCAAATATTTAGAATCAGCATGAGGTGATCTTAGCAAAAACAGAGCTACACCCAGATGAAAGCTGCTACTTCCAAAGTTTTACCTCAAACCTACAATGAGCATGGACTCATCCCATTCTTCATCAGGTACTGGATGAAAAAGGGGAGCTCTAAAATGGTGGTTATTATTTTCAACTACCCTGTAGTCTTTGCAATGATTTTCACCAACAGATGTAGGTGTAAACAAGGTGAATTGTCACTGCATTGCTGTACATGACTTAACAAGAGGAAGAAAACAAGAAAAATTACGTTCTGCTAAAGCCAAAGCTTGTGTTACTACTCATCTTTTTATTTCCTCAAAGTATCTTATTGAAAAAATCTGGGCCAACTTCAATCATTAAATATTTGGAGAATTTAGAGTCTAAAAGGTACTCTCTATTCCCATGAAGAAAATATAACTCAGGTTGACTTGCCTGTTGTAACCTGTATTTCTTCTTCAGTCATATCCATATCTTCAAATCCTTCTTCACTAGTTCAATTCAAAGCATCTAAATCCAGCAAATGAGAATGGCAAATGTGTTAGCAGGCTTTCTTGAGTAATATTTGTATTATAAAATCACTTTTATTTCCCTAATTATTTTTTGTAGAAGGAATAGATTTCTGTTGTAGGGATCTGTGCTATTACATTGCCACATAGTAGTAAAGTACCATTTAAAATGTACCAAAATACACAATATTCAAATACAATTTGCAGATTTTGCATAGATTCCTTGTTTCTTCACCACTCAATAGGCCTTTGTTTAATGCCTCAATAGGTCCACAATACTTTTGTTTTCACTGGAACCATTTGTTAGATGAGAATCTCCTACAGCAATATAATTCTGAGTAATTTTTTCACTGAAGAGCCCTTTGTGCTGCCCAAGGAGGCATTTCCCCCTGTTCCTTCTATTACCTGCTACACGGACAAAAGAGGCTGTAGCTCTGAATCCCCCAAAGGTCTCTGTTTCATCAGAGTGAAAGACAACCAGCATCACAGCAGAGGAGCTTAGAACAGGTGCAGGTGGGGCAAATCCCCAAGACTTGGCTGAAGATGAGAAAGCAAAGGCTCACTTTGCGGATTAACAGGTCCTTTTTAATCCTTCTCCCTTCCAACAGTGGGTACACAATATTCTGTGTATTGCAGCACTCACACAGGAGGGTGAAAAATAACCATGTACAAGACATAAGGGATCTGAGGCTCAAGGGCTGTTCTGTTATTCCTAACATCCTGTCCTCTCAGTAATTCCCACATCAGAACACGAGGTCTCTGACAGTATTTCCCAACAGGTTGTTGCAGCTCCCACACCCACGGGTTGCCATTGCCTGTGAAACACACCCGTTACCTTCATTTCCCCTTATTAATGTTTCAGGAGCAGCCTCTCCTGGTGCAGGTCTAAGCTCCAGCTTGCAGCAAAGGCTGAAATCAGTTGACTAGGACAGGCTCTCCTCTCAGCCAGTGAAAGCCAGGTCACAAGAATTACTGCTGCTCTGGAGCAAAGGACTCTGGAAAGGACTTCTCTTGGGTGCTTTCTGTGTCTGATCATCACTATAAAACCAAATTATTGTGTTATGTCCTTCTCTTCATTTAAATGAATTCAGAGCTGTGTTTCATATAGAATTTAAACACAAAAACCACTGATTTCTGTTCAATGTAGTTTTGCCTCTCTAAGTTGAACAGAGGCAGAAATACCTGCAAGTATTTTTCAAGGTACTGAAACTAGTACCTATAATATCACCTGAGACTCTAGGGGTGAGCTTCATTTTAGACTGGACAATAGGGCTAAGTGAAAGTCATAAAAGAAATAGGTCATGCCCAAAATAAAGAATCAAAAGTCAAACCAATTTCCTCCTCTCTTCCCACATCTTCATACACAGTCATGGCATCACAGGAGCAATCTTCACTCTCTTGTACTTCAAAGGACTGCTATGTAAGCTTTAAATAAAAATTGAAAATCTGAGCCGTGTTTCTAAAGTCACATAGGAAAAAATCAAAGATCTATAACAGGGTCTTTAGTATTCTGAATGGTTCCTGTAAGTTTTGCTTTCTGTGACATTCAGACCTCTCACAAGTCATACATAGTATATTACATTTGTTAGAACAATCTGTCATGATAAAATTGAAACCAGGAAATCCTATTCTCCTATAATCTAAAGGACAAATCAAAACATCTCTGTCTTTTGGGATTGAAACTGATTCCTCTTAACTGTATCCAGCAGCATGATCCGAGCTCACATTGCTTGATCTTGCTTGCCCTTAGCTGCAGTATTTCTTGTTAACTCAAGGTGCCCACTTCCATCCTGTAGGTACAAGGAGAGTTCATGTTATACCTTGGTTACATGGTCCTCTGGTGCATAAATAACCACTGACAGTCTGCCATGTGCTGTAGTGCTCTGGATAGTGCATACTCTGTAACACCCCTCCTTCAAAAAGGACAGCTAGAGACTCGTAGACAGAATCTGGAAGAGGACAAGAGCAGCAAGCCAAATCCTCTGGTTTGAAAACCATGCAAAGAAAAATTTCACTCTGTTCCCAGAGAGAAGAGCAGCTCAGCTTATGATGAGAGCATTCCCCTTTGGCTATGGGCAGAGCACTGCTGGTACAGGTCCCTGTGTGGGGTGATCGACAAGCAGGTCCAAAGAACATTTGCCAGTTTTGTTTGGAGAGGAAAGTGGAGACATGAACAGAAACAGAGGATGTGGAAGAGGAAAGTGGAGACATGAAGTGAACACAGGGGATGTATCTTTCTGATGGGCTAGGCAGTGACAAGGCCCTCAGAGGAGATTCCTCCCTACACTCTGCAAAGGAAAGAACCAGCTGGAAAAGCTGCAGGAATAGGAACAGCAGGAGTCTGTTTATAAGCTAAGACTGAGCAGTGGGTGGCCCTTGGGCCTGCTCCCTAAGGATGGTGAACTGCTCTGCACTGCAAAACCAAAAGCAATTCTCTGCAACATGGATTTTAGCATCACTGCCTCCCTCAGGGCCCCTCCATGAAAGCCTGCTTGAGACTAGCAAAGCAGCTTTCATCTGGAAATTCTGCTCCTTTGACTAGTCCCATTGAGTTTTAAAAACATTTTGGAAGTAGGAGAGGAAATGAGATCTTGAATAAAGTGGATGGAGAAGAGGCAAAGTCAAAGGAGGACTTCTCTCCAAAGCACCTATACTATCTCATTCTGGCATCCCAATTCTCCCCACTATGTCCCATGGCAGCCTAGCCACACTCACCTTGTTCATTACTTCATCCACATGGCAATGCCATAGGACCTTCCTCTGATTTGTTTTCTCCTGATTTTTTTTTCAGGTCACTGCCCAAGAGTGTAGACAGGTGTATTACTAGACTTAGACTTACCAGGAAGAATATCTTGTTTAAGAGCTTTGTAGGTCATGGAAAAACCAGTTCCATAATCCTCACTGTCAGAAACAAATTTCAGCCTTGTATTACTGGAGCCAAACAAAATGGGTAATGAAGAATTACCTCCACAGAATTTCCCTGAACTAGAATATCAGAGAATAATCACTGTTTAAAGTCCTTAGTCACTTGAGAAAACATGGCATGTACTATTTTTAGTACTTAGTTATAAAAATTTTATAATGGAAAGGAAATTGCCTATTCATTCATCTACTTTCCCTATTAAACCATTAGCCCAAATAGATTCACACTATTAAAAATGGAAAATCATTGACACCAGAAAGTCATGTGCTGACACATTCCCTTCCCAGGCGTTTTCCAAACTCTCCTCCTCCCACACCTCCATCTTTTATTTTAGATCCTATGTCACAATGTATTAGTCATGAAAATGCAAGTAAAATATAACCAATCTCCATGTCCCTACTTGGTGCACTTGCTGTTGGAATTAAAGAGTACTCTGACAGGTTATACATCTTAAAAGTCTTTTTCAACCTGAATGATTCTATGATTATTTCAAAGAGCAAAGAGACAACAACTCACCCACAAGTCTGTCATCTTTTGAATAGGCTGGTAAAGAATCATAGGCACAGAATGTTTCTGGCTCTGTATCAAGGTGGGAAAACTGGAGCAATATGTAATTCCCTTCTGGCACAAATAGAGCCCATACACACAACCTGGAATAACAAATTAGTTCCCATTCACAAAAATGCACCTAAAAACACCCCTAAAACCTACACTGGTTTGGGGAATGATTCTGGGGAAAGACTCTGTTTTGTCTGCTCACTGGTGGTTTTGATAGAAGTGTTTGGGACTTCCAGGAAAACATAATTCCCCTTCACTGTCATGGGGTTTGCCATCCTGAACACTAAAAAATGCTGCACTGGAAACTTAAAACAAAATAGAAGGAATCAGGTTTGACACATATGGAATCATTCTTTCCTCTAGAGGATCAAACATCTGGAGAATACTGTGAGACTCAAGATTGCTCTGCTGTACTTTGTTTCTCCTGGCAGACTCATGCTGGGTCTTCCCTCCTTTTTCTTTTATTTGGAATTATGGTAAGTCAGTTTTAAACCCCATGATTTGGGAGCAAAAATGAAGCCCTGTGAACGGGCCATGATTTTATTGTAAAAATGGCAGTGCTTGCTTTTTACCTTAACAAAACTATTTGTCACATGAAGATCTCAAAATAAATCACTTTCGGGGGGGAAAATGCATATCTCAGGACATAACAGCCCACTTATAATAATATCCTTAGATATGTTACAGCAGGACACTTTTGCAGCAGTACAATTTTGCTGTTAAAGACACTAAACTAGAAGAAGCAAAAGCTTCTCTCTCCAGCTGAGTGTCACTAGAAGCACAACTGATTACAAAAACCATCTCCTCTGGCCTTTCCTTCTCCTTGCAAGGTAACACAGTAACATTTACCAACAACTCTGCATATGAAAACAAATTTAAGGAGCCAAGAAAAAGCACAATCAATATAAGTCTTCAGTTTTAAAACATGTTACGTTTGGGGATGGTTTTCATGGGGTTTTGTTTTGAGCATTTTATTCTCAGAAACAGACAAATAGATTCATCACAAACAGTCCAAAAGCACTATTAATTCACCACATACTTTCTATTTAGAATGTACATTTTTATATAGCATCAACATCACTAACTAGGTTTCATGCATTAATTGAGGTTCTATTCTACGTATTTCCCATTAATTTTATTTGCATTTCAGTAAAAATATGACCATATATATAGCTGTCATAAGGAAAATTAATAGTTTTTAAAGTCAGAAATGCATAATACAACCCTCCAAATGTATCTAATTAAAGTATACATTTAAAAGTGCTTTGACAGGTCAAAGATTCTGTTTCTTCCTTCATAAATTATATATCTGACTGTTTCGGGGGTCTTTTTATGCTCTAACACAGATAAAAGATACTGAGAAAACCCACTGTACTCACCTATGGAGCTTTTCATCTTCAGATAGAAATTTTTAATAAGACCACCCTATCTGTCTCTTCTAAACTGAAACCCCACATATTTTTTCAGAAGGTAAACCCTTTTCCTTTTTCTCTGACACTGTGAGGGCTCCTTTGAGGTGCGTGTGCAATCTCAGACACTTTCAACTGGTGAATTTCCACTTAAAATAAGAGTCCGAGTAGGAGGCAAGGTGCAAGGGAAGCAAACTTTTACAAATGCTCTCAATTTGGTTTTGGCAACTGCCAATCAGTACCATACTCTTGAAGGCATTGTGGAATGCTACACTGCTTTGTCAGGCAAAAGGAAAAAATATAAGGGCTATATCCTGGAAAAAAGGTAAAGACTTAATACCAGCACTCATGTTCTCTTGAGTCCAGGAGAGCACTGCACTGTCTGTGAATGCTTCTCACTGCTTATCCATCCATGGGCACCATCCCATTCCCCAGGAGACCACACCAGCAAGAGTCCAGGCACCATCCTTACATCAGCAGGAGACTCCCTGCCAAAAAAATCCCAAGTAAAAGCCCACAACCCACAGTTTACAGAAGTCTGTGCCACTGAGGAGCCTTAAAGAGTTTATTGAGTTCTCTTTTGTGCCACACTAACAGACCTGCACCATAGGGGAGAGTTGTTTTAAAAAGAGCTATGAGGACACGCACCTTTCTTATTGTGTTGAGTCAGGACTGTCAAGAGGGGGAAGGACAGGTTAATTCCCTCATGAGTACATCTCTGTCGTGTTTCAGCATGTAGAAAGGAGGGAGAAACAATCACTTAACCTTCATCTCACTTCCTTTACTTCCTGTAATCCGAAGCAATACTTTCTACTGTTACCCTCGGGATGTTTGCACCATTAATTAATTAGTCAAGTGTCTGGAGGTTAGAAAGCCCTAAGTATTATTGTACTGGGATGGGTTGCAAAACTGCTCTGAGGAACCTGTCACACAACTCACAATAATTCAAATGGAATCATCTTATTAAGGGCATTGCCCCATACAGAACTTCTGAAAGGATTTGGACATCCAAATAAACACACTCCAAATCTCACAGTTTGCAGTGTATTTATTTACTTTGGCACACAGAGCCTTCAGCTTCTGAGAAATGCTCCTAAGCACATAAAGCTGATTTGGCAGGCATCTTTTCCCCCACCTGGAAATCCAGCACACATTGTAGACTCACTTTGGGGGTTTCTTTAAGGTTGATAATGCTCTTGAACACCCTTTGCTGTTTAGGATGGGTAGATTGCCTTCATTATGAGGCCTGAGCGAGCAGTCCATCTGAAACACACGAAAAATGCTCATAAGAAATGCTGAAATGTGAACTTGATGTCACTGCTAACACACCACAAAAACTGGTTGGAAACTTCTCCAAGACATTTTACTGTTACATGCAGGTTTTTGTATATAAAGTTTCATTTGAATCAATTCCAAAACGTTTCAAAATTGAAATTTAGTTCCATGTTTTGTAGTGACCCTTTTGGAGGTAATTCACAGGCAGGCATAGAAGCAAAGACCCCGTTTTGAGATTGATGGTTTCTTCTGGTCTGGCCCTGACCTATACAGTCATGATTTTAGCTTCAGAAATAAGACAGTGAAAAACCTGGATGTCAAAAATCACTGTGACTTATTTTCATCTACATGGCCTCAGCCACAAGCAGTGCAGAACTATCCTGCTTCAAACCCTTCACCTGGATGAGGCAAAACTGATGAACCTGCCACACGTGGACATGAATTTTATTCAGAAGTATTTGAAAGAACATGAACAAAAAGCTTCCTTTTGAAGTTCTTAGGGTTTATTTTTTAAAGAAAAAGTATTGTTATCTTAATGGAGTCTGAAAAACTAATTTGGTAACGACAATTTAACTTCTGCATGCAAAGAACAGGAGCTTTTTCTTCATGGGAGAAAAAGATCCTGGATAATTATGGGCTTACTGGAGTTGAAGGTGCCCTCCAGCTTCAGGAGGGCAATGTCATAGTTCCTGGGCCTTCTGGGGTCAAAGTTTGGGTGCTTAATGACAGATTCAGCAGGCAGTGTCTGCTTGCCTTGCGCCCTGAGCCTCAAGCCATGCTCTCCTGCAGTGACACACAAGTACTGGGGTAGCCTCCTGAAGAATAAAATAATTAAAGGTCATCCACACAGTCTTCAAAATGAAAGGAAAAAATATAGTTGTTTTTAAACAGAGAAGTTATTACTTCAGAGAGCTAACACCTTTCATCTTCAGATTTTAGAGCAGTAACCATGGACCTGTCTGAGTGTGCCCTGCAGGAAAAATCAGGAGATGAAAAGGACTGAGAAGAAAACTCCTGACCACACTTTGGTGGCCCACTAAGGAGCTGGGTCCTCTTACTCTGTTTAAAAATGTTCAGACACTCTGCTTTTTAAAGGAGGAGGGAAGATTTGCCAAGTACAGGAAAAAGTATGACCCCTTCTGTAGGTTTCTCCATTTATATCTTAAAAATGGAATCCTGTTGTGGGAGTCCTGGTGCCTGCCATCCTTTGGAATGATGCCATCCAACAGGACGGTATAAAAACAAGAATAAGCAATCTCTGTGGTTTGAAGTGATGCTGCCCAAACTGCTGGTGGGAAATGGAAACAGCTGGCCCATTGGCAAATGGAGAAACCATGAGCCCAAGCCAGGTTTCTGACAGAGGCAACACTTTCTGTGCAGCAGCCAAAGAGTTCAGACAGAGAAAGAACAGAAGGGCACGGTCTGTACAACCTGCTTTGTATCCCAAACCTTTGTTCTAAGAAAAACAAAGCCATTAAATCACTGTCTACAATGGCTGGTCAATGTTTTAGCAGTTCCTAGCCCCAAAATAATGGCACTAATCGATGCTAGTCAGTCTAGGATCTCCCTTCTTCTGGAGAACAAAATGTTTGTAAATCAAGGTATGCTCTGTGCTGGAGAAAAGACAAGATTTAAACAGGACTGGGTTTTGTTGGGTTTGAGTTGGGTCTTTTTAATACAATAAGCTGTGCTTTTGAGGGTCACAAATCATATCCTAACAGTTTGCAAGGTCATTGCTGGAAAACTGGAAAAGGTATTAGCTCAATAAAATTAATGGTTTCATGTTTTAATCAAGATATAATTTCTTGAAATGTTAAACTTCATAAATCTTATAATTCATGCATTATATTTATGAATCCGATAGTTCCTAACTGAAAGCAGATTTAGTTTTAATATGAGTTGACTGTATTTATGTTTGTAGAGTGGTGCAGGAATTTTGATTTTCCAACAAACTTATTTTTCACCAGTTTTAACTATTTTAACTATTGCAATCCCCGTGATTTGATTCAAATTATGCCCAAGTTTGATGTGACAACAAAAATCAAGTCTAATTCTTGAGATAAGCCCATTATTGCCTACCATTTCCCCAAAATGAAAGACATTAAGAGGCATATAAGAGATCCTGAACATAAAACCCCCTTCTATTTTAGTCTGCTTAAAAACCTACATCACACACTGAGAGATGAGAGCTTTGCATTTACTTTTTCCAGCCAGAGCCTCTGTGTTACCTCAAAGACCAATGGATTGAAAAGTCAAGGGAATTGCCTCAAGATTCTCAACTCCTAGAACCTCATTTCAGCTCATAACCATGTTTTTCCCTCTTCCTCTGGACAAACATAGTCACATCTCAGAGAAGAATCATGTGATGCCTTTGTTTGGGATTCATGTACTTTTTTAGACCAGCAGAGGTCACTGATAAATTCACTTTCTTCTCGACATTCCCACATGAACCCTAATTAAGCTAGTCTTGCAGTTTAGGATTATAGCTAGGTTTGGGTAAATATTGCAAAAAAGATCTGCAGACTAAAACTTAGCATGGTGAGCATTGTCACTGCAATCAATTCTTCTTCCAGAAAGATCCATAGTCGTGATTTTTCAATCACTCAAGCATTTTTTGGGGAGCAAAATGCTTGTCTGAAAATTAATCAAATAAACAAATATAAAATGGTCTGAGATAAAAACCAACCCAAGCTGAGGCTGCTGCCAGGAGGGCAGCTGTGCCCCATCTCCCCTGGCAGTGTCTCTTGCTGCCATCCTCTTGTGCCAGCCTCGGCTCCGTGGAAAGATGAACCCTCTCTTTGTTTTATGTAGCTGGATTTGCTTTTAGAGCTGGATTGGTTTCTTGATCAAAGCTGTTAGTCAAAAATTGAATGCCAGGGCAAAGGAGGAGGAATGAATACATGCACTAGAGAGATCAGCCCGTTCCTTTTGACTGCAGCCTCCACTTGCAATTTAAAATATCAAAGGAAATCATGAAACTTCAGCCAGGCTGAGTTTTAGCTACAGCATCATCCTAAGAGCAGAGCCAGAGTTTTCAGTTCTTTTCCAAGCTTTGTGACAACCTCCTGTCTACTTCTGCTTAATAAACATGTCTCAGCTTAATGTTTTGCAATATTAAAGCATCATTTATCACACTCTGGGGACTATGAAGTCCATTTTCTTTGAATGTGAAGTTCCCTGAAAGGACAAAGTATCTCTGTAAGACTTTTAGCAGCACAGATACAGCCATCTTATGAGTCTGTACTTCAAACAGGAGAGTTGCTAGCACCCCTGCACAGCTTAGGTCTGCTCCACATCCTCCCAAATATTAGTCAGCCTGAGATCAGATCCCCTTGGACACAGCCTGCTTTCTGAGACTTCATACTTTGAACATTTCCTCCCTTTCTCCCACTGCGTTCCTGTTACAGCCAGCCCCGAAACTGAGTGGTCTTGCCTCAAAGAGACATTTATTTATGTTTTATTACTTCCCATTAACTCAAGGAAGGACTCGGAGGGAGCAGTAAAACAAAAAAGTTGGCTTTTGGTAATGTTTTTCACTTCAACTTTCTGCATCCTCCTGAATTCTTCAGCTGACCCGTCAGGGCACAGAACGAAGCACACAGCAGCAAGAATGTGCAAAAGAGCACTTGGAAGAAAAAGAACCCACGGAAACCCCTCAAGACACTATTTCCCAGAACACTTGGTCTTTAGTTCAGGAGTCTGGATACACATCAAGAACTATTTGAGTCTCCTGTGAAAGTGGAAAAAAAAAAAAAAAAAAAAGGAAAAGAAAAAAAGGGGTACAGTTTTAGTGGAAAATGCCCCCAGTTTTTTTCACCCTGCAATAGTTGCCACATGAGCCAGAAGGAACTGGTAACCAAGAACTGAAAAAAAACCCCACATCACCTGCTGGCCTTTTCCCACTTTTCACCACAGCTCCTTTTTTCTGCTTCCAGGGCTCACTAATATATGAGAATTACAGGTACAGGCTCAGTTACTACACCTGTCATGAGCAATGCTATGACATACATTTTCCTTCTGTAACTAAGTCTTCCCCTGGACAGAGATTTTTACCTTTCAAAGTAAACAAGATGAACGATGTCAACAAAAGCAAAAACACTGCAGGCTGTGAAGAGCACGATGTGTTAACATATCAGCCAAAACTTCCCTTGGACAGAGTCCAGCCTTACATCTACAGCATAACTGATTAATTGGGAAAGGACAAATGAAGGAAGGGAAAGGGAACAAAATTGTGCTTAGCTCAAGTGTTTGGCCTGAGTGTATCAAGATGCTTTGTAAGGAAAGATCAATACTAATACTTTTCAGCTGAGGAAGATCTGGCATATACTTAAAAAAATATATACAAGTATCATTTGAAGCCCTCTGCATCCTCTTGATAGGATATCATTCTGATATTGACCAGCTTGCAGGAAAAAACCAATTCCAGCTCACCTAAAGAAGCATCAGCTGACAATTTGCTCCCTTCCCCTCATCTTTGGGCCTGGTTCTGGGAAACAATAACTGGGCATGTCAGATTTTCCATGTCTAAACATCCCTTCTGATTAAGCAATTCTAGGATGGCTTCAGCATTGTATCATGAAACACCAACACCAAATATGATTGAGACTACAGCCCTAACCTGTCTCCCCTCTCCAAATTCAGGTATTTATGCACCAGATACACATTCACCAGCGAGCTCCGATTACAGACTGTCTTCCAGCAAGGGTCAAAACATCATGACAGAGCAAGTTATACAAGACTAATTTGTCTGCTACAAAGCAGACATTCATAATAATGACATCAAATCAACTGCATGTCTCATATTGAATTGATGTCTAACAGACCATGGCCCAAAATAAATCACATCAATTACTTGATTCTTGGAGAGCGCAGGGAATATATTTTAATGTCCAATTTTAACATGGGAAAGATTTACAGTGCCTACAGAATATGCTCAAAATGCTTAAATATGCCATCTCAGGCAAGCTGCAACGAGATGAAATCTTGCAGGATTTTCCAGAAACATAGTTAAGGTAAAAATGTATTACATCAGCCTGGCAGTGCTGTCAGTACAGTGTCTGTGCTTCACATCACACCAGGAACAGGACATGAAAGGAGAGCACTGCAGTGACTCCAGGTATCATTGCCCACCCAGTGTCACAGCAGGTCCCAGTGCCCTACGAGGACATGGAACTGAGCAGGGAGAGGGGAATGGGTTGCTGAACTAGCTTAAAAGTCCAGGAGAAGGAAGCCCAAAAGTGACCCATGTGTTTTCTCTTGATCAGCCAAGAGAGACCAGCTTGAACCATGACAGGAAGCTGGCACACAACCACGCTCTGTTTGCTCTTGGCCAGGCTTGTCTCCATGGCTAAATAACTTATTCCAGGGCCCAGGAGAAAATGTAATCAGAGCCCTCAGCTACTGGTTTAGACAGAGATCAAGCCAGAAATGAGGGGAGAACAGTGACCAAGCAGCATGCTCATAAAGCTACTTATATTGTGCCAGAACTGTTGAAAGGTGGATTTAAAAATCTTTGGGGATACTTTATAATGTGAAGTCTGGGTAGTGGGTTTGGGTCTGTGAAAGATTGTGAGATGTACAGTCCCCATTTTTACACATGGGAAAGGGGACACAGAGAACAAGAGAGACAAAGAGCGAAACTGCAATGAAGTGAAAATCAGAACTATGTCTTCTGTCTCCTGATGGTAACAGAGGAATGTGAGAGTGTGGAAAACTCAAGAAAAGTAATCCCAAGCACAAAAATCCAAGCCGTTTTGTAGAGCTGAGGAAAGCCAAGCCAAGCAGCATTACTGGACAATGATGGGACATTTCCCTTATTTTTAATTAAACTACAGCCAATAGTAGGACCCACTGCAGTCATATTCGTATTTCCAGCTGCCCCACAGGAAACCCGGGTGTTCTGTTTCAGCTCTGCCATAAGATGGCAGAGCAGCCCCATTTCTGCTCTGGAGGTGGGGAATCTACACCAGGTAATTTGGTGTATAAACACGCAGCCATGCAAGCAGCTGTAGAAACCAAAAATCGATCCTTTTCCCTCTGTACTGCACCACAAGACTCATTCAAATACAGTGAGATATCTAAAGTATTATCAAAAAGTTTAGTTCATAATTAATTTAACAGACTTTGCAGAAATTAGCGTTAACCTGTTTTCCTGATTGCAGAGGCTTAAGGGAAAATGAGGAATCTGCAGTTATCTAATCACAGTGAGGAGCCACATGAGTACCAGTGACATGCAGGCAGCACACCTCTCGCTGCAGGATTTTTGTGTGGCTTTGCCAGTTTTGTGCCTCATTCTCAACGTTGAGGGTAATTTGCAAGCCCTTCGTGCCCTGTAGCAAATCTAAGTAGGGGTTCACTCCAGTACACGTAAATGCACTGACACAAAGTCATCTGGTTTTAAGCTTTACGTAGCTTAGAATTCTCAAGCTGAATTAACAGTCCTGTTTTTTTACTTTCATAACTAACCTCCTGCTTGCAAGCAGCTTGTACCAATGCAACCACTTGCAATGTCTGCTGCCACAAGGGACTCCCAGCAATGGAATACCAGCTCTTTCCTGTAGGGAAAATAGGATGTGCCTCAGTAAACACCACACAGTAGAATGAAAGAGGGGATTGCCTGTCTCTGCAGGGGTTGATGTAGCTATAAATACCAAGTAGGAAAGGAGAATTCTGCCTTACCAAATATTCAGTACTCTGGCTGTGCTAGCACAGCCAAAGTCTTTGCAAAAATAATTGTGGCAAGAAGAGACAGAAAGAGTGAAAGCATAAAAAGCTAAAAATGGAGCTACTGCAAAAGCCTTTGTCGTATGTAAGTAACGTGATCATGCTGTGAAGCAGAGACATGGATGCCCAGCCATCCCATCACAGCTCTGCCTTGGAAGGGCTAAATTACAACTGTCTCAGCAGTATTTGGCAATGTTGACAGGGCTTAAGGGGTTGGGTTACCACTATCAGGCCTGCAATGACAGGCCAGAACGAGTTCCCAGCAGCATGCTGCAACAAAGGCACCACAGAAGAGTCTTGGAAGTTTAAGAAAATTAATGGAAAGGAGTTTCGGGGATGATGTGAAACTTCAGGAGGTGGAAAACTGAACTGTGCCACTGATCAGTCCTCTTGCAGCAATTCAGTCAAGAACTGGAGGCCTTCAATGAACATCAGAGAAACCACATCTTTCTCAAAGAGGGGAAGTGGCTTGTGCCTTTCATCTGCAGATGCGAGATATTCACACAATCAGCAGGGCTGAAGCTACTGAATTCTTTACAGAATGACCACAGTGCAGTCCACCTACACCAAGCAGGCAAGTTTTAATGCCAGCTTTAGTTCTCTTTGAGACAGTAATTTCTGGCACTGGGAGATTGGTCACAACATTTATTCATGGCTCAAAGATGTGTAAATTCAGCCAATGCAGACTTAGTGTTAAATTAAAATGAACAAGCTTTATTCTTAGGTTGATATAAGGAGACAGAACTAAACCACCTACAAACTGTGTGCATGCCTAAGACTTCACTGCTGTGGGGGCTGTGAGCTGAGAGCAGCGCTGTGCTGACCATGCAAGATCTTTGGCCAGTTCTGAAAAAATAAAAAAGCCAAAAAAACAACCACTCAACAAAGTGGGCAGCAAACACTGACTCCCTACAGAAACAAACCAGCTGAAACACACTGAATAGCAGCGTTTCTTTCACAACTTTGTGCACAATGCAACCCTTTTTATATAGGAAAGTGCCACGTCAAGCCCTTGCAACACTGCAGTTCACAAATACTGCAGAATACTGTAGTTTTGTGCCGCTCTGTGCTGGTTTATATTGAATTAGCACACATCACTCGCTGCACTGTTCCTTGCTCTAATGTAATATGTATGGGGTTGCATCACTAATTCATGATTTAGGAACTCTCTACCTTCTCTAGAGCAACAGTCAAGGGTAAACTGTACTTTTTGAGGTCCTTTCATGCAAAAAAAGCCCCAGCATATAAAGCTTGAGTGGTACATTTGTGTATGGAGAGATGGATGAAAGGAAGTGGGGTCAGACAGATAAACCTTAAACTGAAGGGCAGCAAACTCCAGTGAGGCACATCTTTACCTCCAGAGGAACCTGCCGGGAAAAACCAAACCAACCAACCAACCTCAAAACAAAACAACATCAAAAAAATACACAAAAATCAAAACAAACACAAGAGAACCCAAAAAAAACCCCACCCCAGTATTTCTACCTGCAATGTTAGAGGCCCTCCGTGGGCTTGATACAGTCTTGGAACACTGAACTGTTCCTGGGTAGCAAGAGAGCAAACTCAGAGGGTTCTGCAGCTCCAGACCCTCTCTCATCTTGCGGGAAGGATGCCACATTTAGGACTGTGAAGAGTTAATAATTTAAATAGTCTCCAATATTGTAATTGTTACAGGCAGGAAGCAAGTGATTACTTAATGGGCGTGTTCAATGTGAGTCATTGTTCAAACACCACAAAGAGTTTAACACTGCAGTGTCCCAAAGCCTGTCCTGTGCACCAGGATTCACCAGCGAACACAAGAAACTTTGCTGTGCTCTCACAGCCTCTGACACTTGTGATCTCTGTCCAGCCAAGGTCCCCCTGCTGCCCAGATTAAGTTACAAATAAAGTTGAAGCTGACACACACAAAGCTACTGTCTAGACTTCACAGAAGTGGAGAAACCTCTGAAATGCCATTCTTCTGTTGCACATTGTACATATTTGGACACTCAAAAACTACGATATGTAAAACCCCATCTGAGGAGCTGTAGAGGAGTTATGAGAAGTCCAGCTCAGGTTAGTTCTTGGCCAAACAACTGAGACCAAAGGAAGCTCCATTTTGGCATAGTTTGATTGCTACTGGCACCCAAAGGTCCCAGCAAGCTCTGCAGCCATCATTGTGTAAAATCCTCTGCTATGGAGAGCTTATGATTCTTGAAGTAAAAAAAAAAAAATGCTGCTTTTAGAATTAAAATTTGTTGGGTATCAAATCATCTGCTGCCGTGTAACTTTAATTGGCCAACTTCAAATGGCACCTGAGCTGGGTTGTTTGCCTGTTTAGACATTTTTCCCCTTCAGGAAATTTCCCTTTAATCAGAACAATCCTCTTTCCAAACAAAGTGTAATTGTGCACAAAAATCATGGGATGGGTTGGAAGAGACCTTAAAGACCCTCTGTTTCCACCAACCCCCCTGCCATGGGCAGGGACATCCCCACTAGACCAGGTTGCTCAGAGGCTCATCCAGCCTGGCCTTGAATCATTGGAACGAGTAGGTTTTGCCATCCTGCAATATCTGTTTCAGCAGAAGGCTCTCTCTGCCCTTCCAGTCGCACTCCTGCAGCTGGAATCACCAGGAGCAGAATGAGCCTGGCCTGTTTGCTGTGGAAACCCTGCCAGACTCCCAGCACCAGAGATGCTGCAGGAATGCAGGCACCTCAGAGCTGCTGTTTGGAACATGCCCTCTTTGCACACAGAGCATTTGGAGCCGTGTCAGCAGCATTGCCAGGGCACAGGGGAGGGAAACTGGTGTGTGGACCGAGAGATCAGAGCTCTGTCTCAGGGCATCTCACCAGGGTGACAGTGCACAATGCAGAGTCAGACAGCAGGCGAGCAGCAGCTGCTGCAGCACCACCCTGGCCGTGTCTCAGGGCCCAATTAAGCTTTCAGAAGCAGAGGGCACAGTAATTACCATCAACACACTCTCTGTCTGTTCATCACTGCTTACCCAGAGGTCTGCCTGCAACAACAGCCCATTGTGCCGCCCCGCTGTCAAACCTCCCCTTTTGGCTGGCTCTCCCTATTCAAAGGAGCTGTCACTCCATAAACACACTGGAGCAACAGCATCTGTCCCAGCACTTTCGGCCATTGCTTAGCTGGGCATTCGAGCTGGCTTTCAAAATTAACTCCAGCACACAGCTCCTACAGAGCTGTAGAAAACTAAAACTAAAATTATCTTTCCCCCCCCTCAAATATGTGCAGTCACAAGCTCCCAGGTTGTGTTCATTAACTGGCAGGAGGAAAAGTGCCTTTCATGGAAGGCAACTGAACCTACTTGTCTACTTTCACCTCTTCGTTTATTGCTACCTGCACAAGCACGTGCAGAGCGTTTTTAAGACTCCCATGCTGTCTTTCAGCAAGTTCATTTACCAGCTGTCACGCTTTCAGCCCCAACACTTCTTGATGCAGCCACAAAAATAGCTCTTGTGACATAGTTTTTCATTTTTCTGACTCTTGATAAATCCTTTCAATTCAAAACTCCGTTGTTCTGGAGCAGAACTTACTGGCAAGGCATGCATCAGCATCCTGTGCAGTAACTAACTTAGCCAAAACAGAACTGAAGGGGTTCAAACTGCACACTCAAATACACCTGTAGGGGTGAAATGGAGGTGATAAACCTTCCAGTTCTGTAGAGCACCTTGCACTGCAAGTATTGAAGGTTTTGCTAAAAAGATGGACATTGAAGAGCCACTCATACATTCATGTACATATCTGTGTGGTTACACAGATACGCTTGTAGAGATACCACAAAATAATAAGAAAAATCATGTAATTTTAGAGGGGAGGGGTTTTATGTGGAAATACATGAGTTGGGGTTTGCATTTTAATCTGTTCTTCAATAGTGAGATGGAAAATGTTTAACTTCATTACAACTCTGTCTGTCTAAATATCACAATAAAGCAGGTATTGTCTGCAAAGTGTTAAACTTCAATTAGCTCAGAAAGTAGAAACTGCATAGATGATTTACTCAAGTTCTTTCCAGCACTACATTGTATACATGAACCACTTAAAAGCAGTCCCCTGGGGCAAGACTGTCTGCTCAAGAAGTTAATTACTAGGTAAGAGAGATCCGGGCTCTGTGTTTCTTAGTTCCCAACAAACAACTAATCTTCAGTCATTCTTCTCCAAAGGAAACGAAGTGAAAGAACAGCAGTGTCAGAAAATCTGCTATGATAATGTCACAGTGCCAGTATAGAACGAGGGTAACTGCCTGTCACTTCTTCAGAACACTGAATAGTGCATTTCTAGGGAGCTTACTAACATACAGGGGTCAAAATGTGAAGCAGTTAAATCTACACAGAGCTTGGCAATTCATATCACGTGTATTCAAAATTCCTTCAGCTCCAAGACATCCCAGACAGTGGCCAGGAGTCAGAGTCTGTTGTTCAAAACCTGCAATAAAATCAACGTTTCACTTGCAGTCTTTGTACCTTTTATCCTTTCCTCAGACGCTTCATTTTGGCAGGGCAGAATTAAACAGTCTGAGAGACATCACCCTACAGCAATTTTACCAAAGGAACTAAAACTAGTTCCTGCAGGAACAAAAATCAGTGTTTGCAATAACTTAATAAGGGTGTTTGCTTTCCAAACACCATCTCTAAGGCAATTATAATTTCCACCCTAAAGGAAAGGACAACGGTAGGAAAATTTTAAGAGCAGTGATTCACCCTCCACCTTCCTTTTCAACTCTCATTTTCCACTCCTCTTTCAGACAGGTGCAAACACTACCACAAGCTCTGCAAGTTTTATTGAATCCACCTGTATGAAATCAGACACTTCTGTACCATTTTCCCATTCCTTTTTTGCACAGGTACTTCTTGCTGTCACAAGGTAACAGGACAGAGGGATTTAGAGGAGTCTCAAGCAGTAATTTCCCCAATAAGGATGCAGAAATCCCACCTTCCAGATCCATATTGAGACACTAGTCAAGACCCCTGCTCCCCCACTTCAGTTCTGGGGCCCCCCAATAAATCATGAGCTTGGAAAGACCTGTTAACCTTTGAACATCTACCATTTGTGTGTCCTTCAAAAGCCTCCTTTCAAAGCTCACTGGGGGACACAAACTTAAAGGCATTTCATTCCACAGCACAGCGTCAATCAGCAGCCACAAAGAACTTCAAACAATGCAATATCCAGAGTGGCTTCATGTCCTCCTTTCCTCCCTCACTTCCAAAAGGAGCCACAGAGAGGAGAGCGAGCCAGAAGTCAGGCACAAACACAGAAGAGGAAACACTGGCCATATGCATCACTTTCCATAGGTATGTACATGTTATGGAGATTGTGAGACAGGCACACATTAAACAATTTGGAGTTTTTTACTATTATTATACAATGCCTTCAAATCACAAAGTTCATAACCTGATTGACACAACGAAAAGTGAGGACTCAAATCTGCTGTGAATATAATTGTTCTAAAGACAATTCTGCCAAAAAACACTCTTTCCAGCAAACATAAACCCAGCAATAAACCAGAAGGCTAGACACAGAAATCACATGCACTGTATATACAGTTTGAGAAGTCCTGGAAAATCCAATAATTGACAGCATAGTATCACAAAAAAAGAGAAAAAAGGCAAAACCAGCTGTTTTTCACTTCACATATTTTACTTTTTTAAAAAAAAAATCTATAAAAAAAAGGTTTTTACAAGTTGGAGTGCTGACTACATACCCATGAACTCAACGTGGATATTTTCCTGATATGCTACATCTAGGAATTTGCAGTAAGCTCTTTTCCCAAGCTATCATGCTAAGGATAAGGAAGGACTGAGAAGACATAAAACATTACACAGAGGCAGCTAGTGGCCATTTATCTAGTAGGACATTCAAGAAGTTCTGCAGCTGTGAAACATTTTGAATATCCACTAACACACTATCATCATAGAATCATAGAAAGGTTTGGGTTGGAAGATTATGTCATTCCAACACACTATCCCAGGTTGCTCAGAGCCCCATCCAACCCGGCCTCTAACACTTCCAGGCAAGGGGCAGCCAAAACTTCTCTGGGAAACCTGTTCCAGTGCCTCACCATCCTCAAACTAAAGAGCTTCCTCCTAATATCTAACCAAAACCTACTCTCTTTTAGTTTGAATCCACTGCCCCTTGCCCTGTCACAACTACACATACTCCAATGGAAAAAACAAAAGGCAGAAGAAGTGCAATCAGGAGAACTATGGCTGCAAGAGGCCTAAAGCTGAGGACAAAGGCTTTACTTCCATGCAGGGAAGGGCAGGAAGCAGGCTGCCCCTCTGGGTGATGCAGGGGAAATGAACAAGGAGAGCAGCAGGCTCACTGGAAGTCAGCTCAAACAAGACACTGCCCAGAGGAACCTCCAAGCCTTTTCTGCTCTCTCCTTAAGGAAACCACCCATTGGTACTTCTCTCTTACCTGCAGTCTGTGTCCACCTCCATCTGGGACTGAATTCCTAAGGAATGCCATGGAACCACTGCTGCTGAAGAGGAGCAGCAGCTTCCAGGAGAGTGACTGAGAGAATGCAGCAGCAATCACCTCTGAAAATCCCATGAAAGGAAGGGGAGAGAAGATTAACAACAGGTGCCCCCAGTTTAACGTGGTGGCAGCCCATTGTTTCAGCACCACTGGATGGCCAGGTGAGCCTGATCTTCTGCTCTGAAGCCCAAGCAGTTACTGTGCTACACCTGTGTCTTTTTGCAGCAAATAATCACTTATTCCAAACTCTCCCACCTGAGTTCCCAAGAATAAAAAGCTGATCTTAGGATAGGAGCCACTTAATGTTTCATGGGTGGGAAGTGGAATTAAGAGCAGGATGACCTGCAAAATTTCATGCTTTAAAGATCACAACCATTCATCGTGATGCAAGTCATCATCTTCACTTGTCATGTTTTAATAGCATTAGAACAGAAAACACAAAACCCCTCCTGCTGTGGTGACAACAATGTCTCAGGATTATGAAGGGTGTTACTTTCAGAATGCAGCTGACATTGCCTTTCCACTTAGTGTGTTTTTACTAAATTTGAAGTGTCTGAAGGGATGGCTTTTTTAGGCAAGTTATCTTACCATGCCACCAACTCATCAAATTTAACCCTAAAAGGTGCCTGACATAAAAAGGTTAATTACTAAACCTGGGGCCAGGTACCTTTAGAGGTACCACAAGTGAGAGGAGCATCTGTTTCCAAATTCCTCATTCAGCTTCTGTGCCAGCAAGACTGATCACTGCTGGATAATAACATTTCACCAAGACAAAAGGCACGAACCCCAAGACTTTCTGCCAGAAGGACTAAAGTGACAGGACTGCATTTAAGTCTAGAACAGAGAAAAAAGTGCCAAGAAGAAATGGATGATGTTTCTGCACTTCATTTCTGGTCTTAGCATTTTTTTTTGCTTACAAAAGTTAATTTCTAATTAGAAGCAAAGTTATTTGATAGGTATTAAAACAGCCTTTAAAGAGAAAAGCACCACGGGCTTCTACATGCTGTGGCTCTGAGTTTTCCCAGCACTTTTCTTTCTATCCAGTCTAATTAAAAATATTTTAGCTCATTAATTCAGACAGAACTAGTGCTTACTACCAATGGTTTAACTCACATCAGTACTTTCCCTGCAGTAGTGGTGGAGACTGATAAAACAGTGAGATCACTTAACATTTGAAAACATGGAACTGTTCTCTGTCTAACTGGAGCACTGCTATAAAAAAGCCTCCACAGAATACTATTGGAATGTAAGTCCCTAATATATCTTCAGCCACCCAGTGTTCTGCAGAATTTCAAGTCATATTCCGTGCTCTTTGAACTCCTACAGAGGTGCTAAGCATTCTGAAATGCAGAAGCCAGCAAAGCAGCAGCTAATCTATCCAGAAGGTGACTTACCAGGCTAAGTGCAGCACATTCCTATTAAAAATGGATAGACTTGGTTTTAAATTAGAGTCACAAAGAGTGGAAGTTACCTTGCAAGTTTTTCTTTCCAAATCAAATATTTAACAAAGGAAAACCACAGGTGTCACTGACAAGGAGAGATTAGCCGTGACTTAAAACCACACACCTGGATTGAAAAGTAGTGAGACATGCTCTCCCCACTAACCTTTTAAAGGCATAATTTAGGCTGAAATGTGTTATCATAGGCAAATAAGAAACTTTTTATTTGTTTCTAAAAATAAGACTTTAATTAAAAACCAGAGTGGCATTTTCCCTGGTGTCTACAGTGCCTGACATTAATGAATTATTTGCAATCAAAAGCGTACAAATCTTTTTGTCTCGAGTCATTGGGTGGGTGGCAGGAGTGGAGACACATTTAAAACCAGAGCTCTGGTGTTCCTTTTTAAAAAGCCTCTCCAGCAAGGGGAGATGACACCCAAGACCTAAACATGGAAGCAGCTTACTGGAAGGTCATTGTTGTTACTGACACAGAGGAAAAAGGTGATAATTAAGAGTCTTACACTAGATTGTGATAAGTAGGTGATTACAGACAAGCAAACAAACAGGATGCTGGGGAGAAATCACTGCCTGGGTTGTCTCTGGAGAAGGCTGCATTAACTCGCAGTCCCTCACGTGAGAACTCAACAGCTTCAGCAGGGTTGTGCTGCTCTGGCCTCAAGCAGACTTGAATCCTTAGCCCAGTTAGCAGGCACAAGATTCTGAAACCATGAGCTGTGTGCATCGTGCAGCAAATACCAGTTTAGGTTTCTGACCTAAACTGGGAGAGCCTTTGTGAAACAGGAGAGATGGATTTGAAAGATAGAGGCAAACTAAAACCAACTAGTCTCTCTCAAAGGAAGAGCAACTTCACACAAGTTGGAGAATTACAATGAACTATTAACTTAGGTACTATTCACTTAAAACTTAAGCACATCAAATAAAAAGTCCTTGAAGGAACATGAAGCAAGAAATTGTACAGCACAGCCAAGTGGATCACGAAGTTTCCATTCTTCCTGTTAAGGACTTAGAGCAGCTATCAAGTCCTCTTGTTCTAGCCTATCTAATTGTTCAGAATTAATTACCTCCTTACAGTACAAGACATTTTTTGAAGCCTATTTGGACAAACTGTGAATCTGTTCATGGCAGTGATTAACATGTGCTTGTGGGACACACTGCTGCACTTTATTCCCTTTATGTAACTTCACTTGCAAGATTTCTATCCTGTAAATGGCAAAGCCCTCATCTGCCAAGCTCCACAAACCTTCACACCAGCAGCAATATTCCAAACATCTCTTTAGCTGCTGTACCTGCTCACTTGGAGTTACCTTATAGTCTGATTTATCTGCCTGGACCACAAGCTTTACAAACAATGCAAATCATGAGCCACACAACACCATACAGTGTCAATACAGCCTCAATTCCATACATACCATCAGGACAACAAATATTAAGCAGATTCACCCTGCTTCTCCCTTAATTTAACCATTTTCTTTTGTTTCCACATTTCCCCCTTCCCCCGCAACGTGACTGCTTTTGCAAAGTCTCTGCTTATTTTAAGCATTTGCCTTATGATTCTGAATCATACTGAGAAAGCTGTATATGAGAGGAAATCAAGTCTCCTAGCTTTAGGTTCCTGAATTCCACCCAAGTTAGGTGCCTAAAACAGCAAGTATCACTATTTGTGTCCCTGGACATCCAGTTCTAGGATAATTTCACCAGGAATGAGGGAGTTTCATAAAAATAAAAAGATTCAATTATGTTATGCCATCTTGAATCTGGATTAAGGCTGACACGATACATGAAAGTTAATAGTGGCTAAATACTGAATCATTTTCACGTAAGTGGTAAATGAGAGGGTTGTTTTTTAAAACAAGAACACCACAACTACTGGTGGTGAACTGGTTTGCTGTTTCTACAGCAGAGACAGGGGATACAGAGGAAAAAGCAGAGACTTACCATATGAGGCCAAGGCAATTTTAGATTTAATGTTCATTCTACATCCCAGAAAACTGTAACTAAGTGGTGGTTATAGTTTTTTAATTTCAAAGAATCTATGGCAAGTTTATTTTTTCTTTTCATATGCTCATTAAGCAAAAAAGGCCTTGCTTTTACATGTCAGGCTGTGAATTTTCCGAATGTGGTAGTAGGTACAGAACTACCATCCTGAAAAGTATAACAATTCAAATAGAATGAAATTAAAGGTTTCTGGTAATAACCACTGCCCCTGCAGTTAATGGCTATAACTGAATCAAGAGTAAAAATTCCCATTCACCCTTCCTAGGGCCCATGGCTCCAAGCATTCCAGTATTACTCAGTGCAATAATGCGTTGGAACTTTTGCTTTCACCAATTAGTCATGGTTTCTTCCTGCCCCCCATAGTAAGAACAAAAGCTGCTCAAAGCTGTCATTGTTCCGTATTCCAGGAAAGACAGTTGCATAATTATTAGTTATCTATCAGTGAGTCATGTTAGTTGCAGAGCAGGGAAAGCCAAAGCTCCTGCACTGAAGAAAAGCACTAAGGTAACACTGAGGAGAAAAAGCATTTATAAATATCTTGAAAGTGGAAGCGGGGTTAAATTTAGTTCGGGGTGGCAGAGCAGCAGCTCAGTTTGGTTACGCAACCTTTCACTCGCAGTCATCTGAAGGCAGGAAGGAGGACAGAGCTGTCTGGAGCCCTGAGAAATACTTGAGGAGAGAGGAAGAAAACCTAGGATTTCAAGTGAAAAGTGAGACCTGTCAACCTTCCCCTCTAAATTTATGATGGTACAGCATATATTGAAAATAAGAGCAGAAAACTCCTATCAGCTCCACTAGAGCTGTTTTACATTGTCTAGAGGTCTCCTCAAACACATAGCGAATGTCTCCGGGCTACACAAAAACTGCACAAAAGCTCAGCACAAAAAGATGGGCAAACAACAAGAACACACCTAAAGCAATTCACTTACATCTCTCCAGATTCTTTGTTGACTTTTCTTCATTTCTGCTTTGAAGTCTGCTCAGCAGCTTGGCAAATACATAAAAATATTATGGCAAATTTTACTTCCCAGCTCAGTGCAGGGTGCTCCTCAGATCCAAGTCACCTTTATAAACCTGTGCTTTGCTCCTGAACAATACAGGCTGCAACACTGTACTACAAAGAAAGAGCAAAATGTTCAACAGCACAACACAGAAGGGGCAACATCTTAAAACTTTTTTGTTCCTTGCTTCCCCTTTTGAGTTTTTGAAACCAACAAAAACTATCCATATTTGGTACTTTTAGTCTTAAAGGAAAGCTTATGCTTAAAGCTGGGGTAAGGAAAGCTTATGCTTAAAGCTGGCAGACCCCAAACCACTTTACAGATCATGCATGATCTCTAGGACTGTGCTCTCCACAAATGGAGGAATCTGTGAATTCTGAATATTCCAAGAAATTAAGGTTAAAATCCCCAAGAAACCCAAGACATTTTGGTGCTACCTTTTCCTCCCTCACCACAAAATGTAGATGTCATAAATAACTGTCTTTGCTTGTGATTCCCTTAAACATTAATCCTAAAGCTACTGCAAAACCACAGTGCCCTTCTGAGAAGGCAGATGGTTTATGCTATTTAGGTAAATTTGAAACTAATGCTACAAATGAACAAGCAAAGACAGTGTGGAGAAAAGCAGCTCACACACAAAAAAGTCACCATGACCAAGCAAACCTCACCACGTGTTTTTGGTATCACCCCATAAAGGTTTGGATTGTGGGGGGGTTTATGGTTTTAGTTTGTGCTTATCAAGGTTTTTGTTTTTTAAATGCAGAACTGGTCATTAACTTGATTTTCAAAGCTTCTCATGAAGGAAAGGGCAGGTTCAAGTATATTAAAGATGTTACATTTCCACTATCCAGTTATTTCCCACAAATTAAACACAGAAAAATACAATGAACACTGTAACAACACTTTCAAGGGATTTGTTTATTTTTGGTTTACAAACAAAGGCACCCAATATTTCTGTTTATGTCTTATAAAAGCTCACGGATTTAGCATTTGTTTCCAAACATCTGTTCCTACAGCAGAGAAAAACATTACAGGAAAATGCAATTTCTTTCCTGGTCCCAAATTTAAATACCAGTAACAGTTAAGTGATAATGTTGTTTCAGACTGCTCTTTTTCTTATTAACCAACTGATATCCCTCCTGTAACCTGCAAATCAAAACAGTGAGTCGAGCTTCATGTACCAAAATACAGTTCCAATATATTTTTGACCAACATCCATTATGTGCAAACACTGTGTGAAGAACTGCAAGAGGACAAGGCTCTGATATGGAAAAAACCCAAGAGTTTCAGACAGAATTTCACAGACTGACCACAGGAAGTGACAAAACCAGTGTAATAGATGTGACACTGAATCTACTGTCAGGTAAATAGGATGAGTGATGATTTTGTGTGAGATACCAATAGGGCATAGAGCAACAGTCTCCAAAGAGGGGAAAAATGAGTTTCTAAATTGGCAAATATTGAAAGAGTAGAGGTTAAATATCCTTATGTTTAAAGTAATCATTCTCTTTGTTATTTATTCAAAAGGCTAGAATTCTAAGCAGTGTTTTGGACCAGAAACAAGCAGTTCATTGGCTTCATAGTTCTCAGTATTAACAAATCAACATTAAAAGTATAATGTTATAATGTTTATCAGCAACCAAAATTCATAAGTGAATTGTTTCACAGAATAACTTTCAGAATAATACAATGTATTTGTCTTTTGCAAACTTCAGCCACATGCCAACATGGGAAAAGGAGTGTCATTGGACAGTAGGCACCTCTGAAAAAAAGTCTATAATTCAGGAATGCTTAAGCATACTTTCAGGTCTAGTAAGATACTTGGGGAGGCAACTAAAAGTGTAATACACCTCAGGTATTTGTTAAAGTGTAATATCTTCAAGCATAGAAGCCTTAATTTATTTTCAGCCACAGTCAGAGGTCTCTCACACAAGGTGTGGTCCTAGACCATTTAGGCTTTTCACCACTAGCTTTATATATACACTGGTCATTTTAAAAAGGAATTACAGCTTAACTACTTACTACAGAATATTTAGCTTCAACAAGGAAGCCATTATCTTTTCAAAATGAGATATACACCTGCAGGAAAGGTGTTCTCTTTAAAGTAAGAGTTTTCAGAAAAATAGCAAAATAAGTTCTTTATATATTTAATTCAAATAGGACAAAAAACGACCAAGGGCAAGTATAATGTAGTTCTTGTGTAATTAAGTCATTATTTGCCTTTCCAGGCAGATTCAAGAACAAATTCATCAGTATAAATTGATTTTGATGAACAAAGACTGGGCAAGGGTGCTGGTCAGTGCATCCGTTTGAGGAACATCACAGTGCTCTCAAACCGAATGCTGTGCAACCAAAATTTGAAGGGATCTTCATGTATTGCCTTGGATTAAAGAAACAAGGATTCAATCCTTTCTTACAACCTGCCATTTTTACAGATGTTTTCCCTACTGAGACAAAGTAACGTGCAGAAAAAAACCCCAGATTTCTTCAGATTTAAACCTGATAATTTAGGTTAAAAGACAGATGAAGAACTGTTAACATCTATTCATTTTGAAGCAAGGTGCATCTTACTCTGCTTGCCCAGTAAAATGAGGTTTTATCAGGGCAGGGATGAGAAAGTGTGCTTGAGCATTGGTGTTGTCCGTGCATCAAATTTCATAGCTCAAAGATTTTAAAAAACTGTTAACTTATAAAGTACTTGCTAACATTGCTTATGACTTAAAAACAGGTATCTCTCTTAATGAAAGTCTATAGTTTGTCCAGCTACTATTACCAGGAAAATAAATAGCAACTAAGCATAATAAATTCCTTTCCATTATATTTACCCTTTGAAGTCAGAAGTGTAACAATCAAGTGCTGGCTCTGTGCTCCCAATTAAAAAATCATTACAAAGAGGACAGTCAATAACTTTATTTGCCCCCCTCAGGGTTGCATTTCCTTTTGTTTGCTCAATGATAGAATCAATTCTGCTTTCAGAGAAGCAAACTGCTCATGCCAACAGAAATGCAAGTTGGACACAGCCAGTTTCAAGCACAGAACTGAATCACCAAGTGCATTCTCAGGTCCAGGTCATACAAAAGGCCTTTCAGTAAATAAAGAAGATTGGTTCATTTTTTAATTTCTTTTTTTTTTTTTTAAAGCAAAGGAGGCACCGTTGCTGCATCCCTACTTTGAGGAGAAGGGAAGAAGTGGCAAAACAAAGAAATTACAAAAGCCTTTGATTTTTATTTCAGGACATCCACCATCATTTATACACTTTTGCAACTTGCAAAACCCTTTTGTAATTTAGAGGAATTTCAAATAAATAGGTCTACAGCAACCAATATCTACTAAGTCATATTTATCTTGCTCAAGGTGGAGTAAAGCTTAAAAGAAAAAAAAAAATCGTGTTAAGGCAGATTTCAATCAAACACGTTCCAAATTGCACAGTTACGTTGGTCAGTGGTCTAATATTTCCCCAGGTCAAAGAGTTAAAGTTACCTAAATGCTTTCTAATGCCAATTCAACCTGGCACTTGACCATTTTCTTTTCTCTGTTTCCAGGAAGGTACACAACTAACATTACAGAAACCATACCGTTTATTTCGCGCTCCAATTAAAGATGAAATTATACTTTTACAAAATGTGAGATGACTACATGTTACAGGTTTTGTGCAGTTAGACCACCATATGCATAGATGTCCTAATGCTAATCTCTCTTTTTCAGTATCTCATAGTACTGGAGGCTCTGAAGTAGGAGAGGAACTTGTAACACAGACTAACCACAAAGTACCAGATGTTTCTTGCCATCTGTGACCTCGCAATGAAGATGCGCCAGATCAGGATCACCAGGATTGTGTTGAAGCCGTAGCGGATGTTCCTTAACCTGGGGAAAAAACAAAGAAATAATTAAGAGCCATGGCACCAGGACTCAGAGGGAAGAAAGGACACACTAAAAATTAACTTCTAGTGTAGAATTTGTTCATCTCAAGATACATTATGAGTGGTATTCGGTGAATGACAAATATAAGTGAGTCAGTGAAGGAGCAAACAGAGAAGGCTCTTCTCTGCTGAAAAGTGGAACGAGAACCAATGAACAGAGGCAGCCCTGGAGATAACACATCTACTGCTGCTTGATAGAAACCTCCCAGAGCCAAGGTCACACATGTGGTAACTTACCTATAGAGGGCTGCCAACCACTCCAAGAACTAGGGAACATTTAACAATGTGAACTTCTCCCCACCACGAATTTAAAACTTTATATATGTGGACAAGTAACTCCAACTGCTGTTGACAACAACAAAAACCCACCACAGTCCACCAAACGAAACTCATTGGATTTTCCAGACACATTTACAGCCACAGAGCCAGCATCTTCACTGCAATTTTAAACTCCTTCATTCTCAGGGAACTATATTTAAAGACTAGGGCAAACTAAGTGACCTTCCAGGGCAACTGTGATTTTCAGCATTCTTCTCACATGTAGAGATGAAAGCCTGGAGACAAACAGCAACCAGAATCTGCTCAGATTTCTTAGAAACAAAGGAACCTCTTTGGCTCCATAGATCATAACAATTTGTATCCTAAAGGCACATCTTTTTAAGGAAACACTGCCCTTGTTTTACAGGTAGGCTGATTCCTTTATGTATATTATTTGCAGAAAAAACCCCAGTTTAAATTTCTGTGTTACAAAAGCAAAGTCCATTTTTCTATTTTAGGAACAAACCTACTCGGTAGTTCCCCAGAGAAGCACATTTCCTAGGCTGCCAAATCTGTTTATTACTAAAGTGGTGGACTCCTCAAGTTCAGATTAGTTATAGTTAAAGAGCTAGATGGTAACAACAAAGACAAAATTAATACCTCAGAGTAAACATACATTAGAATCTAAACTTCTTGCAAAACAATGCACTTATAAACTGAGAGCTGGGGGCAACCAGATGCTGCTCCAATACGAGCTTATTTCTCATGCTACCTTTGATATAATCCTTTGTACAAAGAATGGCAACTATGGTACCTCCTATGTGCTTTTTAACAATATCTAAATTAAATTAAAAAAAAAAAAATTAAGAGGAGAACACTTCTTGAACTATTTCCACCATTATCACAGATACCATCTTTCAAAAGTGTATTTGGGACTTTAACATATACCAAACCACTCTACAACTGCAAATCCTTGTCTTTAGAATGACAACACAAGTCACGACATAGACTGTTTCTCTTTGTGTTATCAGGATAGCAGACATAATGTAGTATTGCAGAACAAGATTAATTACTTTTATTTCACTCTCAAAAGAGACAAATCAGAAATTCTACAGCTGTCTTTATGAATCAGCCAAGAACAAAACAAGGGCAACACTGCTAGCAAAACTGTGGACAGTAACAATGCATTCAGAGTGGAGGAATTAAGCCACGGGGAAAAGGCTAAGGGAAGGCATCTTAGAGCACCAACGTCCAAGTGGTCTGGTCTGAAGGGGAGAGTCCCTGCCTGTTTACTCACCAGCTTCAAAAGATCACATTGCCAAAAGAAATAACTATTGTTCTATTAAACCTCCCAAACAAGCCATTCTGACCTTTTGTAACAGTGCACCTTTTTACCTTCCAAAAGATCCTTGGGTAAAATCAGAAACCTGCATTGCATTATACACACCAATGATCACAGCTACAACCATCATGGCAGACTAACACTGTAACTATTAATACTGACAGAAACTCAGGAGCAACAAATAGGACTTCTTTAGAAAGTGTTCAGACCACTGGACTGGAACAGAAGAATTCTGGGGGACCAAGAGGTGCTAAAAAGCACAATTAAGTAGTAACATGGAAAAGCAAAACAATAAAGGCAGGAAAACGCAGAAAATATAAAGAGAGGAAAATATAAAAATTATACTTACTTATTCAAGTGTTTCCTAGCTGCAGGGAGGCCTGACATTTCTTCATTCAGCACATACTGCTTCGTTCCCATGCAATAATTTTCCATGTATTCTGCCCAGTGTAGTTGTCGAACATCGAAATTAAACGTCTGCATAAAAGAAAAGCCCTCACTGTTAGCTGCCTGAAAATTCACCTGTTACATAAGTTAAACAAATATCTTTATTCCAGATAATTCCAATTTGTCTTTGATGCAAGAAGGTTATCCTATCCTTAATCCTAAGAATGATCCAGATTTAGATCCCATTTCTGACCCGACCACCAGCTTCTTACATCATCTCTTCCGAACTTGAACCATTTCATGCCTTACTTTCCCTCCTCAGCAGTAACATTCTTTCCTCCACTTCCAAGTGAACTGCTTTCCCATTTCAATTGTCTGTAAGGAATTTCAGTCTAAAAATAACTGTTTCCTCTTATGTTTACTTTTAAGCCAAATTCACTGTTGGGTAAGTGCAGGGTTCTTTTAGCTGTCCTTAGAGTTGTACAGCTACATTTTTAAAGACAACCATGTGAGTGTCTTCCTCAGGAGAGGAAGTTACTATGGTAAATTCACAACTCAGGTTTCTTATTCATGTATTCACAGGCATGTTATAAAGGATGATGAACAAATAAACCCTGTAAACGGTAAGTTCTGAAGACAATTGTTTACAGTGAGTCTTTTTATTAAGCATTGTTTGCAAGCTGAAGGTCAGATGCAGCTCTGGTCATGATATAAAATACACACATGCTGAACAGCCTTCTACTAGAGTTACTGGAATCTCTGAAACTTTTTCATAATATATCATTCTAGCAGGAACGTAAAAGTAATGACAGTTTCAGTTATTATTGCCAATAGCTCTTTCTTGCTACATGCACAGCTTACTGAAAATGCACCTATTTGAAAATACAAACAGTCCAGAGCTCTGGGGTTTTGTTTTTCAAACTTTTCCTGAACTCAAGCTGCTAGGAGGAGGTGGAAATATCTTCCACAGAAGAATCACCAAAAGCTACTGTATTTCCTACTTCTGGCAGTTTATTTAGACACTGGCAAGCTTTCCTTCAACCTAAGTATAGAACTGATTCTGGGAAATGCTTCAATAGGAAAGACACCTTAAAAATGACAAAACTGTTCCAACACACAGGGGAATTTGAGTTTTTAGAACTGTAACTGATGATTTTTATTCTGCTGAATATTAACCAACAAAGCCCTAGCAGAAGGAAAGTTTAAACTTAGTCAGGGTGCCTGAAACACTGTGGGGGGAGAAGGTAGAGAAAATTGGGAGTAAAGCTGAGCCTGGGAAGAAGGAAGTAGTATATGAAGATGTTATGAGATTTGGGTTTATTTCACATTACCTTACTCTGACTTGATTGTTAATAAATTAAACTGATTTCCCCAAGCTGAGTCTGTTTTGGCCATGACAGTAACTGGTGAGGGATCTCTGCCTGCCCTTATCTCCACCCTTTCATTACATTTTCTCTCCTGAGGAAGGGAGTGAAAGAGCAGCTTTGGTGCGCACCTGTTGTCCAGCCAGGGCCAACCCACCAGAGTTTTTAGTTTGAGATGTGTTTTCCTTCTGTCAAACACCAGTTTTCCTTCTTTCTCAACAGACTGTCAACCTACTTGTTTCACTTCTCCCCCTGCACAGGGCAGTTTTAGTCACACAGAAAGAGCGTGATTCATAAAGAAGTGGGAACTTACATTTCTTTGAACACATGTGGCTCTATGGCAAAAGCAGGAAAAGGGTATATGAAACTTGTCACGACTAGTTTAAAAAAGAAGCAAAATTTAATTCCCTCAGGACATACCTCCTGTTCCTCAGAAAAGAGACAGTGGTCAAGAAGTAAAGCCTTGTTTTATTTGTGATGCAGGTACAAAGGTAAGCACCACTTGGCTGATATGGGCAACACCAGAGCACATGGCCAGGCCACTCCAGAGACAACCCACTTTTATATCAGGTCCCCTTCATGGGAATTCTGCCCTTCCTCATCTCAGATCATGTCCCTGATCCAGCCTGTAACACAGCCCTGGCACAACTGAAAGGACCACACAGGAATCTCCAGTGCCAAGTCTGTAGCAGGTTAGCTCCACCTGGCAGTGAGCAGCATTACCAGATCAGTTCTTAGTCAACCTTCAGTTAATAAGCTTGTATTTCACTCAGTCCCCAGGTCCACATCACACTTGCCTTTTTGTCTTCGGGGTTTAGCTGGTTCATTAGCATAGTCAAATTTTCATTATTCCAGGTCCAAGAATGGCTTGTAAAGTATTCTAACAACATCAAGGCCTTATGAAGACGTGTGATTGTTTTCATCATCCTACAGTCCAAGGCATGGAATGGACAGATTACAAAGGTAAAGATGAGTTCAAACAGGTAAAACAGACAGTAAGATTGTAAATTTTTTACCCTCCAACCCCATATCTCCATGTTAACATATCCCATCTTGCTCTGTACCTAAAGCACTTTATATTAGATCAACAGGATATTTCTGCATAGTATTGAAGTGGACTTTGGCTGTCTGATCTTCACATAAAATTGGAAATTGTCATGCAGATCTTTTTTCCTAATCCTAGTTCCCAGTGCAACAGTAAGTTACCACCTCTTCTATTGGGGGAAAAAATATGTTGTTCTCTCTCGGTAACTCTTAGTTTAGAACAGAGATGGAACACTTTTCCCTTCAGCACACTGGAGTATCTAATCGCACTGCACAATCTGACTCGAGGAAAGAGTCTAACTGTGCAGTGCAGAACATCTGTGCAGGACAACTTTCAACAGGGCAGGAAGTCTCCATGATCTTTCTGCCCACTGTGCAAGACCAGATCTCTGTAACAGAACAAAACTGTTTTATTGTGGTCACTAAGAGATCAAGGCTTAAAACCATCAACAGCAAAGGGCAAGGAAATATTTACAGGCACAGAAAGATCATAGCAGATCCTGTTTGCTATGTGATCATTCTATGCTACTTCAAAACATGCAGAAATACCTTCCATCATCCCTCATTATGCAGAGAAAGCAACTCTACAAAACCATCACTTGGGAGTACAGAGAAATTATTTTATAAGGATCAATTTGGGCAAGTTTCCTTTTGATCATACCATCTGAAGAGAACCCAAAAAAATGTGAGGAGGCTCTCAGATGCAAAGCTTCTATATTTATGACTAGAAAATTGTTTCAAGTGTTACAGTGCTAGAGATGGCTACTCAATTTAATAAGTACTAACTAGTACCACATGACCTAACGCTACTAAATTCCTGCTTCAGGGGTTCAAGGTATTTCCATCTTGCAAAAATGGAAAACTGCTTCCAATTTGATCCTTACAGCAGGACACAGTGACCATTTTAAGCATAGAGTGATACGTGGGGAGGCAAAGAAAGCAGAACCCAGCAATAACAGGAAATTGCTTTCCAAGGGTAAATTTTGTGCAATGAAGTCCACAGAAGCAATAATAAACCAACTGATTTTTCTCTGAAAGCTGCCCTGATGCATTCATACTTGTAGAAGGGATATAGTACATTGCCCCAGAAACTCTTCTAAAGGAAGTATTTTGCATCATATTAGTGTCCCCTACTGTCACTTGTGGCTGGCATCTCACTCTCTAAGGGAATATTAAAATTTCTTCTTTTTCTTCTCATGGAATGGAGCAATACAAATCACAAAGACCACTGAAAAATTATTGTAGCTCTGAAGCACAAGAATCACAAATATTTTCCTTAAACCCCATAGCAACCTATCTACAGAGTGTGTATCCAGCTGATTTTATTAACAGGCACCCCTAGATGCTTTCAAATATCTGCTTATAGTTTCACCAATTGGGCAAGGTGGCAACAGTGGGGGCTGAGTTGAACCAGAGTTCATGTGATGCAAAAATAATTAGGAATATAGAATCTGCATCCAAAAACATATCCTGTGCTATCAAGATTAAACTGAACTTTAAAAAAAATAATTGTGCTAATTAAATAAAAAAACCTAAGAAAATAACTTGAAACTTGGAAAGCAAAAATCTCACTGGTCTGAAAGACCTCACAGCAAAAAGGCCTGGATAAAAATAGTGCCAAATAGCCTTTAGGACTTTTTGCAGAGGTCTGTCCACTGACAGTTTTAAGATTATTTAACTTGACCTGGCCTCTTGAACCTTCCCACTTTGTGCTCTTATGCTAAGGTGGAAGAGCAGCTGAATTTTAAAGTGCTTCAACCACTGCAGTTTAAGAAAACTTGTGCTCCTGCAAAATACTAACAGTGCAGATGAATATCTGGGTAGGTAAGTATACATTTGGAGCTGCTTACTGGCCTCTGACATTAGTTTTCACTCTCTTCTATAAACAAAAACTAAACTGAATTTAAACCAATGCAAAGACTAACCCACAGCTTAGTTAAGCTGATAACAAAAAGCCTTTCTATCTCACTCATGAAGCAAAAACCTGTTTTTCTTTGCAGGGTCAGGTTTTTTCTATATCAGCCAAAAGAATCAAATGTCTCCCCATTGTCTCAGCTGCTCAATCAATTTCAGAGCTGGCAGAAGAGGACTAACTTTCTCAGTCAGAATTGGACAGTTTGCACTAAATCCACATGAAACTACACTTTTCTTTGAGGGCAAAGAAAAGCAGGCTGGTGACAGCCTCTCATTCAGAGATGTCAGCAATGGGTGCCGTTTAGTGGGCACTCGTGTAGCTCTGGCACACTAAGTTTTGCAACTTCAATGGCACCACATTCCTCCTGCAAATGGGAACACACACGACTCAAAAACAAGCACCAATACACATCATGGAACTTCATCCCTCAACCTGGAGTTTTGAAGGTTAGTTATTCCAAAGACAGCTGCTGGATACAAGTCATAAATATCAATACCATATCTAACCAGTCACTGTAACGTCAAGCATTGCATCACACCTTCTTCATAAGCTGAAGACAGACAAAAGGCAGCCCTGCTGACTGTCCCAAAGATCTGACCATTAGCAGCAGGAAGCCAGTCAGCGTGACTTTCACCTCGATTCTAAGCAGAATTTTGTCCCCATTAGGCAGTCCTTGCTGCCACCAACACAAAATAGTACAGCAGTTTGAGAAGCACATCACAGGAGTTAAAAGTTTAAGCAAGTTAATTCAATTATCCACAAGTGAGGTGGGCTTGTTTCTACACAACACAACTGAAAGAGACCTGGCTTAAGGTCACAACTGTATTTTGAAGGAATCTCACAATCCATTGTCTCCAGGCTAAAACCAGTCCTGAGACTAAATACAGACTGATCCTTCTGGGGATCTACAGGATGCCAATCTGCAAGTCTCTACAGAAGCAGTACAGATAGTTAACTACTTTATTTATTTTTTTTTTTAAAGACTCCTTTAAAAAACCTAGAACAAGCTTTTAGATTTGTCTTCAGATTTTCATCTGGCTGTAGATTTTGAAATGTTAGACACTACTGAGTTCTCATTTTTCTAGCAGTTCTCTGGTTCCTTTAAGTGAACAATTTAAGCATAAAAGAAGAATAAAAGTATTGATCTATGCAACAAGAGCGTGCTCTTTATTCATTTCTGGTTTGTAAGACAGTAACTTATGTGAATGTTGGTTCAAGTTTTAAGGAGCTTTAAATTGAAATGACAGATGTGAAATTATGTCCTTTACACCTCCCTATGTACATCAGCCACACCTTCTCTTTAGCTTTCTAAGAAACAGTGACAGAAGAAGAATTGCTGGAGAAATTCCTGAACTGCAACTTAAAAATATTTCACGCCACGTCTTGTTCTTTCAGAGTAACTGGAAAGATCTGCTGGGTATGTATTTCAAAGTCTTTAACTTTTCAATTAATTAATACATGTTATTTAATTCAATTAATTAAATAACATGTTTTTTTTGTGCTAAGCACTGTGTAAAGTGACATGAGCGAACTATGCCTTATATTAAAGATAATTAGACAACTAATAAGCTTTGCTATGCAACTAACTATATATGGCAAGCTAGTGGCAACACTATGTTTAAACTCAGATGCTAAGGATTATCACCACTATTTATGTAACTCCCCAATCCTATAACATTTTCAAGTATTCAGTATAAAATCTTAAATCTTCATTATGGCAATCCTTATTGTACATGTTCTGGCTATACAAATTTGGAAGAAACATTATATGCATTATTTCTTCCCTTACCTGTTAGTATTATCAGAGAATCTTTAAATTCAAGAACCTTCAACTAGATGCAAAAACAGCAAAAAGATTTCCATCTCATAAAAACCACTGCTTCCACAAGTGAGGTGCAAAAGAACTATTTCATATTGCAGAGAGATTACAACAGGTAAGTGTTTTGAAAATCTCAAACAGGAAGATTTTTTTTTTAAATTATTATTATTATTAACATAGCTATGTAGTTGTAAAGGACCACAGGCCAGATCTATTTCTTCCACTTGTTAAAAATTTTAATTCAGTTGCAGTACAATACCTGATGGTATGACAACAATGCAGTTAAACCTACACAATAATTTCATTGCTTATTTTTCTTACATTGTACACAATAGACCTCAGTGTACTCACACTCAGCAGAGAGGGCAGGCTACTGACCATATGAAGTCAGGTTAGCAGAGGATCTGAATTTTCTTGGGCTGATTTTACTATACTTTTACTACACTGCTAGAGTTTTACTGCTAAATCATGGTGCCAAAGGTCACATTTTAAATTAACCCAGCGCTTCTTCACTCAGAACAGCATTATATTGAGCTTAGAATATCCAATAATGTTTCCATGTCTTTACAAGTTTCTGCTACCTGGTCATTTAAAACCATTCTCTCAAGTGACCACAGCAACAGTAGCACAACCCTCCAGCCCATCAGGTAAAGCAGCTTTCAAAGTACTTTGAGCCAGAAGACTAGAAAAAAAGGACAAGAGTAAAGATTTGTCTCAAATTTCTTCTATTATTAAACACCACAAGTTCCATTAGGATTTAACCCTGCACATCTTGCTTGCAACTGCACACATTTATTTGTTTCTACTCATCCTATTGCAGGCTCTCATTTTTAAATGCTTTAAAAAAATAGAGAAGAGCACTCTATAATGGAAGCTGCCTTCCTCTAAGTGGGCATCCAGCTTAAAAGCTATCACTGAACAACAGCTTGCTGTAGTTCAATCTCCCATCTCTTCTGCAAACTGGAAATCTTGTGCATGACAGGAAACTGTTACATTAAAACTACTTAGGAATATTCATATCAATAAAAATGTATTTTCTATTCTGTGAAGTATTAATGTCACCAATTGTACTACTAGTGGTAAAAGTTCAAAATTCCATCTTTGGATATCAGAGAAGAACTTCAGGATAAGCAACAAGAAGATTCAACATTCTCAGTGTTATAATATAAAACTGCTGACAGTGTTCTAAACAACATGATTATTCACAGCCTTATTCTATTTCCGCTCATTAAATACTTAAAAGACCTTCAAAGCCTGTCAAGATTCTGGCAACACTCCCTCACAACCATTGGAAGGCATTTCTAGTATAAATATTTTAGGGAATAATGAAGTCTTCACATCTGTCAGGGAACTTCTATCAATTTTTATTAAGAATAACTAAAAGAAAATTGCAAGAGAACCTAGACACTAGGAACTTTTATGTACAATACCTTCTTTAGAGCTGAAGATCTTACAGCTTTTTTAATGTGTGAAGATTACTTGTGTTAATAATACACTGTCACCACTGTGGAAATTATATAGTCTGAAGACAAATATTTTCAAAAATGTAACATAAGCATTGATTCAAGATATAATGGCTTGGCAACTCTGAAACAAACTGGAGTGACATCTTATATTCCTTCTACATAATTTAGTTTAGCCTATTTAGCAGAGGTATGCCATTTTCACCACTTTAGTTAGCCAAATATTGGGGTCAATATTATAAACTAAATGGAATGTTGAGATGATACAAACCAACATATCAGATCAAGTTGTATCATCTACACAAATAATCTGCAATTCAAAACTCTGTCTCACATTCCATTTTCAGTTTATAAAAGCAACAACAATCTCAATGCAACCCACTTCCTAGAGTTTAATGACTGACTAGGATTCTGACCCAAGATGAGTCTTGGACAGCACTGTTGGGCCAGTCATTAATCTCTTCAAAATGCAGCCACTGGATTGTTATTGCTTATACTTAGTAAATCAAGATAGTGCCCAGGCCATGTCTTCTTTACAAGTCTCCACCACCTGACAGGCAAGAGAGGTTCAGCCCTGTCCTTCTTACCGTGCTTCCTGACCTGTCAGTCTCATCAAAACGTCATGGGCAAATGCGAACACTCTGCAATGTCCCCTATAAACCTGATACATGAGGGGGTTGCTTACGAACCTAAAGTCAGGTATCCTTATTGCATTGTCTAATGGATTTCTCTTGAAATTCAAACTTACGCTTTTATCTGTAGGAAAAAATAGGGAGCAACATATTTTCATTATTTATTATTCAAGAACAAATGTCACTTGCTATATATCCTTTAATTCTGTTTAGTCAAATCCCTAAACTGTTCAAAAACCATTCTCGTTTTTCCTAGAAAGTTCAAAGTCACTTTGAATTCGAGGACCTGTTCTCAGGAAAAGAAAAAAGGTTGATTTTTAGTCACAAAACATTCAGGGAAAGAAAAAAAAAATTAAAAAATAACCAATATACACCACAGCTTTGTTTAAAAGTCAGAGGAACAGACAAGACAGAGCCGGTCACCATTACCTTGGGCTTCTTCCAGTAATCCTGAGGTAGGTATCATACAGGAATGCTGGGGCCTTATGGCTTACAGCAATCCAGTAATGATATAAAAGGTGATTGGAAGTTAGATTTACATTGGGCCGTCTGAAGGCCTGTTCGAGAGGATTCCTCTTGAAAGTAGAAATTACATGGTATTCTGAGAAAGAAAAGTTGCATAACAGCTTTGATAATAACCATGTAAAATGGAATGGTTTTCAAAGTACATTACAGTGTGCAATATTGTTAAACAACCACCCTAACTCTTCCACAATTCACAGAAAACAAAAAACAGACAGAAGCTCTTAACCTAAAACACTACTGAACTGGTTCTTATTATAATCAAGAGGCCTTTTATGCCTTCACCTTCAGTATCATACTTTATTGTAGCTTCTCTCTTCCTCTTCCCTACCTTAGAAGTTGTTGGTTTCAAACATTGACAGCAATTTCAGTTTATAAAGCACATAGAGCTATTTCAATAGTCACTTATATTTCATGAAGGAGGCTATTCCCATTTCTTGTGTGAAGAACTTAAAAGCAGACTGAGGACTCTGCAAGCATCTAAAGTGAATTTTAAATGGCATTTTTAAACAACTTATCTGAATTTAAGCATTAAGAAAAAAGCAAATAGGATGGATGTCCACATGAAACTCCTGATGACACCTGTAAATTCAGGACATGACAGATACGCAGGATCAATGTCTTCAAAAGTTACGTGGAGATTTGCTTCTCCTTTAAATCTTCTCTTATAACTTTATGTTGTTGCTATAGACAGTGCTTAAATACTCCTATTCAAACTGGGATATAAGTCAACAATTTTCCAAGTTTGGTTGAAGCAATGATGTTTGCAACTACAGATACAGATCAAATGGGCAAAAGCAAGTAAAAAGTATGAAAAGAGTAGGAAAGAGAAATAAAAGAGTTTAAAGTATTGAAGTTAACTCAATGAAAAAAATAATATGAGCTTAAGAGCTCCATTTTAAAAAGCTGAAAACCAATAAACAGTTTTACCATGCCAGCTGGCTTGTATTGTTATTCATAACAAAAACTATTTCAAAGCATTTGGCATGTGGGTTACATTCTAGTGAGGATATCTAAGAGCTGAAAATAGGTAGCCATCCTTCCTTAAAGATTACTTTTCTCTGAAGAGTTGAAGTGTCACACAGCTGTCTTAAGATTAAAAAAAAAGCCACCTCAACCAACAATTAACTTAAGCCAAACACAAAAAGCTACACAAGGGCCAAACTGTTACCATACTTCTCAATTATGCAGATGTACAAACCATTTAACTGTGGGCTGCTTATCCATCTGTATTTTAGTAAGGTTGGCATTACACCCAACGTCACTCCTGCTCCTCTGAGCAATGCCTTTCTCCACACACTGTCCCCACTCTGCAGACTAGGTCATGGCAGCATCAAAAAGAAATATCAGTTCTCCCATAGTTTAAGTTATAATGGAATAAGAATAATAAAAAAATACAACACAAATTGAAATTGTGATAATGCTGCAAGGGGAGAGGGAGGAGAGAATTAACAATGGAAGATAATGAAAAAGCACTACACACTGCAGAATTGAGAGGTATGGCTATAATACCAGTTTCAACAATAAAAATGCAATATGATCTTCTGATTATAGCCTGTGCTTTGATTGCCTGACTTTATTTTTTCTATTAAGACTAACGAGAAAAAGTAAACATGGCATACCAACTTCACTCCAGTGGAAAGCATTGATGCCACCTGTTGTACAATTATACACCATGAGTTTTCTGGGTCTGGGAAGGGGAAAAAGACAGAAGAGCAAGTTAGAAGAAAAACAACCTTTTAAAAACAGACAATAAAAGACATGCCCAAAGTTATCCTTTCCCTCAACAGCATCATTTACATAAAGCACAAAGCATCAGTCTCATGGTAGATTTCTTTTGCTTTTTGTATTATCTTCCAATATTCTCCTCATTCTTTAACTATCATCTTTCTTTTTATCATCTTCCCTTTTCAGGGAAGGCATCACTTACATTACTGCAGATTGTACTGATTACAAGACCCAGGAGAGAATTCTCAGGCATGGCTTGTACAAGAGTATCAGCAGATGATGTTTTCCTCTTTGGCATAAACAAGTTACACTTTGAGAGACTAATGCTGTTAGAATCTTAGATTTCTTTGTCCTGAGGGAATGGCAGGACACTAATGAGGAATTCAACAGAAGACTGATTTATTAAATACACAATATAATTTCAAAGTATTTAGTACTGTCTTTTGTCATCTGTTATACCTATTAACTCCAGAATACCAGGCTGCAGCCAGGGTAGCATTGACAACAACATCTACTGGAATAAGATCTGCTACTGCATCGTTGCTAGCTCGCATTGTTCGAAGAATTCCTTTTCCTGCCTTAAAGAACAAAACAAAAACAAAACAAAGAGACAGAAGACCCACCAGTAAAACATATGAAGCTTTGCTGCCTTTTGCAAGGAGGGGAAAAAATTAAGTATATTCATTACTTACAGCAATGAAGAGACCACTAGGTCCATTGAAGTTATCAATCCAGCCCTATTATGAACAGGGAGAGGGAAAGGATTTGGTTAGAGGACACTGAAGTCAGTAGTTTCAAGTGAAAATTTGAGAAGATTCTCTAAGTGTAAAGGAAGGAGGTAAAAGAGAATAAAGAGGAGAAAGGCATTAAATGAAATGTCTCTAAGTAAAGTTCTTCCATAGCAAAATCTGGTGATGTAACAACTTCCTATGAGTTAGACAAGAAATCTACCTGTAGACTCAGTGGTCCTTCAAAGCGAGATGCCAGCTTAGCTATTTCTTAGTGAAAGAACTGCAAGGCATCAGCTGTAAAAATATGTTTATGTTGAAAGTAGTCAAGTTTACAAATATTTTTAGACTAGCTTCCGGCAACTCACTTTTTTTCATTTTTCAAACAGAACACACTCTTGCTCAACTTTAATGAGTTTGACATGTACATTGGGCATACTCCAAAATGCAGGCCAAGTCAATTATATGAATTTCAAGGGCTTGAGAGACAGTCTGTCCTGAGCTGGAGAAGCTAATCCAACAGCAGGCCCTCATGCAAGAGGAAGCATATATGCTAAACATCAGCTAGGCACAGAGACCTTGTGCCATCCCTGTGCAAAGCTCACATGGTTTGACTAAAAGACAAAACATCTTATATGTCCTGCAGATCTGTCTTCTTAGTCACCCCTTGCAGCTGCTGATACAATCAGATGAAGATAGACAGAATCATGAAGTAAAAAGCTGACTATTTAATGTCTGAAATATCTCCCACTGTGATACAAGTGTATTATTGTTCTCTGATTGGAGTAACTCACCCTGAAATTTCACACATCAGAATGCTGTCTTTGACAGCTTTTGTATCGGTTGTTTTTCAGAAGCAACCAAGACACAACTTCATAGTCCAAGAGATTTTCCTCTACAAAGTCACTAGATAAAGGGGTTGTCAGTGTGTCCTGCCCTTCACAGGCAAGATGGTCAGGTGAGAACTCAGTGACTTACAGGAAAAGGCTCCTTCCAGCTGGCACCAACGATGGACGGCCTCACAATGGCAATGTTTAACTTTGATGCTTCTTGCTGCACTACAGATTCAGCTAAGGCTTTTGTGTAGGTGTAAGTATTGGGTCTGTCGCCCAACAGTTTAGGAGTAATATCATTCACTAGGTCATCATCCATCCACCTACAGAAACAAAGTAAGGAGCAAGCGTAAATTACTGCATGTTGCTTCACTGGGGGTGTGGGGGGGGTGAATTCCTAAAGTTACCATGAATGGTTTTTGTTCCTTTAAAGAAAAAGGGACACACACTTCAACAAAAACAAGCTTCTCACTAAAAGAGAAGATTGCATGTTCAGTGTCCACCAGAAGAAGCATACTGACATTTACTTTTTAGCCCAAGTAATTCACTTATTACACACCAAATACAGAGCAAGCAGTACGTTCCTTTACAATCTGAATTCTATCAACTAAGTTCTCAAACATGAAGTGCAGACACAGCAAGTTAGTCTTTGGAGTACAGGCTCACTGCATTATGATCTAGAAAGTGATGCCACTGCAAAGGAGTCCCAGCTGCATCATGAGCATCACCTCCACCTTTGTGGTGAGCAGTCACACACCACCTCTGAGGCAAGTTGGTCATGGTGTTTCTACCCCTTCAATCAGTCAAGTCTTGCAACTTCATCCTGCTTCCCAGTCCACATTAAAACTGTGATAACCTTCAGTCACAGCACACAAACAAAACAGAGATGTGCCTCTGACTATTACTGCTTTGGTGTTCTCAGTCACCTACACCATTGTTCTTCACCAATACTCTGCTATAATCAAAGCAGAGGTGCACCAGACTCCCTTTGTAATACGAACTGGGGTGGGAAGAGGGGTAGGAAAGCCCAGAAAGGCAAGAAAATCTGGGGTTTTGTGTCATGGTCAGCCACAGTTTACAAAAGCTTTCCCTCAAGAATTCATACGACTGTTTTGAAATACCTCATTTGAAAGTGTATTTAAAGTCAACATTATAAAAACGATTGGTACAATGTGAATTCTAGGTGGAAGCTCACTTGGTTTTAATGTTAGCACTCTTCCATCTATATTAAAAACTTAAAAGTAGATATTTGACTTCTTAATGAGTTCATACTTCTCTTCCAAGTGGTGGTATTTTGTATGGTAGGTAAGAAAGAAGAGACTGATTAAAGCTGAGACTACTATGAATTACATTACACTTATCCCATATTGCCACCTCTTTCACAGTTTGACAGCTACCTCAGGGCAGGTAATATGCACAGAAAATAATAGAACAGGTAATTTTTCTGCCCCATAACATCCAATTCAAGACTAAAAAGTTACAGGAAACAGATGGTTAATATTTGGGCTTTCAGAATACCTAACAGAACTACTCCTCCAGTTAAGGAATATGATTTCAGTACCTCAGTCTGATCCTGCAATTGCATTTAGGTGGATGTAGTGGAGACTGCTGTTCAAGGGGACTATCTTAGAGTTTTATCCCTTTCCTTCAAATGCCAGTGTCAGCACACTTGCAACAGCACAAGTTTTTTAATACCTCCTGATTTATCTCATCATACGGCTGAAAGACTGGCACTCCCAGCAGAGGAGGCATAATGAGTAGACAAGAGCATCCCTCTGCTTCAGTACTCCTCCACAGCTAGCTCAGCCTGAAGCAACCACAAACCTTAATCCATCTCCTTTACAGGAAGGAAGTGTCAGCCATGCTGACAGACTTTTACGACAGCATAAGCTAACTCTTCAAGACACCTCACCTTTTTTGGTACTTCATTCCTAGGAAACAAATGGTTACAAATTACCTAAGCAGCTTCATAAAACATAACACATACTCAAGAGAATCTATGAGTTTCTTGGGATCAACAGGAGGTGGGTAAATGACTTCATCAATCAGTTTCTGATTGCAATATGCATAGGCAGTCGAAACGTGCATGAACACTTCCAGATTCTTCATTTGCTGGGCCAAGACAAGGAGCTGTTGTGTGGCAATCACGTTTAGCTGGACAGCATCTCTGTTGGTTAAACAGAAATGTGATTAGTAGAAAGACAAAAAAACAAGCAAAAAGAAATTCACTCCTAAATGCCTCAGTGATAATATATAAAGAACTCCTAAATATTCCACTCTATCCAAAAAAGCAGCATGAACACTGTCCTAACTTTCTGCCTAAAATAATATATCACAGTTTTAATTCAGAACATCTTTCAGTGTTCAGAATAATGTTCCTTTTACCCTGTTCTTACGAACATCCTCACGCTCCATTACTAGAGTGGGAAAGTCAGGAGACCTTTGATCTCCTCAATCTAAATCCCAGTTCTATGTATTCCAGAAAATAAGTAACACAACACCAAGCTGCCACAAGGTGCATCTCTGAACTTCCAAATTCAAGCTGAGTTAGGTCAACAGCTCAGAAGAGGGCTAGTAAATTGGAGATTGTCATTTTCTTGTAAAAGATAGCATGGGGCTCAATACAGGAAGTAAGGAAGGGAAAAGAAAAAGGAAAACCACCAAGAATCACATTTTCTTGCTCCAACTTCACTGCTGCTCATTAAGAGTATTTAACGATACTCTAGTAGGAGAGTAGGTGTATCTCTACAATTCCCACCAGATAACAGCTTGTTGAGCAACTACTCTGATTATTATACTATTTAGATATTCTCTCCAGCCTACAGAACTTGCAACAGGCATCAGTTTTCTTGTAGACAGTGTACTAATCAACCAAGTTTCAAGAGTACAGCTAAGTAACACTTAATCAAAGTCCTTGCAATAAAGTGTCTCATTAACAACAAAAAAATTGGTATTCCCCCAAACAATTACTAAGTTCCAGACTGCTTTGTCACATGCTATTACTAAAGGGAGTGACAGGAAAGGGGGAACACTATCCCCAAGAAATTAACATCAATGGAAACTAATTAGTTTGGGGGCTTTTGTTTAGATATTGTTCTCAGTCTTCACTGCCTCTTTCAACAAATCAGAGGAAGGAGTTCATAATCAGAGCCCACTTTCTCCACTTCTTGTTCTCCTCTTTCTCCCTACTCCCCTCAAGGCAACCCTCTATTCCTAATAAAGGACTTCTTAAAGACAGGGAGAGAAGCTGAGCAGTATTTAATCTGTTTTTCTCATCAGGTAAGAGAGCAAGGGGGGTTGAACTTCCTCCACCCAACTTTTCTGGCAAAACTGTACCCTCTGAAAACGTGCATTCCCCTTCTAAAAAGGAAGGCTAAAGGAATAGTTTGTGTTGCCCTTTACAAACTAGGAAACATTTCTAACATTACTAGGGAGCACAGTGCATATACCCACAGTTTACATGTATCCTTTCTACCCATTCCTGAGAGCAGAGCAACACATGATATTTGGAAGACTCAGAATAGCAATATGTTCCTAGTCTTTTCGACAGTATCCCTTCAAAAAGGCTTTGAAATTTAGGCACAAGAATTTAGTGAAAAAACAACAAAAAAAAACCTCAAATTAAAAAAAAAAACACAAACCACACACCCCCATCAAAACCTCAGAGGCTAATTTATTTAGTTTCTAAATGTTAATAATGGATATCTTTTTTGCTTAAAGCTTTAAAAGGTATGAACTTTTCCATGTTGAATAGTGTAATTCTAACCTCTGGCAAAGCAGATCTAAATGATATGCTTTCATCTTCTGAAGAAGAGCAAAGGAAAATCCAACAGCTTAAGAAAAGTTTGGAGAACCTCAAAAAACATTACCCAAGCACACAAATATCAGAGTGCACGAGGTAGCCTGACAGGCTGAGTATTTGCAAGGACTGTGCAGACACCTACCTGATTCACCTCCTCCACTGCTTTACTGAACCAGGGTAAACAGAATTTCAGACTCACCTTAGTGTCTCATTGAATCTGATTGTAGCAGCACAATGGAAAACGATATTAATGCAGTCTATAAGCTTTTCCTTGATTGATTCACTAAGATCCAGTTCAGGCTGTGTAAGTTCACTCATAACTACAATTATTTTTGCTTTGAAGTCTGGTTGCTCTTCTCTCAATCTGTCGAAGAGCTGTCAAAAATAACAAGACTAAACTCAGTGAAGATAAGAGGTAAGTGTTTCACTTAAGTGAAGAAAAATCCCACATTTTCTGGCTATACCTCCTTAGTTCTCAAGATCATCAGTAAGTTAGAAAAGCATGTTGGCAATATCATAAGAACATGTCACTGACTTCAGTGAGGAAGTTGTGCACACTTTAACCCACACAGGGAAAGCAGTATTGCATGTGTTCTACAGAAAGCAAGAAGACTTCAGTTTGCACTTAATATTATTTTAGTACTCATCCCAATCCGTAAAACCAAATCTGTCCGTATCAGATGAAAGAAGGAATGGTCTCTGCTAGACACCAGGACTCAAAGAAATTTTAAGCAGCAGTCTAAATACTGTAGTCTCTCTTTCAACAGATGGAAAGGGAACAGTCTACCCACTTCCCAAGCTTGATAAAAGCTATTCAGATCCTTACAGACTTGCAGAAGCCATGCTGGATTATAGTTCTAGAAAACTTGCATCAAGTTTAAAAATTGCTATCCTCAAATTATGCCAGTTTTGGAGAACTTCCAGATTATTAAAAAAAAAAAAACAAACAAGAAATAGTTAAAAGAGGCCCACCATGTTAGAATATCGCATCTAGTCTTATCAAATTGGTGTTCAACTATTCTCACTGAAAAAATCTCATCCATATTATATTCCCTCATGTATTCCCTCCATAAATAACTGGACTGTAACCAGCAGACCTCTCTTCTTAATTGTACAGGGGCCAATATCTTAGCAACTGCTTCAACACCAGTCAACTAAATTGTATTGAAATCACAGCAGCACCTTCTTTTTCCCCCTCCAACCATGCAGTTACACCAAATGCAAATAGTCCAAAGACATTTCCTTACAGAAGGAAGCTAATTGATTTTAAACTATAAATTAAGTCACCTAAAGGTGCAGTTTCACAACACTTAGGGCAATATAAGTTTATAGTGCTACCAAACAGACTTGTCCCTCCCTTAATTTCTTTTCTTTTGCATCGCTTCTCCTGCAGTGGCAATAGCAAGAAGAGCCACGGCTGTGTGAGCACAGCAGCTGTGGGTCCAGCTCTTTTACTGCAGATGTATTTTCACCCCAGCCTTGGTCTAATGCAGCTCACCGTGTGGCCACCTGAAGTAGCAGAGGCAATGCCTCAGAAAGAACATGGGACACCTCCAGTTAAGGAGGCTTTGCCTGGACTTCCCCAAACACGAAGCTTTACCTTATAGGACAAAGCTGCCAAGACAGCATTTAAAGCCTCTGCAATTCTTAGGGGTACAGCAAGCAGTGCTTACCTAAGGGCAGGAAACCTTTTGCTTGTTGAAAAACAAGCCTGCTATGTTTTCAGTTGGAATGACAGTGCCTGCCTCCAGGGGACTGAAGTTACTGCCTGTTAACCGTATTAGTGTGATGATATGCATTATAATCAAAGGGCAGTCCCATAGATAAGCTCTTCAAGAGCCAGTTTGATACTTCTCCTATGCTCATCGCATCTGTTCTGCCTGTTTTCACATACACAGTCATACCTGCATACCTCACACTAGCACTGACATGAGTATAAAGGAGAACAAGAAGGGACACCTAGAGCACATCCAATACATATGGAAAATTAACAGATTAATTAGATTAAAAAGTAATTAGACATCATAAGCCCAAAGGAAGAAGAAACCTCAACATTTTTTGGCTATTCGTAGCTCAGTTTATTTCAGTTATCACATTCACCCCTTTAAACTCTTCATGAAACAGAATCTTCAAGCATCTCTAGAACACTTAACTAGTCCAATCAAATTGTTAAAAATTACAGGCAGGGCCTTCACAACTGGACATCTTAAGACAACAGATCCTATTAAAATTTTCATGGTCTTTTGTAGGAATCTTGATTACATTAATGCCACTTGAACTATGGACTTCTGATCTTATTTGTCTAACCATTTGATGAAGACAGGATAAACACCTGGCCCTATGTATCTCTCTGCACAGATGTGTAGCACCACCCCTTCATGCTCTTCCTCAGATGTAGGGCTACCACAAGCAGTAGCTCTGCTTACCAGGACTTCTGCTGTGAAACTGCTCACCAAGACTCAACCACATCACATTGTTATCTCAGCAGGAGCCGGTCCAGACTACAAGCAGGCTTGGACTCAAATTTAAAAGCCTTTTACCACACACAGGTTTCCTAAAAGCTACAATGAGAATTAAGTCTGACTGAAGTTTCAGTCAGTCCATACTACTGCTGCTCCTCTCCTTGCCCAGATACACCCTAATTGTTCTTTGGGTAATTGTGTACAAAAAGAGTGGATTGAGAAATTTTTCCTTTCTCATCTCTGTTGAGTCTGGAAATCTTTTCCTTGTTTCAGGACAGTGGGAAACCGAGGGATTTATGTGGAGAATGTATGACTGAATTTTAAGACAGAACTGCCCTGTAACTGATTCTGTTGTATTCTGTATCGTTGCACATGACTGCAAGCAGATGCTTTTGAGCAATGAGCTACAGTTTTGACATATTTACAGAAAATAATTTGCCAAGGACAGAGCCACCCTCATATCTGCTGTAATCCTAGCTAGTCAGAGTTGTAGAAATTCATTGCCTTAAACAACTTACTCCTCCTAGCCTACATGTATTCATGATTTGTCACTGATTACCTTTTAGCCCTTCTAAGCACACCCTTTGTACAGACTACATTGCAACTCAACATATTCCCTAAGCCTGAACGAATCAAACTGCCAACTCCCGTGTTCCACAAGAGAGAAACCTGGATAGAAATAAACAAACTCTGCTTTAGCAAAGTTCATGCTAGAAATCTCTCCTCTTTCTGTTAATCTTTCTCATCATGAACAGGATACTCTCTAGCAGAAAGATGGGCAACACAGATGGATGGTTCTGCATGTAGTAAGAATGCCTAGCCTAGCTCACCAGAATATTAATGTAAGGAATCTTTTCAGGAGCAAAGTATTTGACCCAGACTGCACAGAGCATCATTTATATAGCTACTTCAATAATTCCACAGCACAGAATTTCAGTGCCTTTCTAGTTGTCACAGGTTGACTAACAGGAATCCATAACAGAATCTATTAAGACAAACATTTCTGTTTCATTTACAAATGTAAGTTCCTGTTGAGATCATGTACTCCTGCTTCCTGGTAGATCCAACATCACATTTCACACAAAAAAAAAGTAGTAATTCTCATCTTACAGAAAAGAAAAGAAGCCACAAGAAAAAAAAGCAATTTGCTTGAGATCTGGAGGGTCTCAATCCCATCTTACAACACTCAGTCCACTGCCTCTTGTACTTTATGTTTCCTTAACAAGCTGTAACACAGGTTTTTATTTCTCAGCTCTGCATTACAGCTGAACATTCTCCTCCTGAATTTAAATAAACGATAATGTTCAACTACTGGCTTTGCTAGAGACTAAGAGCTTGAAGAGCAGCTACAGAAGTCCTGCCAGGTCTTGGATTTTATACTTGTGTTAGAACAAAAAAAAAAAAAAACACCTAACAATAATAGTTTGCTTTAGACAAACTGAAGCTGTTCTCAAAATGAAATGGGAACATTATAACGAAGGACAAAAACATACTTTGTGAGCATATGACACATACCTTACAGCTGGTAATTTCTTCTATTCGTGCTTCAGCTGTCTGCCCTGCTTTGTTTCTTACCAGTACATACACTGCTTTCACCTTAGGACAGGATCTGAGCAGCTTTTCCAGAAGCACTTTTCCCATGAAGCCTGTAGCTCCTGTCAGAAGGACATTCTTTCCTTCATAGTATTCGGGAATGGAAACCATTGTGACCTTTACAAAAGTGAAAAACAAAAGTCTGTTAAAGAACTTAAAGAAGTTCAGGTTTGCAAGAGATATAAATAAGCAGCACAGATGTAACTATTCAATCTCATACCTGAAAGAAATGCTTAGCAGACTTTTTCTTTACCTATAACCAGCACTAAAAGTTGTCTTTTTTCATCACATTCCAAAATACTCCCACAGGGTCACTACAGTCATCCTAGATCGTCTTGTAAAGTGCTCCTGTTAACAATGTTTTAAGGCAGGAGACACCCACTCAGTCAGGAAAATGGCTCAACTTCAGTCTATTTTTACCTCTCTGTGCAAAGGTAAAGGGTCCTTTACCACTCCAAGTGGCTGGTCCATGTAAATTAAAGGTCATACCATTAAAATGCAATCACAAGTAGATACTTCAAATACGATGACAGAAGATGGAGCCAGGGATCTCAACTGCTGGCCCTGGAATTCTGACTGTGTCAGCAGAGTCCCTTGTCAGTGTTAGGCTGAGCCTTACTACAAAATTGTGCTAGACCAGAGAGAAGGTTGGTTGGAAATCTGGAGGTTTTACATTGATTACAACCCCCCCATACAGTTCCACAGAGAGTTTTCCAACTTTTTCCTCAGTTAAGTCCGTTAGGCTTTTCTGTCCCCAAATAAGTTATTAGAATTCTCATACAAACTAAGATTTGAGTCAGCCACAAATAAACCTCCTAATAAAATGAAGGCACAGGATTATTACTCAAATCCAGAATAAAGCTCAAGTGTTGTAAGTTTTGCTTCAGTTATGAAGTTAACTATGGGAATTATGATTTCTTTCCTGTCCCTCAATCAACCACTGGAAAATTATGTCTATATCTATGTAACAGAAACTGAAATACTTTCTAAGGGCAAATATACTCAATCTGTGCCATTCTTTTAAGTCCAATATACCAACATCTTTAGTGCAAGCCCTAACCAGCTTGCTTTTACTGCAGAAGACTGTAGCATAGGGACACAATTCCACCACGTTTTACCAATCTTTCTAATTAGACTTATAAAAATACTAAGCTGATGTAGTGATTGTCTAATTACAGTCCTCCTCTACAACAGTTCCACAACCCATTACGACCAAATCACTACCAAAAGGGATAGATTCCATAAAACTAGGATACTAAAAAAAAAAAAATCCAACAAAAATGAGTCTCTTCTTATTTGCTTAAGAAGTGCTCCATCTGCGTTTAAAGAATTACAACACTGCATACCTAAACAGGACAAGAGCCCTTCACCTACCACTCAAGAATAAAAGTGCAACTTCTAAATACGCTCAGTTTTTCAAAACAGCAGGTTACTGCAAGCAGAGGCTTATCAGGGAATACACGAGATGTATGTTAGGACTGAACAAGAGGCTTAATTTGTACTATTTTCCTGAAAAGTAAGTATTTTTGGAACAACCGTCAACATGTCAGGAATCTGTAACACTAAAGCCGCTGTGCTCTGCTTTTCATGTGCTCGTATTACGAGAGTCTCTGAACAAGCTCTATATGATTACTTGCTAAAAATGAGTTACTACCTGCACAAGTCCTAGTTTCATCAGCCTGGATACAAAGCCTTAAGTCTTATTTTGACCCCCTTCTTTGACAAGGTTACTACTAGAGGTCTAATAACTGATAAGGGGATACAGTAGCAAGTTTAGCGCAAAACATGCACTACTATTTCCTCTGTCCACAGTACATCATCCAAAATTGTTTCTTTGAAGGTTGATATGACAAACAGGTGGATGAAGGGGAAAAGCTATTTTTATTAAACCACTTTTGCCACACAGTTAAGAGATTTTAATGCAAATCTGAAAGCACACCTCCTGGCACAAGCATGGAGAGCAAGACACAGCAGGCTTATGAGTCATTCTTTCCTGTTCAGTTTAAGTTGTGTTCATGGAGGCTCCTGAAGTCACAGTTAATGCTCTCTACTATTCAAGTATGTCTTCCCCTTAATTTTTGTTTTCCTGGTCTTTGTGTACACCATTCAACTGCATTTTCTCCTAAAAATCTGCATGATTGCTCCCACATACAGGATAAGATTTCAGTTCCCTCAGAGAGGGAGGAGAAAACTCATGCAATTGTTACAGCAGCGATTTTGTCATCAAGACTCAGTTTTATTATAGCTCCTCATAATCTTCCCACTAATTTCCTAACTAGCCATAATAAGTATTTTTTACACCTTAAGACTCCAAGACAGTATCAAATACTATCCATTCACCTGCCCTGCCTCAAAGGAAGGCTTAACCCTACTTGTGACATCATGCCATACCCTCAGTTTGCAAACCTGCTCACATGGGCAGTCTTTGGCTATGCACCCACAGGAGCCTTGCTTGATACAATACCCAGGACATGGGCTAGGGTCCAACATCTGTCTCCAAGAGCTAAAGCAATGAGAAGTAATGCTGCCAGTGGAAATATCTGTGTTGTTATGGCCCAGCTTTTTAGGTAACTGAAAAATCTGACAATATCTAGGGTCATATGATGTAAAGAAAAATGGAAGCCAGAACAGATCAGGAATTTTCCTGCCTCGGTTATTTCTGACTATACTCCTTTGAGTATGAGGCTGATAGCAGTTCAATAATAATTATATTATTTCCCTACAATGCTTAACAGAATACCAGACCTACAAAACTTCGAAATCCAGAGTTATGATGAAGCATAATGATGAAATGGGTTCAGTTAAAAAACCACAAGCATACGTAAATACTCACATTCCCACCTGAGAGGCAGCATCACTTGTATGTTGGCAGGGTAATATTCTATCTTTTTGTTTTAAGAATTGAGAAATGTTTCCTTTGAGAAACTCTCAACTCCCTTTTCCTTTACCCTGTTCTCTGACAACTGGAATCTGGCAGATTCATAATAATTTTCCACATTGAGTGTGTCTTCTATTTCCATTCCTCTAGAAGATTCCAGCCAGAAAACAGAGTTGGTGACCTTTTCCAGAAGTACACATTGCTGCCAATGTTACAGCAATAAACACTGGGATTGTGAGAGAACTGCCTAGAAGCATCAAACTGGAATTAAGTTAAATACCTTGTATGGAATCTAGGTGTGAACAATCAGAGTCTGAAAACAGCAGCCTACGCTTTGCGTATCTGCCACACGGAAAGGAAAGAATGTTCCCATTCTCCACCTACCTTTCCCTGCCTTCTCCAAGAATGCATCTCCACCTGCCAGTCAGCATACCATTGCTGGCAACTCCTCATTTCAAGCTCAGAAGGGACTTACCCCCACAGACAGAGTGTATTACCTGCCATACCCTTCAAAGTTCTTTATGGCAGCAAATTACTAAAGAACTATAGCATAATTCTGTTGTTAAATGAAACAGTTAAGAAACACATATAGTTCCTAGTGGACATTTAGTTTGCCCTCTAATACATTAACAAGCCAGAGCAGGTGCAGAAAAAAATCACCTATCTTACAAAACAAAGCAAAACCAAATTTAACATTTTAAGGTTAAGTGTCAGCAATAACTTTATCTATTTTTGAGTACAACTTGTTTGATGTTTACAATAGCTGAATTACAGCTGTTAACCAGCAATACATATTGTCATCAGTTATCCAACCACTTGTTAAAAGCTACCTCTTCAAACACAGACAGATAACTCCTACCAAACACAAAACTGTCTAATGCACACTTGGGAATATCTAAATCCCTGCATCACAGACACTTCTCTGAGCTAATACGTCAAGAAAAAAAGAAGTCTTTGAAAGGATTAATAAGAGATCTGTAAAGGATTCTTGCTCTAGAACAGAAATGATCAGAATTACCAGATTACTCATAGGTATAAAGAGCCTTTGGTAGATGAAACTTACTTTTGAATACACAGGTTCAGGGCTAACCCCACGGTGAGACTTTGAAGACAGGCTTATGTGAAGGGTGCTGTCCTCTGATAAATCAAGAGCTCATAAGCACTTCAGAAAAAAAAAAAAAAAAGGAAAAAAAGAAAACTAAACCAACACTCCAGGATCCTAGCCAACATTCCCCATCTTGTAAAAAATTCTCATGTCCAGGGCTGAGCAAGTGCTATTATGGAGCAAACAACAGCAGCTCTGTTTGCCTCCAGAGCTACTGCAGCAATATTTAACTCACGGCTTCAGAGGGCTCTGATTCTCTAAACAAGGACAATTCTGTTTTTAACAGGAAAATGATCAATTCTCAGATTTGTCCAAACACAGATCAAGATGCTTAAAGATGTGCTTTCCAAGTGCCAGGAAAGCCTGCTGCAGTTCCACTGAATGTTTAAATGCTAAATCCAGCAACTAGAGAGACTGTGTATGTGTGCCCTTGTTAGAGATTAAATGGCCTGTCTTCTTACTTTATCACTGACAAACATTAGGTCAACAACATGCTCCCTCCAAATACAATCCTATTGAGATTATCACTCACAGGAAATAGAAAATGTGCATTTCCCAACCTCTCGAACGTCAGCAACAAGCCACAAAGTTCTGCAAAACTACAGCCCAAGAAACCAATTTCCCCCTTCCCTCTGAGAGCTTGAACCAAGTACTAGCAGCAGCACAGCAGAAAAAGGTCTGAAAGTAAGGTGGTAAAAGCATTTTGCTTATGGATATTCAGAGGACGAAATCTATCTAGACATCAAATCTGAATGCACCAAGTATTTTTAAACACCACACACATATCACTACATCCACAGCAGACAAAAATCATTACAGAACTCCCTCATGTAGAGCTTCAATTACAACACTGCAAGAACACTATAGCAAGCCAAAAAAAAAAAAAAAGAATAATCTCTAGGAACTGGAGAGACTGGATAGATTCAGGCAACAAAGGAAGTAATATTTAACTCATCTAAACAAAATTACTGCCAGAAAGACAAGTCTGGGTCATGTCATATCATATCACCATGTCTCATTTCATTTGGTTTCTTGTTTCCACAAAAGTAAATCAATGAATGTTATCAGCAGAATGTCCACATTTGCTACCACCACAAGAGCAAATGACCTGCCCTATCTTCCCAATACCTACCCAGCATATCACCAAAGGACCACAGACTGTTTGCCTTCGCGGTCCAAGGTTACATCCATTGGGAAACCTTATCTGTGAAAGATACTGCTTTAAAAGATGAGGAGAGACTGAATGATGAAACTGAGGATTTCCTGCTGTAAACTGCTTTTGGTGCAAGTTAACCTTAAAGCATACCTATTTCAAACTTCACCATCACGTGGAAGACTTGGGTTCTTCCCAGAGCTAGCAGAAAGACAAGCCTTATCCATGACTTAGACTTCACCAACATTCTTATCTACACTCTGCAAGGTCACTTTCTTTACTAGCTGAAAGCCACAGTCCCCTGCAGGACAAACCTGCCAAGAAAATTTACCACACCTGCAGAAGCTGGAAAACACACTGGCAGGTTTAGAAGCCAATTAGAACAACTAAGTTTTGAACAACTTTCAAAACGAGTTCACTAATTCAATATTAGCAAGCCATTCTCTGGTAGTATGCCAGGCCTTAAGTGTCTCACTACACACTTTACAGACAATAGCATGGGTGGATTCAGGGTAATACTAAGTTCTCTACAAACAAGTGAAACACAACCCAACTAGTTCAATCTGAAAGACTTTACCTATGGAGTCACAACTGCAGTGGAAATCCCATCAGAAAACCCTAATATGGACGCTAAAGTTTGGAGGATATGGCAAACTTGTGGCTGACACTCCATATATGGAGAGAGATTGTGAAAAATAACAAGGCATTTCAAAGTATTTGAACACCTTCAAGACTGAAGACTATAAAGAGACTTGCCTAGTACCAATAAAGAGATTTGTCCACTTTAAATCATTTATCTAATGAAACACAATACCAGTTAGAGTAACCAAAATAGTTAGGTCAAAGTTTACATAACTGAGTGTATAGCCCTATGTTCAAAAATAAAGTAGACCTGCTTTTCAAAAACAGTTCTCCTGACTATTCTTAACCACAGATATATGCTAGATAGTGAAAGTTTGTCCTAGAGTGTATGCTCCTCAAGTTACATTCCTCCTGGATATATTATTACCTCTGGCAGTATATGCATTCAAGGTAAGGAGCATTATTAAGTTGATTTAGGCAAGACTTATCTAATACTGCATATGATCTATTTAACAGCATTACAGCATATTAATATCAAAATCCAGATTGATACCAGACACGGAAGAAGTTCTGTAACTTTCTTTTAGAGGACAATGACAAAACCCAAGTATGGCATTCACTCATCAATTGCTCTGAGAAGACGGTGAATTTGGATCAACCAACCCATGGCCACTCAATAATTTATTAGCAGAATTCAGCCCAACTCATCAGTATTTTACTGAAGACACCTTGTGAAATAGGATACTTTGAAGTCGGGGCTGTGCCCAAAATTATGGAGTCTGTAACCTCTTAATCCTTTAGTCTTATGGAGGTGAACCTGATGGTGTGGGCCACTGTAGAGCTGATCTCAGCAGAACTCTGTCATCAGAGATATTCAATGCATGTCATTACACAGATATTTCTTAAATATGTATTCAAACACATTCTTTCAGCCAAAATTCTCATTTTACCACAAATTTCCATTCCCTTATGCTTCTATTCAGAGCAATTCTGTACCAGATGACTATGAAATTACTTCTTAATAAGTAATCTATTCACAAAGTACATACTACAGAAATCCCTTGCTTTGCTGTAACTACATTTCTTTTACAGCAAGTCCCTCCTCTGAAAATTAATTAAAACGAAGTAAAAGGTTTTTACTATCCCTTTACAATTGGTTATAAGTTGATGATTTTCTAAATTGTTTACTGTTTGAGCTTAGTCATCAGGTACATACTAAAGGAAAAAAATAATTTCTTTTTAAAATAACGTCATTTCTCCAAACTGCACAGAAGGCACAGATCAGTTCAGAAATTAAGGAAAGCACATACCACATAAGAACATTTACTATACTCCATCTTCAGTTCACGTGAATACATGTTTAAAACATATGCAGAGAGATTTCAAGTTCTAGGAAACCAAGAGGCAGGCAGATTCAAGATTCACTGAACAAAAGCTTAGTTCCAGGCCATTTTATCTAATTTAATTAGAAATCTGCACTAGAAATCTCACTTGCACTTTTGGTTATGAAAGGATTACAAGATAAAGCCTCCCTGTTTATCAGGGTAGTTGCATAAATCATGGCTCTTACTTTACATAAATCATTACTCTGAAGTTAACCCTGAAAGGAGAGCTGAGCCTGCCTAAAGGACCTACCTACAACAGAATGAGCAGAGCAACACTCACAGCTGACTACATCACTCAATTCTTATTCACTGCATTAGGAGAACAGGCCAAAGGCATCAGTTTAGTCTTCATACCAATATGCTGATATCCAGCCCTGGTTATCACCAGGAAAAGCCTTAGCAGCAGCAGTTATTGCTCCTGTGAAACTGTTATTTTGCTGGGAGGGAAAAGCCAAAAACGCCCTGCAAGGGGGCAGGAGAACAACCAACACCCAAGACAGCTCACCAGTTTGTCTAGTTTCAGTGTTAAGAGACAAATCTTGGTAATTAAAACCCAGATTCACCTTCCTCGTATTGATCAGACAGGACAAAGACAACTACGTAAAAACTGCACTTGGAATTACATTTTGCTCAAAGTTATTATTAACAAAGCAATTACAATCAGAATACTTCATCAAGAACAAAAAGCCCAACTCTTATTCCTCTCTTGTTTTAAATTACATATTACTGAGTTAGAAGGCTTGAATCACATTTTACAATAGACATTACACAAAGAATTTGAAGACATAGTCATCAACACTTTCAGACTCCTTCCACACTTTCCCACACCTACAGCTAAAAAAACAAAATAAATCCCACAAATGCAACACAATCAACTGAAGATTTGCAGGTTGTTTAAGGAAGATCTATAGGACAGACACACACACATATAAAATATGTCATCCTCCCCAATGCATTATTTGACAGATGCATGTGAATGTTTAGCATTAATTCACTAACTGTACTTCTATAAGAAAATACTCAAATGCCCTTGACCATGTTTCACCAAACCCCAACTTCCAGGAAAGGACACCGATAGTAAGAACACTCACAGCTGGTGAGCTGATGCTTGAACAGCTGTAAAAAGAGTTCAGATTTTAGAACTCTTCATTAGAATTACAGCCAAGTCCTCCAGAACTGTAACCAAGAACTCAATTCCTTAATGTTTAGGCGAGCCATTTCAAATTTCTTCGTAAAACCACAGTACAAATTCAATGGCTTTCCAGAGCAAGTCAATGAAGATATCTTCTCTTCCATTATGTTCCTGAAGAAATTCACAATAATTCTTCTCAAACCTAAAAATAACTCCTTTATGTGACAAATGCTCTACAAAGCTGCATCTGAAGCCTCATCACTTTTTACAGAAAAAACCCACACTAGTTTACCCCTTTCTGCTTTTTTCCAACACAAGTAGAACAAAGGCCTACTAAAAGAGAGAAGCCCATTTCCACTATTTTCCTATGTCTAAAAATAGCTGAAACACATAGTTAAGTAGAAAGTTGTGCCAGCACATTACCTGTCCTCCAAACAGGACAAAAGTGATCCCGGATCAAAGAGGATGCACAAAGCCTCCCTCTTCCTCAGGAGAGCAGAGCTATTTACTCTGTGCCTGCAGGTACTGATCGTGTAGATGCTGAGGGCTCCGATCTTAACTCGTGTTTACACTAATGGATGTTGCCTTTGGATCTGTCAGCTATGTCCATTGCACAAGAAACCCTCCAAATTTACCAACATCGAGCAGAACAATGACATGGAAAGGTTGACTTGATGTAGTGGATACACAGCTACCGACACCAAGCGGCAGATCAGCAGCACCTACAGAGCACAGGCTTTGTAACCACGCCCGAGGGGAGGAAAGGGACAGGGTGCATCAGTGAAGCCACCACTGTTGGAGAAAGCTTAACAGGTGCAAGGAAGAACAGTTTCATTAACTGGGCCTCACTATAAACCCTCGGTTGGAGACACACCGAAGAAAAAGAAAAAAAAAGTAAATAGGAATACCGAGTCCATTCAGAGAGACAGTGTTTGTTAGGATGGTTCACAGCTTGCAAATTTTCCAAGTGTTGAGACTAAACAAAGCAGAGCTGGAAGACTGTATTACTGCAAGGCTGGGATCTGGCAACTGGGAGAAACACTAGGGATGTCCATGATGGTACTGACCATGCTTAGACACTAAATGTTCCCATAACACAAGTCCTCCACCTACACACAAAGTACCAAGCTGACCAAGCACCATTTCTGGTGACACTGGTTCCTTTTCAGAATTTTCATTTTGCTAGCCAGCAGCTCTGCTTCCTGCAGACAAGTAACAGGCAAACCATACTGAACACAGACCCTCCTCAAACACTGAGTATTTTGTGACAAACCATACACACAACTTCTGGTTGGAGAAGCCAACCAAGCCTGCAGTCACTGCAATGATACTGCCATATCTTCACCAACATCCAGTACCTTCTCAGGCCCCCTCCTGAACTTTCCAAAGAGCTGTACAGCCATTTCAGTTTGCTACACATCCTTTCCAAGCTCTGCAAGCACAGTGCTTGTGAGGAACTGGGAGTTCCTCCAAGACCCAGAACTCAGAAACAGGAAGAAGACAGAGGACGTTTCACTTTGTGGTGGTGAGAAGGAGAATTAGCTTGGCCTCAAGAGTGAAGAGCTTCTGTGGATGGACTGATTCTCCATTGGAAGGGGAAATGTTAGTAAAGGTATTTCAAGACATCTCTTACTCCAAAGATGACTCTCCTAGCCAGAACCATGGCATGCTGTCAGGAGCTGCACTGTAAAACTGACACTCAGTGATGCTCTCTGCCCACATCTGGTCAGTAGACATACTGTACATCTTCAAAGCCTGAGGAGCACCAAATATTGAACAGGAAAAAACCTTTGCTACTACAAAAGTTACAGTTTTGCTTCAGTGTCAGATTTTATTGACAAGTATCAGTTGCTATTGATTAAGACATGGACAGAATGTGTTATTTTGTAACTATAAGTAGGAAAAGCATTTATCATGTCCAAAACCTATACCCACACTTAAGGCAACTGCCCCGCTGTGCTCTCACTATTAAGATAGTCCCTAGTAAAGCTTAATTATACCAAAAGTCTAGCATAAGGGAGAAAAATAAAGACTAAGTACTCCCAGTAGAAAGTTACACACCTAGATTTGTGCTTCACTTTACAGTTCTGCAAACAGCTAGGTGGAAAAAAGAGAAACCACAAGAACATAACCTGCAAAGTTAATCTTTTCTATCCAGCTATACGAAGTTTTGGGTGTGGAAATGGGCGAATTTTAACCCATCTATATTTGAATGGAGGGTGAAAAAACAGGGTAGAAAAGCTGAGGAGTAAAGAAACATATATCTAATACATAATCTCCAAATTGCTCAAATGGGAGGTATCTCAGTTAAGAAACCCAGACATGGTACACAAATTGGGGAAGTTGGGGGTCAAGAAATTCTAGCCTGCCACATTACAGATGGATGTCACAGATAGTTAAACTCCTACAGGCTCCACTTCTTGTTTAATTATTACGGAGAAAGCTATTAAAATATAAAGAAGTTTCAGTCGCTAGAGCCATGAAGTAGGTTAAACGAAATTAAAGGTTTCTATTTTCATGGGATTCGGGCTGGTTTCAATTACAAGCTCGCTACCAACCAACGTTATCTGCGATTAACCACACTTTGAACTTCACTCGAAAGAGTCTTTTCACGGGCCCACGAGGGCTCCGAGCCCGGGGGTGATGAGCAGGGTGATGAGCGGGGTGCTGAGGAGGGTGATGAGCGGGGTGCTGAGGAGGGTGATGAGCGGGGTGCTGAGGAGGGTGATGAGCGGGGTGCTGAGGAGGGT